>OY829478.1:14475865-15675865 GCA_963691745.1 Ditula angustiorana
TTATTCCGAGGATAACGAATCAGTATTCCCATTACTTCCATATTTATCAATTTGACAATTACTTTTGACATTAATCAAATATGACTTCATCTCGACCGGCGCAAGAACTGCGACTAGACAAAGAAATAATGAATCGACAAAAAGTCTAGGAGTGACATCTTTCATGAGTTACAGTAGTACTTTGTTTACACTCGCAACTTCTAACACGTGTAGCGAGTTGCGAGTACGGCTCGAGCAGTAAATGTCAGAAACGCACTTTCTGTTTTAATTATTTATGGCGTTGCGAATGCTCGCTTTGAACGAAGCGTACTAAGGGCTGTGCTGTTATTCTCTATACGCATCAGCGCTCAGTTCGACTTCGAGGCATCGATCTCTGTATCGCTCACTCGTGCTAGTGTGCTAGAGCAACACAGCGTGCAGGGCACCTAGCATGAATCTTCTCGATACGCGTTAAATAGCTATGTAAGTCAGTGCGTCTCGTTCTTACCAGTACAGTAGGAGAGTAACGAACTGACTTACGTAGCGAGTTAAGAGGAGTGTGAACCTAGCGCTCTCCATACAAACGGCGTTAACGTTTTCCACCCTCTAAACATTAACCTATAGCCATGATTTTTTTGTACATTATCATTATACCCTAGAACTAAGCTTGTATGTTTTGATTTTTTTAATATTTTTAATACTTTCAAAAATATTGACGCTTTTGTGTTTTGTATGAAAGTCCTAAAATGCAAATATTTTCGAATCTATTAAGAATATTTAAAAAATCAAAACATACAAACCTAGTTCTAAGGCATAATGACAACGTACAAAAAAATCATTGCCATAGATTAAGGCTTAGAGGGTGGAAAACGTTATCGACGTTAGTATGGGGAGCGCTTTTTCGGGCAGGGTTCACACTCCTCTTAGCGCGTATCGAGAAGATTCGTGCTAAGTGCTCTGGCCCAGCGTCGAGCTCGTCGCTATTTTGCTTAGAGAACTGACCTTTTGCGGGTGGTAGGACCTTGTGCAAGGTCCGTCCGGATCGCTACCACCATCTTGCTCGCTAATCCTGCCGCTAAGCAACAGTGCTTGCACTGTTGTGTTCCGGCGTGGAGAGCAAGACAGCCGGTGTAATTACTGGCACAAGAGGTATTCCATCTTAGCCCTCTGGGTTGGCAACGCATCTACACTCTCTTTGTTGTTGCAGGTGTCTACAGGCGGTGGTGATCACTTACCATCAGGTGACCCACTTGCTTGTTTGCCTTCTTATGTTGTATAAAAAAAAACCTGGATCCAAGTTTTTAGGTCAGCTTTTAGTAATTTTATAAGATTTCGATGGGTTTCTAATAGATCAGCAAGATGTGAAGGCATGGCTTTTTCTGTTTTTAGGATTCCTTACCCAAAGGGTGCCATTAACTCCGGGACTCCATTAGGTACTATACCTTCGCTATCCGTAAGTCCGTCTCACAAGGCTACATCTTTTGAATCGTAACACTACGGCCGCTACAACAAAAAATTCTAAAAATGTCTAAAATTAATGGGTCCCCTCGCAAAACTCTTGTCGCATGGTGTTGTGCTCGCCAGCCATCCTGCTACATTAAGTGCTCTAGCATGAGTCGCCAGGGACAGGCTGAAAACCAGCGCTGGCAGCTTCTGACGAAGCGCAGCATCAGCTGAGCCTGTTCCTTTTGCCACTTTATACTAGCTGTAATGAATGTATTTTTTTTCTGTTTTTTGTTTCATTTTTATGTACAGTCAGCGTCAAATATACCGAATAAACCAGAGCGGGCAAGGTGTCAAAAATATCTGAACTCGACTCTATTGTCAAATACGTCCGGGGGTGTTCAGATATTTTTGACCACCTTTCCCGCTCTGGTATATTTGACGCTGACTGTATCTATCTTTACTTATTTTGGTGTGGCAAATAAACTCATTTCATTTTAGTTTATTTTATTTCAAAAGACATTCTTTTTTGCGTTTTGTGTACGGAAACATTTATGTGCTTGTCCGACTCACACTTGCTTTTTTAGAGTTCCTTTCTGATACTACTGATATTCGAATATACAGAAATGCTTCTAAAGAAAGGGTCAAAAGAAGGATTGAAACTTCAAATTCAAGATCAAGTGGGGTATCGTATGAAAAGGCTTCATTTACAAATTTCAAAAAGTTTTTTTGAGTTATTTTTGGAAAGATAGTGATTACAAAAAACACTATTCCTCGCTTTCTCTTTAGAATTATTGCAGAAAAAAATACTGAAATAATTACAAATTGAAATTGAATTCGCAACAAAAATATTGTATTTTGTAGGTACGATTCTAAGCTTAATCATGACGTGTCAAAAGTAATACATTATTTACCAGCTTTTACAAAGGGATATGTATACATTACAGGAAGAATATCTTTTTAACTAGCACAATTCCAGAGAAATGAGAAATCATACAAAATCCTTCATAAATAAACTTAATTCTGCGTGCCGGGTTGTTCTTTCTTTCTCGGGGGTCAATAACACAAACACGTTTGGTGGAGGCACGAAGACCTCGGTGCGCGATTAAGCCTCGCACTTGGTTGGTTTTTATTTAAAATATCGCTTATATTCCTCTCTGTTCAATTTGTTCTGTTTAAATACCGTAAGTTACTGGGTTGGAATTTAAGGAGGCCTATGTAAGTTATAACGTACACAAACTATTAACGAAAAACTACCCTGAGATTCAGACATATTGAAATAAATGGATCACTTACGTATTTAAAGCTGAGTTTATCGCTCGATTTTTTTTACAAAGCATAGGATATGGATGGATGGATGGATGCAGTGTGACCATATGTGGCAGGATCCTGCCTTTTTGGCAGGTTTAGCCCTTCATTTTGACTTCTGGCAGGATCGGTTGAAGTTTTCAAAATCTGGCAGTATCTGGCAGGATTGCAATATAAGCTGGCACGTTTGGCAGTATAGCCTTAGACTGGGTTCACAGTAAGCATTTGCGAGCGATAAAAACGCAAAATCGTGGCCATTGCCCAACCAGAGACAACCATTGCCGCGTTTTTCCGTTTTTATCGCTCATAAACTCTGAGTGTAAACCCAGTCTTAAAGGAGCTTAGCCATAAGAGTTTGGCTTTGGCAGGAATTGTCAGTTTTCTAGCCTAAGTAGGGCAGGATCTCTAATTTGAAGTTGGTCACACTGGATGGATGGCGAATGATCAAAATATAATAAATACATCAAAATCACAATGTTAATTTTACATCTTAAATATTTAATATTTAAACCGTAGAGAATGGAGGAGTTTGGAGGAGGCCTAACCATGGGTATTAAATGGGCCGCTATGATGATGATGATGATTATGAAATATTTAAAAAAATAATTACTTTAACACAGCAGGTGTACAATATTTGGAGCCAAGGATCGCCAATGCAAGTCTGGATCGTTTCCAAACATCCCTGTTCAAGATATAGTCATTGATTTTATACTACGCCCGAAAAGTTAATGTCCTCTTGACAATAGATTTGAATTTTGTATCATGAATCATGACAGTCAGTCAATGACAGCCGAAATCAATTCTAAAATGTCAGTTATTGAAGTAGTTTTACTGTAGCTGTACTAACATTGTCATTACCAACACAGACTAATAGATTTTCTTAACTCTGAGGTCCCTTTTGTTCATTGCCTATATTATTGCAGCGGGTGCCCGCATTTCGTCCTATAATTAAATGGCTGGAACTGTGGTCACCCTTGTCACTTGTAGACTGACCACATGATGGGGGTCCGTTTCGGACCTGCTCCGTTTAATTTCGCATACCCTAAGTTCTTTAGCAGATAAGACTGTTTTACGGTTTAAATATACGTCTAGACTAACGTCCCAAAGGCTTTATTTAGGCGATTGTTACGTACTATCAGAATAAAAGGAAATAATATTCAGTTATTGGACGCAAAGAAGAATAACATCAAATAAAAAGTTAAAAATAACCAAAAGGAAAAAATATAAACTGTTGTTATCCAACGACAACGAGGACGCAGCTCAGCGTGTGCTGCAACAGAGATCATAGTGCTGATTCTCAGCTGCAGCGGTCTTTGAACGAAGAGGGATAGACAAGCAAAACGACTATATTAAAATAACAAATAGTAGAGCGGGGTACGGAATGCCAAGGTTGCAATTTCGAGTCCTGCCAGGCGCTCAAAATTATTCTATGTGTTGCCATTATATAATTTAATTTTGGTGATTTTAATATTTTTTTTATTACATTAAAAATAAAGAATAGAAATAAATTTCGGTTACAATTTCTTTTAATAAAATATACATAAATATGTATACATTAAGCACAAGGATATTAAGAACACATAATATTAAGAACGTACTTTTACAAACATATAGAAAACAAAGTGATGTAGACGGTTTGAAGCTTAGATCACAACTTTGTTTACGTCAGTAACCAGCTAGCTGGATCACCAAAATATATTGAAGAGTATGAAACTTTTAAAAACTAACAGCTGAACTTTATTTATTACTCAACCTTACTTATAGAGTCTAGCCGAGTACCGTAGAGTTTGAGTAAATAATTACAGTAGACACTAAACCTGATACGAAAATTAATGTTTTAATTCATAATTTGCATCAATTACAATGAACAATCGAGGTTAGATTTCCATTAAATTCCTTACTTCTATGAAATATGCAAAAGAAATGTTTAGCCAGAATATCTTTTTACATAAGGAATTAATACGTACCTAATACGTACCTGCACCCACTAGCTTATAAAAAAACAGTTGAACTCCGAAAACCGAAACGGAATCCTTATTAAAAATTCCTCAGCCTGTAGGGAATTTAGGAAACATTTCCGCCACAAAAAGTGGGAATAAGGGAATTTCGCAACAAAAACCGTGTCTCCATCCATCATGGTATGATGTATCGCAGTCCGGATATCGCGGGACCGATACATTACGGCATCTTAAGCTTCCCCAGTTGAAGCTGTTTGTAATTGATCGAAGATTGGCTGATATTTTTAAGTCCAGATGCTACAACAAGTAACATTCAAATCTTTTTTAAGCTTTTTCTAGAAGCTAACTAAAACGCACTCGAAAAATAACTCACCTTTCTACCGGCAGTTGGGTTAAAATCTAAATACCTATTGTTTAGAATTGTAAGGAAAATATAAAATTTTAGGCAAGCAAGTATTTTTAAAATTTAATAATTTTTATTCCATTATAATTCAATCATATTAAAGAACATCAATCATGTTAAAGAGCATCATATTGCTATTATATGTGAATAAGCTCAATGTGTGTAGCAAATAAATCAGTTCATGTAAAATTTCCGATCGTTTGGTAACTCAATTTAATTTTAATTAAACAAAAACCAATAAAACATAGGCTTTGTAATCGCTTGAAACTTGTATAATAAGAACATAAAACAAGTAACAATCATGAAAAATGGCGCACGAAACTCGTTTATTGGAAATCGGTGTATTAATTGGAAATTTTCTGGAATAATTGAGAACGGATGACTTGCAAAAGCTATTAAGGCTTTAGAATCAACAAACACTTATAAACATAAAATTATGTATGTTAAAACATAATATCGTAGATCATTTTCGCTTGATTAACTATCACAACAATAAGTAACAAAGTAGAATAAGTTCATAAACCTTTACACATTCAAGATGTTAGATATTCCAACATTGATTTCAGAAGTAGATACTGGATAGCATCTAGGAGTACTATTCTTGTATTGTATTTTCCATGTATTCTGTACTAAATATATGCGATCCATAAATTAACAATTAATTATATGATTACAAGCCACCTGTTTCCCTTTGGGGTAGGCAGATACCACAGGACGCCATTTTCCCCGGTCCTGGCATACTTCTCTGGCCTCCTCGACACACATTCCTATCTTCATACAAGATCGGCGATTCCAGGTACTTCTAACTTGGGCTGTCATCAGGATATCACCAATTTGGTCGATGAACGTACGCCGAGGCCGTCCTCGACCAACCCACCCAGTGACATCACCTTCATAAGTTTGCTTTTATAATCGTCTTTCGTACATCCGTTCAACATGCTCAACCAACGCCACATTCCTTTATCTGTCTTAGACACTACGTCTGACCACACCTTCTAATCACACCTCTTCCTTATGACATTATTTCTAACTCAATCAGTCAGCTTATTCCCTTATCTAATTTTCACTTTCTAATAATAAACAATTTGTATTTAATACACGAAATAAAATAAAATGGCGGATTTTAAATGCCGTGTGCGTAATATCAAAAGAAAAACGATATTCAAAAGCCTGTTTTAAAAATGTATACATATATTTAATAGGAAGTTTGAATGAAAATTGATACGAAAAATCTGGAATGAAAAATATTACATTTAAATAAAATTAGCAGCGTTCTTTGCTATCAAAAATAATATCAATTTAAAAGGTTTATAAGCCATTTTTAAAAATCAATAATGTGTATTGGATTACGTATAACGAAAATTTTCAAATAACGAACAGTTGTTTCTGTGTAAACAGTTTGTTTTACCCAACTGCCGCCAGAAGGGAGGGTTTTGTTCATAATTTCTTATGTTTTCGCAACAGAATTGAATATGAGACCTAAAAAACCTCGAAACGTCGCGAATCACATCCTAACATACAACTTTCGCTTCACTATTACATTATACATGTGATAAAAACCGTTCAATTTATTTACGAATGAACGTATATATTTTATGTTAACACTAGCGACCCGCTCTGGCTTCACATTGGTACAATCGGGATAAAATGCACATAAAAATCTAAATTACAGTGAAAACTGCATCAAAATCCGTTGGGTAGTTTTAAAGGAGAAGGCGGCCGAAGATACACTAAAAAAAATTCAGACAGACAGGAAAAATAGCGATTAATAGATTCAGGCGTTACTTTGCGGAGGTCCATATCAACAAACTGGAACAAATTACCTTGCTACTCCGCGAAACCAGTGCCGGGCTCGTGCAAAATAGCTGCGTCTGTGCGACACATATATGTTCATGCAAAAACCCACCCTCCTCCGCTTCCACACAAAACAACATATATCAAACAGACTCAACTACACACCACCACCACTAAACACTAAAACTTCACGATCGACGCGTGTTTCGCCTCTATACGAGGCATCATCAAGATCGAAAAGATCGAAAGAAGTTCCAGTTTGTTAAAAATAGCGACTTTACCTACCATAGTATGTCAAGATAAAAAATTTCAACCCACTATGTTAAAATCCAGTAAGATGACTAAAAAAATGTATACCTCAACACTTTCTTGACTATAGGGTTGTTTTCAGATTATTTATGAATACTTTATCCGTTTTGATACCTTTGATGGTGGGGTTCGTACAGCTAATTTCTCTAACTGAGTATCGTTTACGCAATGTAATATCGCGCCGTTCGCTATGATATTGCCTACTTTCGTCTCAATATCATGTTTCGAGAGATAACGTTTTACTCCGTCAAAATCATTACTAAACGAAATAATTGTACAGAATGAGCTCAACTATGAGCGCTAGAATGTAGAATTGACTACAAAAAGATGCATGTTTGTAATTTATTTCATTGAAACATAACTTTAATGCGAATTACATAACGCATGTTCTTGCATGCAAATTGCATCAATTAATTAGCTCGATCAATCAATCGATCACGTCATGCCTCAGTATCCTACAATGTAAGGCAACTTGCATTCAAGAACTTGTTAAAATAAATCGCGTATTTCTGTAGATGTAAATGAATAGTGAAGATACTTAGGGTCTATAAAACATTTATCCTACCAATTTCGCAGAAACGACAAAAAACTTGGTTTAACGTTACGAACTATCCGACTTGTTCGTTAGAACTAAATTGATTGAAATTAACTAAAAAATAAATAATATCGATTACAATATGTCTTAAATGTTATAAGGTCGGTATTGCAGGCCCACAAACCAATAGCCAAAGTATCCTTGGTGGTGGTCAAAAATGTTTTGGTACTTTATTTTGTTTGTCTCTACACCAACAAGGCTTTATAACATTTTTTAAGACTTGAAGGTGTTACATTTTTGGATTAGAAACACGAAAAATAATAAACCATTATAATTTATAGAACTTCTAATGAAATTGGAATATTATTCACAGACAGCAAAACAACGCGCTGTCCTGGAGTGCGATTTTTGAATCTCACCGGGTGACTAAAGCTCGCCAAAATAGCCGTTTTTCATAGAAATGCGGCCATTTTGGCGAGCTTTAGTCACCTGGTGAGATTCGAAAATTGCATTTGAATTTCACCGGGTAACTAAAGGTCACCGAATTAGCCGTTTTTCATAGAGATTCGGCCATTTTGGTGAGCTATAGTCACCTGGTGAGATTTAAAAATTGCACCCCTGGCGTCGCCAATTTTGAACGAATAAATCCCACGTTACTTTATAGATATGAAACAAAAACACTACCAAGCCCTTTTAATCTGACCTCAGCTACTTAAAAAAGAGTTAACAGGTATTGGGTGCTAAGACGTTTTTATTTTCTTTCCGCATTAGGTTTCTGTACTAAAACGCGCATTACCGCATCCCAATAAAGATCGTGGGTAACAGTAAATCTTTCACACTCTCGTAAAAGTAACTTTACGACGCGCTTACCGCAAAATATACGGGACCCTTCTTAATCTTGGGAGGTTAATTAAGGAAGCTGTTTATTGATATGCCGAGAATGAGCGTTGAGTGCGCCGAGATTTTAGTGGGATAAAGATGTATGGTGGTGGGGTTTTCTGTAGCATAAATTGTAATCCCGCAAGGGTTAAATATGCCTGAAGTAACACCAACTAAAGACCTCTTGGCGAGCCATTTCCATTTCCTATTGTTGTCGTATTCTCAGTATAATTCTCGGTAACAAAGACTTGACTACTCCGAACTTTATTTGGTTCCCTTTTTTTTTATGAAATAGGAAGGCAAACAAGCAAGTGGGTCACTTGATGGTAAGTGATTACCACCACCTATAGACACCCGCAACACCAAAGGGATTGGAGATGCGTTGGCAACCCACAGGGCTAAGATGGAATACCACTTGTGCCAGTAATTACACCGACTGTCTTGCCCTCCACGCCGAAACACAACAGTGCAAGCACTGCTGCTTAGCGGCAGGATCAGCGAGCAAGATGGTGCTAGCGATCCGGACGGACCTTGCACAAGGTCCTACCACCCGCAAAATATCTATCATGACTTACTAAGAATTTGACAAAAACAGAACATAGCCTATAAAAAACTTAACTCGCTATCGACCATGTCTTACTTAGAAATATGGCAAAAACAGGATAAGAGCTATCAAGAACTTGACTTGCTACCAGTCATGACTTACTGAGAAATATGACAAAAACAAAACAAGACATATCAAAAACTTGACTTTCTACCGATCACGACTACGGGGAACTATCACAAAAACAGAACATGTCCTATCAACATGAACTTGACTTGCCACCAGGCATGACTTACTGAGAACACGACAAAAGTAGAAAACTGCTTCGCCAAAAGGCGCAAATTTATTGCGTCAGAATCAGCCTGGAGTATGTACACGTGCCTGTAACTTGCAAACTTTTGTGCAAGTTACTTGCAGGCCGGCGTCAGATTTGTATGAAATCTGCCTTGTATTTGTATTGCCTTAGCAATGACTAATTTACTTTTACATCCTAAGAGACCTGAAATGTGGGTAGTCTAACTTAGTTTTTGAAAACGCAATGAAGCTTTTTTTTTAGACAAGTTGTCCCGTGACTTCGTTAGGTGCAACATGGGACCTTAAAAAAATTAAATTAATCATTATTAAGTTTTGTAATCCCACTAATATTATAAATGCAAAATTAATGATAATTTGTATGTCTGTTCCTCAATCACGCTTTAACGTTTATTTAACGTGGATTTGGTCAAAATTTGGCAGACAGACAGATCATGTTTGCCATTAAAACATCAAACACTTTTCGTCTCGTAAAATGCATAGAAAATAATATAACGCAGGCGAAGTCGCGGGCAAAACCTCATTGACAACAATGATGGGTTCCAACTCCGAAACATTTAAGTGTTGCAGTGACAATGCCGTATTGATGATCATTAGGGAACACATATTCAGTATCCAATGTGTTAAAAAAATATCTACGTAAAAGGTCTTAAAAGCGTTTGCGTTTTAACGTTTAATTGAAGGCACTCACCGGTGGTGCCGCTGTTTGTGTTCCTAAATAAATTTAGATAAAAACGTGAATAAATTCGACGACTGTTTGTCAAAAAGGAACACTAAAGTTTTCGGTAATAATTAATTTCTGCCTGAGGCGGTTCCTGTCAACGACATTGTTATTTTTATTACGAATTATGACACTAGGATACTAGCAGGTTATAGAAAACCTTGCCTGATGCTACCCTTGAGAGGAAACACCAAGGCCTAGAGAATTGAAAAATAGGTATTTGTAAAATCTATTGCTACCTGCATCTATCAAGCCTCCCCCCGCAGAGTGCAATAGAGACAGCCGCAGCTTGGACTGAAAATACCTATTTAAATTACACAAAATCAACGATTCGTAGACCCCTGTAGCTCGAGCACGAATATTTTCCTTCTATCGAGTAGTTACGTTATCGTATCGCCATCGAGAAGATTTGTATGAAGATTGGAGCAGCGCCCCCGTGGGCGTAATTAGAACTAAAATTTGGTAGCACGAACTTTGAAGTTCACTTTCGTATCGTCATCGAATAGTAAACGTGAAGTTTGCGTGAAGTATTCGTCACAGAATGTATGGAAGTGGTAGCACGAATATTTTTTCCTTCTATCGAGTAGTTACGTTAACGTATCGCCATCGAGAAGATTTGTATGAGGTTTGGAGCAGCGCCCCCATGGGCGTTTTTGGAACTAAAATTTGATAGCACTAACTTTGACATTCACTTTCGTATCGTCATCGAGTAGTAAACGTGAAGTTTGCGTAAAGTATTTGTCAAAAAGTGGTAGCACGAATATTTTTTTGACGTAAGGTAAAGTAAACTTACGAAGGCTGGCTATCGAGAAACACGCAAACTTTCTCACTGTACTTTTGATGGTGACACAATTTGCGAGAACAAGTTGCGGTTAGTTTTTGGTGTTATTCTTTCAAAATATCACCGGAAAAAATCATAAGATTGCGTAAAAATTCGCATACTAGTGCCTTGCGCTATTATTTTACCTGGGTTTAATCAAATAATCCAGAAATGAAGAACGAGAAACGAGGTAACTAATCTAAGAACATTACTTCTACTTTTTATTTTTTTGAAAGTAAAATAATTAAAATACATTTATAAATAGGTATCTTTCTTTAAAGGGGAATGAGTCAACGAGTTACGATGAGAAAAACAACACATCCTCTGGATATATCAGATGCCAGTGAAATTGCATTTTGTCAGATGCAAATAAAGAGGCATTTGCGTTCCTGTGCGAAGAACTCCGCAACGAAACAAGTTTAAAGTCGAGTAATAGAATTCTCAAGGTATTTTATTTAATAGGTCGGTACCTAGTTTTCAATTTGAATAAGGTATGAATATTGAAACAAATTATTTTATGTTATTTGTCTTTATATTGGGTTTTATGTTCCTTGTCGTTCTTGGCTACTAGCTCATACCAGAACAATGTGGGCAGGCATATAATAGAATAGAATAGAATATTTCAAGCTGCATAGGCCCATAAGATAAGATAAGATAAGATAATTTTATTGATAACTTTTGGTTACATAGATAAATACCTTAAAGACTAACAATCACATTAGCGTTACTAGTGTCAGCAAATGTTAGAGAAGTGATGGATGTTCTCTGCAGATCACCCATTGCTGAAACTTTCATAAAGTTCCCTAATACAAGGGCAGAAAGGGATTTGATTAAGCAAGGAAAAGTGTTCCAAGTTGTCTTAAGAGGAGTGTGAACCCTAGCCAAAAAAGCGCTCCCCATACAAACAGTGATAATAGTTCCCACCGTCTAAACCCTAACCTATGGCAATGGTTTTTGGTATGTTGTCATAATGCCTTAGAACTTGGTTTGTATGTTTTGATTTTTTCAATATTCTTCATAGATTAGACAATATTTGCATTGGTGCTGACAATATTGCAATATTTGGTTTGGTGTTTTATACAAAACACAAATGCGTTAATATTTTTGAAACTTTTAAGAATATTTAAAAAATCAAAACATACAAACCTAGTTCTAGGGCATAATAATAACATACAAAAAAATCCTGGCTATAGGTTAAGGTTTAGAGGGTGGAAAACGTTATCGCAGTTTGTATGGACAGCGCTGGGTTCACACTCCTCTTAAGATTAATTATTTGTAAACTGTGTTTAGTACAAATATTATCTTTTGTGGTAAAAACATCAACAGTTGCCCATCTCGAGCGCACTTTTTTTCCTAAAAAATATATTTCTCATCTAAATTACTAAGTACCATTGAGTACACTGCTGAAGATTTCATTTAACTTTAACTCATATATTATAGATTTAATTTTCTTAGTTTATTCTACCATTATTATTGGTACTACTTATTGCTTGTCTTAATATCAATATTATCTTATCATATTTTAAGCAAAATATGGAATATCGGGTGTTTGTGTCTGTATAGATGAATCACACTTCCAAATAAAGGTGTTAAACATTAACTCCTGCTTACTATTGTAGAAAACACTTTCACTCATTGAATATGTAAAAATTGTAAGGACTCCATGTAGTTAATTTATTTTACTTACTAATAGGCACTATCTTAATTGTAAAATAATTGCTTAATTATTAATTTATTATTAAAGATTGTGATTTCCGTTTTTATTTTTTGTTTTATGCAATATTATTTATTTATTAGGCAGTGCGGGACACAAGAGAACCACTAATGTGTTGTAAGCCCTTAGGCCTCCGGATCGATCACCCACTGTACGAAACGCAGTAGCAAGCTACTACATCACGCTGATGTACTGCGAGTGTGGTACTACCCTGGTCGAACCCGTTCATTCGTACTGCAAATATATACTGGCTTCACAGTGCGCTTCTACCACTACAAAAACTAACCCCCTGATTCATAAACGTGTGTTGTCTTCACAATTGCCCTCGAATGAAAGAGACGAAACATAAGTTACGTTATGTAGTTAAGAGAGGTTGGCAAACTTGTATGGATAAGGTTAATCTTATTTATTACTTAAAAACCTTCCTTAAAAAAGCTCTAAATGAGAGTGATAACCATATCAAAATCCGTTATGTGGTTTAGAAGTAAGGGGTAGGTAAGCTAAAAGGAGCACCTATGTTTGTAAATAAATAAAGGCTTTGTTATTTTATATTTATTCGTTGTTTTTTTTTATTTAAAATAACTACATATATAATTTTGTATAGTGTTTGCATGGGGCGATATTTCACCCAATAGTGATAGTAGACAATAACTAAAAATACAATTTTTCTTCTTTACTAGTCATCATGCTAATTCTAATCTACTCGCGATCTAACCTGAGCGCTCATCTCACATACAGACTTACATTTTGCGTTCATTCATAATCTCAATTATTCACATCTAAGAAACTCGTAATAACATACATCGCCTCTTTCATTAATTCAAGCCATCGATCGAACTCAAAGCTGGAGCTCCATGTCTCTCTGCCGAATCCTCGCTCTTTCCAGCACGACGAACATTTAATCCCTCTCTCTGAGACTCCCTCGCATTCTTCTCAGGTCTTAAAAATTGTTCTTCTGCAGTCAGTCTCCTTCTCACAGTGCCGGATTAGCCACATAGCAAGAGTAGCTAATGCTACGGGCGCCGCGCTCCTACGCCCGTCTGACCGCAATAAAAAATTATTTAATACCCTAAACTTGAGAACCTAAAGCAAACTAAGGGCCTCTTGACAGAATTTGCTACAGGCCCCGCGCTGGCTTAATCCGGCACTGCCTCATAGCCGGGCTGCTCGGTCCGACGGCGGGCTGCTCGGCCCGGCGGCCCGAGCCGCCGCACAGCGCGGGGGGGGGGGGGGGGGCGCAGCCCGGCAGCGGCCTGCTCGGCCGGCGGCCCGCGGCGCCGCTCGGCGCGGGGTGGGGGGCGGGCGCAGCCCGGCAGCGGCCTGTTCGGGCCGGCGGCCCGCGGCGCCGCTCGGCGCGGGAGGGGGGGGGGCGGGCGCAGCCCGGCAGCGGCCTGCTCGGGCCGGCGGCCCGCGGCGCCGCTCGGCGCGGGAGGGGGGGGGGGGCGGGCGCAGCCCGGCAGCGGCCTGCTCGGGCCGGCGGCCCGCGGCGCCGCTCGGCGCGGGGGGGGGGGGGGGGGCGGGCGCAGCCCGGCAGGCAGCGGCCTGCTCGGCCGGCGGCCCGCGGCGCTGCACGGCGCGGGGGGGGGGGGGGGGGCGCAGCCCGGCAGCGGCCTGCTCGGTTTGGCGGCGGGCTGCTCGGCCCGGCGGCGGTCTGCTCGGTCCGGCGGCTGCAGTCAGAAGTGTTCCATGTATCTGCATCTAAAATTTATAGAAATAATTTATGATCTTTACATAGTATAAAATGTCTGTTCTCATATTTGCGGCCGCTTACTCCTTCTAGACCACGCGACGGATTTTGATATGGTTTTCACTGTTTCATTTTGAGATTTTTTTTCAAAAAGTTTTTACGTGCATTGAATTTAAATTGTACCCGTGCAAAGCCGAGGCGAGCCGCTAGTTATTTCATAAAACCTTTCAAGTTTTAAAAATGATAATGATCACCCTATTACCGTCAGCCTCAGAAGTAGCTAAACACTTAAGAACCTTGTCGTAGTAACGTATGAAATGAGAGTTGCTCGAATTTGTCACATCACTGACAGCGACAAGGTACTAAAATGTTCAGCTACTTCTGAGACTGACCGTTAATGCTAGGGTAACATAAAATAATAATATTTCATAGTATGCCCTGCATAAAATTTTATTTGTAAATCAGTATTCAGCTTTGAGTAGAAATTTTAAACAAAATATACAAAATTCCGTTCACAAGCTAGTGACCCATGCGTGAGTCACAGACAGACAGCAGGGTGACAGAAATGTGGTTTTGTGCTTAGGATATAGAAACGTAAAGACTACAAATTTTAATTTCATACCTAAGCCACTCGATCCAACTTTAAAAATGCTTACCAAGTGATGTCTTGCTTCTCCATTTGTGGTGGCTGTGTGTCGTTGTCTTCAGACATAGCTGGTGGCATTCTTCAATCTGTATATAAGAATGGCAAGTAATTAAAATATGATTAAAAATTAATTATAACCTTGTTTTTTCCATTATAGGTACAGTCAACTAAATTGATTTCTGACTACGGAGATTCTTTTCACAATGAATTTAATTTTGACTCTTCAGATAGGTAGACAGATAAAACGTTTATTTGTTACTGCAAGCACACACAATCAAATTTACAAACAATTGAGAAGAAAAAAAACGAAAGGTAACAAATTAGATGAGTACTTATTGTCTGTGTGCGCTGCAGCAGTACAAAATGCCATCTCACAACAATAACTCAATGTGACAGGGTTCTAAGTGACCAAGAATCCAAATCCGTTAGCCATAATGCATGATGGAGATAACTTGTCCTTCTTTTAGGATGAATATAAGCTACGTTTTACCCCAAAAATCTAACACCCTGCAGCAAAATTGAGATTTAGCGAAAGACTTGTAAAATGCACAATAATTATTCTCAATCTACACTAATATAATAAAGAGGTAAACTTTGTGTGTTTTTTGTTTGTTAGTTTGTTTGTATGTAGGGGGTAATCTCTGGTAATAAATAAATATCTTGGGACGATGTACACAAATTGAACTAATCTGTGCTTCTGTGAGTGTACTAACCAATATGTCAAAGTAACACAAACAACACAAAAATATGGTGTGGATACATACTTAAATACATATAACATCCATGTCACTGGTACAAACAATTATATTGAACATTAAAAAAAGTACATTTAATGGTACTAGGCATCCTGATAAAGCCGGGCATAATTAGGCTTTATGGAGGTGTCTTCAGGCAAGTTAGATGGTGTTCCGCCTGTCCAGCTTTTTACATTTGACCAGTCAAATCACTAAATAATACAGTGAAAAGTATAAAAAGGCTGGTTTTACAATTCGTTTTGTCATATTAAACTAAGGCATAAGATCCTTAAAAAGGTGGTAACCTGGTATATCTGGACAGATATTTACTCAAAAAACAGTGTAAATCAAACAGGACCTTGTCAAGTAATGCAGACATTCAAACTTTAATCGAACTGTACAGTAAGTAGGCACTAAGTAGGTATATTTTTATGACATTAATATGTGGTACGTTATAAATATAAAAAGGTTGGGCGCATTTACTATACATATAGTGCTTAGCTTTTGCTTGTTTTCATCAGTTCGGATATCGCCTGTCTCGTCACAGCCTAGCCTGTCGGCTAGCTACAGTTGGTGATGTGCACCAGTGGCGTCTCTGCAGCCCCGGGAGGATTTAGATAAATTTTCGTGTCTTAAACAAATATTCACAATATGGATATCCGTAAGTAGAAAGTCTAGGAAAATAAAGCCAAATCACAATGAATGTTTACTGAGGGACTAAGGAACTACATTAATTTCTATATTGTAAAGTATGAAAATGGATGTTAAATTAATAAGGACCTAGTCCTTGAGTGTAGTTCTATCAAAGTTGTAAGAATGAATTTAACCGCTTACCTCTCCATAAAATCTGCCAACTGCGAGAAACTGTTTCTTGATTTCATTTTCCAACACAAATTATTCACTTTTCATCCTTACTTTAATTTTAATTATGAAAACTGATACATTTCGATCGAACAGTTCGATCTTTATAATTTAAGTACAAGTGTCAAAATACAACGTTCGAAAATTTAAACTCTTTCGGCCCAATGATTAAATATTAACATATTTATTATTTTCTTGCCATATTTCAACATTTCCTTTTATTGTATAAATAAATATACAAATTACATAGGTTTCCGTAATATTCATGCTGTTTCCTGTATTTCTAACATATTTAAAATGATCCATAGTAACTTACTATGATTAGTGTTAGGTTTCTGAACATACCTAGCTAGTAGATTCATGACTTTATTTGACTGTCGTCGCGTTGTAAATTAAAAAGGTACTCTGTGGTCGCGTTTACGTATCGAGCTAACGTGAGTGAGGTTTTAAGATTCGTGCTACCGATAGCTTTCGTAAAAGTAAAGTAAACGTTAGGTTATCGAGTAGTCGATACTAAAAAGTTACTTAGGTATGACTCCAATATTCTTGCTCGGGCTTCTGTTTGTGTATCGAGATTGTAAATGTTTTGTGATTAAAAATTATTAATCCTTCGTATTACAAGTACTGTATGCTGCCCCAGTGTGAAAGCACAAGCATTTAAACACCAAACAAATTATTTATATTTGTCCCAAGTAAACAAGAAATACGGAAAAACACTTGCAAGAAAAATGATGCACATTGTTTATCAACATATTCAAGAATGTATTTATGTAAAGGTCATTTCTATGTAAGTATTTAACAAAATGTAATTTAGGAAATACATCATTATAACAAAACTGATGAATTTTATTTGACTATTGTAAATATTGTTTGAGGTTAGGTTTTTGTTTCTTTTTAGTTACCAAATGATATGCTCAATTATACCGCTCAAGTATCAATATGATACTATATTATGGGAAAAGTATCAGAAGTGCGCTTGAAACCAGGATGTAGGTACTCGAAGTAAATTTGAATGTCCAGAAGACAGAAGAAAACGGACATGCAGCAGCTCAGAACGACCATACATGATAAAAAAAACAAAGACTGGAGATAATAGCAGTCATCATCATCATCGTCATGTCAGCCACAAGAAGTCCACTGTTGAACATAGGCCTCCTCCATGGATTTCCAAAGTGACTGGTTGGAAGCAGCATGCAACCAGCGCCTTCCTTCCACCTGTATGAGGTCATCCGATAATAGCAATGCCTTAATAAAATAAAACTAGTATGTAATTTCAAATAGGTTTTTTATTTAAATAAACACTCATTTACACATAAGCACACTCACTCTACACTTTGATATAATAATAATATATAATGATATAATAAAGGGTATATATTTGTTTTCCAAAAGTTTAATAACTAATGGTTAACTAAATCTTCAACATATGCAAGGTTGAATGATACATTTATTATATTCACTTTTTTATTTTTGGGATAGTCTGGGTCAGCTACACAATAATAAGTTTTTCTTTTGTGATAAAAACATTTGAAGCTGCACTTGGGGATTGTATTTTCCTGTAGGCTTTCCATTCTTTACATAGGTAATTATTGTAGGTCTTTTCATTCACTCAACAAAAGTGCAGGAAGGTTCCTCACTTCTGTGATGCAACGGCATGTTTACATCCCCCTGTAAAGCTACACAGTCTTCGCACCTCACAGAGAAAATCTTTTCTTCCTCTTCGTCTAAAATGAGTGCGCATCTATTTAACTGAGCATGAACTTTATGCTCCGGGCATATTTTACACTTCACAGTACACAATTTTGAACTTGTATGTAGGTGACAGCATTATCTCCGTAGGAATCACGTGAGGACCTGAAATAAAGTTTATTCATTTATATATATATTTTTTTATACAACATAGAAAGGCGAACACGCAAGTGGGCCACCTGATGGTAAGTGATCACCACGGCCTATAGACACCTGCAACAACAAAGAGAGTGCAGATGCGTTGCCAACCCAGAGGGCTAAGTTGGAATACCTCTTATGCCAGTAATTACACCGGCTGTCTTGCTCTCCACGCCGGAACACAACAGTGCAAGCACTGCTGCTTAGCGGCAGGATTAGCGAGCAAAATGGTGGTAGCGATCCGGACAGACCTTGCACAAGGTCCTACCACCCGCAAATTTAATCACGTTTTTAACATTTACAGAGTAAAGGTAACGAAAACCCACATTAGTCATATTATTAGGTGTCAATGGCATTTAAGATTGGCTAGTATTACTGCCTATGACATGATTTCTGAGAAATTTGTCCATGCCTGGGGTTGGCTTTTACGATCTGTGCAATAAGTGAAGCAGCTGGTACATTCTATTATTTTATTATATTTATTGTTTGTTACTAGACGAGAATGGAAGTTAATTAAAGTATCGTTCATAAAACTCAAATTACAATGAATGTTTACTGAGAGACTGATGAACTACTTACTTACATCAATTTCTATATTGTAAAGTATGAACGTATCAACAAATATTTAATTAATTAGAAGATTAGGAGCTAGTCCTTGATTGTAGTTCTATCATAGTTGTAAGAATTAATTTAACAGCTTACCTCTCCATGAAATCTGCCATTATGGCCAACTGCGAGAAAATGTTTCTTGGTTTTATTTTCCAATACAAATTATTCACTTTTACTTTTTATTTACTATCTAAATAACGACAACTAATAAATTCCGTTCGAACTTTATTTATATTTTGAGTACAAGAGTACAAGTGTCAAAATACAACGTTCGAAAATTTCAACTCTTTCGTCCCAATGATTATTATATTAACATATTTAATTATTTTCTTACTGTATATATATTTTTCGTATAATTTCATAAATAAATATACAAATTACACAGATTTCTGTAATATTCAAGCCGTTTCCTGTATTTCTAACTTATTTAAAATGATTCTTAGTAATTGACTTCGCTCAGTGAGGTATCCGAACGTACCTATCCAGTAGATTCGTAGCTTTATTTAACTATCGTAGCGTGTACTCGATACGTTAACGTGAGTCAGATTTAGAGATTCGTGCTACCGACAGCTTGCGTTAAAGTAAAGTAAACGTAATCGAATAGTAAAGGCGATACGAAAACGTAACGCATGACTCCAATATTCGTGCTCGGGCTACTGATTCCTTCTCCAAAACTTAACCGATTTAACTACTTTTTTCATTAAAAATTAAAGAAAGGCTTTGGCAGTGTTCCTATGTTTTTCTTTTTTTTATATAATCTAGTAAAATTTGTTTTCTGAATGTATGAACGCAGCCGAAAATCTGGGCAATTTTTTAGGTTTTTGAATGTTCATATCTCTTTTAAAAATTAATTTATGAAAAAAAGGAAAACGTAGGAACATGCATATTAGTGGCCATTGATTTTTTGGAAAAAAAAATATTGCTCTACTGGCATTATCCAGAGAGGAAACAGGGGACGACGTTTGTATGGAAAAACGGCCCTTGTGTTTCCTCTTAAGAGTATAAAAGACAAAATTGTTAGTACAATCAGCCTCAATAGTAGCTTTACATTTGAAATGAGAGTTGCTTGAGTTTCTCACATTACAGACAGCGACAAGGAACTAAAATGTTCAGCTATTTCTGAGACTGACAGTACCTACGACTATGTTAAAAATAATAAAAAATTAAGTACCACTAAAGTCTAAATTTCGACAGAATGAAATCATACAATTATTTTTACTTTAAAAATTGTACTTGCACCACCTGCTCAACATTGTAATTTTTTCGTGTCTCCCATGCTAAATGGTTGTCTGGAAGAGATCGCTTTTAAGCGATAAGACCGCCAATTGTTTACTTTGTAAATTGTTTGTTAAGTAATGTTTGTTAACTATTTTCCGTGTGGTTTTTAAATAAAGAGTATTTGTCTTGTCTTGTCTTGTCATACTGTCGAAATTTAGAGGCGATTTCGTCTAAATTATGTGAATACTTATCCCTTTATTTGAAAGTACCTAAACTCGAAATAAAACTTGTATTTAAGTTACTTACTTATAATAATTAGATGGTTACAGAAAAAACTGTTCACAGCCCAAGCGGAAAAGCGTTTATTACGCAACTGTACTAGAAAATAATTCAAAGAAAACCCGGTTCGGAGTAAAATTGTAAAAGCTGGTTTAACTTCACACAAATGCGACTCGAAGTTTTCTTCTTATTCCATTATTTAACTTGCGACTTTACGCCCCAATTAAGCTTTCCTCACGTTTTTTAGATTGTCCAAATTTAGTGCAAAACTTTTAAGATTTGTAAGTTACTGTACTGCTACCATATTTTATTTAAAATTATACTATTTTAAGGACTTTCAAGTTATAAATAACATGGAATACAATCGCTTTTCCTAAAATAAGTTATGTTTTTATCTAACAAGCCTCCACTATTTATTTAATTTGTACTGTCAACCTATTTGGTTCATAGGCTACTGTAGAACCTTTACACAATAAACGTCATAATGACTTCCCAACAAATGACATAATATCCCACCGATGACAAATTGCGACATCGTTCTACACTAGCCTATGGATCAAATTGCTTGACGGTACATTAGCGTTGGGGCAATACATCAACACTATCGATAGTATCGATTAGCGTTGCTGAACTATTGATAGTTTGACTATCGATAATTGACCTCAAAAAATAGTTACAATATCGATAGGCCTATCGATACTATCGATGGTGTCGATACTATCGATAGTATTGATAGTTTTTAACCAATACTATCGTTAGTATCGATAGTTTTGGATTTCGGTACTATCGATAGTATCGATACGTCATCAAATCCAATACTATCGAAAGGCATCAATACTATCGATACTATAGATAATATTGCTTTTCGATAGTATCAATACTATCGACAGTATTGATAGTTTTTAACCAATACTATCGATACTTTCGATAGTATCGATAGTATTGGTTAAAAACTGTCAACACTATCGATAGTATCGATACTGTCGATAGTAGCGATACTATCGATAGGCCTATCGATATTGTGACTATTTTTCGAGGTCAACTATCGATAGTCAAACTATCGATAGTTCAGCAACGCTACTGTACATTAAGAAAGAGAGCAAACACACTGAACAACTAGAATAAAAAAAATAAATTACAAATAGAAAAATTAATTGGGAATTAGATTCGTTACAATACACGCGATATAAACCGTATAAATTGTTTTATTTCAATGACTAGAATAAAACTAAACGTACAAAAAACGATAGTTTTAATAAATAAAATGATCCCTAGAGACTTTAAAAGAGTGTATACGAAATGATACTTGTCAATAGGGAAATAATCCAGAAGTAAAATCAGACAACTGGAATTGAAATGGACGAATAAACCGTTAAGGTTTTAGTTCATCATCTCTCTCGCAATTATTACTACGCACTTAGCAAAATCAATTAATGAAATTGAAACGTCTCAACCGAATGCCTCTACATAAAGTCTAGATGATTGAAGTACACCAATCAACCGTAGAATTGAATCATTGTCTGTTGGACCAATTAAAAATTTATTGCCTCCAACTTCGTAATGTTATATTACTTTTTTATTATTATCCATTTCATCATGAACCATTTTGCTTTATGGCAGTCGCTGTTATTGCTTCCGTGCGGAATTCTATTTCATGATTTTGTTTGAAAAATATCTTGGGTTAAAGTTGCGTATAAGAATTCGAAAAGTACCTAGGAGTAAGGGCAATCAATGCAGTCATTCAAAATTTTTTTATAATGTCCAATATTAAGGCAAACAAGCAAGTGGGTTACCTGATGATAAGTGATTACTACCGCGTATAGACACCCGCAACACCAAGGAAATTGCAGATGCGTATTTCGACAAAAGAAGGAAGATTGAAAGGTTTGAAAAATGACATAATAGATGAGGCATATTCTATGGATGAATTTCGAGTCGATATACAAGGTGTAAGGAACAGCTTACCAGTGCACCTAACACGAATTTTTCGGTACGCGTTAACTCGCTACGTAAGTCAGTGCGTCTCTCTTTTACTGGGCTAGTTAGAAAGAGACGCACTGAGTTACGTAGCGAGTAAACGCACGTCGAGAACATTCGTGCCAGGTACACAGAACTAAGCTCTTTGTTTCAGAACAACATCCTGAACTGAAAAATTTGAAAATATTTCCTCGGAAAATTCAGATTTTTCCTAGTGGTTCCGCACAAAAAAATAAAACCCTTATAGGATCACTCGTGCGTCTGTCTGTCTGTGCATTCATCTGTCACAGCCAATTTGCTCTGAGTCTACTGGACCAAATCAGGTGAAATTTGGTAGGATGGCGTAATTATATGACCCAAACACAGATGTGCAATAGTATTTAATGCAACTGTTGCATAATGAGGGGTCTTAAAACACGAGTGTGGTTTTATGAAACGAGCGACAGCGACGAGCGAGACCTAATTATGTACAGTTGCATACATTACTTTATCTACACACATATCATAAGTACTCTATGATGGGTTCAGAAGCCATAGGGCAATGACCGGCATAGCTACTAGCTACTAGTGCTAGGTACCTATTCAATATCTATAGACTGTAATTAAAAAAATGTAATAAGAAATAAATTTGAACAAATTTAGAAACAAATCAGAAAAATTCTCATAATAATATTGGTCGTTATAATGCTGGTCATTGCCTACGGTTTCTGAGCGCATTATAGAGCATTTATGATATATGTGTAGATAAAGTATATATTTTTTTAAATAAGGGTCATTTTCGGAGGATAAATTAGGAAATGAATATTTGATGATCCTTATATCTAATAATAATAAAATTAGTTTACATTTATCAGATTGGTAGGGTACCTAAGCAGTGTCTTTATGTCCATACTAAGTACACGCCGCTGATGCTGACGGTACAATAGGATGGCAACAATCATGATATCTCTCATCATCATCATCATCATCTCAGCCACAAGAAGTCCACTGTTGGACATAGGCCTCCTCCATGGATTTCCAAAGTGGCCGGTTGGAAGCAGCATGCAACCAGCGCCTTCCTGCCACCTGTATGAGGTCATCGGACCATCTTGTGGCTGGTCGTCCTACGCTGCGCTTGCCAATACGCATGATCTCTATTACTTTTTTATTTGGACATCTCCTGCTCCTTCTGGCCAAATTCCATGTCTAACAAAAGTTTAAAATACAGTTACTACAGCGGCGAGGGTATTTGCTCTTCAATAATTTTACCAACGCAGATTACACTGAAAAGCGGCTAATAACATACAGCACAAAACGTATACAACAGGTTACCCAGATTAAACACAAATGGTAAGTAAATTCTTCTTACCCGTTCCCTTAAAATATCGCTTACCAAATTGCTAGTCAATGTGTCCCCTTACCAAGCAAACTAGTGCAAACATATTCGCACCCCGAAAACCTTGTAACATGAAATCGAATTTATAGGAAAAAATGTAAAAACCACCCTGCCATATGCCGCAAAGGTCCGGGTATGTTCCATTGAAACTCGCTTAAGGGGAACGGGGAAGAAAATGTGAAATCACTACGCTATAGCGTGGTCCTGGTTGTAATAATATTAAGGTAAAACATTTTATCTACACACATATCATTAGTGCTCTATAATGCGTTCAGAAACCGTAGGAAATGACCAACATTATTACAACAATTTTTTTTATGAGAACTTTCTTGTTTATGGTTGTAGGTTAAACTGTACTTAAATGGTCATTGCAGTGCCGATTTCTGTAACGTTATGAGTTTATATTTGGAACAGCTGTCAAAATTCAAGTGGGTCTCTATTTTAGTAGCCTTAAATATTAAAACAGTTATCGATACGCAAAGTCAATCGAGTATGTTTTTTAATATAAACCGCACGACATTTGATCTCGAAGACAAGAGAGTAGGGACTTCATTCGATAAAAAAAAGTTCGTCTTGACAGTCTCGAGAGATCGAATTGCCGCCGTTACTGTTTTCATTCGTTTGTTGGTGTTTTCTGTTACGGTGTTTTGCTGTAATGATAATAATATGTGTGTAGATAAAGTATTGTATGCAACTGTATATAATTAGGCCTTAAAACACTCGTGTGATCCTATAATGAAACTCGCTTACGCTCGTTTCATAAAACCACACTCGTGTTTTAAGGCCTCTCATTTAGTAGTTGCATAAACTACTCAAAGCTCGTAAACTACGTAAAGCTCTTCTTGCATGTAGTAGTAACGTGTTCGTATAGACAAGTTGACGTTCCATATTTGAAAAATGACGTAAGTTCCATATCAGTTTTGTACACTACTACATCCAAAGGGTTTTTTACCCTTAAATTTGTGATTTGGAATTTATTTTGTAACTTGAAAAGTGAAAGTAATCAGTTCTCTTAATAATTAAGAGAGACTTAGAACTATGTAACTAAGATAAACATGATAAAAATAAATAATTATTTTATGAAAAAAGGAGGACTATGAGTAAGCGGGTAATCTATTGATAAGAGATAAATATTAATAAAATTATCCTAAGATGCGGCACAACATAGTGGAACTTTCCTGGTTTTAAGACTTTGTGTACTTTTGTACCCAGACCTATGTTGAAAAAATAAACGTTTTTGAATTTGAATTTGGATTTTATTCTTTTTTTATATTAAATAACAGAGAAAACGAGCAAGTAGCTTACCTGATCGTAAACTATCATCTGGGTAAATAAACACCTACAACACTTAGGAGATTACAGATAAGTTGCCAACCCAGAAGGCTAAGATAGAATACCTCTTGTGCCAGTTATTTCACCACCTTTATTTTTTATTAATTTATTCCTTACTAGCAACCCGCCCGGCTTTGTACCTAATATACGTAAAACCCTTCCGTAATAAATTCTCTAAATGACAGTGAAAATATTAAAATCCGTCGCGTGGTATAGAATGAGAAAGCGGCCGAATATATAAAGACAGACAGGAACTGTTTCTTTTATACAACTTACGAAGGCAAACGAGCAAGTGGGTTACCTGATGGTCAGTGATCACCACCGCCCATAAACACCCAGCAGTACCAAAGGGATTTAACCCAGAGGGCTAAGATGGAATACCTCCTGTGCCAGTAATTGTACCGGCTGTCTTGCTCTCCACGCCGGAACACAACAGTGCAAGCACTGCTGCTTAGCGGCAGGATTACCGAATAAGAGGGTAGTAGCGATCCGGACGGACCTTGCACAAGATCATACCACCCGCGACTTTGTTAACAATGTAGAGAAAGATGACATTATAATTTTACTACCTATACACATAGCAACATACCCTGTTAAAGCGCAACAGGCAGCAGGAAAACATTTACCAAAAAACATTACTTATTGCACGCAAATGTAATATTTACCCACGTCCTACCAACACATTAACGTAGAGACCACCGAACCGAAGTTTGTAATGAAATGAATGCTGCAAATATATTGGAACTCGTAGTGCAATGAAATCCTCCGCCACACTCAAACGATCGTTCAGCCGTGAATTTTGCTGCAGTGATACTTAAAGTATGCACATAAATTAATTTAATTTTCTAAGTAATACGTAATTTCACTCGCAATCAAAATTACATCAAAGTGTAAAAATGTTCTTAGATAACCATTAGAAATAAATGTAGGTGAAAGAAGTATAAAAAAAATATTATAACAAGGGGTACCTAGGTAGAGACCACCAATTTTCATTTCCTAAGATTCTGACCTTTGCTTCATTTACTCTCATAACATTTTTGACGCATACTCGTCAGTTTAGAGTACTTACTCCTAACCTAATCTTTCTCTAGTATGTCTCCTATTTGACCGGAGTACGTTCGCCGAAATCCTCCCCTTAATTTTTTTCTATCCACTCTCCCTTCATACATCCTTTTTGTTAATCTTCATAACTGTAACATATTATTTTTTGCGATCTACCTAGCTGAAACATTATTGTAACAAAATTTTCATAATCTATAAAACCGCATTTATAATTTACAATTCTATTACTTTAGACTGACTCCACAATAAAATTGTAAACTAACATCACGGTCGGGTCAACTCGAATCAAAACCCAAGCCCGCCCAAGGCCTCAATTTGCTTGGAGAGCATGTCGTATTTCTAGTTGGGAATAGTTCGTATATACAATTCGTGTCAATTAAAATGTCCATTCACGGTATGAACAGCTGAAAAGGGTACCGGTACACTGGGCTTGCCGCGTCAACCTCGAGTCGCTTTGTTTGTCGACTCGAAACATCTCGTTGGGTTGCGGTGCGGGGTAAATGGTTGGTTAAGGTGAACGGTCACCCTTACGAAGATTTCAGAGTAATCGATCCCAAAAATGCAGTATTTATTACGTAAACTAAAAGTAAAAAAAAACTTGTAAGTAGATCGTCAGGGTCTTTTACAAGTCTTCATTCAGAAAATTCCCAGAGGGGTAGGCAGAGACCACGGATTCCCATTTGCTACGGTCCTGACATACAACTTTCGCTTCACTTACTTTTATGACATTCTTCATGCATGCTCGTCGGTTTAGGGTACTCCTGACCTGGCCTTTCTCCAGAATGTCTCCGATTTGGTCGGAGTACGTTCGCCGAGGTCTTCCCCTTCCCATTTTTCCATCCACTCTCCCTTCATACAGCCTTTTTGTTAATCTTCTTTCATCCACCGTTTATAAGTACTTAAAAAATGAAAATAGAAGTAAAATAGATAAGGACGGTGCACATGAGTATGATCCCTGAATTAATCATATCATACCTAATCAAAATAACTTAGAGATGTACGAGTACTTAGGAGTTTACAGCGGTTATATTGAAACGTTGCTTTTGTAAACAAAAGATAATAGAAGATCAATGAATTCTTGGCTACTTAGTGTTTTTGAATTATTAATGTTGGTTTTATTTGCTTAGTTAACAGACCGTTTTGAGCAATAGTGTTCGAATTTATCTTCTCTTTCTTAGTATAGGTTATCGACGAACAAATAAACGATGAAAAGCACCCAAGTGTGACGTCGTATAGTCAACCAAGTCATTACTTGATCATTTTTCAATCTTATCCCTTTGTGCTGAGGTTGAAAACTGGTCAAGTAATTTCTTGGTTGACTATACATGCGTTCAATTGACAGCAGTTGAATCAAATATTGTTGACCTATTGCCGAATAATCGAATTGCAGGATAACTGGAATCGATTCCAGCCTTACTATCATAGAGTTAATAGTATTGACTATCAAAGGCTCAACGGCGTGTCGAATTTCTGCCTCTGCCATATATTGCTTTAGGTTTTTTTTACTGTGGGATGATTTCAATCGTTTTTGTTCGAGCCAACAAGCATGTGTAATACTCATAAGTGCTTCTTACCAATAAAGCTAATTTAAATAAAGAAATTACTTTTTTTTTACTTTTTAACCGATTAAAAAAAAGGATGAGGTTCTCAATTCGACTGAATATTTTCATTTTCGTTATAGAAAAAACCGTAACAATAATAAAATATTCAATACAGAAAAAGTTTTAAGTAGCCTTTTCATTAAGAATTTCCTCTGTTTTGGCGACTTGTAGACATTGACATTAAACAATTTGCACAATTTATATCGCGTATTAGTAGAAATAAAATTCGTTGCAATACAAGCTGTATACTCAATATAAGTTGAAGTTGTTTTATTTCAAAACCTTTTCAAATATGTTTGAATTTTTGTATTTATGATTCATATTCATGGCTCACAGAGCCCAGTATGCTCCAAACTGAAGCATTGAACACTCGTAACCCATCGCTTGAATAGAAATCGAGCGATTTTTATACCGAGCTCCTACGATAAGACGGGGGAATAGTGTGGATTTCTAAAGGATATTTTATTAAGTGTAAAACACACCCCACTGTAAGGACTTCTTCCTTACATCCTATTCTAGAGCTGGCCACAAGAACATAATAATAGAGGACGAAAGGAGACAGTTTTGAGTTATGTATTGTCACGAAATGTTGAGATATAAAAATAAAAGATTGTGCTTAATTTATAACCTTAGGGACCCAGGGACCCTCGCGTCCCTATAGTACTGTCTATAGGGTTCCGTATTAAAAAGGAACATGAAATGTTTGCGATGTGCGTCCACCTATCTGTATGTCACAGCTATTTTACTCGCAGGCTTATATGATTGATCATTTGAACCCTTTCCTTCACTTCTTCTCTTTCCTTCTATAATAATTGCAATGAAGTAATCTTATCGTACAACATCATTTTTCCTTGTCTTGTTTTCATTGTCCTCAATATTGTTCGTTTCACTTTCATCCTCATTAAAACCTCTTCATTCGTCATTCTCTCCACTCAACCTATTATCTTCACTTTTCTTCCCCACCATATCTCAAACCTCTCCAAACATTCTCTGTCTCTTTGTGTTAGCATCTATTTTCACATGCATAAATAACTACTACAATTTAATGCCTTTATTTTTTTTTTTGTTCAAATATTTAGCGAATTTTAAACTCAAACTACAATTAGATTAGATTACTTCAATTGTTGACGATACCAAAAACAGTCATAGGATTCCAAATAATTAATAGATTCGTTACTTTGCGGTCCAGGGGTGCAATTTTTGAATCACACCAAGTACCTAGAGCTCACCAAAATGGCCGAATATCTATAAAAACCGGCTATTTTGATGATCTTTAGTTACCCGGTGAGATTCAAATGCAATTTTTTAATCTCACCAAGTGACTAAAGCTCACGAAAAAACGGCCGTTTTGGCGAGCTTTAGTCACCCGGTGAGATTCAAAACTCGCACTCCAGGTCCAGACCAAGAAACTGGTGTAAATTACTTTGATACTCTGCTTGTACGCTTGCTTGCTAGAAGAAAGCAAGGTAATCTGTTTCTGTAAAGTAATAGGGCCAACTGCTCTGCCTTCGGACAGCTGGACAGCTGTACCAGTGGACACTCTCTAAATCTAAAAGCTATACTCTCTCATCGTTGAAGCAATCGATATGCTTCTCTATCCCTTGCCTTCTCTTTGACGTCCTGAAGGCAGGGAGTAGACACACCGGGTTTGCTCGGATGATGAGAGAGAATAGGTTCAAGATTTGGAATGTCCAAAGGTACAGCTGTCCAGAGGTAAAGTAGTTGCCCCTAGGATTCAATTTTCTACTTCACCGTATCCACGTAAGGCCTATCGTTTGGAGACAATGCACCAGGGGGACAAGTGGATCGTTAACGGCGGAATCATCGATATTATACAGAACTGCGCACTCGGATCTGTTGAGGCAACGATTTTTGTACAAGCGCGGTTATCACTTGAAAAAATTGGAACTGAGTTTTTATTTTTAAAAAGTGCAGTGGAGGATTTTTAATAATGACTACTTCTTGGGCTAAATTCCTTTATATTCTCAATGGCAATTAATAGATTCAGAAGTTCCTTTGCATATCAACAAACCGGAACAAATTACCTTGCTACTCCGCGAAAGAAAGGTAATTTGTCCCGGTTCGTATTTTCAGTGGTTTTTTTATGTTGCACTGTTTACATCATGTGTGGATTCATTCTTACTCGTTTGCCTTTGTTATCCATTAAAAAACGCTATTTTACGAATGAAAATGTCTCGTTACTGTCTGACCGACTAACCGAGAGTCAGATGACGCACAGTTTAAACCTTTGACCATATCATTTCAAAGCATTCGCCATAGTATAAAGATACGTAGGTTAGGATTTAGATTTCAGAGGTACTTCACTTATTAAAAAAATACACAAGACTCCATGGGCATCATAAAATCCCTTTAGTTTTTTAGAAGCCATTTGTTTTACTTTCAAACACAATCATGAAAAAAAGTCAAATTTATATAAATTTCAAGTATCTTCTCTTATTAATATTCATTCTGAATAATATTTCATTAGTTCAAATGGAACGCCTTAGGAAATCTAGTCGGGGATATTTTTTCACTGAATACAAACAAGGTTCAATTTGCATTTCAAATTGCTAACGGTAAAATTGTGTGTGCCTCAAATTATGGACGCGCTTTGAATGGTAATTGCTTAATTTGTACTTGAAATTATTATTTTAAATACGACACGGACCGTAGCGGTATAGGATATTGCCCTTGTGCAGAATCCGAATTTCATTTAGAAAGGGTTCTGTGCACCTAGCACGAATCATCTCAAATAATAGATTCAGGCGTTACTTCGCGGAGGTCCATATCAACAAACTGGAACAAATTACCTTGCTACTCCGCGAAATCAGTGCCGGGCTCGTGCAAAATAGCTGCGTCTGTGCGACATACATATATTCATGCAAAAACCCACCCTCCTCCGCTTCCACACGAAACAACATATATCACACAGACTCAACTACACACCACCACGACTAAACACTAAAACTACACGATCGACGCGCGTTTCGCCTCTGTACGAGGCATCTTCCGAATCTAATAGTACTATTAGGTACTATTAGGTCGTACTATTAGATCCGGATGAGATGTGAGTCTGTGCGATATATGTGGTTTCGTGTGGAAGCGGAGAAGGGGGAGTTTTTAGCATTTTTGCACGAGCCCGACACTGGTTTCGCGGAGTAGCAAGGTAATTTGTTCCAGTTTGACGAATCATCTCGATACGTTAACTCATTTCGTAACACAGTGCGTCACTCACTAACTAGCATAGTGGGAGAGAGAGGCACTGAGTTACGTAACGAGTTATCGCGTATCGAGAAGATTCTTACTAGGTGCACTGTACCCTTACCATGAGTACAATGCACCTAGCCGCAACCGAACTCGCTAGCGACATCGTAAACTATGTGTATGGGGAATTGTAAGCGCCTCTACCGCTCACTTAGAGAACTAAAAATCGCTAGTATGACTCCAACGTTAAATTACCTATCGTAATCTAAGCGCTAAAGACTAGAGCTTTGTAACTGTTGCCGTAGAACATCGGTACGATGAGTCACTTTGACACATGTCATCGAAAAATACCGTATCGACTATGGTTAACTCTTTCATTTGTCAATGGGAGCGTATTTAACTGCTATCGACTCTAGTAACGTAATATGAATTTTCGATAGAAACTCATGGTACTGAATCATACGTATCCGGAAGGTGAGAACGTCGATAATTAACGGTTAACGTTTTCGTTTTAAATTCTGTTAATAATTTACCTTTGCTTGGTATTGTTATTACAAGCTTAGGCCTGTTTGGGGTAGGTAGAGACCACAGAACACCATTTGCCATGGTCCTCACATTATCTGGCTTGGTATAAAGTCAGAAAATGTAAGAGGGATGCCGTAACGAAAACAACACGCGCGTGAGCAGGATAATGAAAATTGACACCTAAATTATTATTATTAGTGACAACCTGTATGGCACAGTGGCACATGTGTCTGTTTCCTGTGCAAGAGGTCCTGGGTTCAAATCCTGGTATGGGCAAATATTTGTGTGACGAACACGAATATTTGTACCTGAGTCATGGATGTTATTTGTATTTAAGTATGTATTTATCTATATATAAGTATGTTTATCCGTTGTTGGATCTCCACAGACCCAAAATATTTACTTGACTGGTTGATTTGCCGAGTCACGTGACTATTTTGTTTATCTTATTTTCAGTACGAAAAGAAATAAACTATAGTGACAATTTGTCTCTGACGTTGAATAGCTTAAGCAACTGAAGGAGGAGGCTTCTACGGTTTTTGAAAGACATTTAAAAGGAAGACGAAACTCTTAAAGAGCTTTGTTTCTTCTGCAATTGTGGTACTATTGAACTTTGCATGAAACAGATGCAAAAATTAACTGAAGTCGATGAAGCGCTTATTTGAATTGTATTTTAATGCGCCGCGATTATCCGAAACATTTCAAAAGGTCCAACGATTACCCAACTCATTTAAAATGACACAGGGTGCCTGCGGCTCTTGCCAAATCCCATGTTTCCTGCAATGCTACGTGGAACTATTCTGATATTATTACTTGTATGCACATAATCTATTATTAATATGTATAAAATTCTAAATTTGATTATTACTTTTACAATTAGTTAATAACATAAATTAAAAAAAAAACTGTTTTAACACACAACAAACAAACAGTTTCACAGGCCAACAGCCGTTAACAGTTAATAAGTTCGCCTTAATACATATATTTTCTTCGATAATCTGTTACTGCTCTTGTTTTTTGGACTCATACAATCAAGAGTCATACATACAACCAAACCACTATTAGCTTTCTATTACCATTATTATTATTGAAACTTTTAATGCATCGTTGCAGATCTCTTTCGATAATTTAAAAAAAATTATATAAAGACTGGTGAAATTAAAAAAAAAGATCTAGCACCTTCGTTGAAAGCAATGCTATCACTTTCCATCAGGTGACACGCTTGCCCGTTTATCTCAATTTACCATGAAAAGGGCATCAAAACATAGTACCAGACTCGCCAACCCACTGATTCCTTGGGAATAGCTTACATAGGCGGTGGTGATTGCTTGCGCTTTCGCCTGTCTGTCACCGGCGTGGAAAAAAAATCGCGAATAGTTGGAAAATATATCGCAGTTCCGAATACGACTTTAAACTGGCGTGCTGCTAAATTTTACCGAATACATAAATAACGAGCTTAATTGGGAGTGAAATCACGCTGCATTTTTGATGAAAAGCTTGAATTTTTAAACGTTACCCCGCACTCGTCTCGAGTATCGGGTTTTGGCAACGACGGCAACTTTGTCTTAAAACATGAATATGGATTAGCATATTTATTTCATTTCTGTTTAATAAAACCAGCAGAGTGAATGAGGATGTAGTGACAAAAATTGAGAAGGGTATGTCAAGATAATTTGGGTATGTAGAGACGATGGATGAAAAAAGATAGACAAATAAGGGAGAGTGGATAGAAAAATGAGAAGGGGAATACCTCGAGAATTTATTCCGATCTAATCAGAGATATTCTGGATAAACCAGCAGATTAAAATTCTAATTCGAATTATGAAATAAGACATTACGGTGCATATAACAAAAAAATGTAAGTAAGCAAACTACATGTATATTGGATCACTCACATATTTAAAGTCGAGTTATCGCTGAAAATATTTCGGACCAGTTCCTGGTCCTTACTCCTGAGCCCCCGTAGCCGTCGCTCATGATTCGAAACAATGTCAAACGATAACTCTACTTTAAATACTTGCCGATCTGTTTATTTCAATATATCTGAATGTCATAGTAGTTTTATGTTGAAAATTACATGTATATTTATGTATTGCTCAGTACAAATATACTTGCTTAGTATATACAAATCAAAATTAACTACTAAAGTTTTGACTCGACATAACACCATACGCCCGCAAAATTGATTAATTCAATTCAATTCAATTCAATACATTTATTTCAGATTATTAATCCATATTGGGTTAGTAACAAATGTCTTATGAGCTAGTGTTAGTATTATTATAAAAATCACAATTAAAGCACCGTATGGAGCTGTACCCATCTCTGCAAGAATGGGGACTCCCAACGGTCAGTGAAGACGCGCAGGATGCCACGGAGGCGGCGTAACGCATAATACCTAGTGCAAGTTTATAATAAATTTATAATTTATAATTGAACAAGATATGAGATGGTATTAGTTATATTTTGTGCAGTAAGTACTATCAGCAGAATGCCAAGAAGTGGTGGGATGATTTAAACAAAACAAGCTGGTTTCGCAGAAGAACGCCAAACCCAAGGACGAGTGGAAGAAATCAGTGGGCCCAGTCAAGTTTAGTTTTTCTGATTTTTTTTTAAATAGTTTGACAGAGTAGGATGGGATAAGTTAAATCTGGACTGGTCATGTTAGGACCACTGAGAAGGCCTTTGCTTTTCCAACAGATGCTAACTTCACTCTAAGCCTATTCAGTTAACCTATTCACTGCCGTCGTAATGACTTTCGGCTTGCGACATTAATCGTACACTCGCAAACTGAATTCAACAGCCGAAGTTCACTTTGCCCAATCACTCAACTCGTTGACAACGACTCGTTCAACTTTACCGATTAACTTGCTCTTTTTTGTTCCAGCCTTTTTACTTTTAAGGTTCTTTTTTTAACACTGCCGGGTTAAAAGAGGTAGTTAGGATTAAGGCTTTGTCTGTGTGTACATGAACCTATTACGTTAAAACCAATTTAACTGAAGTTTTATTTGAATAGTGATGTTTTTCAACTGATTTTTAAACATGCCTTATGAAGTCAATATGTCTATATTAAGTAAGTTAGTAGACACTAGCGTTTAAAAATGTATTAATTTACTTTATTCTTGATATAATATAAATAAGTTTTTTATTTAGTCACTTCCTGCTGCGCGATTAGATTTTAAAGGTTTTTTCTACATATCTCTTGCTTTTGTTAAAATTAGAAATAATATGTGGAATATTGATTGCGTTACAAGATCCGCTTAGAATTTGTTTATCGCTATCTCTTAAGAATATGGCTCGATCGAGGCTAGCTATTCTTGATATGTAACTATAGATCAACTTCTAGTTTCAACAAGACTTCCTGGTCCCCACAGCTTTTGTCCCAAAGATTCATCCTCTTAACATTGCCTGTACAAAGTTTCATCCCATATTTCAACCCCTAGGAGTACATTTTTAGAAAAAAAAAGTATCATATGTCCGTTCCAGGTCTCTAGCTAACCTTGTATAAAATTTCATCCAAATCAACTCTTCCATTTGAGCGTGAAAGCTTGACAGACAGACAGACTTTCGCACTTATAATATTGACGTTGCTGTCTATGGGCCTCCGTTATAATCGCGTGGGTACACGCCTATCGAACAATAGTACGAGCACCCGCCCGAGTTAGAGACACTGTAGTACTTTATCGATAGGCGTGCACCCGCTCCGTGCGCCCGCTCCGTGCGCCCGCTCCGTGCACCTGCGCGACTTAGCGGAGGCCCTTAACATCGTTTTTAATTTTAAAGGTTAAAGGTAAACAACCAAGTGGGTCAAATGATGGTAAGTATCACCACCGCCTATAGACACCCGCAACTCCAAGGAGGTTGCAGATGCGTTGCCAACATAGAGGGCTAAGATGGAATACCTCCTGTGCCAGCAATTACACCGGCTGTCTTGCTCTCCACGCTGGAACACAACAGCGCAAGCACTGCTGCTTAGCGGCAGGATTAGCGAGCAAGGTGGTGGTAGCTTGCACAAGGTCCCACCACCCGCTAATTTAGGTTTATAAACGAAACATGAACGGAACATTGCTGTTTCACTCAGAGCGTCCTTAGCGCACTTGTTTTTTACTTTGCTGAAGATCGATGCCTCGGTTCCTCGGGGTTCGCCTAATTAAATGTTTTATTTAGGTTGTTTAATTTATCTTTCACGTTTCAGGTACAGCAATAAGTTTCCCTGAATAATGGGTGGGTTGTTCTACAAACGAAGGACGAAAATGAGTCTGAATCCGGCCCGACATTTTTTTTCCCATTCTGGTTGCAAAACATAGTCTATCATAAAGAATACAACACCTTTCAGCCTATGTTAAGTGGAACAGTCAAAATATTTCAAAATTTCAGATTTATGGCCATTTCAAGTAAATCAAGTAACAGGAAACTGAGAATATAACCAGAAAACTGAGGATTAAGTCGAAAATCAACAGAAATTAACGTTTATTTCTGAATATTTTTACAAATAAACAACAATTATTGCATTAAAGTCACTGGAGCCAGTTATTTCCTGTCGTATCTTCGCTATAGAGAATACCACAAATAACGCACTTATAGTCACTGGATTCGTGCTTATTTTTCTTTGTTATTTTTAATTTATTTTCTTTATCTCTATGTTTCTTTTGATTTCGGTTGTCTATTTTATTTTACCTCCTTTTTAACTTTTTTTTTATATTTTCTTTTTTTTTGCACGTTAACAATATCTTAAAATTTTCTTTTTTGAGTTATAGCTTTCCTCTGACCTTTTATCTGTTGTAATTGTTCAGTAATTTGATGATTCTGGAGATTTCTCAATATTCTGGGTCTTAATTTGACAGCATCCTGAGACCAGGTTCCTGAGAATTTTTGAATTATATTTAAAAAAAATCATCGATTTATAACATTTAACCAAAGTTAAGCAGAACTAAGCCTTCGTGTAAGCAACTTACATATAAAAATGCTAAAATTACCATATTATTATGTTTATTTCGTAAGTAAATATCTTACCAGAATTCTGTGAACTTGACTGATTACGACGCGATTGCCTCCGTTAACTGTGCCGGGCCGGCTAAACAACACGCTAGGTGCAAAGAGATAGGTGGTATTCTTTGTCTTTTTCGTATGCACAACCAACTCATCCGAACGACAACGTCGCTCGGCCAATAGAATATTGAATATTCGCTTATTTTACATTGAACAGGATCCTGACATAAAACTGATGGGACAAATTCTAGAACAGGATTTTATAATATTTTTGGTGCAATAAAATAATAATATGTCTCCCAGGTAAGAAAAAAAAAAGTCCTTTTTTTATTCTTGTTTCATTTATGGCCTCAATGTCGTAGTAAATAAATCACAGTACACTTTCAATCCTATTTTGCTTGTGGGACACTCCAGGATCCTGAAAATTTTACGTTTTGAATTGAAATTTCGTCAAGAAAATAATTTTTAATTTCCATCATTTTTAGTGACCAGCTAGGCATAGGTATGTTGTACAGTATGTTATACAAATAAATTAGTTTGTATCAATTTTTTTTATGATATTTTAGCTGGGCCGCCGAAAATTCCTTAGTTTGTAGAACTACCCGGGTGTTATTTTTCTTATGGTCTTCACCTTACATTATAAGTAAATTGTTATATTTGTTTACCTAATAGTAAGGCAAATAAGCAAGTGGGTCACCAGGTAAGAGATCACCACCGCCTATAGACACCCGTAAAACCAAGGAGATTGCAGATGCGTTGCAAACCCAGAGGGCTAAGATGGAATACCTCTTGTGCCAGTAATTGCACCAGCTGTCCTGCTGCTTTGCGACATATATATTTTCGTGATACACTTACTTACTAATTATTGCAAGAAGTATCCTCTACCAAAATAGGTAAATAATAAATAATAAAAAAACGATTCGTTAAATTCTCCATACAAGTTACATCACTTTGTGGTTTTAAAAATATAACGTGGTTTATTCTATGAGTACAAAAAGTATGAAAAAAATGTAATAGTATATAAGTAATGGTAATATTGACTTATTTAATAACATATACAGACACGACACACGAACACACACGCGTACGTACAGATATCTCGAATTGTACCACTAACCAGTTTGTATTGAAAATCTATGGTTAATTTACTTTACGTTAATTTGTAAAAATACTTTTTAGAGACAAATAATCTTTTTTTTTATATAACCTAAACTAAAACTACTCTAAATTACGTATTCTAAAGGGAGGGTCATATTTTATTGGCTTAATAATTACAATAGCAGTAAAAATTCACAAACCATTCGTCTTTCACTTTTTTCCTCCTTTAATTGGTGGTACGCTTTGACCATGATCCCAGGTTTATGATCCAAAACCGTCACAGCGTAAACATACTATAATATACTATTATAAAAAGATGTAAAACTGAAACCGCTAGAAACACAAACGCGTACACAATCAATTGAGTCAAGTGGAAAAATTGAAGGCTGGATCACGGCACAGATGTGTGGAACGACCCCGAACGACAAACTGTTTTATCGAAAATTACTTTCTCGAACGGGAACGGGATAAATTTCCATTTTTCTAATCGAACGGAATGGAATCGATTCCGTAGGAGTGGCGCTAGTCTCTAATTTGATCCTTTTAGTTGGACTGTTATTAGTTCGGTTCTTGAATTCTAGTCCGAGTTGGCAGTTAGTACTTTGATGGCTTTGTTGGATTGCTTTTATAAGATACTTAGTTTTTATCCGACCACGCGGTTCGTAAGGTAAGTAAGAGATCCGGAGCCTATTTATTAATTAACGAATCGGCGTTTCTCTTGGGACCGTTGGTTTACACAAACAATAAAAAACTGCCAAACCAGTTAATCTGTTGCCAAGCGGTGTTTTTAGGGTTCCATACGTAAAAAGGAAAAACGGAACCCTTATAGGATCACTTCGTTGTCCGTCCATCTGTCTGTCTATCTGTCTGTCTGTCGGTCAAGATCCTTTTTCTCAGGAACGCGTGGAGGTATCGAGTTGAAATTAGTACCAAATAGTCAAATCTGTAGTCCCTTAGAGCGGTGAAAAAATGAAACTTCTAAGTCAGCGCAATTAAAAGATACGGCCGTTTATGTCGCATGTTTCATACATTCGCAAGACACTCAAAACCCGTTGCCCCTACTCCCCGTTGACTTAGAACTATGAAATTTGGCAAAAAGCAAGGTCTCAACTATACCAACCGTAAATTTGTAGTTAACACACACAAAAAAATATATTATTTTGGTATTACTAAGCAAAAATGCAACACTCGATGTTGTTGTACCTTCGGTGCGCGACTCCGACTCGCACTTGGCCGGTTTTTTCATAAATGTGACAGTTGAATTTTAATTATACATATAAATTTGTTACTAATAAATAAAAATGGTTTCATCATCATCATCATCGTCGTATCAGCCGGAAGACGCCCACTGCTGGGTATAGGCCTTCCCCAAGGATCTCCACGACGGTCGGTCTTGTGCTGCTCACGACCACCGGTTTTTAGCGATCTTCACCAAACAAAATGGTTTATTCCAGGTCAATTAACCCATAAACATTACATTATAACCATACCTCCATAGCACTGCCATCGGAAAATGTTAAACCCTCCTATCTTACTGTGTGTGTGTGGACCCCTTTTTATTATCAGTCGATTCCATCCATAAATTAACAGTTTAACAATTAACATCGAAATCGTTCTTATTTTGTATGTATACTCGACCAAGTAATTCCTTGACCACTTTTGAACCTTATCCCTTTGTAATACGGTCGAAAAGTGGTCAAGGAATTTCTTGGTCGACTATACATGGACCATAGTACAGCAGTTTTATCTCATCTCTATCTGTCTCTCAGTCACGTCTAATCTCCTCATACCAGGATTCTGTTCACGCCGTTTTATGGTACTTGAGTAGGTATCTAGTAACTTTAGAGTGCACTTAGTCTTGCTGTATTCAAGACCCTCTCAATTAGCTGAGATGTAAGATCAGGTACCTGCGGAAGCCGCTTTGGTTACTACTGTAGGTGTACGTGAGTGTTCTCTATTGAAAACTGTACAATGCGTTTTTATTTAGCCAATGAGACTTTAACTTCATCATCATCATCATCATCTCAGCCACAAGAAGTCCACTGTTGAACATAGGCCTCCACCATGGATTTCCAAAGTGGCCGGTTGGAAGCAGCATGCAACCAGCGCCTTCCTGCCACCTGTATGAGGTCATCGGACCATCTTGTGGCTGGTCGTCCTACGCTGCGCTTGCCAATACGCGGCCGCCATTCGAGAACTTTTCGACCCCATCGGCCATCTCCAAGTAATATTGTACAATTTGACCGTGGAGGCGTTTTACACCTCTGCTAAGCATAGATTAAGGTAATTAATTTGTTTTGACCCTTAGAGACTATACATCTCTAAGTTATTTAGACTAAGTATTTGATCAGGGACCACATACATCCCGATTCTAATTTCTTTGACCTGGGGACCCTATACATCTCTTGGTCAATCTGTACTAGTGCCAGTTCGTTCAATATGCTTAAAGCTTGCTGTGCTATTTGTTATCTTTTTTTTTTTTTTTACACTTTATGTGAACTATTGTTATGATTGTGTATATTGCTCTGTAATCTTGTTTTCAAAAGAGAAGAAAAAAAAAGATAAACTGCTGAGTTTCTTGCGGCGTTTCTTCTCAGCAGATTCTTCCATTTTCCGAAGCGCTAGTAGATTCAGACATGTAAAAGAGCCTATATGGCCTACTTGCAAAATAAATTTTTCATTTTCATTTTCATTTTCATTTTCATCAGTTCTCCGTGCTATGTGCCCTGCCCACTGCCACTTCAACTTACTAATCCGCTGGGCTATGTCGGTTACTTTCGTTCGTCTGCGGATCTCCTCATTTCTGATTCGATCACGCAGAGAAACTCCAAGCATAGCCCTCTCCATAGCTCGTTGCGTGACTTTGAGACTTTAACTTAGCATTATATTAATATAGGATAGGGACGTAAACGAGAATACGCGTCACCTGATGGGACGTGATTCCCGGTGCCGCGTTGTACAAGAACCAGCGATCCCAAGAGATTAGCTGATCCGTTGCTCGTCTCGGAGTATATTAAAAAGAGGTCCGCGCCACAACAAAAATGGACGATGCACTACCGAAACCTGGCAACCGCAGCTGCATTATGAAGACTTTTTTTTTATGACATAGGTCGGCAAACAAGCAAGTGGGTCACCTGATGGTAAGTGATCACCACCGCCTATAGACACCTGCAACAACACAGAGAGTGCAGATGTTTGTAATACTATACGTGTTAATACTATATAGAGATTAACCCCCTTATACATAAAAGTTGACAAATCTTTTTAAACTTACTTACTTTTGCGGGTGGTAGGGCCTTGAGCAAGATCCGTCCGGATAGTTACCATAATTTTGCTCGTTAATCCTGCCGCTAAACAGAAGTGCTTGCATTGTTGTGTTCCGGCGTGGAGAGCAAGACAGCCGGTGCAATTACTGGCACAAGAGATATTTCATCTTAGCCCTCTAGGTTGGCAACGCATTCAGATGCGTTGCCAACCTAGAGGGCTCCTCCTTGGAGTTGCGGGTGTCTATAGGCGGTGGTGATACTTACCATCATTTGACCTACTTGGTTGTTTGCCATCCTATTTTAAATATATAATAAAAAAAAAACAAATGTTTTATTCCTTTCATTTGAAAGCAAACGTAACAATCACAGATAAAGACAACACGTTTTAACTAAGAAAGGTTCACGCACCGTTTATGAACAAATTAGAAAGATTATAACACTAAATAAAAATACAATAAAACTTGTAAAAAAGTAGTAACACGCTACTCAAACGATGAAAAACTCCGGACCCCATCAGTCCGCGGCCACAATTCTCATTAGTCGGACCCTCCGAGCAAATATTTGTTTTTCCTACAAATGCCGAAAGTCTTCCCGTTAGACGGTGGTAAACAAATAAACGAATATTAGCTACATCGATTGTTGAGAGATGTCTGGTTATTGCTAAAGTTTGGGTAACCATTTGACCGTGCGACGAGGAAACGATGTTTGTATGTCGACGGCTATATATAGGCTTAGGAATGGTTTAGCAGCGGCGAAAATCCATTTTTAAACACTCAAAAAACAGTTTCATTATTTGTAATCGAATTTTCGTCTACCTTCTACACAAAAAAGTGACTACGGAACTAGTGTTACACAACAAACTCATGATTTGAAAATGAATCAACAAACAAATGTTTTACTAATTTAAATAAACTTTGATTACCGATTAACTAAACCTCGAGGAACCGAACTAAATAGTTTGGTTATATCACTTTTTTTCAGTGAAGTCAAAGTCAATAGTATTTTTTTTTACGGAAAGCACTTTACGAATGTCAGCTACCATCTAGGTCTACCTAGCCAAACGAGTCATAGACCTAGGTTTGTTTCTTATTAATTTATTACCTAGGTATACCTAACCAATAAATATATTTTTTTCCCTTTTTTTTTATTATTGATCCCTATTCGAGACGAATTTTCCATGTTGACATTCCAATTTTAATTTTGATTACTTTTAGTACCTATTTAATAATTTTTATTTGTTTAATTATGCTGACATTCCAGTATTTATTTTGTTTTAGTGTTATTGATTGATGCTTTTTATGAAATTTGACGATCTCAGTATAAAAACGTGTCATTTGACATTTTGTGCAATTTATAATGTAATTATATTGACTGAATAAATAAAATAAACTAAAATAATTAAAACAGACTTAATAACTCATAGATCTATGCCACAGGGAATGTAATGTAGAGTCACCTACTGCCATGATTTTTGTATCCGATGGTTTTGAACAGTATGTGTTCCCGATCGTCCCGATGTCACTGTCATCAACGTTAATTCCCATTCGAGCAATAATCTATCAGTGAGCGTTAAAACAACCTATGTGAATCTTTTTTGCTGAGTCAGTATTTTTTTAGTTTTTGATACCATAATTATAATAAAACTGGTCCATTTTTTTTTGATTTTGTTTGAAAACTAACGATACACAATTATAATTATAGAAAGCTACAATAACTCCACGGTTAATTAGGATGAAACTACCGTGAGATTCGGACATATTAATAAAACGACCACGAACCACGGACCACGGGCTGGACCCCAATTCTCGGGTCATGCGAGATGCTATCTCGTATGCCACATACGTCAAAAATTACAGATTTCCTTGGGATTTGACAGTTATTTTCGTGCGACATGAATCTCGCATGAACCCAGAATAGGGGCCCTGGTCCGAAACATGCCGGGCATTTCTCGACGTAAAAATACGTGAGTGATCCGTTTTATTAATATGGTTATATAGGAACACAAATTCACACAGCAACAGCTACAAGAATGTAACTATCCCCTTTCGAAAGTTAAAAATTGCCACTGAATCCAGCCTGGTAGTGCGGCCGTTGTTTTTTTCTCCCATAGACTAAAGTAAAGTTAAAGTCAAAGAGGCTTTGAATCCCCCTCCCAATTCAAGACATAGGCGGGTAGAAAAGTAAAAATCCATTTTCGTAAAGTGTCTAACTGTGTTCCGTCGTAAGCACTTTAAAATGATTCGATCCATCAAAGATTTTACACTTTTCCGATATTTCAGCGCTTTCCTTTTAAGAATTATGATTTTAACGGAATATTGCTCTTATTTTTCTAGACTCCTTGATCTGGAATAGAAAATGAAAAAGTTGTATTCGGCTTAAATGTAGTTAGCAACGACATTGCGTGACAACACATACAGTGCTTGTGTATTTGTAATGGTGTAACACACAACACAGCACACAACGATATCGTAGTACCCTTAAGATGCGTACTGTCGCTCTTAGCTATTTTTTAAATATTTATAACGTTATCGGGACTTAAACGCGATAAAAATATATTGATAATTTACCTCGACGTTTCGGCCATGTTTCAACGGCCGTGATCACGAGTAGACTGAAGTGAAGTGGTGAAGTGTAGTTCGTTATATATATGTGTGAAAATCGCGAAAGTTTAAAACAATTTTTATTTTAATTATTTTCAGAAAATGTAACAGTTGTACAATAAAAATCAAAATCAAATATTTGCCAATATTATTATGTTTTACAAATTAATAATTCTGATTTAAAAAGCCATGTTTTAAGACCTCTATATTTAAACTCAACAATGTTACCTTTATATTTTTATCAGCCTTACAACTCACTTTTTCATTTTTGCAAGAAAATCAACTGGACGTTAGTATAATACCTGAGGGTAAGACATGCCTAGGACATTGTTTACCAGTAGTTGGTATTATTGCCTCTCATTTTTTACTCGTATGTTTTCGTATCAACTCGTTTGTCTGTTAATGACTGGGGCGCTAGTACAGTCACAGTTGGTTTTGCAAAGTTACTCCCGAATCTATTAATTACTAGTACAGTTGTTCAAAATGATAATTTTAAAGTGTATTTTTTCCCATAAAGCTTCCGTGAGACTCGGACATATTAAAACAAACGGATCACTAACGTATTTGAAGTCGAGCACTGTTTCGGACCAGCTCGTGGTCTTTAATCATGAGTCCTCGCGGCGGTGGCGCGATGACGACTGCGTACCGAAGCTTTGACAGCTTGACTGCTCGATGCAGGCAGCGCGGGCGGCGGCGAACAACAACCTTCGTTTGCTTCATAATTTTTAATGTCAAATGTAGGGTTGCACACTACACTAACCACATCACTCTCTAAAGGTTCGGACACACCAATCCCTGACGTAGTACATACTCAACACCTCGTTTGTATTAATATGTATAGTTGTCTCATACATTTTTCTACATTAAATAAAAGGAGTAAGTATAGAAAATATGCAACTACCATTCCACGGCAAAGAACCGGGTTACGGGCAAAGAAATCATCCACGGACCATCAATAGCTGAAGGAATAAAGCTGCAAATAGGTAGGAAGTTTCAAAATCTGCTCCCAACAGCCTCCCGTTTGAAATCACTCGCGAAGGAGACTCGTCACGTCAAATTATACGAGAAGAATAAATCTGGGGCTAAGGCGATATTGAATAACGCCGGCGTCGTTTCATTAGGGAAACGAGGGAATCCTCCGTTCGTGTGAATTCAGATGTGATTTCGCGGTTTGTTATTCTGCGTTACGCCGGCGTTCGGAGAAATTTCGTTTCATGGCGAATTTGGCTTAATTTTCACTTGATGGACATAGTTAAAAGACCAGCAATCAGCGGTTTCGATGAGGTATTCTTACTTTCAAAACTGAAAGGATTCGTTGAGAGAAGAAATACTGTCTTCGCTTTTTTTTTGAAACATCACGAGGGTTAAAATAACAGTGGTAGGAATTGCGGAAAAGCTCTGTTGCTCTCCATACACGAGTAGTGATGTTCAGTATTGCAATAATGTATTTAGCGAAATGCTAAATTTTATTGGTGCTTATTTAAAATCATTGGTCTCGTATTAAAATACAATCCAATATTTTGATTTTAAAAGTTTCTACATTTTTATAAATGGATTCTAATAAAATGAATTTTTCTTTATCTTTTTTATCCTTGTAATTTTTAAAATATGTTTTTTTAAATAAAATAAAATTGAAAGACGTTTATTGTCACAACATAGACATAAAGTAGTTGGAATTGTAGTTTTCTTGTTTGAGATAAATGTTTTTAATAATTAAAATGGCATTTAATTTTGGTGTTTTAAGAATGACAGAATTGAGGGAACAAACATGACGTCAACCGCGGTTGGCTTTTAGGAAGTCAAGGCAAGTAAGATACCAGATTTTTAAAATACCAGATTTTCACTACATGCGATTTTAAACATTCCACATTATTAATCAAGTTATCATTATTTTATTTATTTTAAAATTTTTTCGATTTTTCTTTTTGTATTTTTTTACATTCAAACTAATTTGAAAAATTTTCGATTTTTCTTTTTGTATTTTTTTACATTCAAATTAAAATTAAAATGATAATTTAACAACAAATGGCGTCATCTCTCGTCAGCTATCGGGCGTTCATAAATTACCAAGTTGAATGAGATAACTTGATTAAGTCTCTCATAGATGACAAGGAGGGTAGTTTACCCAAAGAAAAAAATATCAATAATGTAATGACCGTAAAGACGAAACACATTGAAAAATTCGCAGGGTATGGCAGCGGTAATGTGGCAGAAACTGGAATACGCAAGGCACGGAATGCTGATGTTGCAGGTTCGAACCCTGCCATTACCATTTTTCTTTGTGTTGTCATTCATTATGTAGCATTTTAAATTCCAACATTGCCAATACAATCATAATACGTTGTTATCAGTAATTGTTGATAATCTGGTACGAGGAAAATCTGGTATATGGAGAATGTGTTGCTTTGAAAATCTGGTAGCCGCCAGTTGCGACTACTTGAAGAATTCTCTTTCTCGACCGACCAGCTCCAGCTTGTGTGACGTCGAACTGGTTTTCTACTACGAGCTGCTTGCAATTCTAACGTTTGTTAAGGTATAACGGTCCCTGTTATTGACTCTTAAGTCAAGCACTGGTACTGTGATAATCTTAATGTACATAATATAAAAATGTTGCTATTCCTTACCATCTGTCCTCTTTTTTTTATGAAATAGCAAGGCAAATAAGCAAGTCGGTCTCCTGAAGTGATCACCACCGCCTATAGATACCCGCAACACCAAAGGGATTGGAGAAGCGTTGGCAACCCACAGGGTTAAGATGGAATACCACTAGTGCCAGTAATTACACAGGCTGTCTTGCTCTCCACGCCGGAACACAACAGTGCTGCTGCTTAGCGGCAGGATTACTGAGCAAGATGGTGGTAGCGGTCCGGACGGAACTTGCACAAGGTCCTACCACGCGCAAAATACCACCTCATATCTGCGGCAGCTTACTACTTCTATACCATGTAAGGGATTTTGATACAGTTTACAAATTCATTTAGGTACAGTCAAGGAAATTGAAACACGTACCACCGTAGAACCTAGTCGATGAGACATACGCATGACATTTGTATGACATAGGCTGGCGTTTAATGCGTCGCGTCATTGCGACAGGGCTCTAAGGTGGTACGTGAATATATTTCCCCTACTGTACTAATAAGGAAAGTTTTATGTATAGTCGACCAAGGAATTGCTTTACCACTTTTCGACCGTATTACAAAGGGATAAGGTTTAAAAGTGGTCAAGCAATTACTTGGTCGACTATACAATATAATGCTAATTGTATTCGTGCAAAGCCGTACCGGGTCGCTAGTTTTATAGCAATACATAATATAAACAGTTTGTATGCTTTGGATGTCGAGGTTATTAAAGCCTTAGCGTTGAGTTATGTGTTTCTATTCCTAAAACGCTTTACCTTCTGTCGCACAGCGACGAAACCTTATAATATAATATATACTGCATTATCGAATAACCATTAATTAATTTCAACTTACTAACACATTCCAATACCAATTAGCGGAAGCAGAATAGCGTAATTGGACCTTTACCGTAAGCAATTAGGGTCGGATTTAGATCAAACGGCGTCGGTTAAGTTTTAATCAGTGCATGTCATAGCTGATTAGTGTGGGTTTTGGAGTAATTGAGGTGGAGTAAGTCAGGAGCTGGGAATTTGAGTATTTTATGATTCCACTAATTTAGAGGTTCCGGGTTAGATTCCCGGGAGGGAGAAATGTTTGTGTGATGAATATGAATTCTTTAGATTTTATTTTTTACTTATTAAAGTATGCATTTATTTATATTTATAAAAAAAGACGTTTATTGCCACAACATAGTCATCAGCAGGTAGTTGGAACGACAAATAATGACAATTACAATAAAAGAAAGTGAGAAAGAAACAATACAGCTGTTTGGCAATGGGCCAATCTCAGCATGTGTAAGGTGGGAGTACCCTGCGCTGATTTTAAGATTGGCCCCTTTTACAGTGGTTAGACGTTACTCCCGATGATGATTATACATATATGTATATCCATTGCCTGGTAAATAATTATCTTGGAACAATTTACACAGTCCCACATTAAGAATTTACCATATCGGAACTCATATTACGTCGACGTCGTAAACGCAGTGACGTGACTATGCATCACGATTTTGATGATTCATTGAAAGATTTTTTAGGAAAGGTTTTAATGTACATTACGTCCTAATTGTCCCCGTACAAAGCCGGGGCGAGTCGCTAGTCCTTACTAATATTATAAATGCGAATGTAACTCTGTCTGTCGCGCTTTCACGCCAAAACTACTGAACCGATTTAAATGAAATTTGGTACATTCTGTGTACCAAATTTCATTTAAGTCAATTTAAGTCTAGAGCCTGAGAAAGAACATAGGCTACTTCTATACGAAAACAGAGTTGTAAGGAGTTTAAAAAGGGGGGGGGGGGGGGGTAAAAAGTTGTATGTAAGTATCGTTATTTAGAGCTTGAAGATTCGAAAAATATTTTTTAAGCTGTTGATTCGTTATAAATAAATATGTCACTCAAAGTTATACGTATGTGTCTTTTAAAATGATTAGCGGACGAAGTCGCGGGCACAGCTAGTAACAGAAAAAAGCGAAACATGTGTTAACTAATGTAGGTCTACTGACTATATACAAGTAGCCTTACTACTTGTAAACCTTAACCCGTTCTAACATAGTCTAAAATTGATAAAACATTTTCTTATTCTATTATACCTACCTATGAGTATGTTAGTTAGTTTAGTTGTTGCTGAAAACTCGAAGCATTCGTTTATTTTGCATAATTACGTACAAAGTTCAGCTTTCAAAGCCTCGAATTAAGCCATTTCGGGGAAGGCTTCGTGAAATTTAATCAGATTCATATGTATGAGCCGGATAACCAGAACTAGCGACAAAATGGCAACTCTAACCGGGAAAATATTAAACAACTATAAGTGGAGCAATACCAGGTCGCTATAAAACACAACGAATCGTTGTAAAGTCAAGGAATTTAATTCCCTACCCATTTCGTTGAAATGTCTGACATTCGCAATGCATTAAGGTCGATATGTCAAACTAACGTCTTGCTCTACATCTCTTATGGTGACAGTTTGCTATATGCTATTGAACCTTAGGTGGGTTGGAAATTTAATTCCTTGACTGTACCTACTACCAATTGAAAGAAAGAAAGAAACATTTATTTAAAACTGTAAATTTTTGGCTCATTTTCTATAGAAAATGTGTCAAAATTCAACAGTTGCTAAGCAAGAGATTAACAGGCCATACGTAGTTGAAGATGATGCAACTTTTTTGTTACATAGGTAGGTTTTGCATGAACATATATGTATCGCACAGACGCAGCTATTTTGCACGAGCCCGGCAATGGTTTCGCGGAGTAGCAAGGTAAATTGTTCCAGTTTGTATAGTCGACTAAGTAATTGCCTGGCCACTTTTGAACCTTATTCCTTTGTAATACGGTCGAAAAGTGGTCAAGCAATTTCTTGGTTGACTATACATAGGTACTATAAAACAAAGTCACTATCCGTTCCTGTCTGTCCTCCTGTCTTCGGATACTTACTCCTTATAAACCACGCAATGGATTTTGATACAGTGTTCACCGTCATTTTGATATTTATTTTACGGAAGGTTTTACGATACATTGTATCCTAATGGTACAGCGGCCCTAACATGACAGCCCAGGTTTAGTTTAACCCCTCCCTGTGTCTCTGTCTAACTAATGTCATAAGAAAGGAGCGCAGATAGAGATAAACTAAACTTGACGAGTCATGTTAGGCCCACTGGGGTGGGTAGTTAGTAAGATAATTATAAATTAATACTTAGATTTAACACTAAAAAAATACTTACTTACTTACTAACACCGATAGCTTACCCGAAGCAGGTCTTGGCCTCCGAAATGTGAACACACTACTTTCCCCAATCCTGCACAATCAGCTACAGCTGCGCCTTCCTGCAAATCCTGCAGAGCAGTTCCCAGGAGAAACTAAGGCTCTAAATTTCCCCAGAATTTCATGAAAAAGGTTTTATTAAAATAAGGCGATTAGTTTGACGACCGGATAGCCTAGTGGTTAGTGACCCTGACAATGAAGCTTGAGGTACCGGGTTCGATTCCGGGAAAGGAAAATGTTTGTATGATGAATATGAATATTAATTTGTACCCGAGTCTTTGATGTTATCTGTATTTAAGTATGTATTTATTTACATAAGTATGAATATCCGTTGTCTAGCACCCATAGCACAACCTTTGCTTAATTTGGGACTATGTGTAAATTGTCCAGGGATATTTATTTATTAGTTCTTTGATTAAAAATAACACTAAAAAATCAGCTTCACGCGAAGGACATCGCGGATGAATGCTCCAAAAAATAAATTGCTCTCTCAATTTTGCTTTCGAACGGTTTCTTGTGAAAGACATAAAAAGTTCTTACAAAAACCGTTCATTCCACGAGTTTTTTCATGAAAATTCTCTATTAATAAGAACTGAAGCCACTACAAATCGGGAGTAGAAAGTTTTGCCAATCCCGCCAGGATGTTCCCATGTACAGAAAAGCTGTTGCGGGAATTCCAGCTTTGGAGTTTCCAATGCGCCGTGATTGAAGACTTGGTTACTGAATTCTTTTTTATTTTTATCTGCGAATTTTGTTTTTCAGTCCAAGTATATAGATTTGTTATTCTGTAGTTGGCAGATATTTAATACAATTTGGAGCAAAAAAGTCAGAACAAGCAGTGAAGTTCATGTTCGTTTTAACATTCAAGAGAAATTACTTTCGGTTTAAATTGTGTCATTTGTCGAAGACTAAATGGTTTTATTTGCGTATAAAACAAAGAGCATACCTTAAACGTGACGATTGTAAGATGCAAAATACTTTGTTAATTGGAAACTAATTTAGACATCTTTATGGAGTAGACTAGCACAATATTTGACAGCCAATAGAGGACAATGCCCACTGATACACAAATTTGAGAGAAAATGCTTAATTTTTATAACCGTAAAAGAGAGAAACCGGAATCGCCACCGTGAGAATTTAAAATAAAAGTCAGACTCTGCAAATTTGGGGCTTGTTTGGAAAGAATGCTGAACACCAGGACAGCAAAAATAATAACTAAGTGAACACCACAACAGAAGAGGCCCAAATGCAGGCCAAAGAAGCGTTGAAGTGATTGTGGGAAAAGGAAACTCCACCAACATGAAAGAAGGTTGCCAGGTTAAGCGACAACTGGTTTCAAATTATGGAGGAGGGCAAGACACGAATAGAGTTTTAGCTTTCAACGCCATCTAAAGTTAGAAATAAATTAGTGACACAAATTGATCCTACAAAAATAGTCACAAAAATAGCGCTAAGAATAGAGCTCTAAGACAAACTCAAATAAACTACGTACTCGCTAGACTGTGTCAAAAAGGAACTTTGAAGAATAACTGAGCTGCCAGAATCTGGCTAAATAAATGCAACAGTATTTAATGTTGCTCACTTTAATACATCTAAAAATACATATCCCAATACTTATGCGAAACACGATACTCCGAGTTTTAACTACTTAGCCAAAACTCGATACTGGTTCCACTTGCGACAGTTAATAATAAAGTTTCACTTGGAAGTCGAAAATTCAATGCACAACGGCGAACTTTCCAACAAGGGCCGTTATAGCGAAAGTGGTGGTTAGTAGTATTTCGGAATATCTTTGTCTATTTTGAGCAGTCTAAGGAGGCTTGAAAATGATTAAGGCATCAGTTTATTTTGGAACCATTAATTTGTAGGGATAAAATTATAAGAATAACTCACTTTTATGACCGGATTTGTGCAGTTTTTCATTCTGTTTACAATGGATTTAAATACACCGGTCTTTTCCATAGGCCAGTCGGGGCCATTGCCTAAGGCCTCCTGATCCATCGGCCCCCTTAATCCTGCCGGATCACCAACCTACCTGTTCTTCCCGTTGTTAATAAGATAGTCTTCTGTCACATCATAGTTGTAGTACCTCATGGGTTCTCCTGAAATAAGTCAAACGCATTATGAGACAACATGACCCATAGCTTGCTAGTTACTATTATCTTTTAAACAATATTAGTAAGCATTAAATTTAATCAATTTAAATCATTAAAAATCCAAATAATGAGATTAAAGTATCCCGTTATTATTATTTATAAAAATAAATTAAAATCGAAGAAATTTTTATCAATAGAAATTAGAGGTAACATGTAAATTTAAATATGAGTATTACATCTTGTTAGTGTTTTTAGATTCGCACTAACTGTAAACATATTTTTCGAATGGTTACTTTCTTCGATCTTATAAACATACAACATTAATAATGCAACACCTGTAAAATCTTTAATTCTTAACGTAACACAATATTATCGCAGCAGATGTTCAAAGGTATGTGTGTTTTAACACTAAAATGTGCGAAGTGGATGCCTCGACGTTTTCATTTAAATTTTAGGTAAAAATGAACTTGTAAGTAAGCTTGGTGATAATAATCTATACATAATAAAATTGTAACTGGGCGATTTTTGCACATAGGAGATATTTATGAAGAAATATTAGGGGCCTTTATAAGAGTAATAGAAGCCAAAACAATTCTCTTTACGAGAATGAGAATGAGAATAAATTTATTTTATAACTGTGTACATCATAGTTCTTAATATTAAAATGATTTCAACAATTACCCGTTCCGGCCGTACAATAGAATGTTCTCTTAAGACTAAACAAACACAACCTAAGTGGTTTCATAGAATTCCTTCAAAATTTTTAAAATTATTGTTAGTCTGTCTGAATATTTGTACACGCATCACGCAAAAATTATTGCATGAAATTGGATGCGGTTTTCACAGTTATACTGCTGACGTGTTCTGTACCCCATTTTTAAGTCTCCACTCAAGCGCCTTTCTTCTGGTCCATGGTGCTATCTTCGACGTCTAGTATCGCCTACCATCTTTTATTTTCTGCTGCTTATAACCTAAATTTGTTTCTCTTTAGATCTGTGTACTTCCAATTCGATTTCAGACAAAAATAATCCACAAAGGAATTCATGACCAGTCTAGTGGGCGTGGCGTCATCCCATAGGTTTAGGTTTAAGATTTATTAGTTTTAGTTTAGTTTTTTAAGTTTGGGGCCCCACTGAAAATCAGCGCTGCTGCTTGCAGCAGCTTATGCTGAGTGGGGTCTCTTTCAGCATTAATAATGTAATTTTATACCTTTAGTCTTTTTTCTGTTTTGCCTAATAAATATTTTCTTTCTTTCTTTCTTTTCTTTATTTAGCCTAAGTACTCCTACCACCTAAAATTTTGGAGTAGCTAGAGAAATCACCGTGGCAGGATCGAATCAAACGGCGTTTCTCAGCTCTTGCCCATCCTAAATGGAAATAGGAGTGAGTTTACCTATACATTTTTTTCACAGTCCACTAATGCACCGAGACGAACGAGTGGGTTAAGCGACTAAGCGCCACAGAACAAATGGCATTGTTCGCGATTCTTATCTTGTACACTTTTTACCGGCACTTTCCGATATAAACGCAGCTGAGCGGGCACACCTCATGTATTCGAGAGACAAAATGCGTAGTTCGAGTATATTGTGTGTTATTGTTGTGATATTTGGCTGTGCAGCTGCTCAAGGCTATATAGAAGGTACGTGTTAATTGTTAGCAAAGTATCACCGAAATGAGTCCCATAGAATTTGATTGTCCCAATTTTAAAGTTTTTTCCATTGAAAGTGATGCAATTTCGATACCCAAAATCGGTTGATACGATTTAAAACTTGATCTGTGGCCCTGACATGACAGCCCAGGTTTAGTTTAACTCTTCCCTGAGTCTCTGTCTATCTAGTGTCATAAGAAAGAGACGCAGATAGAGATAAACTAACCTTGGCCAGTCATGTTAGGGCCACTGGATGTGACATATTATAGGTATCTATGGTTATCTTTCTGAGCTTTTAGTAATTACCGATTGATAATACGTCGGAAACCAAACTGAAAACGCATAAGAAAAAATTTACTTACGGTCAAAAAATATTTACCCCCTTATTCATAAACGCTTCGTAAACGTTTGTTAGTTAACATGTGTTATGTCTTTATCTGTCATTGTGACGTTGACCCTCAAATGAAAGGGACAAAACATTTGTTAGCTTAAAAATATTGTTAACTTTTTATGGATAAGGGGTAAGTCTATTTAAGATTTATTTTCATAGGTATTTTCCTTAAATACATAAATATAAGTACATCTTGAAATAATTTAGGCGCTAGCTAATCGTTAACTAACCGTTTCAAATGTTTACTTGTTTCAGAACAACACCAAAATAAGCTTCACACAGACATCGGTCACCTAAATGAAATACCAAAGCGTTTCGAATTGAATGGTAAAAATGCTGTTAATGACTTCCAAAAATACGTAAATGATATTAATGACTTAACGCGAAAGGAGAACATGACTATAAAATATAAAGTGAAAGTAGAAGTATTGAAACCAAGAACAGTAAAGTCAAAGAAATCTAAGCAGCTAATCCATTCAAAGAAGTATAAAATACCTTTAAAGAAGAAGAGTATGATGTTGTCGAGTTTCGAAGTAATGCAAAGGAGGCTGGTGGAAGAGAAACATAAGTCGAAAAAACGTATTGATGAGATCATTTTTACAACGCCAAAAGTCGTGCCTATTTTAACAACCAAACCAACCAATTCGGGTAAATACAAGCCAATAATAAGTAAAGTGAGAGGCAATTTTTCTAAAGTACCCGTTAGACCCGTAAGAAGCAAAATCATTACGTTGTCAAAATGATCGATTTCAGTCAGTACGTACCGTTATTCTCAGAAATATAAACTTATTTTTTTATGTTTTATATAAATAAACTATTAAGAAAAGTGTGGTGAACTCCTTGCTGTCATCCTTTTTTAGCGACTTTTTCTTTTATACATTTTGTTTTATATATTTGGCAGTCGTGTCAGAGAAGTATTTGCGAGAGCTTCATTTAAGTAAGTTTCTGTAAATACTGCATGATTATACCTATTTCCCTTCTATCCTTGCATTTTCTTCATCTCCTTTCATACAGTCCATTTCGTCCACTTCAAAAAGGTTAAAATGTTTGCCTTGACTTTACCAGTGATTAAATTACAAACAGCAAAACCAATTTGCCAAACGACAAAATTATGCCTTCTTAATTTATAGTAACCATAAACTACTTGCAACTGGTATTAAAAACGCAAGAAACTAAACACTAAACTGGTGCATCCAAGTTAATATACCACGACGGCCAGTTTCCAAGCAAGATGCATTTCCGAGATATTTAATATTAGAGTCACGGCTAGTAATAAAAACTGTGCAGACTATCAGTTTTGTTTCTCTCACCACGAGGCCGCGCTTATGAAACATATTTCAACCAAATTGCCGTTCGTGGAACTTATAAGAGTCGTGGAGACGGATTTCGGATGTGCAGTAAGTGAGTGTATTGAAAAATGTGGATTTAACGGTTTCTAGACTTAAGAAAAATGGAGCGGCCATTGTTAGTGTAACGAGCTATTTTCCGATAATATGTTTTCATTGTTGGCTGGCAGGCATAACTTTGTTATGGTATGAGTAGATGGTTTAAAAATCAATTATCGAAATAAAGTTTATTTCGTTGAACCTGTTCTAAAATCCAAAGTGATAAATGAAAATACAATCTACAATCAGTTAGTATGACTAGTAAAAGAGAGTAAGCCATAAATAAATAAGAGGTTATTGCGTACTAATTCATCATAATAATAAATAATAACAAAGTCTATATATACGTCCCACTGCTGGGCACAGGCCTTCTCTAACAATGAAAGAACTTGAACTTTAGTTCTCACGTTCGAACACCTCCAAATGGGAACTTCACTGTTAATTATTTTATTATATGTAAAATGCAAAGTTGCAAATGCTTTTAAAGTGACTAAATTGAAAATATTTTCAGAAATAAAATTATGAAAAACATACACGATTTATAAAAATAAAGCTGCCATAAATTCAATTGCATCCTTTTCAATACCTTTATCTGATTTTGCATCCAGAGTTATCCTTGACATTATAATGCTCGACGAAATTGAAAATGGTCGACAGTGTTGCTGAAATTTATTTGATCCTATCAATGCCCATTCATTTGAATTACTAGGAAATATTTCAATTTTAGTATTGTTGATTTTAAAACAACGTTGCAGTTGCTAAATTACTTTAAAAATTACAAGTAGTTATGAAACTTACACTCTTAGGTTCTGGATATATTCCTTTGATTAAGATGTTCAGTTTACTTCATAAAACGAGTTCTTTAAATGAACACTGCTGTTTACTTTCCAAGTCAGTTCCTAATTTAACAATTCTAACATTACTGCCCATGTCTTCAACATCAATCACTACTATTGAAAATTGGTAAAATTCACAAAATTCCCTACCAATATTCTCAAAGCATTCCTTAACGTTCCGCTAAATCCCGTTTTCTTCACACATCCCAGTACGGTTGCCTCTTTCTATTCCTCGCACACGCTGTTTCACATTCCGCGGTGTCGTGCGAACGGAAATGCTACATAAAGCCCCCGGGGCCGACACAACCACTGCACAAAATTAAATATCACCCCTTTTTATATGGGCGATTTCCTTGCGCGAGTGTATGCGTTGCGATATTGGGTAAGCAAAGTTTACCGAATGTAATGAAAAATTTGCGCAAAGTACGTTGACGATTTTGTTTGACTTGCGTTTATGGAATACCGATATCGCTAACTTGGCCTATTATATTAAGGGAACGAATGGGTCTTCTTTTCAGATTACTGAAGGAAGGATTAATTTTGTTAAGAGGTTAAGTTTAGGTAATTCGTGATGTAGTTTATTTTAAATATTGAGCCTAAACCAATCCATTTGATTGTCAAGCATAGGATTTTCTCACTCTTTTCAAGCATTTCTGTCTTGAGCAGTAGGAGACCTTTTTTTAATAATTCATCATCGTCACTTGCAGTGTGTGTACCACTAACAGCAGTCAGTACAACAATATCAACTGATATTTTAAGAGTCTATGTTATGTTATTATTAATATGCTCTTCCACAAAAGTATAGTTTCGAATGCATTGTTTGCCATAAGCACTTATCATAATGGATTTATTTCGGAAACCTTAGACTTCCTAGAATCCAGGAATGATGTTAAATAATGTGATAGTAACCTAATGGGTTACATACGACGATATTTTAACAAACCATGAAAAGTTACGGTTTTTGCAAAAAGTCCACTATGGCAAACGATACACATACCAAACGGTACTTTTATGGTAGGCAACAGGATTCTAGATTTCAAGATATCCTGATGATTCTGATGATTTAAAAATAATAATAAATAAATAAATGAATCTTTGTTTTCTTGTATTAAACACACATTTACCTTCAAACTATCGCAACATAGTCGAAACATTTGGAATGATTTGTTTAACTTGAGAACAACATTTCACTATCGACCGTATAAATGGCGCTGCTGCAAAATTAAAATGCACTTCAGTGTCGTAAATAACACAGTAAATTGACTGTGAAGTTATCGTGGACCATTCAAATGATAAGTATGCGGTGAAGTGCCAAAGTTTCAGAGGAAAATGCATATTTAGAATAATAACACTATGTTTCCGATATAGGGACGTCACAGACGTTTATTGGACTTTTGGTATATTTTCGTTATTTGAGAACACAAATTAAGTAAACAAATGAATTCCCTAAGAGTTTATATTTGTAATGTTTTAGTTATGCATCGACAGATGGCGCTGTAAGATTTAGTCCGATTCCTGAATCGCGCTGTCGAGGATTTTTATTTTGATATGACGGTGCGGCGCGGCGTGACTGCTGGCAGGTAGCTATTTGACAGCTGAGTTTCATTCTTCCTTTTGGGATACTGGTTGGCTATCTTACACTACTCGACATGATTGTATGATGAATATGAATGTTATACCCATCTTGGATGTTATATGTTTTTTTTTATGAAATAGGAAGGCAAGCAAGCAAGTGGGTCACCTGATGGTAAGTGATCACCACCGCCTATAGACACCCGCAACATCAAGAAGATTGCAAATGCATTGCCAACCCAGAGGGCTAAGATGGAATAGCTCTTGTGCCAGTAATTACACTGGCTGTCTTGCTCTCCACGCCGGAATACAACAGTGCAAACACTGCTTAGCGGCGGGATTAGCGAGCAAGATGGTGGTAATGATCCGGACGCACCTTACACAAGATCCTACGATCCACAAAATATGTATTTAAGTATTTATCTATAGAAGTATGTCTATCCGTTGTCTAGTACCTACAATACAAGCTTTGCTTAGTCTTAGACTAGGTCAATAGGTGTGGTCCCGAGACATTTATGTATCTACATCTACACTAATATAATAAAGAGGTAAACTTTGTTTCTTTGTTTGTTAGTTTGTTTGTATGTAGGGGGTAATCTCTGGAACTACTGAAGCGATTTCAAAAATTCTTTCACAGATAGAAAGCTACACTATCCCTGACGGACATTAGGCTACTAATTTTACGCGAACGAAGTCGCGCGCGTCCGCTACTTTATTATAAACAAGAAAGCTGAAAATACAATCAATGATACTGATTTTTATGTCGATGATATTCCTTGGATTGCAGACAAAAGGTTCGTAGCTCTGAATAGCAAAGAAACGCGAGTGCTAAAAGGTTCAAATGATACCGTAAGTGGTCACGTAGAGACTGTTAACCTGCACGTGACAAATCCTAGCTGTATGCAGTCTGTTAGTCGCGTTTCGATAGGAAAACACTTAAGGTAATAAACAGACCCGTTACCTTAAAAAAGAACTCTTGCTGTTCAGTCTATTCAGTTACAGATGGATGTGATCCCTAAAGTGGAAGTGAGATGACAAAGCTGTCCGACGATAACCGAAGATACTTTCAAGTGGCACGCACATGTATGTAAATTTTTTATCAATCAATCAATCAATCACTTTAATGTGTGTCACAGGTAAATAATACAGGTGTTGTAACTTATATTCTACGTGTCTCTGTAACATGCCATTACGACACACAATGTATCTTATAACTAGGGCTTATAAAAAATAGATCAATAGCAAAAATGTCAAAAGGATACAAAAAATTACAGAACAAAAAATGAAATTGAATAAAATTAAAAAATAAAATTAAACTTAGAATTAAAATTAAAATTAAATTAATTTAAAAAAAAAATATTAAATTAAAGAGGCAGCTACTACTTCTGTCATATTTACTAAAGGCTACATAATTTTTAGCTCATTGATTTCTGTCCCCCAGAAAATCGAAATACAAAAATACAGAAATGGCAAAAAGAAATACTGTGATGTACAAAGGTGAACTAATCCCTTTAAGAGATCTCATCCAGTTAACCTTTGAGTGTGTGAAAGGAGTAGTGTTTTTAACTATTTCTGCCATTGCCTTCCCATTAACATAATAATTATGATTCCTGAGTAGATCTCGAAGGGTCGGGAATTGGGTACGTGTCACCTTAAACCAAATGACGTGAAACCGTGTTGCTGTTGTAGATCGTCATTTTAAAATGAAATGGACCAAAAAGTATTTCGAAAAATACTTGTAATTCGGGTTCCGTCAGCGATTTAATGGTAAAAACTTTTTTAAAAGTTATTTTTTTTTATTACACTTATTAAAAGAAACCCTAACTTTTTTTTTCAATGTAAGAGTAACCATCTAAAAGCTCTATTTAACATTAATAAACGCTTTTTTTGTGTCGGGCTCCGTACATTTACTAGCAAGAATAGTAAAATATGGCGTCAAAATATCGTGTCGTTTTATATGGAGAGTGTTCGCGAGGCTTGCTTGTGTTGCATCGTTTTTCTACTCGCGATAATAAAATTGATGAAATATATTCATAATAGTATTTTATGCAACTGTTGCATAATGAGGGGTCTTAAAACACGAGTGTGGTTTTATGAAACGAGCGTCAGCGAGTTTCATAATAGGACCACACGAGTGTTTTAAGACCTAATTATATACAGTTGCATACATTACTTTATCTACACACATATCATAAGTACTGTTAACGCCTTCAAAAGAATTAATGCTCTTCACCGGCCAGCAGGCGCTATCTACAAACGGAGAGGTTCGGACCTCTTCGGCTCGCGTCGGCACTCACTCGGTTACCGTGACAAAGACCAGTCATTCTGTAAAACTGTTTATATTATTATACGTTAATATCAGCAAATCGAAGTATAATTCAAAATCCAAGCAATTACCTACCTGGTGCATCTCAAAAATACTCAAAAACCACCTACGCGCTTCAGTGCGCGAACAAGTACTCTATGATGGGTTCAGAAGCCATAGGGCAATGACCTGCATTGCTACTAGCTACTAGTGCTAGGTACCTATTAAATATCTATAGACTGTACACATTAAAATAATGTAATAAAAAATGAACTTGAACAAATATAGAAACAAATTAGAAAAATTCTCATAATAATATTGGTTGTTATAATGCTGGTCATTGCCTACGGTTTCTGAACGCATTATAGAGCATTTATGATATATGTGTAGATAAAGAATTCTTTCAATTTCGATAACAGATATTATACAGTTAAGAAACCAATTAGATTTGTTAGAATACACGCAATGTAGACCGTTAAAATTATTTTATTCCAACGTCTAAGGCAGTCTTATCAAACCGCGATTAGAATAGCATTAGAGAGTAATGTCAGCAAACTATCATTTTATAGATATAGGGATGAAGCTTGACGCAAATCTATGACAGTGTGCTGACGTTACTTTCTAATGTAATCTCTCTAAATCACTAATCCTGGTTTGATAATATTATTGATCAGATAACGTAGTACGGGTGGTAGGACTTTGTGCAAGGTCTGTCCGGATCGCTACCACCATCTTGTTCGCTAATCCTGCCGCTAAGCAGCAGTACTTACACTGTTGTGTTCCGGCGTGGAGATCAAGACAGCCAGTGCAATTACTGGCACAAGAGGTATTCCATCTTAGCCCTCTGGGTTGGCAATGTATCTGCAATCCCTTTGGTGTTGCGGGTGTCTATGGGCGGTGGTGATCACTTACCATCAGGTGAACCACTTGCTCGTTTGCCTTCCTATGTTGTATAAACAAAGATAACGTATATTTATAACGTTATCGGGACTTTAACGCGATAAAAGTATATTGTTCATTTACCTCGACGTTTCGGCCATGTTTCAATGGCGCGAGTTTTAAACTCGCGCGGCTAAACAGACGTAACATCCTCCACTTCAGTCTACTCGTGACCACGCCGGCCATTGAAACATGGCCGAAATGTCGAGGTAAATCAACAATATACTTTTCTCGCGTTAAAGCCCCGATAACGTTATAAATATGTGTGAAAATCGCGAAAGTTTAAAACAATTTAAAGATAACGTAGTCAAAACTGTGACGTAAAGATATCCCCACTGAACAAATCATTGCACCGCAGCACCGCAATACCATCAACCGAATTGCGTCAACTAAAGTGGACTCGCATAAAGCATCGCACACACGGGAGCGTTTAAGAAGCTTACATTAGTTGCGCGAGTTGGTCTCATCCTCTACTCAGCATAAAGCGCGCGATAGCATCAACGCTTTCACGACATGCAGCGCTTCGGTTGCTAGGGACGGGGGAATTTTAAACTATCGATTTTTCGTTTTAAAATTTTGAGTCTATGTATAAAATTATTTAATAAGGTACGAGTATAAGTGGACTAGGAATCCGCAACTCGACGCCTATTTTGAGTAAATTGTGGGCTGTAGGCATTACTTTTGACAGTCCTCCTGAAGGAAGCCTATCAAACCCTGACCGGTGACTTTAGGAGGGAACCCGGTGAACCGAAATATTGTGCCCTGTACTCTGCCACACCTTGACAGTTCAGTACGTGTATGTGGTCGTTTCCTCTTCCTCCACGCATGCTCTGTACAGGGGGCTTTCTTCAACACTCAGGTTACATAAGTGCTTGTTGAGCAGGGTATGTCCATTCATAGCTCTGACTAATAGGCGGAGCTGAGGTCTCCCTAGCTGTACCAGCTTCAATCTTGACTGTAGAGCTACCTACTTAGACCTAGATTTAGTTGCAACTTAATCGCTTAATATTGCTACGGGATTAAGAAACTCCGACAAACAAGTCTTATGAATTGAAGTAAACTAGTTTGATTAAAAAAAACAATTGCTGTCAATTATGCCTTAAAAAGGCATATTCATTTGAAAATATTATTTTAGTTTATAAAGTTTTGTGCCATAATACGTGTATCTTTATGTTAGTGACAGTTTTTCCAAAGTTTCTTATTGGGACTCTTTTTTTGATGATGGTACTTTACCAAGCTTTGCATTATTTAACAGTAAGTTAGTAGTAAACCTAAATAAAACTGTGAAGTACGTAAAAATTACACTTTAACACCGATTCAATTCAATTTCAATTTTGCGAACTCCATTCTGAAGTAAAAAATAAACCAAATTAAAAAAAATAGTGTCGACAGCGGTAAAAATTGTCCCATCCCTACTGAGTCGGCGAGCACAAGGTAAGTGGCGCCGGCTATCGCGCGATACATCACTCTAAGCCGGTCCCGAGCACAACATTCAGCGTTCTGAGGAACGATCTGATTACAATGAGGAAAACTTGCTACACTTTATTTTGAGCTGAAACTAGTTATGGCTGTCTAAATTGCGATTAAAAGAAAGAGAGAACTATTTATGAAGAACCTTGTGCAACGTCCGTCCGGATCGCTACCACCATCTTGCTTGCTAAGCGGCACTGCTGTGTTCCGGCGTGGAGAGCAAGATAGCCGGTGCAATTACTGGCATAAGAGGTATTCCATCGTAGCCCTCTGGGTTGGCAACGCATCTGCAATCTCTTTGATGTTGCAGGTGTCTATGGCGGTGGTGATCACTTACCATCAGGTGACCCACTTGCTTGTTTGCCTTCCTATTTTATACGTGTAAAAAAAACTTGATATTTTAGAAGTTACAGCGATACAAAGTTACAAAGATGACGAAGAAAAAAGTTATTTTTTTTTCGAATTATGCTCATTCGAATCCAGATGCAAAATGTAGCAAATTTTAGTATGTGAGTACTTAATGAGTTAAAAGCTTACGGTATTCAAATAAAGGCGATTTAGTATGTTGGCTCCATACAAATCACGCTAATGACGTCACTGGCCCTGTATGCAGCGCGACAGAGCCTTTTCGCGATGCATGCCAGTTGTCTTTTATTAAACGTGATATTTAAAAAATATATAATCGTAGAAGAAAACTAAAAACACAATTTTATTTCTCTTAACCAACTCTATCAATTTTGAAAATTAAAAATAAGTCATTACAATACCGTATTGCGACTGAAGGAAAGAGAAAACTGTTTATTCGGCATTCGTTAAACTCACTGTTAAACTAACAAATGCGGTACCGAAAAGCCACCCCAAGAACAGAACAGATTTAGTTCAGGCTACATAGGCCCCTACAAAAAAAAACCTTAAAGACTAAACATACATTTATAAAACAAAAAATTAAACCATTAAAATTTGCACGTTACTTCGGCGACGTGTGACCAAGTTTTGGGGTGTCCAGCAACCGTCCGCGAACGACGGAAAGCGACTCCCTTCGGCCAGAATTCCTGGTTCATGAAAGTCGACAGATGATCCCATGATGATGATGATGAAACTAGCGTTTTTGATTATTATTAATCAGCTCTCATTTCTCGACTTCTTTAAATTGAAGATCTATTTAGAATTATCACAGAACACATATATAAGTAGCATTAGCACTTTTCACCAAATGACAACTTGCAACTTTCTAGCAGGGTCTGGGTAACGTTGCCTCTTTTTTGTAACTCAACACAAGGCATAACAACAAACTTTAACAAATTACCTTACTACGTGCAAGTTAGCTGCGTCTTTGCAACATACATATGTTCATGTAAAAACCCACTCTCCTCCGCTTCCACACGAAACAACATATATCACACAGACTCAACTACACACCACCACCACTAAACAACACGATCGACACGCGTTTCGTCTCTGTACGAGGCATCATCGGGATCACATAGACACAGGTACAGAGGCGAACCTTGCGTCGATCGTGTTGTTTAGTGTTTAGTGGTGATGGTGTGTGGTTAAGTCTGTGTGATATATGTTGTTTCGTGTGGAAGCGGAAGAGGGTGGGTTTTTGCATAAACATATATAATTATGTCGCACAGAGACAGCTAAATTGCACGAGCACGGCACTGGTTTCGCGAAATAGCATGGTAATTTGTTCCAGTTTGTTAAAATGGACCTCCGCAAAGTAACGCCTTAATCTATTAATTACTTACAAGGCATAACCACCATTTCAAGCTATAAAGAACTATTAACTTGAACCTAACCTCTAAACTAACTCCATTATTAAAATGAACAATCAGCTACCAGTAGTAAAGCGTTGACTATATTTTTATTAAGACCAAAATAAACACATATATTATATTACCAGGCCGGCGCCGGCGTTGATATTCTGGATGGGTTAAAACAAATTAAATTGCGTTCTTAGTACAGCTATAAATAACCTAGGCCATGGCCAGTAACTCCGCTGGGATTTATTAAGCTATGTCACGTTTTTTGATAAAAAAACCCAGTCAAGTGCGAGTCTGAACCCCGCATTGAAGGTACCGTAAAAAATGTATAATACAAAAACAAATTTAACTATTTAAAAATAGCTATTTTTTATACAACGTAGGAAGGCAAACATGTAAGTGGGTCGCCTGATGGTGAGTGGTCACCATCGCCTATAAACACCCGCAACACCAAGGAAATGCAGATGCGTTGCCAACCTAGAGGGCTTAGATGGATTACCTCTTGTGCCGGTAATTGCACCGGCTGTCTTGCTCTCCACGCCGGAACACAAACGTACCGTACCATAAAAAATAGTTTATTCAAAAACAAACATAAGTATTTAAAAATCGCTATTTTTTATACAACAGGAAGGCAAACGAGGAAATGAGTCATCTGATGGTAAGTGATCACCACCACCCATAGGCACCATAGATGGAATACCTCTTGTGCCAGTAATTACATTGGCTGTCTTGCTCTCCTCGCCGGAACACTACAAGCACTGCGGCTTAGCGGCGGGATTAGCAAGCAAGATGGTGGTAGCGATCCGGACGGACCTTGCACAAGGTCCAGCCACCCGCGAAATATACATCCATGGTAAAGAAGTTTTTTTTTATACCACATAGGAAGGAAAACAGGCAAGTGGGTCACCTGATGGTAAGTGATCACCACCGCCTATAGACACCTGCAACAACAAAGAGAGTGCAGATGCGTAGCCAACCCAGAGGGCTAAGATGGAATATCTCTTGTGCCAGTAATTACACCGGCTGTCTTGCTCTCCACGCCGGAACACAACAGTGCAAGCACTGCTGCTTAGCGGCAGGATTAGCGAGCAAGATGGTGGTAGCAATCCTCAATTATTTATAGATCTCAACATTAGAATAGGATTTTGATAAGAATGAGACCAATGAAAAGTATATTCTTTCAAATTCTTTCGAGTTCCTGAGTAACAAACATAAAAAATAAATCCAACCGAATTGAGAACCTCTTTTTTGAAGACGGTTAAAAATAAAATGGTTTCAACTATAAACTCTACCAGCGCTTCGGTAAAACGCATGTGCTGAGAACAGCTACAAGTAGCGAAAACAACAAATTACTACGTCACCTCAAGTACCTTAAATAAACTTCTAGTAACTGTTTCACGTTCTACGTAGTTACGATAATTTCAAAGTAGCTTAAACCGTGTGTACAACCGACCTAGCTATAAACATACCATAAAATATGGCATAAACTTGTTTACAAGGCATTACGGGGGCTTATTATGAAACTTCGTCATCCTTAGGGCGCGCACACAAAGCGTTTAAAAGTTTAATTAAACTGTACTCTAACTCTTTGAAATAGCTATCAAGTGACGAGACGCGCCATTAGAGGTTAGCGGTGCATTTTGCGGTAATAGCTCATTACGGAACTGTTTATAATTAAGTGTATACTGTCTCACTTGGAGTCAATTAATCGACCATTTATTCATTCGTTTATGATTTGTGGGTTTGTAATTGCGACAGCTCCAGATAAGTTATTTATTTTTATACAAAAGTTTAACTCAATGCCTTACAAAAATCTTAACAACGAAACTTTAGACTAAACAGGAAGTTTTTTAGAAGTTCAATTCCTTTAATTGGATCAAGTTTCTTCTGCATCTGACTATCAGACAGACGACGTATCTGCTAAAAAAGGGTCAATTTTTGTTAGCAAACTTACTCATTTTGAAAATTTATAGTCTACCAAGTAATTGTTTGACCAGTTTTGAACCCTATCCCTTTGTAATACGGTCGGAAAGTGGTCAAGCAATTTCTTATTCGACTATACCATGAGACTTAGTGTTAGGAATTATATTATAACTTATTATAAGCGAGCAAAATGAGATATTAATCAGATGCCATATACTTACTTAGGACTTTACGGTGAAGGTTTTTTAGTCCTTTTCAACGCCCGATCAAGTTTTCAACCGCTACAATTCTTCCTTTAATTTTTCTTATGCTGTGACCAATTATATTACGCTAGTGCATGGATGTACAGTGTCATACTAAATGTCAGCAGAAAAACGGCCCGACATACAGGTTGACACCAAAGTCACAAATGCCAATTATTAGTTTACCATTTGTAGTCACTGGATTTACAATTTTACGTCTAACTGCATAAAATGAAATGTTGTTAAGTATCGTTGGTTTTATTACAAAAGAATATATTAACAGCGGCGCCGTCGGTCCAACGGACTGACAGTGTGAACGATTGTCGATTTATTGTATTTTTTGTTCGACTTTTGATGCGGCCATTTTTTAAACGCTGACTAGAAGTCCATTATTTATAGGTCAGTGGCTGTGACCCTTTGATTCATTAAAAACAAAAAAAAACGTAAAAACCTCATAAATTACTCAAGTCTTGTTTATGAAAATTGCTATGATTTTAATCTTTCAAGATTTTCCCTCATACGTTACTACACTCGTGGCAAAGACGGAATTTAACCCGGTAAACACATGTTTTATTAACCGAGTCTGCTCGTAACCATGGCCGTTGCAATACGACCGAGACGTCGAAGAAAATAAAACTTGAGTTTATACGGTTGCGTTACTTCGTTTCTATGTTATATTATCCAACATTGAAAATCTTATTTTGGCAACGCATAACAATGTCTATATTTGTCATATTTCTCAGTAGGTGATAGTAGTAACTCAAGTTCTTGGTAGATCATGTTCTTCCTTTGGTATTCTCATTAGATCATACTCGTAGTAAGTCACTTGCTTATTTGCCTTCCTATTTCATAAAAAAGTCAATGTTCTTATAGGTAATTTTCTACTTCTGCTTTCGGCATATTCATGGTCATGTTCTTTTGCCAGCCAAAAAAACAAGGGCACATTAGGAATATCAACAATCTGTATTTCATCGCTTCTGTAGCCCTGACATGACCAGCCCAGGTTTCGTTTATCTCTCCCTGCGTCTCTGTTAAACTAGTTTCGTAAGAAAGGGACACGCATAGGGGTAAACTCTGATGAATTGAACTTGGCCTGTCAATGTAAAGACCACTGACACCACTGTTAGCTTTGATATGGCACGAGGTAAAGTAACATTGCTTTGTTTTCTGGCAACGCCGGTTCTAGTCCTGCAATTTTTCTTTTTTCATTTTTTTTACAAATAAATCACTGGAAATTTTCACAGTTGCTATTAAAACACCGTCAGTCTCTTGTACATTGCAATGTATTTTGATTTTGGAACTCACTCGTTTGGTCTACCCGTGAATATTAAGACTTGATTAATAGTTACCGTTTAAAATTAGCTTCCTCCATGATATGACGTGCTTTATAGTGAAGGAAAACATTAAGAAGAAGCCTGCACTCACCTGCAAAACTTTTATAGGTGCGTGTGAGTTTCCGATTCATACAAGGGCCGCGTGGAAGCAAGAGTCCAAACCTTCGCATTGTGAGGGAAGATCTGCCCAACATTGGAACGTATGTTAGCTGAATCATTACAATTATGAAATTATGAATAAAGACCAAAACACTAAGAATAAACAACAATTTACAAATGTGAAATTGAATTGATTGATTGACAATTATGAGAAGGATGAGCTATAAATATATGTATATAAACAAAGACATTGCAAATGATATTACAATCATGTCTACCTTCCCAAATTTAATCTATATTAAAGTCCTCGGCACCAAAACTCATAACTGAATCAAAGTCATCTTAATCTATTAAGTAATAAGTAAAGTCATAAACTCAAATTATATTACACGCAGCTATAATAACATCTCCGTACAACTCGCAAGGCACCAGCACTTACAATTATTGTTCGTTGTACAGAATGGCAAAATTATTCATTAAATAGTTTCAGACGAAACTTTCCTCTAGCTAAACTCAAAATGTTCTGTTTAGCATCAAAGTGGAAATCTAAAATCCCTTAAGCCGAGTTAGAAAATTACCAACGCTACTTCTTCCTGCCCTTCAAACAATATTCCACCTTAAGAGCCTCCGGATAAGGGGGATGTAGAAGCAAGTGCACGTTTGTGTTTAGTGTAACTGTGAGCGAATGGCAACTTTATTTCGAGAGCGACAATTGCCCAACTAGGTTTTGGCAACTAATTGTTCAGATTAAAGTTTGGGTCGCTCACTAACTTTACGATTGTGCTATTTAAATTTTAGCCCGTTTTAGGCTTATCCCCATTTGCATAATGCGTTCGTTGAGATTACATGGATGAGTTTGCGTAGGTCACTGCATAAACTGCGGGGTGAAAGCTAAACAATTTATATCGAAATTTAGCTCACTAAACTAAAATGTCAACTTTTATGGAGCTTGCATCAGCTCTAAGTAGATCCGTAATAACTGCCATAACTCAAAAATATCTAAGCTTACGAGTTCAAAATTAATTTACGTAATTGATTTTGAAATTAACTTTTATTTCAGGGAATATACCTACTAATTATGGAAAGGAAACCAGATCATATTCTGCTCAGCAATATTAAGAGATCATACAGAATTTTTTAACTATACTGAACTCACACGGTAATTGAACCTTAGCTATCACTGCGCAAAGAGATTTGCGCCAAGTAGCAAGACTTATAACACACTTGAGGTTATTTCGAAATAGGACAAAACGTCCTCAATTGCATTATGTGTAGTTTTCCACAAAGACTGTCACGTCAAACGGTAGTACGCTTCTTCATCCACTGCTATCTGGCAACCGTAACCAAGTCACCGGTCCATCTTGTAGAATACGACTCGTGGGATGAACGGTAGCGAACGATAGGTTGGATTACAGATTAAAAAACGTTTCCTCTGGCGTAAAATTCTAATCGCTATTTCATTTTTACGTCTTAAATGTTCAGTCTGTTTAATGGATCGGATGAGGCACCTACAAAATAAAAGTAACCTTCAAAATCTTGCCGCAAACCCAACACTCCTGGGAGATCAAGGTATAATATCTCATATTAAAGTAAATACATGAAACTAAGCTCGAACACGATCGGGACTTCGCCAAACTTCCCCGTACAATGCCAGCCGTAATTTCGTGTTACTTGGCGCAACTTTTTCCCCACACGATAAGAGTGAAACCGTAGAAGTTTATAAATTAAATCGACAAGTTACTGTGTCGTGGAATCAGGCGCTCTTGTGATCGACAAATATGGATATTACTTGGAGTTTCGGATCCAGTTGGGAATATTCTGAAGTTAGAAGTTTAAGAATTGGTATTGAGTGTGATACATAATGCGGGCGTCTATATGAGTTTTGATAAGTTGAAGTGTAATTTGAATACTCTTGCCTATGTTTGGTAACTAAGCAAACTTTTCGCGTAAATAATTGGATTGGAAAATGTTGGAGGTATCATGTTTTCCTACAATACTTGACCCGTTAACAGAATAAACTAACAAAATTTGGCAGACTATTAATAACAGTAAATCGAGAGTGTTTTCATCTGATAAAAAACAAAACAAAGCTAAACAGTTGCAAGATATATAAACAAGCATGATTGGTGGTGCATGCAAGTAGCGATTCAAGTCAAATGAACAGCATTTGATGGCCAAATTGACAATATAAATAGCTACCTAATTTTTCAAGAAGTCTCCTCTCCTTTCAGTAGTATTTCTGACTTACTGTTTGCTCCATTACCTTTATTGCTGACTGTACAATGGAAACTGGGGACGGGGTACGCTTCACGGTTAATCCTGGCCCAAGTTTGCCTCAACTTGGGCCTGCTTGACACGTTCTAATTTAATAATGTCACTCCTATTTATAGCAATTTGTACGTTACTCTCATAATGGTATCAGTTAAGGTGTTTTACCTTTTCAAAGACAAGTACAATGTTCGTTCAACAAGGTATTACAAAGTTTGGGTTGTTTCCTAATGTTGCTCTAAATCTAAAATAAATTTTGATTCCTTTTTAATTCAAAATTGATCTCGTCACTAAAGAACGATGTAAATAAAGTAGAACTTCTAGGAGAAGTCTAGGAGTCAATAAAGAGTGTAAAAATAGTTAATTATTACAAGGGCAGTAGAAAAACAGTCATAAACTAAGGGACTATCACAATTCAGTCCATAGGTAAGGGTGCTTCAATAAACTGAGGGTTTTTCACTGCGGTACCACTCGTGTAACTTACGACGTTTGTCATCACACTTGAGAAGAAGTACAAAAATGTCTACTATATTTTAAGGTTACGTTTCAAACCTTTCATTCGGCGGTGACTGCGGCCGCGAGAGGTGATCGTCCATGCACTTTCATGATGGCAGAAGGGTAAGAAAACTAAAATCACTACACAAAATATTACGGAGCTGAAAGGGTAATAAGGGTTAGAGGGGTATTAGAAGGGCATTCTTTAAAATTTGCTTGTTGAATGTTGATGATGTGATGACTATACCATTGAAGAACTATAGTCACGAGCATACTATTACCATTGTTTTCGTATCTACGAGGTCCAAGACAGACATATTGACAAACAGGCCGAACCTTTCTAACTTATAAGACTGTTCTTCGGGTTGGGTCAGTCGTTAATAGTGTAACTTTGTAGTTTCGAATTATATAAAATGCGGGTGGTAGGACCTTGTGCAAGGTCCGTCCGGATCGCTACCACCATCTTGCTCGCTAATCCTGCCGCTAAGCAACGGTGCTTGCACTGTTGTATTCCGGCGTGGAGAGCAAGACAGCCGGTGTAATTACTGGCACAAGAGGTATTCCATCTTAGCCCTCTGGGTTGGCAACGCATCTGCACTCTCTTTGTTGTTGCAGGTGTCTATAGGCGGTGGTGATCACTTACCATCAGGTGACCCACTTGCTTGTTTGCCGTCCTATGTTGTATTAAAAAAAAAAATTACATCTTGTTGTTACATCTTGTTCTTGCCGGTCTCATCATCTCATCAGTGGATTTTCCAAACTAGTGGTACATTTTCTTCCTATTAGTCTAATACGAATAAAGATATTTTGACTTTGACTTTAAGCACTGCAGCATAAGATTGAGTCAAGTCCCTTTTCTACAACATCAGCTAGAGTTAACGTAATTCTTAGTTTCACTAAAGTTATAATGTATTACTTTAATGTTCAATGAAGCTGTGTCTATGTCGATGAGTTTTCCATGTAACATTGCAAGCTTTTCTCTCTGGTAGCTCTTTGCACCGCTACACCTAACTTTTCCGGATATCCCCTTTTGCCAGCCCGCCGATATCTTCAAGCCCATATAATCTCTTCTAAAGTTACCTAACGCTCGAATACGTTGAGAATCGATAATGCAAATTTTATGCAAAGAGACTGGAGCGGGCAAATTTCGGTAGGGCTCACTGAGCCAATCAGTGAGCGAATCTTAATAATATGTATCGAATGTTTACGTAGTGCCATTGTAGCGACGAGTTTATCGTTATTGGTTTGGTTGGTGTAAAATGACGCATCCATTTTTGGAAATCTTCGTTCTTTGGTTTTTGATTCGAATGTTGTTTTCTTAAAACAATTTCCCTTTTTATTTATATTACTTTACTTACTTTACTGTACTTATATTTAAATTTTACTCAATCGCTATTGTAGCAATTGTATTGTATTCAATTTCATTCGATTGTATTAAGGGGGATCGCTTTGTATGAGGCGGGAATTTTGAAATTATCACAGTTTTTAATTTATTGTGGCTAAATGGTGTGACTTTTATCAATTCAAGTGGTTTTCCGTAGGTATAATACTGTTTATTAAGGCACTGTGTTTTGTTTTTGAAAGTTCAAGCTGCTGATTTTTAATAATTGTGCATTCAATGCCTAAATGTGCGTTGATGCATAAAGAGCACAATTATTTAAAATTAGTAACTTGAATTTTCATAATGATATCACAATCACCTAAAAAACAGTGTTTTACTACCGGGAAACTACTTGAATTTATAAAAAATCACACCAATTGGCTACAATAAATTAAAAACTGAGAAAATTTTGAAATTCCCGCCCCATGCGAATCGATCTACCTTAAGATAATCAACTCAAAAAGCACTCTCCATACAAACGGATTTCGGATGGTTGGACCTTGTGCAAGGTCCATTCGGATCGCTACCATGCTATCGCTATCTTGCTTGCTGTATACACACTTAATGTTAACTTTAAGCCCTTCTCTCGCGTTTCTTTACCAAGCTGTGTATTAAAGTTTTTCTCTTCTATTCTATTGTTACATTCTACCTTTCCAACCTAAGTTTGAACTAGGTATTATAGTATCACCAATATAATTCGCTAAGGTTGGAGTACCTACGATTCAAGTGGTAGGCTTCATACAAGCATGTTTATGAGATTAGTTGTCGGGTCGACCATTAAAGGCTTAGGCTGTGATTCAGTAATGACGCAATACATTGTTAGTTATTGCCACATCACAGTGCTGTTCAGAGCATTATGAGAATTAGGGCACGTTTCTCACCTAGCGTGTCTGTGAGCTGTATGTTCACGTTTGACAATCGCATTGAATTGTGTCAACCAATTTCTAGTGCCATCTAGCAAATGCTGTCGGTATAACGAGGACTTTTAAACCAGGCAACAGTTTAATCTATTCATTTTAATATTATCCTCTAGTATTTTTTTTCAGGTTAGTTAACAAATTTGAATAATTACTTTGCTACTCCGTGAAATCAGTATTGTGCACGTGCAAAGCAGCTGCGTCTGCGTGGCGTATATATTTTTCATGTAAAAGTCCACCCTCCTCCGCTTCCTCACAAAACAACATATTATATCACACAGACTTAACCATAAACCACCCCCAGTAAATACTAAAACTTCACGATCTGCGTGCGTTTCGCCTTTATACCGGGCATCATTCGGATCAAATAGTACGACCGTTGTATACGATTCGTTTCAGCAAAAGGTCGGATTAATTAATCCGATTGCGGTTTTGTATAAAAAAAACGATAATGGGATCCGTTTGTAAAATATTAAGCTTAAAAGTTCTAATTTTTGTTAGAGTCAAGTGTTGAAAGCCAGCTAATTGGCTGTTTTTTGGATCAGTATGTGAAAAAATCAAGATAGTAGTTTATATAACGAAGTTAAAAGGAAAACTATCACAGCTAAGTACGATTTTACAAGTTTACGAGTAATCTGGCAACGACTGAACCCTACACTCTGCGTGCCCGACACGCACTTGACCGGTTTTTAAGAAGCTAACTAATGAAAAACAGTTTAAAAAATCCGCAATTATGATCTTTAAAACTAACTAATCTCCCCATTCACGAGACCAGTTCACCGCAGACCAGGACCGTTTTATTCGTGCGCGACAAAACTACCTTGGGACTATAAATTCCATGCTAATCCTAGTACAGGACACCTAGGACCTATAGATCACGTTTAGCTGGCCACGACATGATATATTATGGGGATGAAATTACTGGTGTTTTTGGATAACGGCCTAAGCGATTCGCTCACCACCTGTTACGTTAATTAATGCACAAATTTGTGGGTCAAATGAGGGGTATTGTGTAGAGGTTAATGGAGATTTAGTGGTTTTTGAATTCTATTTAACAGTGACTAAGTTAAAGAAAAACAGTGTAATTTGTCATTTTTTGTTTTATTTCTTTCGTTTCTATTTATTATTGATCCCTGTTAGAGACATTTCATGTTGACATTCCGATTTTAATTTTAATGTTGACTTAGTTTTAGTGTATAATGCTTTTTATTTTTTATTATGTTCACATACCAATATTAATTTTGATTAGTTTTGTTATTCAATAGTTTTTTTATTTAAAAGCATTAAACAATAAAACTAAAACTAAATTAATCTCGGAATGTAAGCATAAATAAGTAAATAAAAAAACTTTTAACATAAAACTACCGTGAGACTCGGAAATATTAATAAAACGGATCACTTACGTATTTTTACGTCTAGAAATGCCCGACGTGTTTCGGACCAGTCCGTGGTCCTTAATCATGAGCCCCCGCGACGGTGGCGCGACGACGACCGACTTGGTATTACATGGATCTCACAACTTTTTACGGTAGAAGAACTGAGTGGCGAGACTTGGTTTTTTTTTACAAGTTTTGTTTTTATTTATTGACGTTAAAAAAGAAGTTCATGCGTGATGTTGTTCAAGCTTAAACTAAGAAAACAAACCATTTGAAGTAAAAGTATTCCAAGATTTGCATCATTTACTGAGTCAGAAATAGTAGAATATGATACATCACCTTGTTCGGAGAAAACGTAACAGTGGGACGATCTAGCAAAAAATGATGAACGACATAATCACCGGTTGAGAGAAACAAGAGGTCATAACGGCGCGGATACAAATAACTGGCAAGAATAACACACGGGGTAAACTAAAGTCCCGACATCTGCTGGGGAAGCTGGGGATTACCGGATCATTGTAGCTGGATGTGGCAGTGACCCGTCCACTAACTTTCTCAACCTCAAATGAAATGAAATATTTATTTGCAGTAAATGTAGTAAATGTATCAATAATTTAATATATAAAGAAAGTTTCATACATTTAGACTTCAATAAGTCATGAAGAGGTTTTGGTACATGTATACAATATAGGCACTTCAACTCAAATTATTATTATAAAAGTACCGCTTTCAATTTTAAAACTCCTATGCTATTCTTACTATTTCTATGATTTCAACCTACTTTATTAAAAATCTCGATGTCTAAGTAAGGCTCGTCGATGTCACAGGTGAACGAAGAGCCAGTCAGCTTTCTTGGATAAAGAATAAGTATAGTTATATAGAGAAGGAATGCTGCCAACGTCTTCGGTACCAGTGGACCAGAGGATCCTAATTTTTGCGATATTTTTTGGTTATAATTTTGATGTAATAGTATTTTATGCAACTGTTGCATAATGAGGGGTCTTAAAACACGAGTGTGGTTTTATGAAACGAGCGTCAGCGAGTTTCATAATAGGATCACACGAGTGTTTTAAGACCTAATTATGTACAGTTGCATACATTACTTTATCTACACACATATTTTAAGTACACTATGATGGGTTCAGAAGCCATAGGGCAATGACCTGCATTGCTACTAGCTACTAGTGCTAGGTACCTATTAAATATCTATAGACCGTACACATTAAAATAATGTAATAAAAATGAATTTGAACAAATATAGAAACAAATTAGAAAAATTCTCATAATAATATTGGTTGTTATAATACTGGTCATTGCCTACAGTTTCTGAACGCATTATAGAGCATTTATGATATATGTGTAGATAAATAATATTACGCATCTGTTAATTTTAGGATAATTGTAGTTTTGGTGTTGTAAGAAATGAGAAAAGCCTAGCCACATCCAGGATGTCTGCCTCTACGTGAAGAGGTATTGAAACGCTATAAATTAGGCGTCTTATCTCACTGACCATTCGCGGCACACGTTCCCGGATTACACTCCTGTAAGGCGGATCTTTTATTTCTCTGTTCTGCGATACGGCTGAGGGAGACGCAGTAGAGCAGTCTGTATAGACTTATTGGGGCCTGCGGATTGGTTTTGACTTTTGAGCGCTCGAAATTAACCAATCCGCGGGCCAATCAAATTCGCGAGTAATCAACACAAACATTCATTCGTTGACTGACCGCCGAGAAGTCAACAGCTCCTGATGATGCCTTGTGGAGAGGTAAAACACGTGTCACGTGGTATTTTTGGTATTGGTGGTTGGGTTGTAGTCGCGTTTGTGTTGTTTTTTATTATTTTTTTAATAAAAGTATTCAACACAAGCGCTGTTATTTCTCACGATTACTGACACTGGGTTCGTAGATTAGCAAAGTAATTGATTCCATTAATATCAATAAAATGGATTTCCGCAAAGTAATGCCTGAATCTATAGATTACTAGCTTTTGCCCGCGACTTCGTCCGCGTAGACTTGTTTAATTGAATCAAGCAAACGTGCACCCAACATACAATCTGCAATATTTCTTGGACAAATTAATGAGAATTAGTTGCTATGCTGCTCATGACGTCACGGCGGCATATAACTCACTTATCACTATCCCGTGGGAACTATGCATTTTTACGGGATGAAAAGTATCCTATGTGTTAATCCAGATAATAAACTATATGTGTGCCAAATTTCATCCAAATCCGTTCATTTGTTTTGCGTGATTGAGTAACAAACATTCAAACATCGAAACATACAAACTTTCACATTTATAATATTAGTAGGATTTAAAAGCGGACAACAAAGTAATCCTATTATTTTGCTTTAGTCGCTTAAGGACTATGTTATTAGGGTCGATTGTCCCAAAATATTTATATTTATTTAGAAGGCTTTCTTTTTTCCTTTTAAAATACGGTGTCCCAAATTGATCTTTATCGACCAATGCCGAGTGGCAAACTTTAAGTAATTTTACTGTATAAAATCAAGTCAAAGTCAAAGTCAAAATATTTCATTGCATAAAAGCACATGTCATAAATTTCCAAAGTATTAAATTTATAACATCAGTAATTTTCTTATCAATACACATTTTTTTAAACCATGTATAGATCGTCACGCTACTGCATACCACAGTCCTGCGGCAGCGATGTGTTCTGTTTCTGAAAGTAGAAAGACTAGGTAAGTTACTGCCGGCAGTTCGAGGCAGTCTCCAAATATAACTAACTAGTTTATTTCTCAGACAGTTTGTTCTGATCCTTAAGAGGAAACACCAAGGCCTAAAGAATTGAAAAATAGGTATTTGTAAAATCTATTGCTGCCTCCATCTATCAAGCCTCCCCCCGCAGAGCGCAATAGAGACAGCCGCAGCTTGGACTGAAAATACCTATTAAAAGTACACAAAATCAACGATTTGTAGACCCCTGATTCCTTCTCCAAAACTTAACCGATTTAACTACTTTTTTCATTAAAAATTAAAGAAAGGCTTTGGCAGTGTTCCTATGTTTTTTTTTTTTTATATAATCTAGTAAAATTTGTTTTCTGAATGTATGAACGCAGCCGAAAATCTGGCCAATTTTTTAAGTTTTTGAATGTTCATATCTCTTTTAATAATTAATTTATGAAAAAAGGAAAACATAGGGACATGCATAATAGTGGCCATCGATTTTTTGGACAAAAATATATTGCTCTGCTGGCATTATCCAGAGAGGAAACAGGGGACGACGTTTGTATGGAAAAACGGCCCTTGTGTTTCCTCTTAATGGAACTAACTCGAGGCAGCTCGAGGATAATAAAATATGGTGTAAGTCAATAAGTAGCTTTAGAGTTGGATAATTTTTCTAATGAAGTACAGCCATTTTTAGGGTTCCGTACCCAAAAAGTATAACGGGACCCTATTACTAAGACTCCGCTGTCCGTCCGTCTGTCTATCCGTCTGGCACCAGACTGTATCTCATGAACCGTGATAGTTAGACAGCTGAAATTTACGCAGATGACGTATTTCTGTTGCCGCTGTAAGAGCAAATACTAAAAACCGAATAAAATAAATATTAAAGGGGGCGGTACGGAACCCTTCGTGCGCTAGTGCGACTCGCACTTGGCCGGTTTTTTTATAACGGTAAAGTCACAGTGTAGCTTGTAGTAGCTGCTGGGTGCAGCACGAATAGGCCGGCTTGACCTATATAGTACCACACTCTGATAGACTCCCAGCGTAGAACAGTAGCTTGTTACTGCGTCTCGTACGGTGCAAAGAGCCTTCGGTCCAGCTGTGGAACTATAGGCTAAAAAGAATTAAAGAATTAAGTCCGAATACATTTAAACAATTACTTTGGCAAGAGGTATTCCATCTTAGCCCTCTAGGTTGGCAACGCATCTGCAGTCTCCTTGGTGTTGCTGATACCTAAATATGGACTGTAGTAATCACTTACCATATGGAGGCACACTTGCTTGTTTTCCTTCTATTTTATAAAAATAAGTCCAAGATTGATAGCCAAACCCCCTTATTGATAAACGCTTCGTAAACGTTTGTTAGTTAACAAGTTTTATGTCTTTATCTGTCATTGTGACGTTTAGCCCCAAATGAAAGGGACAAAACATTTGTTAGCTTAAAAGCTTTATGAATAAGGGAGTTAGAGTTTAGTACCTTGAATAATACTAGGAATAACAGAGATTGTAAGAAATCAAAATTGGCAGTGTTCTATAATTCAGTACGATGTCAATTTTACGTCAATTTTCGTTCTTTGAAATAATATTTACGTGTACCTACTCCGAATTTACGAGGAATAAGGGCGCGGCCATACTGACAACCATAAGTTTAGTTTATGATAGTATATTGACGAACAAAAAGCACATTGGCGTGTCACCATTTTTAATCCGTCAAAGTGAGATATAAAGAGTTAGTGACAATTGTTTAGTCTGTGTGATATATGTTGTTTCGAGTGGAAGCGGAGGAGGGTAGGTTTTTGCATGAACATATAATATGTCTCACAGACGCAGCTAACTTGCACGAGCACGGCACTGGTTTCGCGGAGTAGCACGGTAACTTGTTCCAGTTTGTTGAAATGGACCTCCGCAAAGAAACGCCTGAAACTATTAATTATTCAAATATTTATAAATATGTGTGAAAAACGCAAAAGTTTTATTAAAATATATATACCATCATCAGTATCGTTTCAGCCGAAAGAAGTCGACTGCTGGACATAGGCCTCCCCTCAGGATCGCCACACCATGATCACCAGGTCATCGGTCCACCTTAATATAACTAATATTTTCATCTATTTTCGTCAGGAGTAGAAAATACGAATTTGTTTACAACTTCAGTGTGATCAAGTCCTTACTTCGCCTTTCGAATTCGTGTTCAGTGTTGACACTACCTCGACACGCCCGAACAAACATCATTTACATCTGTACTTTGCTCACCTATTGTAGGTTTTTTATTTGAGCTGAATATTGTTAGAAACGTTCATGCCTAGCTGTTGAGAAAAGTTCAGTAAGCAAATGATACGATCAATTTATTTTTACTTACTTGCTGCATCGGCGGTTTTGTAAAAATAGAAAACTGGGTCTCCTGTTACTTCCATTGATGATTTTTTGTAATATCTTTCGTTACTATTCTTAAGAGGAGTGTGAACCCACTTCAAGACGCGCTCCGCATACAAACGGAGATAACGTTTTCCACTCCCTAAACCTTAATGGCAATGATATTTTGGTATGTTGTCATTATGCCTTAGAACTAGGTTTGTATGTTTTGTTTTTTTAAATATTCTTTATAGATTTGACAAAATTTGCTAACTTTCATACATAACAATAAAGCGTGAATATTTTTGAAACTAGAAAAAAATTTAAAAAAATTGTGATAAAAAACAAAAAAAAACATGGCTATAGGTTAAGGTTTAGAGGGTGGAAAACGTTATCGCCGTTTGTATGGAGAGCGCTGGGTAGAAAATAGTCTTAATGCTCATAAACTTGGTGACTATCAACGATTGATCCTAAGATAGTGATATTTTTTGTGAGTTAGTTAATTTGTAGGGTTTAAAAGAAAATGTCATCAATGGAAGGGACATGAGAATTACCCAAATAATGGGTTCATTTCGTCGCCAGTGTTAAATTCTACAGATATCTGAAGATACGAGTAGTAATTTTAGTGGCATATGACATACGAAAACAAAGGTAACTAGGCAACCAAACCGTGACATGAAATATGAAGGAGCGGGCGATTTAAAAAGGATATAATAAATATCACAGGCTTTACTGGCAAGTTTCCTACGACACTTTGTAAGCAAAAGTAGTTTTCCGTAATAGGATTAGCTATTTACAACTGACGGTTTCAGAAAATTTGAAATGCCCGACACAAAAACTGAATTAGTTCACAAAGAGGTTAAAATTTAATTGTAGCTTTAGGTTAAAATTGCAATTTGCTAAATAAAATGTTTGCCCTAGTACAAAATTTTTAAACCTCACATTAACGTCAATTCTAGTAAAACCTTTATCCATGTTTAGCGTAAAATTCCTCTGTGATAGGGAAAAACGAACTCCACGTAAGCGATATAGGTCACCGCTTAAACTAAATAAATACCCTCCAGTCCTATATCAGTATTCTCACCCACACATATCCCCCAACCTTTAAGGAAACATTAATGTTAATCCAAAACTACTTTGACATGGCCACGGTCGGAATTGTTTCAAATTAAGCAATAAAAATGTATGAGATTTACAGTGCTATTATCATAGGACATCGTTGACACAACCCTGCCTCCGTGCGTGGCGTACAGGGCGTAGCGGTTTAAGTACCAAGATGGCCTTCTTTACACAAAATGCTTAAAATGAAAAGACACGCAATTTTTTATGATCATAGAAACAAAATATTTTGACGGTAATGTAGCACAATAGCGTCCCTGATCGGTGATAAAACACCCTTAGGGCAAAGCATCACTGTGGCGCATAAAACGCACGGTGCATACAATCTGTTCCACACCAGCTGTGGGACAGATTGTATGGGTTTTCTGGCTGAAACTATTTTTTTAAACTTGCAATCTTGTCAATATTGTCCCACTGATGGTCACAGGTATTTTCATTATGAAAAAGCTTGACCTGTAGTCACTATGCGGGCCTAGTGCGGATTGGAAACTTCAAACATCGCAGTTCATGGTAAATTATGAAATTAAATTACACACATTCATTCCGGAAAACTCAAGAGTTGCGACCTCAGGTGCAAACCACCGACCTGCTGGTTTAAAAGTCAAACCAGCCTATCACAGCGTTAATAGCTTATTTTTTGATTACATGCTATTTAAATTAATTATAAGTTTTATGAATACTTATGGGGAAGAAAATCCGTGTAACCTACCTACTGAAGACTTGATTATTAAGTAACAAAGTTCCATTGAATAAATTAAAGTCGCTATATGTTCCTGCCTGTCCTAAATCTTTAGAGTGTATGTTCGGCTGCCTTCTCTTTCTAAACCACGCAACGGATTTTGATACGGTTTTCAGTCGTTTAGAGATTTTTTACGGTAGGTTTTGATGTACATTACATTCCGATTATTCTCGTGCGAGGCCAAGGCGGGTCGTTAATTATATAATATAACATATGTTTAATATACCTGTTGTGTATGTATTTAGTTAAAAATATACGTATTAGCATACTAACATTGATTTTTTTTCACTAGTGACTGCGCTGTTTTGATCTATCTAAAGGGGGTTACATTCTAAGGCCCCAGACATGTTCAGAATAGAAATTGGGAGATTTCTCAGTTAAAGACAGATTATTGTCTGCGCAGTACATGGACGGACGCTAGTACGCGATTGCACATTTATTAGGGTGTTTATGGTAGTTATCGACAAATTCTGAAAGGTCGTAGTCTCGAAAGGAGATGGGGTTGCTTGTGGCTTTGTCATTGTGTAGGATACCTTTTCTGACGCCAAGTTTTGGTAGTACATGGGAGTGGGCAGTTAAAAGCGGTAAGTGTGTCTTTTTCAATAAAACCGCATGTCAATTTGGAAATTAATTTGTTAATCTATTTTGTTTACACACTCTGACTGATTTTTTTGTACGCAAAACACGCAAAGTAATTTTGTGAAGATCGAAATAGTATAGGTACAAATACATACCCAGCTTACATTTGAAGAACTGGAACATAATGAAACCACCATATAAATTATTATATTATCCATTCATTATTATTATAATTTTATTCATAATACGACTTAATGCAAAATTCAATTTTGGTATGTGGATAATACTATTTAAGGAAAAAAAAAATCAAATACTCGCTGTATAGTTGTAGCTGTAGAATACCGTTACTATTGATGATGTGTCGATAAACTTAAAACTTGAAGGAAATGTTTGACAGTTTTATAAGGTATGTAAAAACTTGCACGTTCGCAAAGTTCGCGTGAAAAGTTCCGGTGGAAGGATATTGACATAGGTCCAATTTCCCTCTACAAATATTGTGTCGAAGAAGAAAATGAGATGATCCAGCAAAGGCTGAGGGAACTTAGTTTATTCGTATATTATTATGATGATCTGCATCATCAATTTTGCCTTAACTTTTTTCTGATATGCCTAAGGATATTGAAAGAATATTATAGATGAGTTCATCCAAAAGTAGTATGCCATTTATTGATTATGAATTGACATGTAATAACAGTAACAGTAGCACAAGAATTTTAAGCTGTCGTCGTTCGAACACTGTCATAATTATTGTCTTTAGTGTGACTTAGTAACGGCTAATTTACCATTTCTGTTTTAAAACAGTTATCTTGTGATCGCGACTATTCAACACAGTCGAGCCGTCAGGCTTTAAAAAGGTAAATTATTCGTTTCTAAGTCCTGATATCGACAACAATTAGGTATGTGAATTGTCTTACTTTCTATTCGTATTTTCTACGCTATATTTGTCTTGTTTAGGCTTAACAGCTAATACATACATATTGTTATATATTGTAGGACATCCTCCAACTAGATATTCGAGATACGCAAGGTCGCACCTGGATGACAGCAGCTGAAAATCGCACTTAGTGGCGCGTCTTCGGAAAGGCCTACGTCGAGCATAGACTAATGTAGGCTTATTACGATGATGGTGGTACAATTTTAGAGAGTCTATCCATCTATCGATCAATCTATTGACCAATCAAACTAAACACAAACGCTCTCACCTCTAACTCCTGGTTAGCGTTAAATTTTACGAAACTGTAGCTCAAATTGAATCTAGCCTTCATAGTCCGAGCCCAGCTTTTATGCTGCAAAAGTTGAACCTAACTTTGCAGATGGCTAGCGCTGTTAAAATTCGACTATCTAATGCTGTGTACTGAAATAGAGCGAAATGAAGTTATGAATTTTAGTCGAGGAGAGTTTGTGACCCCTTGAGAGTGCTTCGAGGCGCGGCCTCTAGTTTTATTAGGAAGAATACGTGAGGAGAAAAGTTGCGTATTGGAGTTAGTGTGGCAAATAAAAAATATTGTAGGTACCGTATTACGAAAGTAGTCAAAAATTTCCTAAGTGGTCAAACTAATTCTGATGAAATACGGCTAGAAGCCAGACCGAAGACAATGCATGTTTAGAAAGACATTGACACTACAAACATAAGCTACTCTATTCTGCCCATTGTTAGTATTATTCTTGAGTTCGAATACCTGTAGTAAAAAAAATATTGATGGTGACATCAATTACACGGACATGCCATATGTGAAGTATTTTACTGATTTAGCATTGGCCTATGCTATATTTCTCCAAATATAGTGGCATTATGATAATATCATTTAATTTTTATCATTATCTCTGTCATACTATGTTAGGAATGGAAGCTTAAGAGATAAGGCCGCCTATTTATATCTTTTAAATTATATTACCTCTATGTCATTTTTGTGTTGTGTCAAATAAAGAATATTTGATATTATTGCCGTTGCTGTTGTTGATTGTAAGCACATGCAACAATTATCTCTTATTCTGATTGGTGGACCGTCAACTTCAGCCCATCAAATCGGTCCCAAATCAAAGGTTGCATTGTGATTGATGGTTATTGATTCGCTCATTATACTTAGTAATTTCTTCCGCCATCTTTGAATTATGTTGCATTTAGGTACCTATTTAAAAGAAGTTTTCTTATTAATTAAATCACAAATTAGATATAGTTAAAAAATCTCCTCGAAAACAACTAACTAATCTTAATGACAAACAAACGTTTCCAGAATGTTTTTGTAGCTTCAGAGCCAATGCGGGCGTGGGTCCTCGATTATTTGCTCAGTGTTCACTTTGGTTGTTTGTTGTTAGTAGCAAAAACTGTATAACAATGCAGTTACTTGGCTCTGGAACAAAATTAATTCCGGCGAGCGTTGAAATTATGAGAATTTTAGTATCCTCAATTGCTTTAGCAAACGTGGCTAGGGCAAAATTTTGGCTAATTTTGGGATGTGACTTGGACGGATTTGTACATGAATAAAAGACTATTTAGGCTATTTATAACCAAAATAATCCTATCGGTTAGACTTTCAACGTAAGGATGGCGGGTTTTTGACCTAGGTCTCAGACTGATGAAGCAAACTATTTAAGTTATTTTTAAGGTGTTCGTAATGGATAAACCTTTTTGTCTATTTTTTATTAGTAAAAACATTTCTGCCTTTTGAGATTATCCTTAAAAAAAGTTGTATTCTATTCTATTTTAGACTCTTTATCTTTATTATAATATTTTCATAAAAATCCCATCCATTTTAGATAATAATCATGAAACATAGTGGGTTCGCAAATACCTAAGCTCCCGCCATACATTGTAGAATTAACTACCACAGTAATGTTCCCTGAGAATGGACTTGCCCAGTGGTCCGTGAAATCAACTCAACCCGTAGAACCAATACGCGATAGATATCTAGTGGGCGAGGATTTGCAGGGTCTGGCAAACTAACCACAGATTATGGGATAAAAACCGGATTTCCATAAGATTTTGGTCGTAAAAAGCCAAATTTGGACGCTATTATTAACTTAAACTACATTTTACTAGTTACCTGGACCGTTATCGTACAGGTACAATTAAGGTTTTATTAAAACCTTTTGTAAAAAATTGTCTAAATGACAGTAAAAACTGTTTCAAATTCTGTTGCATGGTTCAGAAACAGTTAAGTGGCCGAAGATACGGTCAGGATTGGGGACAGACAGAATCGGAGAGCGAGTTTGTTTTGTACTATGTAAAGATTATAATAATAAGGCTAGTATTTCGTAACAATTTTGGTGATGGGGGGGGGGGGGGAGGTTAAATCATGTTAAATTATCTTTATTCAGACGAGTCTTACAAAAAGCATTAATCAATCTCAACAATTTAACCACCGAATCAGAAACACTTCTCATCTAAAGATACTGGCAGGAAGCACAACGAGGTATTATTTAAATCAGACTTAAATACCTACTTATTTTTTTTTAAGTAAAATTATTTTTTAAGTAATATTATTTAGAGACAAGAAGAACGAACTAGGTTTCCAATATTTTGAGTCAGGGTTTGCCAATGCGAGTTCGGGACCATAACCAAACAAACGTCTCTGATAAAACAATCTCCTAATGCATTTACGTGAGCTAGGGTATTTGATTATAATATTAGACATGTTAAGTTTTTTAATATAACTAGAATTCGAGACAAAGTCGAATGCCTTTCCTTTATAAATAAGGGGTATTGGTTCTCTTTTATTTTTCACTGCCCCTTTGTACTCTGGCTACTTTTCACATATCTCTTTCCAAAGGTTGTCTGAAAGAGATTGAACAGACCGTCTGATGAGTCCCTGTAAAATTTCCTTGTGTTTATTTTGTAAATTTGTTTAATACACTTTGCGACGTCAATGAAACAGCAGGGTTAGCGACTGACTGGTTTATTATAAAAAACAGTTTACCCTCCACCGTACAAATATAAAGTAAGACGGTCGTTCCATCTTCTCCCACTTAAATTATAAGCTATACTTACTTAAATCTAGCATTTTACTATCTATTCGAGTGATCGCTATTAATAGGTACTATTTAATTCCATTGTTACCGACAGGTAAATATCTATAAGCTAAAGTGCAGTATTATCTAAACATGTTGCCCTGAATGGGCTTGCGCCCTCTTAGCCCTATTCAGCGCACGTTGTGTGCGCGCGGACGCACCCGCAGTTGCCGGCGATGGCGAGCGAGGGCCGCGCGGGGACGACTCTCGGTTAGTCGCTGCTTCATTCCCGACCGCGCTCGCGCCGGGTTCGTCTCGCTCGCCCTCCCCGACCGAACCATCGCTTGCGTCTTCGAACGCGTCTTCAGCATCCTTACCTATTTCCGACCCAGAAGTGCACGCCCCGACGTCCTCAGATTTTTCAACGATACTGGAGCGGCTTAAGGAATACCGGTTTTTATTTTTCACAATCTGGTCGGCATGCCTCCGCCACTGTATTCCACTCCCCATATCAATTTTAAAAGAAACCGGGCCAGTCTTTTTCACTATCCTCCCCTCGGCCCACTTATTCCCATGTACAGTATAGTCCCGCGCCAGTACCGTGTCCCCGATGTCGAGGTCGCGCGGCGCGCCGCCGGCGGCGCGCACCTGCCGCTCCTGCGCGGCGCGCGCCGCCGCCGCCACGTCAGGCCGCACGGCGTCCAGCCGCCCACGCAGCCGCCGGCCCTGCAGCGCCACTGCCGGTGGCACGCCGGTGGTTGCGTGTTCACAATTTCGATATTGAAATAAAAATATATTTAACGCAGTGGCGACGTCCTCGCCCTCATGCAGAGCTCTCTTGATGGCTTTTTTCACAGTTTTCACCGCATTTTCCGCGGCACCGTTCCCTTGTGGTCGGTAAGGAGCTGAAGTCACGTGTCTAATATTATTATTTGTACAATATGACTTAAATTCTTGTGCAAAGAAAGGTGGGCCGTTGTCTGTCACGAGTTGAGACGGTAAACCGAAACGTGAAAAAATACTCCTCAAGACGCCGATTGTCGATCGTGCATCCGTATTTCGCATTTCAATCGCCTCGATCCACTTGGAGTGCGCGTCTACAATCACCATATAGCGTTTGCCGCCGCAGTCCGCAAAGTCAGCATGTACGCGCTGCCAGGGGTGCAGCGGGAACTCCCACGGATGCAGCGGCGCGCGCGGCGGCGCGTCGCGGACCGCGCGGCACGCTTCGCAAGCCCGACATAACTCTTCCAAGTCTCGGTCCAAGCTTGGCCAGTACACGTAACTGCGCGATAGGTTTTTCATTTTATTAACGCCCAAGTGCCCCTCGTGGATCTCAGTTAAAATCTGTTTCCGAAGGACGGTCGGTACAACTATTCTATATTTATAAATTATACAGCCTAATTCAACAAATAATTCGTGTTTTCTTGTAAAAAAGGGTTTTTCCTCGTGACAACTCGCGTTCCACGGCCAACCGAACTGTACATATCCTTTTATTTTACTTAATAATATATCTTTTTCAGTTTCTTTAGCAATATCTTTGAAGTTAATAGGTAAAACCTCTTCAACTAAATTTATGTAACTTATTGTGTCTGCAGAGCGTCCCTCCCGAGCTAATGGCAATCGCGACAACGCATCGGCCGGACCATTATCCGCCGATCGCACATATTCCACATCGAAATCATACGCGGCCAATCGAGCTGCCCACCTTTGCAGCCTGCTCGCTGCGGTCTGTGGTATCCCGCCCTTCGTTCCGAAAATATACGTCAGCGGTTGATGGTCCGTCCGTAACAGGAAGCGCCTTCCAAATAAATATTGGTGATGTTTTGTTACGCCGAATAGTATCGCGAGCGCCTCTTTGTCCAATTGGCTATAGTTCTTTTCGGACGCAGAGAGTGTCCGCGACACACATGAGACGGGGCGCTCGGCGCCGTCCGGGTACCGGTGGGCGAGCACGGCCCCGAGCCCGTACGCGCTGCTGTCCACCGACAGCACTAGGGGGCGCCCCTCCTCATAATGCGCCAACACTCGATCGCTCAAGAGGGCGCGCTTGGCACCCGCAAATGCGCGCTCACAGCATTCATCCCACTTCCATACAACGTCTCTTTTTAATAAATTATGTAATGGGTGCAATAAATCGCTTAGATTAGGAATGAATTTACCATAATAATTTAACATTCCTAAAAAGCTTTTTAATTTGGAGACGTTGTCCGGCGTGGGAGCACTCGCAATCGCTTCTAATTTGGTTGGATCTGGCCGCAAGCCCTGTTTGTTAATAATAAATCCTAAATATCTGACACTTTCTTGTAGGAATTTACATTTACTTAATTTAATCGTGAGCCCCATGTTACGTAATCTTTCAAGTACCGCTCTCAGATTACTTAAATGCTCCTGTCGGGTAGCTCCCGTGACGCAAATATCGTCCAGGAACACAACGCAGCCCGGTATCCCGCGTAACGTTTCTTCCATTATTTTTTGGAATTTTTCGGGTATGCATGAGAGACCGTAGGGGGTACGCCTATACACAAACGTCCCTATGTGGGTTGTAATCGCAGTATAGGGGATTCTTCCGATATAAGACACTGCTCGTACGCGTGTGTTAAATCGAGTTTTGTAAACAAAGTACCGCCACTAAGGTTCGCGAATAATTCCTCGATGCGCGGTAGCGGATAATGGTCCCTTTGCAATTTTGGATTAATTGTTATTTTATAGTCCCCACAAATGCGTATGTCTCCGTTCTGCTTAACCACGGGAACGATAGGCGTGCCATAATCGGAATAATCGACGCGGTATATCGAGCCGTCGGCCTCGAGTCGCGCGAGCTCGCGCTCCACGCGGGCCCGCAGCGACAGCGGCACGACCCGCGCGCGGGCATATACCGGGCTGTCATCCGTGAGCTGTAGTCGAATGGTTCGCTTACATGTCCCTAACTGATCGGTGAACACTTCGGGAAACTCCGCACACAATTGGTTCACGAATCCATCCTCGATCATTTGGTGGAGACTTATGTTATTTATATCGAGCGCTCGTAACCATTCTCGTCCTAGCAATGGGCGTGCCCCATCTTTAATTATATATAAAGGCAATGACTTCGCCTCGACTCCATTAAGCTTAACGTCAACCACAATATAACCGAGTGATTCGATTCGTGAACCCGAATAAGAACGTAAACTTAAATTATCCGATTTTACACATTTATTTGAGAATAGTCTCGCATACATCTCCTCACTTATCGCAGAAATCCGGCTGCCCGTGTCCATCTCACACGTAACTTCCTTTCCGTCTATCAACAGGTTAATAAAGTACGGTTTGTTACCTTGAGCGGCCACCTCAATGTTGAACATCTCGTCCGAGCCGTCACTCATGTAGTTGTGCCTTTTGTCGCCACGATCGCGACCACCGCGCACTTGTTTACACATTACTTTCAGATGTCCTCTCTGATGGCACTCATCACAGTTGTAATGCGTATATTTACACCGTTCCGCACGATGCGCCTTGCCGCAACGCCAGCAGGTCGGGCCGCGCGCTGCTGGCTCGCCGGAGCCCGCGCCGCCGCCGCCGGCCGCCGCCGGCCGCCCCGCCCCGCGCGCCCGCGGCCCGCGCCCGCCGCGCGAGTAGTGCAGGCCTTCGCCCGCCTCTCCGCCGCCCTCGCCGGAGGCCCCCACGGGGCCCGTGTTGCCGCTCACCTCCGCATGCTTCTCAGCGGCCTCCAGAGCCAGCGCTAACTCCACAGCGTCCTTGAACGTTACCTTCTTCTCGGCGAATATTCTCGATCGCATGGCATCGTTTGCGAGCCCCGACACGAACTGATCCCTCAGGTTCTCTTCTAGGGTAGAACAAGTTCGGCATTTGGTAAAGTTGCAAGTGGCCGCGAGATGTTTTAATGCCTGTAGGTACTCCATTAGTGTCTCGTCGGGGCGTTGCCGACGTAATCTAAAAATGTGTCGTTCCGCTATTTCTGAACGCTGCGGTTCTAAATGTTCCTTGACCAAAGTCACCAATTCATCGTATTGTTTTGCTTCTGGTAAGTCCGGCGAACACAAATCGCACATTAGCGAATACGTCGCATCCCCAACTACCGTTATAAGCAACGACACTTTTAACTCGGCCTTTATCTCGTTAAGCAAAATATATTGATTTACACGGCGAATATAGGCCGGCCACTGTTTGGAGCTAATGTTAAAAGGTTCAATTTTTCCGATAGGCATTTTTATTAGGCACTGTGCACACGTGGCAAAAAAAAAAACACTAATAATTTATCCCATCCTCGTCGCCAGTGCGACGTCAATGAAACAGCAGGGTTAGCGACTGACTGGTTTATTATAAAAAACAGTTTACCCTCCACCGTACAAATATAAAGTAAGACGGTCGTTCCACACTTATTTAATTTTGTTAATATAAAAGTACATTATAAATCAGGTCATAAAATTAAATTTTAAAAAATTAACTTAAATAAAAACTAACATTAAAACACATTATCAAATGAACTTACAAACAATCAAACTTAAAAACTAAAATTAAATAATAATTATAGGTATATTTAGACAATACAATAACACAAACAGGATTAAAACTATTTTAAACTATTGTATTGTGTTTTTTTAATTGTATGAATTAAATACAGAGTATTTGATGATGTTGTTGTAAGTCTTAAAAATAACAATAAATTCGTCTGCATGACAGTCCTCGCAAAAATCTTAGAATAGTTGGTTTGCAGTCGAAAGCATTTCTCAGCTCCTAACCTGGTCTCAAAGTATAGCTTGAATGCATTCCAGACAATTGAAATAAAACGTAGACGAGAACGCCAAAAGTGCATCCATTTGGAAGGTCAGCATTGCATTAGTGCGCTCTTTGTGAGTCACAGTCCGGTGTGCACTTTGGGTCCGATGAAATAAGAACCGGGTTCTAGTTTTTAAAGCCCATTGCGGTTCTGAAAAGTTATGCTCTATACCGGTACTCTAAAACACCAAAAGATGAACCACTATGAGACAATTATGCCTGTTAAGGCTATTGTGTACCCAACGCTCTCCATACAAACGGCGTTGACGTTTTCCACCCTCTAAACCTTATGCTGTTGCCATGATTTTTTATATGCAGAACTAGGTTTTAATGTTTTAATTGTTTAAATGTATCTTTTAATTTTGAAAATATTGTACATTTTTTTTTATATGAAACCACTAAAATGCAAATACCCATATTCAAAAATATAACGAATATCAAAACACATTAACCTAAATTTGAGACTTAATAACAGCATCCTAAAATAATCATAGCATTTAATTGCGATTTAGAGGGTGGAAAACATTAGGTACTGCCATTTGTATGGAGAGCGCATTTTGAGGCTGCGTACAAAATCCTCTTAAATTATAATATATGTGTAGGTATAGGAAAACAACAATTTAATTAAAAAACTACGCTGAGATTCAATCAAAGTATATACGTATATTAGTATACGTTTTTTATGCGTATTAAGTATTATTTTAGTACGCATTATTAGTAACTAAAGACCTGAAATACATTAACTGAGATCTTAGTTATAGTAATAAAACTCTAGCTAGGTCTAAGTAATGGAGTCAAGGTCTTTGTTAAACCAAACATTTTTATTTTCAGTGTTAATTCATTATTATACTGACCGCAAATCACAGCCAGCCGAAATTAAACTAAGAGAAAATTAAAGCACCTATCCTTCATTGATTTGTTTTAAAACCTCGTCTATTTTTCCCTTTGTCACCCTCAACATAATACGTTTTATTAAATCGCAGCTGTGCATGAGTTAATTGAAAATAGATGACTTTCATTCACGCGCAGCCTGACAAAATGAAATAAATTTCATGAAATAATAGCTTCATGTTTGCTATGTGGCCTTTGTGTGATCATTTAACCTGTTTTTGGGCACTTTGTTCGTATTTGGTATTATAATTAAATTTAAATCTCTTTTTAAGTGTCTAAATAAATTATTAACTTTAAACTTTTTTAACTGTTATATTAAATTTTGAGGACCTTTACCTATTATATTTTTACTATAAATTTTTGTAAGGTTTTCATTTGCTCTAAGCACGCATGATTTTTAAGATTCAAGTCCTCAAATTCTTATCTACCGACTCTGTCACACTCGTTCATACAATCTTCAGGCTATCCCTCTTGTACCGCCGTGCATCTCTTAACGTTACGTTGACAATAATAATACCAGAACAGTTAAATACTAGTACAGAAAAGGTTTTGCTAACTTTTAAAATGAGCAAAACCTAGAATTCACACAACTCCAAACTCAAGGTTTGCCAAAAAGCCATGGAGCGCAGCATATTAGGTGTACAGAGGATGGACAAAATCCAGAGCACTACGTTGCACTCAAAAACACGCTTGGCTGACGTTTGGAAAAAGACTGCCAACCTAAAAAGGGACTGGGCAGGCCACGTCTGTCGGATGCACCCACAGAAATGGGCTCACGCAGTTACTTGGTGGGTTCCGCAGAACGGGCAGCGACGACGAGGCAGACCAAGAAGGCGATGGGGGATGACTTAGACGCGCACGATAGATACTAGCCTGATACTGCACCAAACAGGGAGTTGTGGAGGTCAAGAAGACTGGCCAGCAATGGGATACAAAAATAGGCCACTAAAAAAAGGACTCAGAACGACTTATAGTGTATATTAACCCCAGAAACTATTACCAAATACTATATACGTCGTCCAGTACATTAGTTGGGTGCGTGCAATAAATTTCCTTGCGATTCCTGAAACCCCTCCCACTTTGCGGGCGTTTGCACATGCTAGTATATTGTAATCTTTGTACGAGTATAATATGCGGGTGGTAGGGCCTTGTGCAAGGTCCGTCCGGATTGCTACCACCATCTCGCTCGCTAATCCTGCCGCTAAGCAGCAGTGCTTGCACTGTTGTGTTCCGGCGTGGAGAGCAAGACAGCCGGTGTAATTACTGGCACAAGAGGTATTCCATCTTAGCCCTCTGGGTTGGCAACGTATCTGCACTCTCTTTGTTGTTGCAGGTGTCTATAGGCAGTGGTGATCACTTACCATCAGGTGCCCCACTTGCTTGTTTTCCTTCCTGTTGTATAAAAAAAAAATAGAAAAACCATACCGCAACCATAGCATAACCACAATATAACCTTAGGATTTTAATGGCGGTAGAGCCATATTTTTTTATATAAATAATAGGAAGGAATACGATGGGTCACCTGATCGTGAGTGATCATCACCGCCTATAACACCAAGGAGATTGCAGATGCGTTGCCAACCCAGAGGACTAAGATGACCTCTTGTGCTAGTAATTTCACCGGCTGCCTTGCGCTCCACGCCGGAACACAACAGTGCAAGCTCTGCTGGTTATTGGCTGGATTAGCAAGGAAGGCGGAAGTAGCGATCCAGACGAAACTTGCATAAGTTCCCACCACCCGCCAAACACACCACACTGTAGCCAGTTTTTTTTTTTTTTATACAACATAGGCAGGCAAACAAGCAAGTGGGTCACCTGATGGTAAGTGATCACCACCGCCTATAGACACCTGCAACAATAAAGAGAGTGCAGATGCGTTGCCAACCCAGAGGGCTAAGATGGAATACCTCTTGTGCCAGTAATTACACCGGCTGTCTTGCTCTCCACGCCGGAACACAACAGTGCAAGCACTGCTGCTTAGCGGCAGGATTAGCGAGCAAGATGGTGGTAGCGATCCGGACGGACCTTGCACAAGGTCCTACCACCCGCAAAAGCAGCAGCAGTTGCAGTGAATGGTAACTTGGCCGGGATAGTATCACGCTGTAATACCAGCGTGATGTCCTGCTACTGTATTTTACTGTGAGTGGGAGATCCACAAGCCTACGGAGGCAGCTAAAAGCAGGCAACGCCTTAGCGATTTTTGGAATCACTTTGAGGCGTTGATTTCTATCAATAACGTAACTCACATGCTCCTTTTTCTCCCGTTTCTATAAAAAAATAGCATCGTGCAAAAGTAAGTTTATTATACCTATATTAATAACTTGTAATGGGCAGTTCGATAAACTTGTTATCGTAAAGTAAGGGAAGCTTATTTGTGATACGGGGGCGAACATCCCTTTCATCTCATATTGCGATGTCCGCGGCTCTCGCTGATCCGCGCTGAGAGCCTAATGAGACTCACTGCTGGACAGAATAGCGAACTGCAAAAATTTACCACCAACAACACCAAACGTACCCTGCGGCCCTAACATGACAGCCCAGGTTTAGTTTAACCCCTCCCTGTGTCACTGTCTAACTAGTGTCATAAGAAAGAAACGCAGATGGACATATCTTTGACGCCCACTTGAGTCTGTACTACATGTTTTTAAAATATCATACAAATAAATCAGCGCTGTGACTACCGTAGCAGCACATGCGAAGCTCAGGCCTTTTTGACGTAAGCGAACAACAGTCTAGTTTCTTCATTAATGTGTTTCTTTGTATAATAATATTTTGTTGAATTGGTTGTTATTGTTTTCTGTGATATTGCTATTCGATGCTTCAAATAAGTTTATTTTCTTTATTTCTTTGACAAATTGTTGCCTCAATGTTCCCGTTGCCGCTTGACCGTGTGTGACCCCAGCAGAACATAAAGCAAAACGCTCCTTTAGGTACCTAATAGAAATTCCGCACGCATATCGCCGATGTGCCAGGACCCTAATATCATCGCCGGATACACTTTTATCCGGGTCCCGTGGGATAGCCGTACTGTATTACGTGAAACATTTTTATTGTTCTTTCGCGAAACCGTTTTGGGCTCATGGCTAAATATTGCAGTGTTCAGTTATTTTAGTTTCATGTTGGGATATGAGACCTTCTAAATGCAGGCGCGCAGGGTTTGGTTGAAGTAAAATTAAATTTGAAGGCCATTATGACAACACAAATAAAAAATGTTATATGTATTTAAGTATTTATTTATCTATATAAGTATGTATATCCGTTGTCTAGTACCCATAACACAAGCAGCTTTAGTTGCTTACTTTGGGACTAAGTCAATTGGTGTTAATTGTCCCAAGATATTTATATATTTATTTATTTTATTTTATGAGGTTGCAGGATCGAGTCCCACCATTAATTTTTCTGTGTGTTGTCATTAAATAGCATTTAAATTTAATCATTTGATATTTTTTAAACAAACATAAAAATCTAAAGAAATTTATTTTACAAAAATTAAGTAAAATTGGTCATACCAAAAAAATATAAATACTTAAGCCACAATTGGTAATGAAAAACTATCTGTGAAAATCGTTGAAATACTAAGACCGGATTTCTCCACTCCCCGATGAGTCCCCGATATCATTTCCCACAGATACTTATCTGTGATGCTCTCTCTGTTTATTCTATGGACACAAACAGAGACGGTATCGCAGATATCTGTTAGTAAAAATCTGATATCGGCAGTTTACCAAACAGTTGTTAAACAGTGCCTGGCGTAAAAAAGCAGCTTTCATACGGTGGGGAAGAGATCAAGTGGCCCGCTTACCTAATGGTAAGCGGGCCACTTGATCTCTAAAATTGCTAATCTGTTGCCGACCTAATGGTCGGCAACAGATTAGCAATTTTTCGGGTCCCTGATTCCCATAGACAGCAGTGATTACCTACCACCAGGCAACTAGCATTTTTTTGTTAGATAGGAAGGCAAACGAGTAAGCGGATCGCCATGTATACATTATGGTAGCTCACCCCCCCCCCCCCCCCACAACACCAAAAGCATTGCAGATGCATTGCCAAGCTAAAATGAAATGAAACCAGCAATTTCACCGGCTGTTTTGCTCTCCACACAAACACAATAATGCAAGCTCTAGGTTAGCGGCTGGATTAGCGAGCGAGATGGTAGTAGCGATCTGGACGGACCTAGGTCCAACCACCCGCTGGTCCGTTGGCTCCCCCTTGGATAAAAAAACAAAAGCCAGCGTCCTATAACATACAAGTTACGAGTACAAACTAAAATAAACTTCCCCTGCAGTGCGATATGTAAAAAACAAAAAAGTGCGATCGCTAGTGGCCACAGTTTATGCGTTTTTGTCGTTTATTTATGCCACTGCGGTGTCAGTTTTCATTTCTTTTGTGAGTGACAAAGAGTGACTATTCTTTTTGTGCCAGCGTGACGAACTGTGGACCTATATCAATAGTATTCGGATAAAGTAAATTGGTATAGGATGTGGATTCAGGTTTTGCTAAAGGATCTTTTCAAGCCGCTAGCATAATAAAAGATGAAATCTGACGTGTAACACTGAGCGTGACCTAACCATGCCAATGAAATATAATAATATATATTATTTATATTGTTGATACGGTTTCCGATCACCTGTTTCCCTATGGGGTAGGCATAGACCACAGAACGCCATTTGCTCCGGTCCTGGCATACTTCTCTTGCTTCCTCAACACGTTCCTCTTTTCATACGCATGGTATGTATTAACAGTGCTGTTCAATTTGCACCACAAGCTAAACGGATATAAGAGCTCGTAGTAGACCTCCTGCACTGACAAGAGCGTGGCTCTTAAATAAAGAGAGGGAGAGAAAAGGAGCAGATTCTCAGTTTGTCGGAATACCCCTTCATACAACCTTTTTTTTAATGAAATAGGAAGGCAAACAAGCAAGTAGGTCATCTGATGGTACGTGATCACCACCGCCAATAGACACCCGCAACACCAAGAAGATTGCAGATGCGTTGCCAACCCAGAGGGCTAAGATGGAATACCTCTTGTGCCAGTAATTACACCGGCTGTCTTAATCTCCACGCCGGAACACAACAGTGCATGCACTGCTGCTTAGCGGCAGGATTAGTGAACAAGATGGTGGTAGCGATCCGGACGGACCTTGCACTAGGTCTTACCACCCGTGAAAACACCTTTTTGTTAAACTTGTTTTATTTTATCCGTCCTCTCGTCGTTTTGATAAAAAAAACCCAAACCAATAAGCAAACAGACAATAGGCGGGGAAATTGATTTGCACCATCAGTTCTAGGATGAGACTAATGCTTCCATTACGGGGACAAATCAGTAGCGATCGGAGAGAATCGTATGTTTCTACATCGCTCGCGAATTAGCGGTAACGAGCATAGTTCGACTGATGGAGGGTTATCGTTTGCCATCGAACATATACCCGATAGAGAGTAAATGTAGCATATTTAACATACATACAAAATTACGCTTATTTAAAAATAAAATTGATAAATTTATTTTGCAAGCAGGACGCATAGACTCAACAGCCGACCGGCAACGTGGACATGGTTGCGACCACTGGATGAAAGCAGCACAGGACTTATCTTTGGGGGAGGCCTATATCCAACAGGGGACGTTTTCGGCTGATATTATGATGACGATAGTGATAAAATGTGATTATGTCTGTTTAAAGTACAATGCCACTTTTGATTTTTTCCGCACACTAACCATAAGAACGGCACGCCATTATGAAAGTACATATATCTAATATTATTGCGCAATGTATATTTACACGTCAAAATTGACGCTATAATTTCTATAATTTTTAATGTGAGTGACTGTTGACGTTCGCAAGTGACTAAATATCAATCAGTTTTCAGGCCTTAAAAAAGTTTGTGGATACACCCAGCTGATAATCGGCCAAGTGCGAAAACGGACTACCAACTCGCTCACGATTGATTCGCTGCATTCCCACAAAATTAAATGTTCTCGATTAGGGTTGTGGGCAAACTGGCACAAATTACCTTGCTACTCCGCAAAATCAGTGCTGAAATCAGTGCTGAGTACTCGTACGTGCAAAGCAGCTATGTCTCTGAGAAATATAAATTTAATAAGAACAATGTAATGTAACGATGAAAATTTAATAATATCTAATTGGTATCTGACTGACATATAATTATTATTAAAAATCGACTGCTTTAAACATTACATTGATCTTTATTTTATTTTTTCATTATATCAATACAAAGTGAATGTTTATTATTTAGACAATGACAATGTATGCTTAATACAAAGAAATGATCTATCTATCTATACCTTTTTCATCTAAAAACCCACCCTCCTCCGCTCCTCTATTCATTAATTAAGGTTGTGAGCAAACCTACCGAACCTACAAAAGTGGATCCACGCCTGTAAGTTTCGGATTTCAGTCGCTAGTTTTACTCTACTGGTTATAGTATTATGCTCAATGGTAAGGACTGATGGAAGGTTATCGTTTGCGGACCGGATGATTTTGACGGGGCCGGAACCGTCACGGGTCAGTTGACAAAAGATTGAGTCCTTTGTTAATAGGTCGGGCAGTGGAGACCTTCCGTAGACACGCGTTCAAAGATTACTTACCTATTCGTCAAATTGAAACGGCACTTCGAGAAATAGTTCTAGTATTAAAATGCAGTATTTTTTTATCCTAAAAATTTAAAGCAAGCGAATAACATATTAACCATCATAAACCCACAAAATCGCATCATTTATCGGCCTTTTGATAAATAAGTGTCCATTGTTAAATATTGCTTTAAATATGAGTAATTTATTTAGTATATTTTTTTTCTAAAACTATTCAATTTTGAACAGAAATCCTTATGAAATTGCGTGAAATGCAAAAAAACTTTTACCGCTGTACTGCGGAAAAAGATGGCATCGCTTTTGCTCAGAATACGTGGCAGCACAAACAGCCTCCTGAAGACAATAGCTGTGAGAAATGACTGCTTTATAATGCAACACTTAATTAAGAATATCCTGTCACTTGTAAAATATAAATACTAACATACTCATAAGCATATTATTATTATTACTAATATTTTTATGGATCTAGTTGTCTGAATTAATAAATTTTATTATTATTTCTGTATATTTATTTAAAATCTTAGGCTAGTCTTTTACAATATTTTTATAAAAGGTAATAAAACAATATCAAAACAAAATATTTCTAAACATTATAAAAACCTATCCTAGAGTGCCGCCGGCAGCGGGGCAAGGGTCAAGCTACCGGTGGTTAGGGCCGCAGAGTGAGGAATCTCCTGACTATTCGTGCTGTGTCCAGGAGTACCGCCTTCTGAATTTGACCCTTGATCCAACCTTCTAGCGAGAGTCTCTTGAGGTGTTGGTCGAGACTCTTCGCTATAAGACCGTTCGCTGATACGACTATCAGGACAATGACTGTCGAGTCAACATCCCACATTATGATGATTATAAATACTAGTCTAATCGATCTGGCTTTTGTTAGACTTTAGGCAAAGAAGAATATTGTATGCAAGTTGTAACTATATCCTAGTTAATTTACATGTCCCTTTCTTATGACAAACTAGTGTTATAAGCAGTGATCGGCACCATGCGTGCAACATCGCGGGATTCCGAGTAGAAATCTTAATATGGACATGATTATAATCCCGTGATCTTGTTCGAAAAAATAATTGTATTGAGTGTTATATATTTGTAAAAAGACGTTTGATTATTTAATAAACTCATATATTGCATCATTATTCATTATAGAAAATATTTTGATTAAGTATTTACATTTTACATTTACTTGTATAAAAAATATGTATGTAAATGCTAAAATGTAATAATTTGAAGTGCAACAAAACCCTTTGCCAGACTACCTGGCTTGTGGTAAGTCACTTTCGGATTTTCTATTGTTTACGTTTATGACCAAACGCATAGTTGGAACTGGTGCGAATAAGACGGCTAATAATAATATTCACATAAAGAGTTGATGCCATTCTTTTTTGATTTACTGATAAGGATTAAAATCATAAATGTTGATTTCCTTTTACGACTCGAATCCCGGAATCCCGGGGCATATCCATATTAACATAATGATTGAGCTCATTGACACCGTGTTACACGGACGGTGCCAATCACTGGTTATAAGAAAGGGACATAAAGTTAAACTCAGATAAACTAACTTTAGCCGGACATGCAGGGCCACAGCAGCTGTGTGAAAAGAAACTCAATTTCCAGCGCTAGTAACAAACTCACGATTCTAATAATGCTCTCTCAGTTGAATTTATCTCTCAGTTTTCGAATAAATAAGTGCAGAAAGTTCCTAGCAACGTAATCGGGTTAGCCGCCATCAGCTCCGTAATAGAGTTGTGACGGTGTAGAGGACGATTCTTTTTCTTTGAGAGCAAAACGGGTTTGAGAGAGAAAAGTTATGGCTGCTATCTCCCCTTTAATTATAAAGTTGGAATTATGTAACGGAAATTTCGTGATGAGATAATTATCGTAATTACCATAGATTTAAATGACTTGCAATGATAACACAAAGAAAAATCTTGGGGGTCCGGCAGGACTCGAAACTGCAAGTCAGTGCCGGCTTTGTGTTGCAATGTTGTCATTACATAATCAGTTACATGGTTCGGAGGGAGCAAATGGCCAAAAATAATAAGAGGAGATAGTTTTATACTATCGGATGGTCAGATAAAAAAGAAGTCTTGGCGGGTGGTAGGACCTTGTGCAAAGTCCGTCCGGATCGCTACCACCATCTTGCTCGCTAATCTCGCCGCTAAGCAGCAGTGCTTGCACTGTTGTGTTCCGGCGTGGAGAGCAAGACAGCCGGTGTTATTACTGGCACAAGAGGTATTCCATCTTAGCCCTCTGGGTTGGCAACGCATCTGCAATCTTCTTGGTGTTGCGGGTGTCTGTAGGCGGTAGTGATCACTTACCATCAGGTGACCCACTTGCTTGTTTGCCTTCCTATTTCATAAAAAAAAAAAAAAGAACAACAGTCAAAGGTATGTGAACTATTAATTAGCTTAATATTAAAATAGCTAGTCAGAAAAATAAGCTACCTTTATGCCTCTAGGTACAGTCAAGGAATTAAATTTCCAACCCACCTAAGGTTCAATAGCATATAGCAAACTGACACCATAAGAGCTATAGAGCAAGACGTTAGTTTGACATATCGACCTTAATGCATTGCGAATGTCAGACGACATTTCAACGAAATGGGTAGGGAATTAAATTCCTTGACTGTACGTATGTATGAGTGGGTGTATATCATTAAGATAGTTGGATAAATGTAAAGGTATTGTGGACGCTTAAAGGGGCCGTCCATTAATGATGTGATGTTTTTAGCTTTTTTAAACCCCCCCCCCCCCTCCTCCTGAACACAATTTCATATACGCGTTAGGCGACAGTTGACAGTGACAATTCGGTATACATTGCTTGCCGGCTTTGATGTTAAGTCTGTAAGTCTGTAGCCTTACTTGTCGACACAGTAATGTACGGCGAATTGACACTGTCACCTGTCGCCTGTCGCGTTAATGAAATTGGGCCCTGGTGATACGTAGTGATTTTTAAGACTAACGCCCCCCCCCCCATCCCTACCCAAATTCACGTGTATTTTATTAGAACAAAGGATCTTAAAAATTTTTCGCTCACACGCCACTTTTCGGTTTTGAAATCGCGCGTTCAACTAAATAATAAATACACGTAATATCACTACTCGCCCCTTGTGATAGTACGTGTTTTTTGTCGGACCCCCCTCCCCCCTTTCGAGCCACACGTGATAATGGACGATCTCTAAATATATGGCATCATATAACATACACAAGAAATTGCGCATATAATTTCGAAGTGTCTCAAGTAGAAGTTAGGAACCGACCAAAAGCCAGCATTCATATGTTTTCGGTCAATATTTAATACGGTTACGTTCCATCAATACTACAGCTGTGCCCTGGTCAAGGTTATTCTCCTTTTTCCATACAAAAAGTCAATATACAAACCCAATCCGAACTTATTCTCCGGGTAGCGTAATATTTCATTTCCAAAGGTCCAAATATCTATCAATATGGTAGTGTCAGAGCCGTATTTTTTATTGAAATACTGATACCCGATCCTAGAAGCTGTCTGATTCAAATTTACTGACCGAACGTGGCGATACACTATCCCTTCCATCCACATCCGAATTCCAACCGTATCGTCTTCGTTGAAGACCTCAAAGACGATTGGAACAGCACTGGCAAGATAGTTGTCAAACTGAATTAGACGTTATCAACTTCGCTTTGGAGTTGAGTTTGACCTGCTTCTAGTTTGTACGTGATGAAAACTCTTGTCAAGATCATAGATTATTCCTTTAAAATGATATTCAGTATGGATTCCGATCACCCAGACGCTAGTGACTTAAAATTCTGCTTAAGCATTTTCTTTTACTAGCCTCGATTTTTTTTTATTCACTTGAGATAATGCAATATCAATGATCAAACGAACAAAGAATAATTTAAAGAGAAACCAAAGAAATTCAAATTGGACGACTTCATTATCTCGACTATACTCGTAAAACTTAAAACATATAGTAGCCCTACCAAGACCAGCCAAGTTTATTTTATCTGAGGTTTCCTCTATTTGTGTCCCTCTCTTATGAAACTAGTTTGACAGAGACACAAGGAGGGTAAAATACTGAACCGCTCATGTTAGGACCACTAAAGGTAGTACTTTTAAACCAAAGTCAAGTTAGAGTTTCATACTAACATATTTAGTATAGAACTGGAACCTGAGTTTGGCTTAAGAGCGTACAAACAGAGATTTGGCAACGTCGACTATAGCTGCCAAATATTTAGCTGTTTTCATTGATTTATCAAAATTAATGAGTTAAAATACGGAATATAGCAACGGTATGTACTAGAACTTGTGTGTTGAACATTTGTTGGTAAGTAGTAAACCTTATATACTTATACCGAAATGTACACATTTACAAATGGAAAGTTTCCAAATGCTTTTTTACACTTAATTGTAACTATTTAGTATAACTGTATTAACTATTGAAATGCATTATAAATATTTTAGTACATACCGTTGCTATATTCCGTCCTTTAATTCATTAATTTTGATAAATCAATGAAAACATCTGAATATTTGGCAGCTATAGGCGATGTTGCCAAATCTCTGATTGCACGCTCTTAAAACTATGTCCCTCAGTGAGCAAGGGTGAGTTCATTTTTTTTTTTCAATAATTTAATACAAAATTGCTGTTATCTGTTGATTGCTTATTTGAGGATTCAAAATCAACATGCTGGAAGAAATCGGATTGAAGAATCCAAAATCAATACATATTTTGACTCGCTGGGTCCTAAGATACAGGGTCGGCCTAGTTTGGGGTCCATCGGATATTGCCTACTGGACTTTTCGTATTTAAATAATTAATAGTAAGGTTTGAAGGTAATTTGTTCCAGTTTCTTTTTGTATTTAGTTCTCAATAAAACATTATTATTTTATTTTTTCATTTTGAGAAAAAATACACTAATTGCGCTAGTCCCAAGCTATGCAAGGTATGTGCTATCGGTACTACATAACAGATATTCATACCCACTTATATACGAGTACATATATCCTGATAGGTCTCCCAAAGTCTACAATAGGCTCTAACAGAATCAGCTAGTACATGTCCGCCGACATACGAAATAATGAGCCCATTATAGCGCGTCGATCTGTGAGGATCGGCAGCTTGCTTGGACATTAAACGGGCTATATGTAGACAAATACATAGTTTGATACTAGTACATGTATATGTAGAAATAGTCCAATAGCTAAGACAGTAAGAATTACACTGAAATACTGCGACAAATCTAGCGGGTGGTAGGAACTTGTGCAAGGTTCGTCCGGATCACTACCACCATCTTGCTCGCTAATCCTGCCGCTAAGCAGCAGTGCTTGCACTGTTGTGTTCCGGCGTGGAGAGCAAGACAGCCGGTGTAATTATTGGCACAAGAGGTGCCATCTTAGTCCTCTGGGTTGGCAACGCAACTGTAATCTCTTTGGTGTTACGGGTGTCTATAGGCGGTGATGAATACTTACTATCAGATGACCCACTTGCTTGTTTGCCTTCCTATTTCTTAAAAAAAAATATGCCCACTGAGTAGGGTCCTTTTTAGCGCTTTTCGGTAACCACTCTTTTTGGCACTTGCTCTTTTACCTCCCTTTAAAAATAACTACTTACTTCAAATATTTCCTTTCATATTGTTTGTTTTTATTGTTTTTTTACTCAAGTACGGCAAAAGGCAAAAGGAAAGTAATGACTTTAGCAATCTATCTTAATCTTGTCATCGTTTAATCTTGTTATTGTAATATGATTACGTCTAATTGTTACCAAATAATAGTATTTTATGCAACTGTTATATAATGAGAGGCTTTAAAACACGAGTGTGGTTTTATGAAACGAGCGTCAGCGAGTTTCATAATAGGATCACACGAGTCTTTTAAGGCCTAATTATATACAGTTGCATACATTACTTTATCTACACACATATCATTACTGCAAAAAACCGTAACAGCAAAAAAACAACAAACGAGTCGCAACAAGTATGGCGGCAATTCGATCGGCCTGTCAAGACGAACGTTTTTTTTTAAATCGTAGACAAACGAATGAAGTTCCTATTGTCATGTCACTCGAGATCAAATGTCGTGCGTTTAAATTAAAAAATCATACTGAGTTGACGTTTCGTATCGATAACTGTTTTAATATCTATGGATACTAGAATAGAGACCAACTTGAATTTTGACAGCTGTTCCAAATTTAAATTCATAACGTCAGAGATATCGGTAATGTAATCACCAATAATCACAGACTACTAAGAGATACTACCCAATAAAAAACAGATTTACCTACTACCACAGACAAGAAAATTCTTATAATAACATTGGTTGTAATAATGCTGGTCATTTCCTAGGGTTTTTGAACGCGTTATTGAGCATTTATGATATGTGTTTAGATAAATATACAACAAACACTACAAACATTCATATTCATCATACAACATGGTCTGCCCAATGCGCTGCTCTAGCTTCGAATTAACTAACAAAAATTGTTATTAAAAACCAATGACTTGTAAGTAATGGACTTCTAGTCAGCGTTTAAAATATGGCCACATCAAAAGTCGAACAAAAGTACAATAATCGACAATCGCTCGCGCTGTCAGTCTGTCGGACTGACGGCGCTGCTGTCAATACTATTATTTTGTAAAAAAAACCCTATTTGCAACAAAACTTTATAGATTATTATTTTATGCAATTAGACGTAAAGTTGTAAATCCAATGACTATAAATGATAAACTAATAAATTGCATTTGTAACATTGGCGTCAACCTATATTCTGTATTCGTTTTTTTGCTGTCATTTAGTATGACACTGTACATCCATGTATTATAATATCATTGTTGAAAACACGTTAAAGGCGAAACTCTGCCGCGGCGCACGCGACGCACGGTCCGTACAAAAACAGCACGTGTAACGTGCGCAGTAGGTCTGAGCTGCTTAGTCTTGAGTAGTGCCTGTCGACATGAATAGTGAATAAATTTGCAAACATGAGCTAATTCCTTTTGCTCAGTGCTGAGCTTAATGCTCGGTGAGTGCATAAATCTACCCCAATTTCACCACTTGAGAATATTCCAAAATGCCGGACTCCAAGTCGCTCCATTATTCTTGTTGCACTCTTATAAGGCGAATTTTCCTTTTCGCCACTTTATATTCGTACCGGAGACGTTAGAATATAGACTAAGAGCTAGGGCATTTAAAACTGTGACTTTATACCACCTTTTATTTAACTTACACATAGTATTTTGTTGGATAAATCCTGCAAGTCGTATTAACCGACGCTGAGAAAATTAATGTTTAAACTAACAGAGATCTTGACTCCATTTGAGCCTAAGAAGATGTTACATAACTACAGCAACTGTGATTATAAGTGTAGGAACTAAAATCTTAATGACAGTGACTAAGATCTTAATACTGTAGCTGTCACTGATGCTTGGTGATGAAATCGGCAAATTTTTCGTTTGTTTCCCCAATAGTTATTTATTTGTATTTATGTTGTGTCATAATCTCATTAACGTCGCATATATTTGTGTTGTTTTATGAACCAAATAAGCATGGAACTCAACTTTGAATCATTAAGTGAATTGTTGAGTGGTATTATTTGAGCATATTACGTAGAAACTATAACATTGCCCACTTTGTTAGTTCCATTTTTCAATTTAATAAAAAAACAAAAATATACTATAAGATATAACGGATCATTCACAGTAGTTCCTTTGGAAATACCTCCAAATTTACTACTGCGGACGATCCGAATCATCCGCATTAGTAAATTAGTATATTATGTATGTATTTGGTATAAGATTTTAAAAAATTAGTAACTAGCTCTTTGACTATCAAGTAGGAGGAGTTTGGATACTTTATCACTAGCCGATCGGAAACCAAAGCAGTCAACGGTTGTGGTTGAAAGAGCTTTTTCGTGTAAACATGTTTTTAAAACTGCATCTACAGTAGTTTATATGAAGACCAAACTACAAATATATTATTAAAAATGCCCATTCTAAATAATTAATAGATTCAGGCGTTACTTTGCGGAGGTCTTTTTCAACAAACTGAAACAAATTACCTTGCTACTCCGCGAACCCAGTGCCGTGCCCATGCAAGTCAGCTGCGTCTGTTTAAATCATTAATTCAATAAAATTTTATTGAATTCATAATTTAAACACAATTAATAAAATGTGAAAAAAGTTCTTTTCAGCAACTTTGACGATACCACCACCTTGAAAACCCAAGTAAAATATCTAAATAATGCAAGAAACAAATGCCTCAGAGCAACTTGACCTAAATAACTATTCCCCAGGGAGTTCACGTGAATCTTATCACATGGAAAATCAGGGTTAATGCAGGATCAAGAAGAATTATAGTTGCAGGCAAACAACTTGAGCATTAATCGATAATCAGTAACTTTGTGCATAGACATTTGTTCTAGAAATCGATGCTGCGCAGTCAAGGTCAATGTTCAAGTTGTTTGCCAGGAGCTGTACCTCGTTTAACAATTACAATATTTTAAATCAAAGTGCAAACTACATAGTGAACTCAGTACCAATAAGCGCTTCCCATACAAACGGCGATAACGTTTTACACCCTCTAAACCTTAAGCTATGGCAATGATTTTTTGCTATGTTGTCATTATGTCTCAGAACTAGGTTTGTACGTTTTGATTTTTTTAATATTCTTTTTAGATTTGCCAATATTTGCATTTTTGGAGTTTCATACAAAACACAAAAGCGTCAATATTTTTGAAACTATAACAAATATTTAAAAAATCAAAACATACAAACCTAGTTGCAGGGCATACTGCCAACATATAAAATATCATCGCTATAGGTTAAGGTTTAGAGGGTGGAAAACGTTATCGCCGTTTGTATGGAGAGCGCTGTGTTCACACTCCTCTTAAATCAAAGTACAAACTACATGTGGCACCATTAAAGATTCTTTGTCTTCTTTATGTAGTACTAGCGGACGCGCGCGACTTTGTTCACGTAAAATTAGTAGCCTATGTCCGTCAGGAATAGTGTAGCTATCTATCTGTGAAAGAATTTTTGAAATCGGTTCAGTAGTTCCAGAGATTACCCCCTACATACAAACAAACTAACAAAAAAACAAACAAAGTTTACCTCTTTATTATATTATTAGTGTAGACGTAGATAAACCAAAATCGCTATCCAATCTTGTATATCCTCACATCTCCGGCCGCTTACTCCTTTAAAACCACGCAATGAATTTTGCTACAGTTTCGTTGTTATTTAGATACTAGCTTTTTTGCCCGCGGCTTCGCACGTGTTAAATTCGTAGTAATAGGTATAATTTCCCTTTCGCTATACTATGAAGATTCAACTTCACATAAGAAATCTTGAAATTATATGGTTCTCTAATATATTAAGCATGTTATTATACATTTAAACCTTCCTCTTGAATCACTCTATCTATTAAAGAACTGCATCAAAATCCGTTGTGTAGTTTTGAAGATCTAAGCATACATACATACAGACAGACGCGGGAAGCGACTTTGCTTAAGGTATATTATGTATAGTGATTTCCGTGTAAACGCACGTTGCCTATGTGTGCGTGCGCCGCGCCACGCTACTATGGAGTTTCTTCACTGTTCTTATTTATACTGTGTATATTAGGTACTCTACGTTTATGTGTGGCGAAGAGCAGCTGCCGATATCACGGAAACCCTCTCAGCCTCCAGAGAGAACTAGTCATTAGCATTATTAATCACGTTTCGTATACGTTCGACGTAAAAGCCGTGAACTCATTAAAAAGCTTCACGCTACACTCACACAGGCTTACAGCACGCCAGAACGTATTTTTTTTAAAGCGTCTATTTAACTTGCTTTGCAATAGTGTATTTTTGTGTGAACAACAAATAAATTAGCATGTATATGCATATGCATGATATGTTTGTTAGCAGCAAATGTTGTTTGAACATTTATATAAAATCAAATAAAGTAAATTACCTTTCTATTCCGCGAAACAAGTGCAAAGCAGCAAAATTATTTTTTTATGAAAAAAACATTTCTTTCCGCTTCAACGTGAAAGAACGTAGGTACAGTCAAGGAATTTAATTTCCAACCCACCTAAGATTCAATATCGTATAGCAAACTGTCACCATAAGAGCTAATTAGAGCAAGACGTTAGTTTGACATATCGACCTTAATGCATTGCGAATGTCAGAAGACATTTCAGCGAAATGGGTAGGGAATTAAATTCTTTGACTGTACATCGCACAGACTCAATAATTAACACCACCACCAAACACACAATCTATACGTTTCGCGTCAATACCAGGGGGGTTCCACTGCGCACTGTAGGTACGCTCGCCCGCCTTGCCTATGGCATAGGCATATCGCAGTAGGCTGTTGGCTTGCCGCGCGCTCGCTCGCTCGCCCCGCCGTGTCAGTGTAATTGAAAACGAATGCCGCGCAACCCTAGCGTGTCGCCGAGAGTAGCGGGGGAAAGGCGGGCTCGGCCGGCGCGTTCCTTTTGACTCGCGCCTCCTGGCGCATGGTGTATGAAGTAATACGAACTTTTTGTGCGTGTGAATAAAGTTGTAATTCGTTTAATCGCGGTCCTAAAAGAGAAGTTTCTGTACGTTATTTATTCTGTATCAATACGAAAAGCGCCGAATCTATAAATTATTTAAATGTATAAAACCCTATTTTATTAAGTTTTTACTCATCAGCGCTCTCTACATACTCCAACTACGTCCAAAATGAAAAACTGGAAGAACACTTACGAAAATTAAATTTATAAAAAACAGCGCCAAGTTAATTTACGGCGAAAACATCCCACACGCGTATTTTTAAACGTCACCATTACCTGCTCTGGAGCACTTGCCTCTTCCGCTTGCCTTTTTAGTGATTACACGGCGCTAAAATGATGACGTTTTTCTACACAGCACCCAGTATAAATTGACACTTCTAGCGTATAGACTTCTATAGAAATCGCAGCTCAATTATTTCTGGGTATTGCGTGAATGACCAGTTTATCTTGAGACTGGAGTTGAATGATTTTACTTGAACGGAAGGGTCAGTTTATGTTGGGTGTTTTTTAATAGCCGATTTTAATTGAGACTGGAGTAGTATGAAACGCTTTGTGTATGGGAGTTCTAAGTTATTTGGATGTCGATAGTATAGGAAAAATCCGGACGTGATAGAGAATAGGTACGGTTACCGACTTGTCTGTTGTATTAGCTCATTTCTTGCAAAAGTTACAATACTTAGCTAAATACATACATACGTAATGCCACGTTTCCCGGTGGGGTAGGTAGACACCGCGGATTTCCATTTGCTATGATCCTGACATACGACCTTTGCTTCACTTACTCTCATAACAATACTTAGTTGTATTTTATAATTTGTTATTGTTCACAAAATGCCAGAGTAAGCTGTTTTGAATGACAGTTCAGCACACACTTTGACCCGGTCAAAATGATGGCACAATAATAAACTATAAATATGTTTGTCTTTAAAACTTAAGTTTATGCAGTACCTTAACTAGAGTTGAAAGTGCTTTGGTTCTTTTCCTAAATCCGTTTTTTTTCGTTTCTTTCAAGAAATATTTGCTAAAAACCGTTAAATTTTTTCTTGTGAAAAACATGTTTTTATTATAGTTTTTTTTCAGTTTTTTTATCATCCTATAATTTGAGAACAAAAAAACCGTTTCTTTTTAACGCGCAGCCTGTAAGGCAAGAGATTGAAAACCTCGCAGTCTATCACGACACCTCGTCGTTTGTACGAATTCGTAAACTTTTGACATCAGGCTGAAAGTGTTAGCTTTCCCTGCCCACTGAAGTATGCAAGCCCATCATCTTGATGAGTTTCAGTTTCAGCAGCTATATAAAAGCGACATGATAAACAGATCGGTTATTCGAAGCTAAAGTATTCCATCTTAGCCCTCTGGGTTGGCAACGCATCTGCAATCTCTTTGGTGTTGCGGGTATCTATAGGCGGTGGTGATCACTTACCATCAGGTGACCCTCTTGCTTGTTTGCCTTCCTATTTCATAAAAAAAAAACCGTATTACAGTACAAGTAGAACAGAATAAAAAACAGTAGACGCAAGTACAGAAGTTTTCTTTCAAACTGACACGAGCTAGGGAACGCAAACTATACTTTTTCCGAGAATAACCGGTTTTAATCGGTTATTCCTAAGAGAAAATTACCGGGTTTGCATTCCGTACACGGGGCGTTTAGGTATAACTCATATTCATTTCTTAAAACTTCTTCCGCCGGCCCCAGTGCAGTGGTACGCCAATTGTCTGGTAGCTTCGCAAAGTAAGCCACGTATAGAGTCACACTGTAGCAAATTGGTGGCTGCACTGTCAATGTGCCACCTTAATTGGGGTAGTACCACTCATACAGAATACCAGCATGCACTAGTAACTTGCTACAGTATTTTTACGATCAGGGATCTTAGGATTTCTCGTTCCTATAGGAGGCGGTGATTTCTTCCCGTCATGTGATCGGTGTACTTGTTTGCCACCTTTAAAAAAACGGTTTTTTTTATAAGGAATGTATTTTCACTTATTGTATTGGGAAATTATTTAAAGAAGAAACATCGTTATAGATTTAGGTACATTACTTTTTAAATCCCCACGTGACTCTTAAATAATATTTAAAACAGCAAACACCTTTAATGGTCAACGTAGGAACAATTTTTAAGGTACACGCTTGCTTGATTTCCGTATAAAACGAAGTCGCTATCTATTCCTGTCTGTCCCTATTGTATGTTCAGTGGCTTACTCTTTCTAAACCACGCAACGGTGTTCTCTGTAATTCTGATTTTATTTACAACACTCGAGTGAAGCCGAGGCGGGTTTTTCGTTTCATATAAAAACACACCTTTCGCATCAAAATTGCTAAGTAAATAACAACAAAACTGTAAACTGACAAATGTGCTGAACAAAGGCCCAGTAGAAACACTAAACCAGCCCGAACTAATTTTACGATGGCATAAAACACGAAACGTCATTATCAACAATCTCAAACAGAATAATTGCTCTCGTATCTTCTGATAAAATTTTATAACAGCCATAAAAATCTCTATAAAACCTCAGTAGTAAGTGATTACTTGGGATACAGAGAGATGTATTAAAACTGTGGTCGCGATAGCTTAACGAACTTGTGGGTCCAGAGGCTGTGTTCAACGCCTGTGATAGCAATAGAAACGGAACCAAAGGGTCAATCATTTTTCGAGTGATCCATCCTGATCTCTACCACCATCTTGCTCGCTAATCCAGCTGCAGTGCTTCCACTGTTGTGTTCCGACGTGGAGTGCAAGACAGCCGGTGAAATGTACAGTCGAAGTAATACCTACTGGTACAGTAGGTATTCCATCTTAGCCCTCTGAGTTGACAACGCATCTGCAGTCTCCATGGTATTGCGGGTGTCTATGTGGTCACTACCATCAACTGACCTACTTGCCGGTTTACCTTCCAATTTTCCAAAAAAACAACAAGTGTTGATAGGAATATAGCTATTTCTCTAACTTAATTTTTGGTAGACATTGATTCAAGCTATTCTACAAGAGTTAAACCTATGAAAAAAAAAGAGAAAAGTAAATAGCATTTTTAAAAATAAAATCTTGCGGTAATGGCATTGCCAATTTTACTAACGTCAGATACATCCTAAATTTGGGAAAAACAGTGGATCAACTTTAAAACTAGATGCTGTTTGACTTTCTAACTCGAATTAATAAGAACCAAATTCGTGAGATGATGGACGTCACATCGATTCTACCACACTAGAATATCACTCAAACTGTGACGAATTGGGAAGTGTCGAGCTTTTTAAGAAAGACCAAGGAAATGCTATAAAGCATAGTGTATCTTTGCAGTGGGACCTGTAAAACTTGGAGATAATGAATTACAGTAAATTTCACACAGAGTTTCTCGACCAATGTAAAAGTGTTATGCGAAAGCAGTGTCTCTCTCTCCAAAACCGGTAGAACATTATTATGCTTATCTAAACTTGAATTAAAATATCTTGACTTTTAATTACTTACTTCTTAATTATACGCACCTCATTTTAAAACCAACGAAGTATTAAAGACGGACACCACAAGCAGAACGCTTAAAAGTGATTAAACTTTTTTCTGTTTGATTCATTTCGAACCTTAATTTTATTATGTTTAAAAATTTAAAATCAACTTCAAAGAAAGACTGCAAATTTAAATGTATTTCAATAGTTCAAATAGTCTTGTTTGATTAATCTTCTTGGTTATTTTTTTAGCTCATATACTTTTTTAGGGTTCCATACCTCAGAAGGAAAAACGGAGCCCTTATAAGATCACTTTGTTGTCCTTCTGTCCATCTGTATGTCTAGACCATTTTTCCTAAGAACGCGTAGAGATATTGAGTCAGAGCCGTGAATAAATAAAACTTCTAAATCAACGCAATCGAAAGATACGGCGTTTATGCCGCAAATTAGGGTACCTAACCAAACCTATAGGGTACTTCCCGTTGACTTAGAACCATGAAATTTGGCAAAAAAGCAAGGTCTTATAGCAAAAATAAAGGGAAAAAGCTAAAACCCGTAATTTTTTTGTTACATCACAAAAAAATGTGTTGCATTATAGCGTATCTTAGCGCTATCTAGTTTAGAAGCATTAGGACGTTTGAAAGGAACCCTCGGTGCGCGAGTCCAACTCGAAGTTCGAACTTCGAAAGCACCCGGAAATAATGGCGTTCACGTACTTAATTAGTACAGGTTAATCCTCGTCACAGTTTTCTCATACAATCCACTAGATACAATTATTTTTGGATAACTAGATTATAATCTTAAAAGTAAATGTAAGTAAGGCAGTAAATGTAGTTACAAAGATTATCTATATATTTATTTATTTTTGACATCTCCGAATTTTCAGCTACTTACTCTGTACAGTCAAGGAATTAAATTTCCAACCCACCTAAGGTTCAATAGCATATAGCAAATTGTCACCATAAGAGCTATAGAGCAAGACGTTCGTTTGACATATCGACCTTAATGCATTGCGAATGTCAGACGACATTTCAACGAAACGGGTAGGGAATTAAATTCCTTGACTGTACTTAATACTGTGTTACCACATACTCTTTCGATAGCCGCGACATCTGTTATTACGTCAGCACACTCCGTAACTGTTGCAATTCATGTGAGGCACGTGTTTTACTTTATTACAGCTATAAGAAAGTCTTTAACCGTTATTACTTCAATTTATTAGAAACAACTCGGGAGGCAGCCCATAAATTCGGTCCTGGCTTGAAGACTTCAGGCAGTTAAGGTACGCATTCGCGATCGATTGGGATACCCCATGTAATGAGCTAACGGCTGTGACGCAGTGTATATATCTGTCTACCAGTTGACGCAATTGGAACTCTTGAAGTTATAGTCTTATAAATTTGAAATTATAAATTGAAGATGAAGTACAAACTTACCATATTAGACACTTTTGTATAGCCCCGTTAGTCTTTAAAAAATATCATTATAGAATAGAATATAATTCATTTATTTCAAGTCATTTCACCTCATAAAGTTACAAACCATTTAAGTCATTACAGTTCAAATTTAAATTTACATAAAATAATATAAAATAAAATGTCGAATAAACACAATTACATTAAATAAGACACATAAACTCAAATGAATGTTAAAAGACATAATAAAATCACATCAAATAAAATAAAATGAAACAACATGGATTAAACAAAATTAATAGCTAAAAACATAGCTAGGACGGTGCACGGTACGCTGCGGTGCGGTGGACGGTACGTCCATGGTAGTTGATACAAACATTAGGTATTTTGCGACCGTCGGTAATTTAGTAATTGAAACCGTGTTGCAGCGAAAGCAACTTTATGTAGCAGTTTCAACCAATATTAACCGCCGAAAATGAATGCCTAAATCGGCAAAATATTTGTGTATTTTTAAAAAGTAATATTATAAAATCTAGTGTGTAATGCACGTAAAATATAAATCATTATAAACCGTCCAATGTAAAGCCGTAATAACAGTTTGTCACGCTTACTGCCTAAACTACAACAAATTATTAATAGTACAGAATAATTTAGACAGTAAATGTAACAAAGAACGTATAATGCGCGGGTGGTAGGACTTTGTGCAAGGTCCGTCCGGATCGCTACCACCATCTTGCTCGCTAATCCTGCCGCTAAGCAGCAGTGCTTGCACTGTTGTGTTCCGGCGTGGAGAGCAAGACAGCCGGTTTAATTACTGGCACAAGAGGTATTCCATCTTAGCCCTCTGGGTTGGCAACGCATCTGCACTCTCTTTGTTGTTGCAGGTGTCTATAGGCGGTGGTGATCACTTACCATCAGGTGACCCACCTGCTTGTTTGCCTTCCTATGTTGTATAAAAAAAAATGCAGAATAGAAGCTGTTTTCATTGCTCTACTTCAGTCGTTCCTATTGGTTATACTTTATGCGTGTAGCTTCCAGAAAACGTTATATGTTGTTACTGAGGAAAGAGAAAGCTTTAAAATCAAGTAGAAGCCAATTGTCTAAATGCATGTCCACGCAAAACAAAGATAAACTAATTGTCCAACACGTTGTCTATGTGCATATTTGACCTATGTTTAAACATGGGTCTATTCCCTTAGCACGTATGAAAGGAAAATGGTTGTTGGTATGTTGAAACGTTTCGCTTAATTTTAATGAGTCTGAGTTATTGTGGGTTTGGGTCGGGGGAAGCACGGATTTTTCAATTCATTTGGCGGTTAGTAAAATGTAGTAAACAGATTTAAATAGAATATCTTAACAACTGAAACATTGTGTTAATGTACTAATCACCAACATTATAAAACAAAAACTAAGTTAGAAGATGTATATAGTTATTAATCATGTCTTAGGTAAGATGAAAACTGTGGGCATTTTTGAAACGCTTAACCTAAGTTAAAATATATTATTCAACCTAATTACTTTGATTTCAGTTTTTATTTACAATTTGTTTATTTTATCTTTTAACATGTCTTTCTCTATCTGTAATAGGACCAAAGTGGTCAACAATTATTTACGTTAATTAGTATTTTTGAGTGTTGATAGCCTTAGTGACTAAAGGGTTGGATTTGTGATGGTGTGATACCTACCAAATACCATCCCCTAACAATCGCACTGTATCAATGACTTTTTTAAATGCTTTTGATGTGCGGAAAAACCTATGAAACGATTATTTTTATGTATCCATAATTAAAGTTGACAGACAAATACTCGTACATAAATGGAATATATTCTTTTTAGTTATTTTCGTGTAAATTAAGAAATCAGTTCGCACTGTTAGAACTGTCGACAACAAATACCGTTCCACTTCAAACCAGTAGGTTATTAATCTACGTTAAGGCTACGCTATTCTGCTTAACCCTCACAAAAACATCGTTAGGTTATCAGCATATTCGTGTAAATGAATGTGTAACCATGATTCTTTCGTTCCCTGTTTCGTTTACCTGTAACAGGGGTTACGAAGGTTACATGGCAGTCGCTCCAATGTAAAAACCTGCCCGGCCAAATCTGGGATCATGATCAAAGCGTAACCCGAATTATGTAAGATACGGGAAAATTATAGGAGAATGAATAAGTATTTTTGCGGCAATGACAAGCTTCATGTTACTTATATTAACGTGCAAATTATACCATAGCTTTATTAAAGAATAAAAAAACCGAGAACCCAATCTCCAGAAACTATTTCACATAAGCGTTGTGTACTTGCTAAAACATTTCTAATTCAAATCTAGCATGCAATCCGCCGTTAAACCACAGTTTAAACTGCTTGAATAAGGACGCCTGATTGGTCCAATTCAATCCAAAATAGGATATGTCTATCAACTGCAGACAAACTTTCTTTGTTTTCTTATATGAGAGCAGAAATAGCCAATTCTGAAGTACTCGCGACGGTTACAAATATCGCTAGACCAAGCGACTCCCAACCCTGTTTCCTCACTTTGGAGGTGTTTGGGAATGGGATATAAAATTGCCTTTTTGTCCGCACTAACATTTGATTGGACACGACGGTAACATAGTGGGGTCAGTAGTTGATTGCTTTACTCGAATTAGACCGGGAATCTTGTTCAGCATTAATAATATATTAAGCTATTACACGAACATGGAAGCAGATGGCAGATTAGCGCTAGCGATGGCCTTATTTATGAGGTTACAGTGATTTCTTTTATGAGCTTTTATAGAGGTTTTTGAGGAAATCTGATTCATTGCGATCTCATTTATGAATGTTAGTGAGGAGCTTTGAACGTCGATTCTTTTATGAATTATCTACGTGTTCTAATTATGTGTTATGCTTGTTAATTAAAAATTACCATCACAGTACATGCCTATGTTTTACAGGGCTTCAATTTCATCGTTTGTGTGAAATACAGAATCGGACAGCTTTAATTTTAATAAAATTTTATTAAAAAGAGAAGTAGTTGTAAAAATGAAAATAACAATTCTTCAGGCCTAGTCTTGTTCCACTAAATACGTTGCTGCCCTATATTTTTATGTGCAGTCTTTATAATATTACAAATTGTTATTTATATTGTTATTACTAGTACTTTTAGTCATAACTGTAAAGAAAAGCAACCGAATCAAGCTGGCTCAGTGGAAATAAAAAATATATATATTTACGTAGCTATGCGATATATATCCGACAGATGCATAAAAAATCCCCTAGGCACCAATCCCGATTTTACAGATCATTAAAATACTTTGAGTAGGTATTCAACATTGAGATGCCAAGCCGTATTATCACCTAACAATGTTTTCTGCCAATTTTAGCGGGGGGAGACGGGTCTAGTGTTGCCAGATGGCTGGGAAATTCGGGATTTTCCTGGAATTACGTGTCTTGTCCCGTGTCCAGGAATTACACTTTATAGTCCCGGACTTCGAGTGTTGCTATATTTTCAGAGTTCCTTACCTCAAAAGGAAAAATCCGAAAACTGTAAACAGCATCGGAAATCTCCAGATGAGATATCCGAATAAAATCACAACATGCTGTCGGCAACACTGCCACGAATGCCATGATGTCAAATTTTGAAATGTTTACGTTATGTCTGTCAAAAAGCTTATTCATTTAAAATGTTTTTGGTGTTGTAAATAACAAATTAATTGTAAAGAAAATTATTTACGTGTGATAAAAAATCCGTCTTTAGTGAAACTTGAAGTTTTTGATAGCCGTTTGAAGGTAAATACAGCACGATTAACCATTTTTGCAGAGATCGCTTTCACGATACGGACTAAAGCAAAATGACACACGATATCGCGGCGAACTGGTTTTTATAAACCGTTATGATTTAACTCACGGTTTTAGGTCATATGCATTGGCAGAGGGGAATGCGTGCCTTGCGAGGTCCCGTGGCTAAATTGTCTAAGCTAAAATATGACCAGTTATTTCGACTATTTTTTTAAACAGAATTTAATTGATATACTTGTATAGTATGTAGCATTTATATTATTATGTTCATCATCTTTGCAAACAAACTGGAGTGCGATCTTTGAATCTCACCGGGTGACTGAAGCTCACCAAAATAGCCGTTTTTCATAGAGATTCTTTAGTCATCCGGTGAGATTCAAAAATTGCACCTCTGGCCCCTATTGCATAATTACTTGTAACTAGTAATAAAAGCGGAAGTCTCTTTCTATTAAGAGGAGTTAAAAACAGACTTCCGCTTGTATTACAAGTTACAAGTCATTATGCAATGGTGGCCTGGAGGCCTCAACAGCTATGATGTACTGTGTAATGAATTGAATAATAAAATAAATAAAAATTAAAAAAAAAACTATCGAAGACCCATTTATGATGCATCAATGGGTCGTAGAATACTTTAAACAAAGACGTCAGCTCTCTTTCAATTCCATTTACCTTATCCTTTCCATATATACCAGTATTGAAATTTCGGAAACCTTCATTTGAAGGACATTTTTTAAAGGTGTACGTAATAACGTTAGGTCTTTAATAACATCAAAAAATTTGTGTATCATTATATCCGAAAGGTTTTTCCAACGCAGCCGTATTTTTTCCCGGCTGGTCCTTCGAACCGGATAATCCTTGGCCGTCCATGTCAGACACGGGCGTAAAATAAACATGGCGACCGTCCGCCATTAAACGTGTTTGTTTAGGTTATGTTACACATTATTATAGTGTTATTTTTTGTTGACATCGCTGTTAACCCACGAAGTTACAAATGATAGCGATTTGTTAGGGGGCTGAAAGTGTTATGTTTGTTTTTTTAAACATAATTAGGGTTAGAATTACGGCAACAGGTGGCCGAGTAATTATTTTAAAGTGACTCTGCTTTTTTAAATTCTTTCGGTCACGACGTGGACAAATTATTATGCAACTTTAGGTCCCTCAAATTAGAATAAGAAAGCAAAAAAAATTAAAGCGCTTTATTTTAAGATATTTTGCTAATTTTTGGCACCTGTAGAGGCGGGAGGTTAGACACGAAATTTTTCTGTTTAAAACTTAATACTTTGGAAACAGTACTTCAAAACCTAAAATTAACAATATCATAATAATACTGATGACGATTTTTAGAGAGCTGTCTAACGATACCTTATACAATGTTGTAGGGTAAAAAAGATTTTTTATATATTTTTTTACATTTACCCCCGCTTTAGACATAAGTAATTATGCCTCTAGCCTCCACAGATCGGTAATTATCCAACATTTTCACCGTTATTCCTTAGCGTTCCTTCATTAATGGTTGAAATACAGGTCTACAAACATGGACTTCAGGCAAGAACATAAGCTGTACTCAGAATTGTTATTAGTTTTAGCAGAAATTGGCGCTAAACGGTTAGATATTCCGTGAAAACGGTGAAAACGCTGGAGGATTACCGAAATAATTTCAAAAACATTATAAACCGAAACTAAACATCCTAACATGGGCCATTAAATATATACACCACTTTAGTTAATATTAATCAAATCTTAATTAACTACAGGTACAAAGTAGACATTAATTAATAATGTCGCCCGTGTAGTTTGCTCACCGCTGTCTCGCTAGCATGTGTAGCATGAGGAGCATCCGACAAACTCATGACGTCACTTGTACAGCTAGCTACAACAAGCATTTATATTACGATATTAACATGACAGTCACGCCGAATAATTTTGATAAAATCACTAAATAAGAGAAATCTAACTAGGGTTTCAAATACCGGTTTTTTTCAATTTTGTAACCGAAATTTCTTTCGATTTCTATTTTTAAATGTTTAACATTCAAATTATTCAATTAAAATGCTATGTAATGACAACACAAAGAAAAATTAGGGTAATGGCAGGACCCATTATCTACATCAGAAACATCACTGGCACTATGGCGGTTACAGACATGTGGCTTCCCTAGCGGTAAGCAGTTACCACTGCCTGAATACTTGGCACATCATAAGCACTAAGTATGTGAAAAGTCAGTTTTTAATCTAAAAGCTATCTTAACGTGGTCTTTACGATGCAACTTTTTATGTTGACTGTATTTCTGGCATCAAATATTGGTACACTTAATACAAAATAGGTGTCGCGTGGTGCAGAATTAGGAAGGCGATATTAATGAAGCATTTGTACACGAGATCTCAATAAATAAGTTTTTGCAATAGACTTCCTCTTGCCATTAGGAGTGTGTTCTCTAACGTAACCTTCTCGACACGCGTTAACTCGCTACGTAACTAGGGTTTCCAATACCGGTACCGGTATTCCGGTAATACCGGTATTGGAAGCCCTGTACGTAATTTAGCGTGTTTCGTTCTAACGAGCCCGTGAGGAGAAAGACGCACTGAGTTACGTACATAGATACCGCGTTTCCAGGTTTATGCTAGGTGCACCGTGTACCGTGAGAGCTTTGGTTGCTACAGTACTTAGGAAATGTACATAACCGCTGTGGATCGAACTCGGTACCTCACGATCACGAATCTAACAATCTAGCCACTTGGTCACTTATGCTCTCGTTTGACCACCAACTCCACGCCACTGCAGCAGCAACTCTACTCTCACTTTCGATGGGTAGTCAACTAGTTGATCCACCCAATGTTCACAAATGGACAACGCGGTGTCAACACGCAAATGGTTGCCCGTCACGCGTCAGTTGCAAGCGCATAATCGTCGCGGGGACGACGTGTGGTCATCGCGTGACAAACGTGTCGGAGTTGACCTAAGTATACGACGCGTAGACCACACGTCGTACACTACTTTAATATATTTTTTTTTAATTAAACCTAGAAAATATGACATAGGGCTTTAATTTCAATATTTGGCATAGAATCGAGTCGCCGTTGAGTTGTTATAATGTGCGAAGACATTTATTGTTTCCTTTGCTGTGTGTAAAATGTCGTCAGAAAAAAATAAAATAAAAATGAAATGTTTAACAAACAACTTACTTATTTGGTACGTAGCACTAGGTAGTGAACTGTGTTGATTGACTCTGGTTTCAATAAGGTGAAAGCTTGGTGAAAGCCTTTGTGCCTGTTTGATATCCTGTGTCAAAGGTATCTAAAGGCAGTAAATTGTTCGTAGAGCCCAGGCAAATGACGTAGAGTGGCTACGTAGCATGTGCTACGGCGTAGCGTAGTGTCCATGATTGTCCATACATTACGTCTACACTAATTAGATTCGGTTTGATAAGATTTGATTTATCTCCTAGTAAAGCGTTGAGTTTACGCGTAGAAAATGATATGCATTATGTTGAGATCGTTAAATGAAATAAAACAATGTCAAATTTACAATAAAGAAAAATAACAATAGTAAAACAAATTTTAAATTGGGCAGTCAAAAATACATTAAGCCAAACAACAATTATGTATAGTCAACCAAATAATTACTTGCCCACTTTTGAACCTTATCCCTTTGTAATACCATCGAAAAGTGGACAGGCAATTTCTTGGTCGACTATACAAGCTTTAATTTAAATCAGTGTTATATTGTTTTTTTCATCATTAAATTTTACGTTAGTGTGATATGTTGCAAGTGAATTTTGATCCATCCTAGCGATCAGATTGATTTGAAATTTAACTTGCATATAAAATTCCCATGACAATAAAATCTGCTCAGAAAATGCTATCACTAATTCAAATTATCAGAAATTGTTCGCATCTTCCCCGTTGCGAACCGAATGGAAATGGTATACTAAATAACTTAATCCATCGAATCACAGGCTATTTAGGGACCCGCCGGGTGGTTCGAAACCATTCTAATTGGAGCAGTAATTTTTCGCTAAAGCCCTGGGGGTCTATTCTCGTTCCGTCGACATCGTTCGATGTTATGAAGTGTCCATAACGTGGAAATTTTGGTAACACAAACGGAGCGTGTTTATTTTGAAACAGCTTTTGTATTTAATATTATATTTTGTATTTATTCTATGTGTACTTAATGGGTTTCATGGACTTTGTAATTGTAAGAAAAAGGTTACCAAAGGTTACGGTTGGAATATTTGTTTTTGTTGTTACGAAGGTCAGATGGCAGTCGCTCCAATGTAATATCCTACCTGCCAAATCTGGGATCAGTTCAAAGCGTACCTCGAATGAAAAGGGTGACTACAAACAATCGAACAAACACGGCAAGGTACACAAAATAATAAAAACAACTCTTCTAAATTATAAATATACATCAGTGTTGCGGCAATATATCGAACTATCGATAGTATTGTTGATAGTATCGTGAAGTCAAAAAACAGTCACAATATCGATAGGCCTATCGATAGTCATCAAATCCAAATACTATTGATACTATTGATAGGCACCAGTACTATCGATAGTATCGATACTATCGATAGGCCTATCGATATTGTGACTATTTTTCAAGGTTAACTATCGATAGTCATTGCTCGCTTGTCGCACATTGCTCGCAGAACGGATGGCCAATGGGGCCATAGAGTTCTCGAGTGGCGACCGCGTACCGGAAGACGCAGCGTGGGGAGACCCGCCACAAGGTGGACCGATGACCTGGTGATCGTTGCGGGAACCCGCCGGATGCAAGCAGCACAAGACCGGTCGCTGTGGCGATCCTTGGGAGAGGCCTATGTCCAGCAGTGGATGTCTTTCGGCTGAAATGACGATGATGATGACGATAGTCAAACTATCGATAGTTCAGCAACGCTTGTATACATATCTACATACACACTCGAAATACACAACCCTTTCTTCTGGCGGCAATTGGGTAAAAATGTGCTCCCATTTGGCAACTAACAACAAGTTTCGAAACTAGCTCTTGTTAAATTTCATTATCACTATCACTAACAAACCCGAGTTTTCGTATTTCTTAAGAGCGGGTAACTAAGGACGTGGACATTAACTGAATCAATAATATTACATTAAGCGCTCAGCGGGCGGAAGCAACTCGATTTTCCCGCTAAGTGGCGGTTTATACTATACGACGGTTCGTCAATCGATTCTATACCGTTTGAAAGAATGATTTAACGGTTAAAAGTTGCACATTTTTAAGTGAAAAGAAGTTATCAGCGGGCAGAGGCAACTCGATTTGTCTAATAAGTGGCGGTTTATACTATATGACGGTTCGTCAATCGATTCTATACCGTTTGAAAGAATGCTTTAACGGTTAAAAGTTGTACTTTTTTAAATGAAAAGATGATATCAGTTTTTATCAGATTTACCTTCCTTAAAAATCTGTAAATGGCAGTGAAAACCGCATAAAAATGGGTACTAGATAACGGATATACATACTTAAATAGATAGATATATACTTAAATACATGTAACATCCAAGACTCGGATCATGTTTATACTATGTAAAAATTATTGTAGCAAATTTAAATCCGTAGTCTCTGCATACCCCTTCGAAAAACAGGCGTGATTTTATGTGTATGTTAAGAATCAAAGTATCCTCTCTCACACGCATTCTCAAGGGCATCTAGAAAACGTGAAGTGACATTCGCAGGGCAAGAAAACCACCGTTTCGCCGAGTACGAAAGTTCCCAACCAACTCCCGGGGGCATACTCAGCGGCTCCTAACGAAGTTAGATAAGAAAAAAATGCGCCGCTACTTCGAACGCTTTATGTATGGGACGCAATCTTCGCTTATCTCTGCCCTAAGTGAAATAGATTTGGATTTATTACTGTGACATTTTATTCGTTGACAATTTCAAGTTTAAGTTGGAATTGTTAACTGAAATGTTAAGCACTGCCACCAACCCCAAAAATATGTAAAACTTAGTTTAAAATATCTAGAGTATGATAATAAAGTACCTACTAAATATTTAGTATAGTTAGTGGGTTTTTAATAGTGTAATTTTAATGCCAACTTAATTTGTACTCTTTTATTGAAATTATAAAAAAACAGAAGTAGTAACAACATTCATGTTTTACACTCAGCACCATTAATTTAATTGCTGTGATATTAGGTTTTTTCGCGATGTGCAGTCAAGGAAATTTAAACACGTACCACAGTAGAACCTAGTCGAAGAGACATACGCATGACATTTGTATGACATAGCTTGGCGTTTAAGAGGAAACACCAAGGCCTAGAGAATTGAAAAATAGGTATTTGTAAAATCTATTGCTGTCGCGCAATCCCCGAACAACCCCGCAGAGCGCAATAGAGACAGCCGCAGCTTGGACTGAAAATACCTATTAAAAGTACACAAAATCAACGATTCGTAGACCCCTGATTCCTTCTCCAAAACTTAACCGATTTAACAACTTTTTTCTTTAAAAATTAAAAAAAGGCTTTGGCAGTGTTCCTATGTTTTTATTTTTTTATATAATCTAGTAAAATTTGTTTTCTGCATGTATGAACGCAGCCGAAAATCGGGCCAATTTTGTAGGTTTTTGAATGTTCATATCTCTTTTAATAATGAATTTATGAAAAAAAGGAAAACATAGGGACATGCATAAAGATGGCCATCGATTTTTTTGAAAAAAAAATCTTATCCAGAGAGGAAACAGGGGACGACGTTTGTATGGAAAAACGGCCCTTGTGTTTCCTCTTAACGTACGTAAATATATTTCCCCTACTGTAAATATACAGAGTAAAGTTTGGAACAAATCTTTTTTATAATGTCAAAAGGGACTATAACGTGATAAAATCATTGTTAATCTACCTCGCGGTTTTAACCGTGTTGCAACGGCCGTGGTCACGAGCGGTCTACCCGCGTTAAAGTCTCGTTTGACGTCATGAGTATGTATGAAAATCGCCAAAGTTAAAAACAAATCTCTCAAATGTTTTTGTCTTTCTCCAGATAAACAATGGCTATAATATATTATTAAGTTACGTATTATTTGTCTTTCTTTTCCTTATTATTTTTGCCTTTTCTGGTATTTTACGTTTAACATGGGCCACGGTTATATACCTACTTATTAAAGTGTGACCCATTTAATCGTTGTCCGTTTGTAATATAGGATACAAACAAGCATGTTTATCTAATTACTTTGTTTAGAGCCTATTGCCAGGTATTCTACTCGAGCAACCTGTGGGTTAATCACACTAGGCATGTGTATGGTATTGTAAAGCCCACTACCCGGCTCTAATTAAAATAAAATAATAGAGTCGACGTGTGTTACGTACGAATTTGACATAAATTAATCTCTTAATTATTTGGCCATAATTAAATAAATGTGATCGTCTAGTTATTAATGTAATTAAAGATCGGACCCTTTTCTACGTTGTGAAATCTGTATGCCGCAATTAATCTAAAAAATTTCCCTAAACACGTCCACATAATCAGTCATGAAAATCTAACATAGGGGATACGTGTGTGAGATAGCGTTATGGTCAATTATGGTTATCTAAGTATAGATTTAAATGAGAAACAATAATATAGATAATGTTAGATGACTCGTCGCTCCGGCAGTAAATGCAGCTCCCGCCGAACAACAGAACCTAAATAAACGAATAAAACCCGACTTCAAGGGACCTTTAGGATAAGACTTTAGGAAGTCTAGATGGGATACCTAACTAATAAAAGATACCTGGCCTCCCTGCTCCCAAATAGCCAGTCCTTGCATGAAGATCGTTATAAGGCCCCGGCCCCGATCTTCACACCCAGCAAAGCCTTCGGACAACTAACACGACCTTCAGTAACACCTAAATCTCATTCAGATTCGCAAGCCTTTCTCTCAAGATCAATCATTCATTCGTATACCTTATTTTAGATAGATAATAACCATGCAAGTTACGCCACTGAAATTACGCTTGCAATTACGCGCCACTGGTAATTTACGCTTCCCTACTTCGAAGCAGCCGCGTGTGTTTGTGCCTAGAACTAGAGGATGTTGATGAGTTGTGCAAAGTGGTCTGAATACCATTTAAATGCGCATAAGAATTACCTTTTGGTGACCCCCGCAAAGGATACAGCTCGAGCCAGACTCCACACGAGACGCAGAGGTCAAGGGTTGTAAGGCTCGAGACGGCGCACCTCAAAGAGCACCGATAACAATTATAAACACCCAAATGACTCAGTACTTGTTTGTGTACCTAAGTGCATGTGAAGAGTCCGAGTTAGGAGCGGACAACGTGCGCGACCTAAGCTGAGACTCTAGTGCGGGACGAATTTGCATTTCAGCTTCCCAGGAGCTACACTCAGCCAAGAAGCCTTCCTGCAAGTGTGTCAGCTAGTGTGTGTACAGAATATTCGAGAGAAGTGTGGTGTGTACCTAGTGAATGTAGTGAAATTGGACTGAGATCATTCGGCTTACAAGTCGATTACCCAGGCCGACCCCACGTGTGCTGTTGTCTAGTGTACAATATTAGCGCGTGTAATGCATTGAGATATAATTCTATACCTTAATGGCATATAGTGTACAAGTAAAACCCTACTAAGATCTCTAGGTGAACACAAACTAGAACCAAATAAGCTTACGATGTGTGACAAAGTACTTCCAATGAAGTGTCGGGTGGAGCCTAGGGAATAATAGTGAGATGGAATCACTCTGCCCTTCACGTCATCGAAATTACAGTGACACCTTACTTTCTAATACAATTAAGCTAATAGAGAATTTATTATTCAAGTTTAATGCACACTGACACTCAGGTTCACTCACACTCTACCTAATTTTACACCTAATTCGAAATATCACCGTCACCCGTAACCCGCCGGAACAACAAAATAAACGAAATCCAATAAAACGACAATTCAAGAACAAGCGATGACACGACAAGAAAAACGAAGTCAGCACGTCGTCGCCCTCAGGTGTGAAATATCCTAAATGATTTATGAAGGTAAATGGGAGTATGTAATTTTAGTAATGTAAATGTGCTATTGGATAATTAAGCCGAGTCTGTATCAGTAAAGGTTTAGTTATAAAGTAACAACATAAACCCGTCTAAATTAAAGTTTATTATCGAGCGTTAGAAATATAGATCTGACCGAAATTAAATAACGATTACGGTAAAGTTTTATATCGTTCGGAATAAGAGCAGAAATAATGTTAATAAAATCACGGTAACAAAATTATCAAGTTTACGTTCAATATTTCCTACAGTAGGTAATAGTCATAAATGGCAACTTTTAAAACAGAACAAAATCAAATCAAATTAAATCTAGGCTTAGCTGTCGGTTTCCGTGATCGGAAACCGGATCCTCTGCGCTCGCCCTCTCGATTGAAGCGGTCCTCCCGTCGCGTTGTTCCCGTGGTTCGACACGGCCTTATTGCCGCGTCGATTCGTAGTACGCACACTGACACTGATCCGCGTTATGCGATCGATCGAATTCGCGCTCGCAATTGTTCGATAACGAAAAGCAAGTTACACTCGTTAACTAGCAAGAACTATCTCACAGGAGTTACTCCTTTCGCGTCCCGGTAGTCCTATCTCTCCCGACTCCTATATCCTCACTGCCTGTATGCACAAAGGTTTCGTTTCAGCTGCAGACTCCCCCTCCACTAGAATCGTCATAGCCGTTGACGTCCAAAATTCCCACATTTCGTTTTCGAGGTATTAAACAATAGACAGAACTCCTGTTGTTTTTAAAAGGTCGGGCCCCATCCCTAATTGCACAATTTGTCAACCCGCTGTCCCGTCAATGCATTTAACACTTTTATTTATTGCCATCACCAAAGGCAATAGACACATTTCTTTAAAAATATCCCATTTCATAAAACAATAGTATTTCCAGTCATCTGATATCATGTTGAGAATTGTACAACAAAGGTCCTTCCTAAAATCTGCCCCTTTGTTTTTGCAGATTTTTTTCTTCTTAGTACTTATGAATGTCGTGGGAACACACTCCTTACTATCATAAATTAACCGATGTTCCTTGAAACTTGTCTAGAGTAAATTTATAGCCCACATGTATTTCAGTTTTAAGAAGTCTGACAATAAAGTCATAGGTTTTGTTTTTACTATGGTAATAAATTTCTCATTTCTATAGACACAAATGCCAAATAATATTTAACTAACATATCACTGTCACGGAGCCTTATAAGGGCCGTTACAGAGCGCCCTCAAGAGTTTGAAGAGTTTTGCATTCGCAGAATGTAAAATTATGAAAAATCTTCAATAGGATTATGAAAAAATATTTAGATATTCTATCCCAAGATCAACCTCAGACAAATACGGCTTAAACTGGGAGTCGAACCCAATCTTGAATGCGAGTATAATTGTTCACGAAAAAGTAAGCCCAGCCTAGAACAATCTCTCAATCATATCTATATTTGGTTTCACTCTCGAGATGTAGTATCCTAACATAATTAATAAGTACATACTACATGCCTTTACGTACGGTACGCTTTCTTATAACTCTTATTAACACTCAACCCTAATTTAATTGAACCTATACGACACTTAACTTTTAAATATTTCAATATAAGATGAAATAGGTAATATGCACCCCCGTGGATGAAAGTACTAAGAATAGTATCCTTACGGCTAAATATAGCTCATTAACATTCGCTAATGACACTTTTTTTATCATACATACACACTTGTAACCTTCGAATATCAGCATACACATTTCGGTGAATGCACAATAGCTTTTCGGAATAATCGCTTAGTCTCTGCAAATATTATAGAACTACGAACATTTAGTCCCATCATCATACTCAATCAAACAACCATAAATACACACTTGCTACATAACATTACATCTGTAAGCACGTCTAAACCATCGGATTATGCACAACCGCTACTCAGATACTAGTACTTCTCTATTATTACCCTTTTTAGTATGAACGATTTATATACATACACACCTACTCTTTTGTTTCAATTGATTTAAGTGTTCACTCGTCCTGGCATTTATTTCGTTGATTTATCACATAAATCACATCGCCAAACAAACCGTACTATACACACATTAACAATTATTCATTTCAGACATGAGTGTACCACAGCATTTATATTATTAAAACGAAAGTGCTTAAACTATATAAGGCAAAATCTTGAATATTTCATTTATTTTACCGACGATATATAAAAAAACAAATATTCTGATAAAAGCTAACCCGCATCCTATTAAGCTCGGATGCAACCATCCTCGTTATTTTGGCAACCATTCAAACAATAAAAAATTACCACGCCAAAATCGGCTCATCAGACTTTAGACAGACACACAGACGGACAGATAGACAGACAGGCAGCAGCCTTAAACTCGAACAACAAGGAAAAATGGTTATTTTGACAGTACATTCTACACAGGAATCGAACCCATGCTATATCCAAATTTTTTCTACTTTTCGGTTATGTATTCCATTCCATACTGCGCGTTTCGCAACCGGAAAAAACTAGCGCATATGCCTTTTACTCCGTTTTTTTTTTTTCATATTCACTTGCGAATTTATTCTGCTTTTTGTATTAAAATACTAGTAATCATACTTATACTAATCAACTTCGCCCTCTGTTCATTGTCAATGACGCGGAACCGAAACATCCCCTGTATTTATTTCTGACAGCAATCTGTCGTAATCAATTAATGTTTTTACCAAACAATGTACCACTAGTATGCTTAATTAAAATCTGTAGAAATCGCAATAAATGGAAGTCCCTACTACAAGCCCTATGTTCCTGTAGAGGGACAACGCAAAGTCCTCATTATCATTAAATCCGTCAAATAAAAGAACAATTTACAGAAAAAGTAGTTGTGAGATTCAAACCCACATTGAGCATCATATTGTGACGTTAATAATCATTCAAATGTATTACCGTATAACCACCGCCTTATAACATAATGGTCACAATTATTGCTATCACTTTCGTAAATAATCCGCATAAGCAATCTCAACCAATAAAGTTCTCGTAGGAATCGAACCTACGACTGCAAAATAATCTAAATAAGCAAACTTATTTCAAATAAGAATCATTACACTATATAATGAACAGAAATTATAATACGTAAAAGGTATGTCTTAATTCGAATAAGTTATCACGGGAGTCGAACCCATATTTCAATACCTTTCTTGTGTTAAATGACCAACGCGCTGATAGATCTAATTCTTATAAGACTAGTTATTCTAATAGTGCTCTGTTCGTCTGAAATTCTTATAAGACTAATTATTCTAATACGGCTTAAAATTAACATGTAGTAACCCAAATTGTTTTGATAAGTATTTGAACCACAATAATTCAAATTTTAGTGACTTTAATCCTTGGTCACGCAGCACCAACTGTAAAGCCCACTACCCGGCTCTAATTAAAATAAAATAATAGAGTCGACGTGTGTTACGTACGAATTTGACATAAATTAATCTCTTAATTATTTGGCCATAATTAAATAAATGTGATCGTCTAGTTATTAATGTAATTAAAGATCGGACCCTTTTCTACGTTGTGAAATCTGTATGCCGCAATTAATCTAAAAAATTTCCCTAAACACGTCCACATAATCAGTCATGAAAATCTAACATAGGGGATACGTGTGTGAGATAGCGTTATGGTCAATTATGGTTATCTAAGTATAGATTTAAATGAGAAACAATAATATAGATAATGTTAGATGACTCGTCGCTCCGGCAGTAAATGCAGCTCCCGCCGAACAACAGAACCTAAATAAACGAATAAAACCCGACTTCAAGGGACCTTTAGGATAAGACTTTAGGAAGTCTAGATGGGATACCTAACTAATAAAAGATACCTGGCCTCCCTGCTCCCAAATAGCCAGTCCTTGCATGAAGATCGTTATAAGGCCCCGGCCCCGATCTTCACACCCAGCAAAGCCTTCGGACAACTAACACGACCTTCAGTAACACCTAAATCTCATTCAGATTCGCAAGCCTTTCTCTCAAGATCAATCATTCATTCGTATACCTTATTTTAGATAGATAATAACCATGCAAGTTACGCCACTGAAATTACGCTTGCAATTACGCGCCACTGGTAATTTACGCTTCCCTACTTCGAAGCAGCCGCGTGTGTTTGTGCCTAGAACTAGAGGATGTTGATGAGTTGTGCAAAGTGGTCTGAATACCATTTAAATGCGCATAAGAATTACCTTTTGGTGACCCCCGCAAAGGATACAGCTCGAGCCAGACTCCACACGAGACGCAGAGGTCAAGGGTTGTAAGGCTCGAGACGGCGCACCTCAAAGAGCACCGATAACAATTATAAACACCCAAATGACTCAGTACTTGTTTGTGTACCTAAGTGCATGTGAAGAGTCCGAGTTAGGAGCGGACAACGTGCGCGACCTAAGCTGAGACTCTAGTGCGGGACGAATTTGCATTTCAGCTTCCCAGGAGCTACACTCAGCCAAGAAGCCTTCCTGCAAGTGTGTCAGCTAGTGTGTGTACAGAATATTCGAGAGAAGTGTGGTGTGTACCTAGTGAATGTAGTGAAATTGGACTGAGATCATTCGGCTTACAAGTCGATTACCCAGGCCGACCCCACGTGTGCTGTTGTCTAGTGTACAATATTAGCGCGTGTAATGCATTGAGATATAATTCTATACCTTAATGGCATATAGTGTACAAGTAAAACCCTACTAAGATCTCTAGGTGAACACAAACTAGAACCAAATAAGCTTACGATGTGTGACAAAGTACTTCCAATGAAGTGTCGGGTGGAGCCTAGGGAATAATAGTGAGATGGAATCACTCTGCCCTTCACGTCATCGAAATTACAGTGACACCTTACTTTCTAATACAATTAAGCTAATAGAGAATTTATTATTCAAGTTTAATGCACACTGACACTCAGGTTCACTCACACTCTACCTAATTTTACACCTAATTCGAAATATCACCGTCACCCGTAACCCGCCGGAACAACAAAATAAACGAAATCCAATAAAACGACAATTCAAGAACAAGCGATGACACGACAAGAAAAACGAAGTCAGCACGTCGTCGCCCTCAGGTGTGAAATATCCTAAATGATTTATGAAGGTAAATGGGAGTATGTAATTTTAGTAATGTAAATGTGCTATTGGATAATTAAGCCGAGTCTGTATCAGTAAAGGTTTAGTTATAAAGTAACAACATAAACCCGTCTAAATTAAAGTTTATTATCGAGCGTTAGAAATATAGATCTGACCGAAATTAAATAACGATTACGGTAAAGTTTTATATCGTTCGGAATAAGAGCAGAAATAATGTTAATAAAATCACGGTAACAAAATTATCAAGTTTACGTTCAATATTTCCTACAGTAGGTAATAGTCATAAATGGCAACTTTTAAAACAGAACAAAATCAAATCAAATTAAATCTAGGCTTAGCTGTCGGTTTCCGTGATCGGAAACCGGATCCTCTGCGCTCGCCCTCTCGATTGAAGCGGTCCTCCCGTCGCGTTGTTCCCGTGGTTCGACACGGCCTTATTGCCGCGTCGATTCGTAGTACGCACACTGACACTGATCCGCGTTATGCGATCGATCGAATTCGCGCTCGCAATTGTTCGATAACGAAAAGCAAGTTACACTCGTTAACTAGCAAGAACTATCTCACAGGAGTTACTCCTTTCGCGTCCCGGTAGTCCTATCTCTCCCGACTCCTATATCCTCACTGCCTGTATGCACAAAGGTTTCGTTTCAGCTGCAGACTCCCCCTCCACTAGAATCGTCATAGCCGTTGACGTCCAAAATTCCCACATTTCGTTTTCGAGGTATTAAACAATAGACAGAACTCCTGTTGTTTTTAAAAGGTCGGGCCCCATCCCTAATTGCACAATTTGTCAACCCGCTGTCCCGTCAATGCATTTAACACTTTTATTTATTGCCATCACCAAAGGCAATAGACACATTTCTTTAAAAATATCCCATTTCATAAAACAATAGTATTTCCAGTCATCTGATATCATGTTGAGAATTGTACAACAAAGGTCCTTCCTAAAATCTGCCCCTTTGTTTTTGCAGATTTTTTTCTTCTTAGTACTTATGAATGTCGTGGGAACACACTCCTTACTATCATAAATTAACCGATGTTCCTTGAAACTTGTCTAGAGTAAATTTATAGCCCACATGTATTTCAGTTTTAAGAAGTCTGACAATAAAGTCATAGGTTTTGTTTTTACTATGGTAATAAATTTCTCATTTCTATAGACACAAATGCCAAATAATATTTAACTAACATATCACTGTCACGGAGCCTTATAAGGGCCGTTACAGTATGCTGAGGGTTCAGTATACTAACATACTCAGGATGCTGTTGAAGATGTCGCGCCACTGCAGTGCGTCTGCTATGTTCGCCGAAGCGCACATAGACGACTTTTACGCAGTAAGACGGAAGCGAGAGCACAGAATAAATAATAGTACTAACGTACAGAAACTTCTCTTTTTCTATCACCATTAAATGAATTCCAACTTTATAATCAGGCCCAAAAAGTTCGTATTACTTCATAAACATTCGCCAGGCGGCATGCGTCAAAAGGAAGGCGCCGCCCGCGCCCGCCTTCCACCCGCAATGCCCTGATGCACCGCTAGGGTTGGGCTGCTTACTATAATACTATCACAACGCGCGACACAGAATGAGCGGGCGCGCGCGCGGCAAGCCGGCAACCTACTGCGATTAATCTATGCCATAGGTAATGCGGTGAGCGCACCTACAGTGCGGAGTGGAACCCCCCTGGCGAGAGTATCGCCTCGTTGCTGCAACGTGTGCGCGGTAACAGCAACGGCATTCTGGGGATGTTTGCAGAACGCCTCGATTGCCCTACCACTAAGCACTAAGAGGGGATTGTGACGGGGCAATAAAATAAAATAATGATTTCTCTCTTTTGCTTGCATGTGTGTAATCAATGATGTAATGTGTGTATACTAACATAGGTAAGTAAGTTTAATGTACCTACTAACAATTATATGGGCCATCTGGCCTGAAATAAAGGATTTTTTTCATCTGTTTAACTTATTAAACACGAATAATATGCGTGTCTTTTAAAACAAGGAAAGTCTCGGCCGCATTTAAAAACAGGCTGCGCGTGAACCGAACACTTGTATCAAATAAAGGAGGGACAGTAAAATAACAACCCCGTATAATGATGTGTCTTTATCTCCAATACTCACGAAGGGATGTCCGTGAATGGCAAATTGTACGTTTGTTTTGTTCATGACCCCCCATTTTAATGGTAATGGTTTCTCGTAGTGTACAGTATTTGTTTTTTGTTCTTAACAAGTTTGTGTGGCTATCAGGTATTTGTCTTTTCTGTGACGGTAAATTGTATATACCGAAATCCACTTCTGACTACAGGAGAGACAAGTTTTATTTTTACTGTGATGTTGACCAAACCTTCAGTACCATTTTTCAAAATATTCTACAAATTTTGCATTAATAATTATTTGTTAGTTTGAATTGAAAATTAAACTCACACACCCAATCAGCGTTCGCAATTTATCTAAAAATCACCGTAGTGTATATCAAAATAACAGAATGGTGACCGCAACTCTGTAATTAGCCGGTAACAAAAACCACAATCAAGCAATTAGTTTCAATATTTCCGAGTCCACAATTAGTGCAGGACTCTTAATGAAGTTCCAAACATAGACTACGCCGGGTATAGACAGAGCACACACGATGATATTTTTATAAATTAGCCTTAATATTTCAGGTTCATGCGAGTTTTCGTATGCAAATTGCATTACATTGCGGGACTCGATCTATCGATTGATCATACCATACCTCAGTAGCTACCGATGTAATGCAACTCAGTAAGAGAACCCGCTTCATTTATATTACACTTTAGAGAAGCATCTCTTGAAACGGGAAACAAAGAATAAATGCACAAAATATACAGATTGAGGTTGTATCAAGGCCGAAGGCCCGAAAAAGCAATAGCCAATGAAGAACACATGTTATCTAATAGTGATCTAAAACCTGGAGACACAGAGTAAGTCAGACCCCTGTAAGATGGACAAGTGATTTGGTTATATGGTCGTCGAACACAAGTGGATGCAAAATGCGTGTGAGCGTTTGCTGTAGAGGTAGCGTTTGTGTATGTATCAATAGATCGGTGTGAATGAACCATTGTGTAACCTTTTTCTAGATATTTTTAGGGCTTGACAAATGTGTACATCTTTGCTGACGCAAAATTCTGTCGCAAGTAGATATATTTACTTTAGATACGTATGACAACCCTCATCAGCATCTATCGCCCTGTGTAAGACATTAACCCTTAACTCCTTACAGTGCAATCCTCAAGTAGATTTAAGCTCCCATGTTTTTCTGGATATTGGAAGAATATCGTGGAACTATTGTACCTTAGGCATAAATAGAATAAATTAAGAAATATCTTCGGACAATTTCGCTACTTAACTAGCCCCAAATTAAAGTAACTAATGCCAGCTGTGCTTTAACCACTAGACAATCATCATCATCATCATCATTTCAGCCGAAAGACGTCCACTGCTGGACATAGGCATCTCCCAAGGATCGCCACAACGACAGGTCTTGTGCTGCTTGCATCCAGCGGGCACTAGACAATACAATGGTTGAATGAACATACCTTAATAGATAATATACAAACATCCATGACATTCTGGTTCATCATACAAATGTCTATCACCATCTGTATTCGAATCCAAAACTTCTACCTTCGTCTTCATGGTTAATAACTATTCAACTAGCTGTCAAAATATTTATCATAATCCAAGATTATTTCTACAAGGAATATTTTATTAAAGCATTTGTAAGTGTCTATTCTGTGGCTGCATCAGACGGCAGGTCTCCCGGGGCTCTGCAGGAACACTCGACGGTGCTGCGACGATTTTCGCGTGTATAATGCGGAAATTTAAACACCGCCGCTTTGTGGGTTCAGAATTGTTGGGTTTCACGAAACAATGAGTACAGGGACTACGGATGAAAACTGTAAGGGTTTCTAGTCTGCTAGTAATCTGCTAAAACGAAAAGTAAGCCATGAATTTTACAGGATTATTTGTTCTGCCTTTTCACCATTCAGCACTCAGATAGTGCTGAATGGTGAAGAGAATGGGGTTGAGAATGTGATCAAATACAAGTGTATCCAATCCAGAGATTAGATAAGGATTCCATACAACTGCATTTGACCACATTTGCTATTCCGCATACTACTTGTTTGTACACAATTGCATTTTTTTATTTTAAAAATATCTACACAATTTAATTTCAATTTCAATTTCAATGTGAAAATATACATATATAGATCAGAACAGTCCACAGCAAGCTGGACCACATGAGAACCTCACTGTCTAGACATCCTCATGGTGGACCAACAAACCGTGTGTGGCGAGCTCACACAGGAAATTAAACATGATAATCAATAAAGTTTATCATGAATGAAAACCCATGCCCAAAAGAGGCCACATTTTGGTGAATCCAACCGTTTGGATTTTAAATCCAGAGGACTTGTGTAAATTCTAAATTGTGTAGAATATCTACACAATTTAGAATTTACACAACTGCATTTGACCACATCAATTATCCGCGCAGTCTTTACTTTTACACAAAAGGAGAAAACAGTTGGGTTATTAGAAATAACCATAATTAGAAATATTCCGTAATTAGAATAATTGTACAGCCTTTCTGAACCCAGTTGCTCGTTGTAGTACTAATGGGTCGGTTAAACTGGGGTTGTACCATACTACACGCAACATCAACAACGTAGTGGTAGCCAGGCTACTGCGTTTTGCACGCTGGGTGAGAAATCTGAAAGATTACGAAAGGAAACCCTGAAGACCGGCAACTGATCAGCAATTTCTAAGTTCACTGGTTAACATAAACGGCACAAATCACTATCACACTTCCTATCACCTGTATGCCCATTTCGCTCCTAACCTTTTTTTTTACAGTTAATCAATACCAGACTAAAATTTGCCCACTATTTATGGGATCATGAAGAAAAATGTTACCTAAAAACTTGAGGATATAATATTTCACATGAACTGTTCAACGGTCCTCTGAGCTCCCCGTAGGGAAACCTTATTTTCCGGGATATAATATATTACTTTGGAATTTTAGCCAGGTCCGGCAAATCATATTTCACGATTACTTATAAACTCGACCCGGTGTAGTAAGTTTCTTACAAAGTAGGAAAATCAATCAAGAAGTAAATTTTGAACTGTCGTAATTTAACTATCTGCATTTTATGCTGTTCGCGTATGAACAACTTTCAGAGCGTGCTATTTCCAATATGTGAGTGGGTTAGTACGGAACCCTCGGTGCGCGAGTCCGACTCGCACTTGGCCGGTTTTGGGGCACCGTTACTTGGAACTATACGAAAACTTGACCCTTCAACTCGTCCGTTCGACATACCATCTACCCCGTTCACAACCACTTAGCTTGCCCATTAACTAACATGCAACAAGTACAAATTGAGTACTAAGGCAATATGCTCCAAGAGTACAGTAGGTCTTTAGCAATTGGATAACGTCCCGTGCACTATTACGCTAACGAGTACCCAGATGTCATTAGTTTAACATGTCAAAGAGTCGACATTCGAGAAGAAACGGGACTGTCTATGAAATACAATTTCCAATTTTATTCTCAGGTGACCAATTGGCTTGTTTTTCTACGCCATTGTTCGACTTCAAGCGAGTTCTCAGTGTGTCAGTTAAGTGTGTATTTTATTTAGTTAAAATAAACTGCTGAGTTTCTTGCGGCGTTTCTTCTCAGTAGAAACTTCCGTTTTCCGAAGCGCTAGTAGATTCCTAGCCCAGCCTAGCCTATATGGCCTACTTGCATAATATTTTTTTCATTTTTCATTTTCATTTCATTTTTCATTTTCATTTTTCTGTTTTTGTAAGCTTTTTGTAATTAGAAAATAGCCCTAGTTACTCTACAATTCTGCAATTCTGTTCTAGGGAAAAAGTGGAAATGTTATTTCTTGGATGAAAGACAAATGAACAAAATTCACAATAATAAAATTACACCACGCTAATAATTTTACAAAATGCGTGCGGTCAAAGGGTTTGAATAGCTTATTTAAAATTATTACTTGCAAAGAAAGCAATTATCAAGTTTTTTATAACCGTTTCTTTTTAATGTAGAACAATCAAATTAGGTATTTAATTTCAATGATATACAATGACAAAACAAAGAAAAAATATCAAATAGTATAATGATCGTACAAAAGAAACACTGAAAAATTCGCCGTGTCTGGCAGTGGGATCTGTGGCGTAACTAGCTAGCGCGCAGCACGGAATGCAAAGGTCGCAAGTTCAACTCCTGCCAGATGCCTTCTGGCAGTTTTTTTGTGTTGTTATTGCATATTACCATTTCAATCACCGATTGTGAAATTCATTGCTAAAGGATTCCACAAACATGCGATAATTTTTTGCTATTAATGTTAATCTAGAGGCATTTATCAAAATAGATGTAATTATAATAATGTAACAATATTCACAAAGCGGTAGCAACATCCTTTTGTTTGTTCATCCTTTATGTCGCTACGTTAACATCTTTGACTGTCAAATACTTACGCAATCTTGGATGTGTCCTACATTATTCCTACTTTAATTAAAACTTCATTTATTCATCTACAAACATTGTAACATTTCCACCGAAGTTCAACGATCGAATTTGGGCCTTTCACAATCAACGCCTCTATTCAATGGCGCGTATTGTTCAAAACAGAGGCCGTCAAATTTTGAAAGTCAAGTTGTTTGGCGCGATTTGTTATAATTATAAAGTGCAAACCTAATTTATTTGGGCTCAAAACAATTGTGTCCATTAACGTTCAAGGGTGACGTGACTAGAATTTGGTGACTGTTTTTGCCAAGATTTTCGCCGGCTGTTTAGTGTCTGCTGAGTAAATTAAATTGTTCGCATAAAGGTTTATAAACTAAATACGAAGATTTTCATCTAGAATTTGAAAATATTAGAGTAATAATCAGAACTCGTAATAGTCATCGCAAAAAAAACAATGCCAAAGTGGAACAAGGTGTAATAGAGTCATATTATACATGTATTTTTTTTAATTATATCAGTATAGAAAAGTCTAAGACTGCTTACATAATAATTTATCTGATCAATTTACTAATGAAAATTAAAAAATTGGGCTGCTACAGAAAATGAAATGTCATAATTTAATGGTTAATCATATGATTTTGCTCAATTTTCGGATGCTGTTATATAAATAATTGAAAAATATAATCAAATAATACTGTACATAATACGACTCTATTACATCTTGTTCTATTTTCCCATTGAAATGGTCTAAGCTATGTTGGGGTGATTTTAGACTTCGAACGCTCGACACTCGCCAATCGCGCGCCAATCAGTGCTGAATAAAATATACCCTAGGGTATTTGATTGGCCCGCAACTGGCGGTCCGAAAGTCAAAAATCAACCCGCTGGTAATAATAATGAACGTAGAGAGACAAACCAATCTATGTTAATTTTGAACAAGCACTCAAGCTTTAGATACAGTCGATTAAAAATCGTTTTGTTCAGTTTTAGCAAAGGCGATTGAACCATGCCCTGAGCTTGATATGCTCTTTCCCAGTTTATTACATTTGTCCACTAATTGGTCGAACAGCAAATCGCACAATTCCATCGATGTCGCTACGCTACGTAATATCGCCGTCCTCAATCGTGCGCGGCGCCGATCCGTTACGCTCCAGCGTTGCCAGCTTAGAATATGTCTCTGTTTGGTTTGGTGCCAGTTATGAGAGAAAACTTACTAAAATATGTTCTGTTTTGATAGAATTGTCTTCCAAGCCTCAAAAACCATTATGTTATTCGTTCAAGTACGAACGGTCGTACTACTTGGTCCGGATAATGCCTCGTATAGAGGCGAAACACGCATCGATCTGTAGTATTAGTGTTTAGTAGTGGTAGTTTATAGTTGCGTTCGTGTCTGTGTTGTTTTGTGTGGAAGCGGCGGAGGGTGGGTTGTCGCATGAAACAAATATATGTCACACAGACGCAGCTTTATGGCACGTGCATAATACTGGTTTCTCGAAGTAGCTAGATAATTTGTTCCAATTTGCTCGAAAAACACTCTCCATACAAACGGCGGTAACTTTATCCAGCCTCTAAACCTTGACCTATAGCCATGATTGTGTCAATACGCTGTTGTTATTCCTTAGAACTAGATTGTTTTAATATTTATTGTATTTAGAAAATATTGGCAAGCCTCCTTGAGCAAAATGCGTGGGAGCAGTAAGGGCATTCTAGAAGCAATAGCTAGGCCAGATATGCCAGATTGCCTGCTGATGTAAAATCTCGCACAAATGAAGGCCGAAATCGCTTTGAGCTATTAAGTACAGGTTAGGTTTTGTTACTGTTTATCTTATAGAATGTCGTTCGGTTAAATATTTGTTGTCTTAATTTTCAAATAAATTACTTGTCGCATTAGCTTATACCTTGCGCCGGAGCAATGCAGCGACCCTAAATCGACGTGCATTTGTCGATGTAACGCCTCTATTTATTTTAGAAAGAGGACCAATTCAACCACGATCGAAACCAGTTAAAATGTCTGCTTGAGTTAGCATTTGCCATGCTGTACGGCTTCGTAGTGCAATTGTTTTTTTAAACGTATGTCACAGTCGGCTCTAAATCACTATTAGTTTTGCAAATGTCTTTTCTGTCTACGGCCAATGTTTTGTCATTAACCAATATTATTTTTTTGATCAATTCCTCATCCGCGCATGTACGATGCTTGGCGCAGTTTTGGCCTATCTGAAGAAAACAACTACACTATTTGCCCAAGTCGTTAACCAGGCTACAGAAAGGGCAACTTATTTTTTTCATAAAAAATTTCACCCAGTTAACTTAGAAACAAGTTAGTGTAAGAATCTTTAGTTTGTTTGTTCAGGTGGAGATCACAGAAACATTTTTTTAAGTAATCCTCTTTTTGATAGACCCTATTTTTCCGTCTCTTTGTGTATTTATCTATTGTTGTGGATCTTTTCTGATACCATAAAGGAAATGATAGTATAGACCTAGAGAACTAGGTCACCAATCATCACTGTAAATATATGGCAGCTGGATATTGTAATTTTGCGCAAAATTATATCAAAACCTCAGGCATAAATACATCCATAGGTAACCACCTTTAGTTACCTACGAGACAGGCGGTGCTTAGTGTATGAAGAGTCACCTTTTGAAAATATCAAGCATAGTTAGAACGTTGTCAGTGCAAACGTCTATGAGTGAAAGACTGTCAGTTTGTTTAATATCTTTGCTAGATTGCTGTGACTTGGTCCGAAACTGTTCAACATTTTCATGGCCTTACTGTACCAAAATCATCTTAATCTGTAAAATCTAGTCCCTTTCTTATGACATTAGTTTGACAGAGAAGCAAAGAGGTATTAGTTAAACCTGGGCCGGTCATGACACTGATCATAGAACTTCAACACATACTAGTTTTGCTTCAGTTGATAACGTCCAATACTGACACGATGAAAAGCTAAAATTTAATCAAGCTAATGCAATGCAAACCTAAACTTAAGCTATACGTGGCGACGAAGGTACAGCACAAACCTGTCGGAGCACAGCGCATGGTTGTACAATTCCAAATGAGGCACAAACAAGTTGAATTTCATAATTTCAAATATTCCATGGACCCCATAAAATAAAATTTTAGGAAACTCTAGAGCATTTCTAAGAGTCCGTTCTGAGAATGTGGCCAGTTAGCAACAAGATACCTCTAGATAGTGAAATAGATAAAAATATGACGACTTCATTGTCAAGAGAGTATGGGTTTATTATTTTCTATTATCCGGTCATTATAACGCTTACTCCTTAATGCATTGGTAGTGACAAATTGCTACAGAATAACTTAGGTAGTCATTAATATGGCTGTTGCACATGACTGTAAGAAAGAGAAAAAAACAGTGACTATGTAACCTGTATTGAATGGCACGACAGCCCAGGTAAGTGCCTATTTACTCTCCTTTCAAAAAGAGAGTAAATAGGCATTTTTGTAGATAATCTCTTCCTACCTTCGGCATGGTTAACACTTTCCATCAGGTGTGTCTGAGGTACAAAGAAACCCCGTCACCAAAAAAATATCGCTTCGGTTTGAACTTCCGTATTAATTGAAACCATTTAGGTGCCACATTAGACAGATTCAAAATGGCCAGTGGTCAATAAACTCTTTATTGTTATACGCTAGTATATTTCTACTAGTTTTTTGCTTGCCATCAAAACTTCATGATATTGTTAATATTGTTATCGGTGAAACACGCACTACGCTGTGCTTCGTCGGGTTTGCGTCGGACTTTAGAAAGCAAGTACTCGTATAGCTTATACCCTGTAGTGCTAAGATCGGAAACTTTTACCCCGTCACACCCGCTGTCCAAACTACGTGAGTGAGTTTTGAATGCAAACAGTATGAGCGGGCGTTCAGCGCAAACTGGGGCTAAGACGGATCGATTTTTAAGTATCTTTGTTTACTTTTTGATACTAACTCGCATCGCTGTTGAGTCGAAGTTTTAGGTGCTTCTAAAGTATTACTTTAGTGAACTCAGTGATGGATGACAGCTTGTATGAAAAGAATAATAACACAAATTGGAGAGGCAATTTTTGATATCCGTAATGTATTCTGAATTAATTATTTTACCTACGCTTTAAAATTGCAAAAATATATCATACACAATACAATATACAATATTGTTTCCAGAATACAGATTAACAAAAATATTGGCCACTTACAGACGTCTTTTATATTAATGAACCTGTTTTAACGGACACAGTCATTTTTCCGAAAAAAGAGAAAGTTAAGTTACCAAAAATAACAAACTTTAACAATATAAAGTTTTTTTTAAATCTGTATATTTTGATAAATAATAAAGTAGGTACTACTGAAGTAAACCCAGGATATTAAATAAACTAAATATCATCTAACTTAATTGAACACTCTCACTAAGAAAGTTTAATGCTGATTAAAAACAGTTTCATAAGAAAGGAACGCTGAGACTGAGAGATAAATTCAACTGAAGCAGTTAATTTAAGGCCACTGATAAAAGAATATCAACGGATCGTAACTTTATAAAAACACCTTTCTTACTTGTACATTTATCCAACTTAATCCATTGCCACTGTGGAACCTTTTAACAATAAATGTCATACTCGTAACAGCCCAGCGATGACATATTGTGACGGCGTTCTACAATGGCTTATGAATCAAATTGGTTAACGATACAGTCAAAGAAACACATAAGTACTCATTAAAAGAGGGACTGAAAGTGTCAATTTTCGAAAGGGAGGCATATATCCTATCTATACCATTCGAGCATAGATTCTCTCAATTCCCTCTTAAAAACTCAGTCAAGGTTGCCTTTGACCGATATTCCCATATAATAAATGTATAAAACGTCAATCGCACCCAAAAAGGCACTGCTGATACACTTTCATAAAACACTTACCTAATGAAAAGCATAATTCACCGGTCCGTAAACATTTCAAATTGACTCCCCATCATCGATTCCATTACGGACCCCGCCTAACACCGGCCAACATTTTTACTAGGTCCCTAACCCAGCTACGAAATATATTGCTTCTCCGTAAACCTTTATTGGGTATCTGGGCCGTAAAGGGAATTAACCTGTTCAATTTCATATAAATAGGTTCTCGGGTAAACAAAGAGTCGTGGGATTAGACGGGAACATACTACCAATCTATGTTCATCATTGGAGGCGTTGCTACTACGTTTTTGCTGCGGTGTCGCTCGGAGTTAATTGTTTTATTGTCTGTTTGTAGCACAACTTTGTTGTTAGTTTTTACAGCGCCTTAGGGAGCTGTGCAGTTTTCTGGAATACTGGTCTATGGACTGTGTAATTTACTTTTAGTCATTACTTTTAGCTTGCCCATTAAATGAAGGATGTTCTAAGTTTGGATGCTTGTTTCTGTGTGTTATCTGCGGCTTTGACTTTAATGAGGCTTCTTGTTATAGAACGCCATTTTAAGTCTAGTTCAAGTTATGCTCATGTTCTAATGAAAATCGGTACCTAAGTGGTTTGAAAAAATATGGCTTAAAGACTAGGTGTATCTTACGTAACAAACGCAAAAAGTCTAACATAATTTATGTTTTTTTACGTCGGCAGCAAACATTAATAATCACAGCTGCCCCTTGATACTTGTAATATCCATATCCCCATAAAATAAGATGTTTTCGTTTCCAATTACAAAAGTATAAAGAAAGAAAAACAAGTCAAATTCGCGTTCAAACAGAACTTTCTACTTGTGAAGTCATCGGAACTGCAAAAGGCAAACCAGGGGGAAAGTTATATTACTTTACATACAAAAATACCCTATACAGAGATGAAGTATTAATGCGAAGGGAAATATTTGTCTTGTGTTTTGTATCTTGCGGGGAAAGTTTTTTTCTTTAGGTTATCTTTTGCCGATGTTGTTCTTTTGTTACTTGTCCTTCACAAGTTTGGGTTTGTATGGATTTTGCTGACGTGTATCAATCTTTTGTGTAATAGCTTATACTTGAATTAAATCGGTCCAAAAAGTCCAATGATCTACTTGTGTCATATCAAAATTAAACCCTATTTCGTGTCAAAGAGATTTCATTTCGAATGTTTCACATAGCGCCTTAGCAGCCGTAGAATAATGGAATAGTTGAACGGTTGAACAAGAGTCTTCTTGGACGGCTTCATGAGTTCAATGAACGTTGATTTTAACTTTGTAGTGGTAATTTCAGACTGTATTGCCAGTGTGTTGCGAAGGTTGTAGTGCGAATAGGCCGGCTCAACTGAGGTAGTATCACACTCTCATAGAATACCGGCGTAAAGTAAAATAGCTTGTAACTGCGTTTCGTACAGTGAGTGATAAATCAGGAGGCCCTAAAGTAGAGAATAAGAGAGATTCGGAAAAGTTTGAACTCATGCAATAATAAGTTGTAAAATTTATTAAATCTGATTAAAATCGTCATCACGATACTACAGTGTATCGCAATTTTAGTATTCAATGGAAGCCACTAATTTTTAATCATTTTTCATTATGAAAGAAACATACCGATTTCTATTTGTTTTACGGAAATTTGAACTCAAAATACATGCTTTTATACCATTTCAGTGGCAAAAAAGCATGCGGCTTTCAATTACCGTCGCATATAGTGGACGCTTCCTACTCCAGCGGAATCACACGCGCGTTGCCGACCATGCAAGAATCTTTCAATGCCTCGTTTGAAGACTCCTTATGCGCCTCGTTTGGAAAACCTCCCTATTCATTCCACAACGAATGTGTCCCCGGAAGAAAGCATATTTTGGACCGAACAGTACGTGATATATTTACCTCGAAGTTTGGACAGTATCGCGACGACCGTGGCTACAAATTTGTTTTGCAACACTGTCGAGATATCAACCTCGATCAATACAACTTCAGTTTTTTAAATGTCAACGTAATTTTGTATTCAACAAAGCCTAAACGCGTTCCTTGACTTCCACCCCTTTACTATTTAATCCTTTGCGCAACATTTTTACTGGAAATATTTTAATGCTGACATTAAACGCAATGGCATATACGTAATGACCGTGACCCACCCGAGAGCCTATTAGGACCTCCATTCACTTAATCACACCGTGATGCGGGCGTAATAGCGTACGGCGTTTACGCTTCACGTTGAAAATACGCGTAATTTTATTAAAATCTCCGTTGAATGCCCACTCTGTAATGCATGGGGACAAATTGAACGTAAAAGTGTATTTTTTAGATGAGCGCTCGTAATTCCGCGCTAAGTGGTGAAGACGGTTTCAGAATAAAAATGGCGGGGCCGTGGTTATTGAAGCTCTTGAATAAGATTTGTAGGCCAGGAGTGCGGTTTTTGAATCTCACCGGGTGACTAAAGCTTACCATAATGGCCGTTTCTCATAGAGATTCGACCATTTTGGTGAGCTTTAGTCACCTGGTGAGATTCATAAATTGCACTCCATATGTACAGCTATCAATTAAAGAGATGTTAGTATAGTTAGAAAGAAAGAAATAGGTTATTCATAATTTTGTAGTTTTTTTTTCTTATTGAAAATTACATTAAATTTAGAATGTCAAACTTAACAATTTCACAATAAGATCGTCAAAAAGGTAAACAAAATAATAATAATTATAATAAATAATCTAGAAATTAGTCCAGAAAATGTCATAATGTCAAAATAAAAATCTGTCAATCAAATCAATATGTCACAATAAAAATATAAATACAAACACACAAAATGTGAAAATGTCACAATAAGCAAAAATTAAAATATAAATTAAACAAAAACAATTAGGTAGGTACACAATAATAAGTCAAAACAATAAGAAACAATAATAATATGTCAAATTAAATTAAATGTCACTGTTTTCATTGTGCCCTTTGACTGAGTACAATGATTTGCTTAATAACAATTTTTTCAGTCGGCAACCAAATGCTTCGTCTGAACATTCATTTTTTAGGTTAGCGGGCAGGCGCTCATAAAACCTAGGGCCTAGGACACGGGGGTTCTTGTCAAGCAGCTTCAGCCGCCGCGGCACCGCTTGCAGTCGCCCCCCGTCTGGCGGGTTATTTTGCCTGGGGTATTGACGCGTCTAAACAAATGAATGTTACGTCTTGTGGGGTCTTATTTAGTTACTAGCGACCCGTTCCGGCTTCGCTTGGGTACAATCGGGATGAAATGTACATAAAAACCTTCTGTAAAAAATATCTAAATGACAGTGAAAACCGTATCAAAATCCATTGTGTGGTTTAGAAGGAAATGCGGCCGAACATTCATGGTGTTACAAGTAATATTCCTATTACAAGACCACATCATTTAAATAAATAAAAGGCACAATTTGGACAAACTTAACTTAAAATTAAACAATGCTTAGACGAGACCAGAAAAAAACAAGAAGAAACAAGCTCAAGTGGCAAAAAGCTCAAGTTTAGCATATGCGGCGAGGTAAGATATTACACTCACGCGCTGATTTGCAGCCTGCACCTACACACGGCGTATAAACATGTTCGGCACTGCCGGGTAGGGTATTTTCCAAAACACTAACGATAATAAACAGTAAAATAGCTTTAACGACCCAATCTAGGGCATATAGTCATCTTGTCAGCAACAAGTGACAATGACACTAACTAGCCACGCAACATCGCCGTCGCAAACACTTACAGCAAGATGTATGGCACAATCTACGACACCGAATGTAAACAATACTAAATTGTCGCGCGACGTGTCACGGGCAACTCGCGACTTGTCGGCAGGACACAGTCAACCGGGTTCTAGACAGTACGATACAACTTTTGCTACCTAATATTGCTCGCTAACCCAGGCGCTAAGCAGCAGTGCTTGTACTGTTGTGTTCTGGCGTGGACAGCAAGACAGCCCGTGAAATTACTGGCACAAAAGGTATCCCATTTTAGTCCTCTGGGTTGGTAACACATCTGCAATATGCCAAGGGGTGTTACGGGTGTCTATGGTTAGTGGTAATCAGATCCTGACAGTAAGTCAGGTTGTAGTTTGTGCCGAAAGCGTTGTCGCCGATGCATCGGCTCCATTTCGTTTTGATTTGAATTTGGATCCTCATGATTTTATATAATAGTAAGGTTCATTAAAATTACAAAACAATTGGGTAAGTATGAAAGAAAGTCATTACAGGAAAGAAATTTAAAAAGTTAAAATTTTAATTAAAATTAAAATGAAAAATATCGCAAACCGGCAGTCACCGTTTTCGTAAAAAGTAATCTAAACATTAAGTATAACAAAATTGTCTTGTCAATGTATCTACACAATACACGTCCTGTACAACTTTGCAAAAGCTGCGGCGCCATAAATTGACTGACTGTTGCTATTCTGCGACTGTGCACTGTCGACTTGTCTCCCGCAATTCTATCTCGTGAATTGTGTCGCGCGAGATTATCTCGGCCGTACACGTCCCCACAAATTGTCAGAAGAGTTTTGTCCCGAGACGTATAAATTGCCGGCCTATTTCGCGAGATGCGGTTTCTGATATCCACGCAGGTTCGCTGTTACGGCCGACGAATGCTGAATTATTGTTGTGGATAACGTGTTTAATTCCGGCGACGCATATACCGATACTTTCACCTAGTGCTCTGCTGCTGTTCTTACAATTTCCATTCATTTACCTAATATCTTTATTTGTACATTAGCGGCACCTGTCGTAAGTTCAAAAAACAAAATTGTTGGATCAAGAACTTTAGCGCATGAACTAAATTTCTTATTTGTGGTTTGTATGTAGTTTCAAAGATTCCATTAATATTCTTATATATGAAATTGTGTTATGGTGTTAAACGTGTGTATTGTTCGTGTAAATAAAAAGCAGGCAAATGGATAATGTCCTGGATATAAGATTCTTTTATTCCGTTAATGAATTCCCGTGGGATGCCTTAATGTAAAATATTATTTTAATTTCGATGAGTGATCGAGTACTCTTATCCACGTTGGTAGTTCAAACCTAACACGAACAATGCTAATATCTACATACCTATTCATTTTACTTAACTTCTAGGCATCTGCCTAGCACGGGAGTCATCTACTGGAAGGTGATCATCACCACCCATGGGATGCAGCATCGAATCCAGATCTCGGTTACCACTAAGTCTATGTTTCGCTAAAAGTCTAAATAAATATCTCGGAATAAATCATACCAATTGACCTAGTCGCAAACTAACCAAAGCTTATACTATGGGTACCTACTAGGCAACGGATATATGTTTATAACGTCAACAATCCAAAACTCGGGGTCTAAAACAAAAACAGTGATAAAATTCAATAACGAATGCTAGCTACAAACTCTTCTGCTCTAAATATAATAATGGCTGAAGTGCTAAAATAAAAATACACGGGACACGGCACACGGAAGCGGCTGCACTGAACATAGGGTGACATGACATTTTTGCTATCCAACTTTCAACTAAAATTCAAAGGCTTTTACTTTAAATTGGCTTTCCCCTACGAGTAACAAGGAAACTATACGCGTAGCTCACAAAGCGGGAGAGTTACAGGATTTTGAACTCAAATCGCACCAAATACAGGTCACGAATATAAAAACCGCCTATGAAAAATGTTGATAGAAATACTACCGTGAAAATAAAACGTTGGTTTTTTATACAATACAGGATGATACGTGAGTCTGGATGCTTTGTATGGCTTTTAGTAATCAAAAAAGAGAGTACTAGGAAGGGGTTTAACGCAACACATGAGGAGAGCTGACGCCAAGTCAAGAAAAAAAAGGAAGAAAGAAAGAAAGGAAGAAAATTGATTATTCAGCGCCCATAATTCTATGATTAAACTTAAAACCAAAGGTAAGAGGCATTGAAGAAGATGAAGACGATGAAGAAGAGAGGAATAGTAAAGGCTTCTATAATGTGATTATATAAAAGGAAGCAAATGCTTTAACAGTCCGTAAGAAAGGGTGTCGAGGAGTAAGGAGATTTAAATGAGAAAATTTGAATGTTTGATTATGGAAGAAAGACACAGAAAGAATTAGATGTCAGTTTAGGCCAAGACTAAGATTGGAATTTTACAAGTAGTTTTGCGTTTAAAGAAAATTTGCCACAAAACTTATTTTTAATGGTTTTTTCTTTAAATTAAATTCCACAAAAATAGTAATGTGAGTATATTCAACATGAAATAACTCAATTTTCTATTTCTTTTAATACCAAAATACTTACGACAAACGCAAAAAGACAAAATGCCGTTTGAATTCCGTCGAATTGGATTACGCATAACGTCGGAAGCTCAGTGTCACTTGTCCGTTCTAGTCGGGACGGCTAGAATAATTAGCTTTTCTCATCGACATATAAAAATACCTTTCACCGACTGTCTGACAGACACAACTACGCACAGCCTTAACTCCTCAGAGCATTAAATTGACACACATTTATATATCACGGGCCTAATAATAATACATTAAAGAGGTAAACTTTTTCATACTCAGTCTGTGTATGACGAACGTACACACAGAGTCTAGGAATAAACCAGAAGACAGCGGGATCGTTGCAAATAAATTGGTGGTGACAGTTTGATTTACGCGCCGCGCCGCCTTCTCTCATTGTGAGGTCGTACGAGCGCACAAAAAGCTGCCCGCCTTGTTTTGCTGCAAGCCAATAAAAACGTTACACGTGTAATGAACACGTTATATATCAATTGTCAAGCTTGCCACACTCAGCCGTAAAACGCCCTCAGCTGCTCCGGCCGAATAACCTTATATTTTGTGTCCATAAACAAATTCTCTTTATTAGGGCCAGCTAATAAAGGCGGCAAAAATAGTGGTCGGCCGCGGCCCGGGAGATCGGGCGGGGTTAATAGAAACCCAGGCCGGTCCTCACGCACTTTAATTTCGCAGATAATATACGATGTTTCTAATATAGTTGCACATAAGTTTCTTGGTAATTTTTCTCATGAAAAACGACCGGCTATGACGAGGTAGGAACGCCCCAAAACTTAGAGAATTGCCACGTATATATATTTGTATAAAAAACTTTACAATTAAGTATGTCAAATCGTAGCATTTGAATTTTTTTGTGGTAAACAGGCCAGAGTCACCTGGAATTAAGTGATCACCGCCGCCCATTAGACTCGATGACTTTAAGAGAAATGCTGATCCGGTTAAGCGGACCAATTACATAATAGGACTAAAGCTATAAGAGGAGTAAATAAGAAAGTCTCGAAGTGGAAGAGCCACATTGTAGCCAGATGCTGGTTGCAGTACAAAAAGGCCAGCTTGACCGGGGTAGTACCACACTTTCTTGAAATACCGAATTGCATTTCCTACAAAATTCAAGAGATCAGGAGGTTCACTAAAAGTGGACAAAGCATCAGCGCGAATCAGGATCGCTGATTCCCATGGTTGGTGGCAATTACGTCCCACCGGGAGATCCACCGCATGCATAAAAAAAGCCACTAAATTACACAACAATTAAGCCTTACCAACGACATTTGGTTTCACTTGACAAGGTCAGCACAGCGTACACACAGAACACACACACACACACACACACGGCGTGTCTAGTAGCAACATAAATGTCGTTGAACTGTACCGTACTTTGCCACAGCCTTTCTTATTACAATATTTCTCAGAACGTTTAAATTAGATTGACTCTCGACATTGAGTATCATTCCTAGAAGTAGGAAGTAGATTCAGAACCACTTAGGGAACCACTATACATAGATTCATTCCTTCCTGCCACGGAAAATTACATCCTGTAAGAAGCTACCCAGAGCGTTCTTTGAATCGCTATTTTTATATTGTACTCTTTAATTTAATAGCATACATAAAACAAAGAAATGAGAACAAGCAGGATGTTGTCTTCTTAAATTTTCTGTCACTTTAGTACAGTCAGCGTCAAATATACCAGAGCGGGCAAGGTGGTCAAAAATATCTGAACACGCCCAAACGTATTTGACAATAGAGTCGAGTTCAGATAGGTATTTTTGACACCTTGCCCGCTCTGGTATATTTGACGCTGACTGTACATTGCTCCAGGATTCTACAGTTCTATGGAAGAGATTGTTTTAAAGCTTGAAGATTGCGTACTGTGCACCTTCTTGAATCTGATTTAACACCTTGGTGGTAAACAAGGATAAATCAGTAGCACTATCGAGCCTTTCCATCCCACCTTGTTATTCAATACCTATCAGATATTTGCCAATACAGGCGTCCAATATCTACTGCTGTTTCCGTGGTACTCCAGAACATTCCAGAACACACTAGGATGTTCCCGAACACGCTCGAAATAATTAAACTCGTCACCCCGCATTGTGCAGGATACGGTTTCGTGCCTGTGACGTGTGAATGTTTTAAGGCTTAGTTCACAACAGCCTGGTAAGGATAATATTAGTTCTTAAAATTTTATTAAAATATGAATTGATTCCATAGCAAAATAAGGTAAAAAATAAACAATTGTTACAATCTCGTTGAAAAGGATGTTACTGATAACAGGATAAGGGTCTAAAATACTACAGTTTTTTAGACCCTTTACAACAAGTGACAATCAGAATGTACTCGTCCTGGTTACTTTATCTTGACATAACAAGAGAAGAAAAAACCATGTTGTGAATTGACTGATTCATGTTCAAACTAACCCTAGCCGCTCATGATAGTGCCACAGGAAAACTGCAGATGCGTTATCAACCCAGAGGGCTAAGATGGAATACCCCTTGTGCCAGTAATTGCACCGGCTGTCTTGCCACACACCGGAGCATAACAATGCAAGCACTGCTGCTTAATGGTTGGATTAGCGGGCAACATGGTGGTAGCAATCCGGAAGAGCCCTGTGTAAGGTCTTACCACCTGAATTTGGTTTGTGACTGGAATACCGTATTGTGTGTACCAGCACAACCCACGAGCATCTTACAGGACGCTTATATCGCATGACATAAGCACGATGTCTAACAGCAAGTCTAGCCTCGCCAAGCAAACATTAATCTCACTCGCGATACACTTCACGAGAGTATAATAGACTTCTACTAAACTATGCGATAGCAAAACGTGCTTTGCTTATCAAATAGTTATTACATTTGTCAATTAATCGAAAACTCGTCGACACGTGGACTGCCCATCCTTACCTATGTTGCCTCTTCTTGGTCCTTAAGTAACATTCAGAAGTACAAATAAAGATTTATCAAAGAGCTATGGAACGAAGCTCCTTAGTTATCAAAAGGATGGATGCATTGAAACACAAGGCTGCGCCCCAAAATTCGCGATGACGTACTCAATAAGACCGCAAAGCTGAAATGAAATTAGGTTAGCTAAGTCTGCCGTATACCCCATAGCTACTAGCATTCGTGTGTCGCTCAGTTTATCACTGCCATTAGGCTAGTTAGAAAAAGACGCACTTAGTGATAAAACGAGTTGTAGTACACATGTGACACACACCGTGACTAACCGTCTATGGCTGTTGGGGATGCGGTACTCTGAGGTCTAGATGGTGAGACGATTTGAAAGCATTCTTGAATGACTAGTCAAAGATAAAGGGAAATGGAAGTCCAAGCGCCTTTATTGCTCTTCAGTATGGTCACAGAATAAATAATACAGAAACTTCTCTTTTACGACCGCGATTAAACGTATTCCAACTTTATTCACATGCTCAAAATGTTCGTATTACTTCATACACCATGAGCCAGGCGGCGCGAGTCAAAAGGAACGCGCCGCCCGCGTCCGTCTTCCCCCCGCTACTCACGGCGACATGCTAAGGTTGCGTGACACAGCGGGGGCGAGCGAGCGAGCGCGCGGCAAGTTGACAGCCTACTGCGATTTGCCTATGCCATAGACAAGGCGGCCGAGCGTACCTACAGTGCGGAGTGGAACCCCCTGGTATGGTACTACCAGATGAGGTAAGATGTATGGATAAGATGGCACAGCCTAAACTATAAGATGACCAAGATCAGTTGCATGGTATGGTCAAATCAGAAGTAAAATCATGTGGTGTGGAGGCTTGTCACCTGATCTCCGACAAGACAGTTCACTTGGCACCATATGGTGCAATCTGTAGTTGTTTTTATTTCGGATTTCATTTCTGAGTAAAAAAAATATACTCTTGTTAGTAGCCTCTCACTAACTATTAAGAAAATTTGGTCATAATCCACACGCAGGCCTAGACTAGTCCTTATCAAGTCAAAATGTATAAAGAGGTATAAAACTTTTCTCTTCGTTCTTTTTACCCAACTGCCTCCAAAAGGAAGTGTTATGTTTAATATATTATTTGTTGATGGATTTTGGTGTTTGAGTAGTGGTTGGATTCATCTTGATCGTGGAAGTGACATGGCTGAATAAAATGACAAAATGCCATGTGCGAATCAAAAAAAGGGAGATGATTTATTGTTCGTTATTCCACCAATAGGAGTATCAACCGAAAACTTGTGAATAGTAAATTCTAAATGTGTATCTTTTGACACTTTACTGCTATCATTTCCGCACAAACTACAAAAAGAACTTGGTTTAACGTAACAAACCATGCGACTCGTTCGGAAATAAAACAAAATGTTTGAAATAAAATATAGTATTATTTATAAAAACAAAAATCACCTAAATAAAAAATAAATAACAGAAAGGACAAAAACAAGCCAATTATCCAAGAAAAGAAACCACTAAACTTTTTTAATTATGTCTTTAATATTAATGCATGGCAGGCAAGGTCTCCTGCCAAGCGGTCCATGAGACTAAATCCTATAGTTCAAATTTCAACCAACCATCTACATCTCAGAATCACAGACAAATCAAAGGCATTAGCGGAACAAATTTCACCTGAACCACTTCTGAACCTCTGCAAAAAACCTACTTTGTATTTTTAACCAAGGCTCTCCATAAACCGTAGCCTTTTATGTGATCTACGAGACTTCGCACAATACGGCCTACCTTGACCAAAAGGGCATAAGTATAGTTTGAAGTGTTACGTAGATACGCTCTTTTAGACGGCGAGAGAGGAACAGCGCGCGAGCGGAATTCTTATAAGGTTCGCCTTGAATACTGAGCGTCAAGTGTCAGTTAGTTTGGGACATGGTAATAATATTTTCTTTTCGGCAATATGACAGACGTCGAGACGTCGATTATTGAGTTGGGCTGCTTATGTTGACAAGTAGAGTTGACGTGATCATTTTAGTGGATTTCCGAATATTTGGCCACTCAAAAATGTTTTTTTTTTATGAAATTGGAAGGCAAAAAAGCAAGTGGGTCACCTGATGGTAAGTTTACACCACCGCCTATATACACCCGCAACATCGAAGAAATTGCAGATGCGTTGCCAACCCAGAGGGCTAAGATAGAATACCTCTAGTGCCAGTAATTACACCGGCTGTCTTGCTCTCCACGCAGGAACACAACAGTGCAAGCACTACTGCTTAGCGGCAGGATTAGCGAGCAAGATGGTGGTAGCGATCCGGACGGACCTTGCACAAGGTCGTACCACCCGCAAAAAGCGTTTACGAATAAGGGGTATTCCGGTAAGTAGCAATTCATAACCAGAAAGTAAATGCTAAATACCAAACCCAACCGGGTTGTAGAGAAGTATAAATCAGCTTCAACAAGGAGCCGGGCCGTCTTAAATCCGAGCGTTGCCCTATATAATCCATACAAATTGCTTGTTTTCGTTAACGGCGTGCGAAGCACTCCCAATACACTCGTTGTGTGCTACCGTGCTATCAATTCACGGGCGCTCGGTGAGCACGCTGGAAGGGAAAGTGGAGACTGATAGGGGAAAAAGTAATATCAATCTTTATCTTTATATTTAATACTTATCTTTTTGAAATCGAAATTTTTAATTTTCGATTTTTTTTATACATTCAAATTAAATTTAAAATGCTATATAATGACATCACAAAGAAAAATTAGAGTAGTGGCAGGACTCGTGCAACATCAGCATTCCTTGCCTTGCGTTTTCCAGTTTCGCCACATTACCGCTAACATACCCTGCGAATTTTTCAATGTGTCTCGTCTTTACGGTCATTACATTATTGATTTTTGTTTCGGGAAAACTAAACGAAACGAAATTGCTATTTTGCATGAGTCCGGCACTGGTTTCGCGGAGTAGCAAGGTAATTTGTTCCAGTTTCTTAGTAGAGCTTGTTACCCGGTCAGGTACAGAAGTTCGCCCTAGGGGATTTTCGAGTGAAACAAGAATAAAATTTTAACAATAGGTTTTTATTTAAATAAAAGCTCCCTAGGACGACTAGAGACTCTAAGTCGTAAGTTCGTAATTCTTGTGCCTAATTCCTAACTTGAGTCAATTAACGTGATCGCTCGCACTCCCCTGGCCGTGACCCGACGTGTAGTAGCGTAGGCTTGAGGTTCGGCAGGTCTTCGTAGGCTGCAGGGCGTAGAAGGCTCGGCAAGGGTACGGTTGTCCAAGTAACCGGCTGGTAGCAGCTCGGCCAGGGTACAGTGTCCAAGTAACCGGCAAGAGGTGCCCTGCAGGTGGCTCGAGGATATGCGAAGCTTGGGGAACGTGAGCCCGTAGGTAGTTAAGTAGACCGTAGGAAGTTTGGTAACCCGTAGGAAGTTGGGTAGCCCGTAGGAAGTTTGTAGCCCGTAGGAAGTTTGTAGCCCGTAGGAAGTTGCCCTGTAAAGATTTAGTGCTTTACAGGCTGGCCACTAGCGGGAACTGATGCCATACTGAAGCTCGAGGAGACGAGAGTCCAACCAGGGAGCTAGAGCTCGCCAAGTTGTGGTGTGGCATCAGTTCGAAAGGTTTACAGGTGGCAAGGTAAGAAAGAAAAGCTACGTTACATTGAGAAGGAAAGAAATAGTGAAGTTAAAACTCAGTGACGGTTACGGTTTGAAATTACAAGGTGCGACCGTTGAACAAGTAGGTTGATTTTAATATTATAATAAAGACTTAGAAATTTACAGAAAGAAGTTAAAGAAACGGTCGCAGGATTTAAGTTAGAACAAATTAAGATAGAAATAAATTAAATACAATCTGAAAGAAACACATACACGAAAAATACAATTTAAAAGAACAATTTAGAACAGTTATTAGCAGAGAGAGAGCTTACCAGTTGGGCAGAGGTTTCACCGTTTAGAGGTGGTTGTAGTGATGTAGAAAATATGAGCTCTCTGAGAGCTGCAGGGGCTTTTAAAGCTCAAAACCTAGGCAGCCCTTCCAAAGGAAAGGGGTCGTAACTAATTCAAACAAACCCCGCCCCTAACGATTCTAAATGTTGCCAGCGCTTATTTATACCGATTGGTAAAATAAACGCTGGCTTTAGCAGCGCCCTCTAGTGTGGCTCGAAGTGATATAGCACAGCGTAACAAGCTATACAGCTAGTCAGCATCATCTTCGGCTCATACTTAGCCAAGATCGTTGTTAAATCAAGCATTTGTCTTTCTCAGTGTATATTTTATCGAAAAGTAATAAAAAACCTTAAGTGTACAATGTCCCACCGATACCTGAATTATTGGTGTCCCTATCTGCTACATAGGGCTCGCGGGACCAATGTCTACGCCGATGTATAAGTCAGTCGTGACGTGTAGTCTTCCTACATTGATTACAAAAGGAATTGGGATGAAAAAATCTTATTACAAGGCTTTAAGGTTCACTTGGTGTTGAGTTTCTTGAGACTCTTTCTAGAAAATCTAGAATGTGTTCTTCTTTTTTTTTAACGCTTGAATAATTATTTAATGTTTGTATTTATGGACAAAATTTACACTTCCTTAAAAGTATTGTTGTGTTTCGTTGAGTAGGTTAGTACTTACAGTTTAGGTGTTATTGGCTATTAAAAAACATATACTTACGTCAGAAATTGAGAACCTCATCCTTTTTTGAAAACGGTTAAAAATTCATAATTCATAGATTCAGGTGTATTAATTCAAGATCCCTATCAACAAATTGGAACAAATTACCTTGCTATTTCGCGAAACCAAAATTCTCTACTCTAATTTGGTAAGTTTAAAATAACTTCAAATTAAGGAGCTGCAATTAGTAATTTATCCGTTGACTGAAAAAAACTGCAGTTATATTTACTTTTAATCAAAAAACATTTATTCAATGTTAATAGCGTAATTAAAGAATATTAAGACTAAGTACTTTATACCCAGCGCTCTGTATACAAACAGCGATAACGTTTTCCACCCTCTAAACCTTAACCTATAGCCATTTCTTTTATATTGTCATTATGACTTAGAACTAGATGTTTGTATGTTTTGATTTTTTAAATAGTCTGCATGGATTTGACAATATTTTCCTTTTAGGAGTTTCACGCAAAACAAAAAGCGTGAATATTTTTAAAACAATAAAGGATATCAATTTTACGAATTTGAGAATCTTGCGGGTAGTAAAACCTTGTGTAAGGTCCATCCAGATTGCTACCACCATCTTGCTCGCTACGGCGTATTGATTTTGTGTTTGTGTTTTTTTTCGAATAAACTCGCCCTGTGATCCTCAGACGGCTTTGACAGCTTACCGAAGAGAGAGTTCCTATTTTCTGGGCTGCAGTTTAACAAAAAGTATTTTTATTGTATACTAGCTTTTGCCCGCGACTTCGTCCGCGTAGACTTGTTTAATTGAAACATGCAATCTGCAATATTTCCTGGACAAATTAATGAGAATTAGTTGCTTTGCTGCTCATGACGTCACGGCGGCGTATAACTCACTTATCGCTATCCCGTGGGAACTATGCATTTTTACGGGATAAAAAGTATCCTATGTGTTAATCCAGGTTATAAACTATATGTGTGCCAAATTTCATCCAAATCCATTCAGTTGTTTTTGCGTGATTGACCAAACATCCAAACATCCAAACATCCAAACATAGAAACTTTCACATTTATAATATTACTAGCTGACCCGGCGAACTTCGTACCGCCTAATTATTGGAGGCATATTTGCTCACCGTTTAGACCTACCCTGGACTACGACAAACATTTTAAAACCAAAATCAGCTCATTCGGCCCAGCCGTTCTCGAGTTTTAATCAGACTAACGAACAACAATTCATTTTTATTTATATAGATAGATAGATAGATTATTGTACATACCTTGACGTAAACTGAAAGCATTGATCATAGAACGTCACGATCGCACTAAAATTTAACGCTGATTTTCAACGTTTTCAACAACCATAAATAACAACATAAAGCAAGCGATCGCAACAGACGGTCAAAATGGCTATGATCTAAGTTGCAAGTTTGTCCTTCCACTGCACCGCAACATTGTAACACATCCAATGCATTTTCAGAGAACCATACAAACATAACTCAACAGCAACGCAAACGAAATCCACCTCTACTACTTAAGCTTCAAAATCTCTTTCAAACGCACTAAAATTTTGGACGTTACCGATTTACAATGCCAACGGTGACCCCGCCACTATCGAGTTTAAACCCTAAGTTATAAGTCAGAAGGGTTAGTGTGACGGTATTTATACCATTGTCCTCCACATGACTGACCGCATTCCATCATACATGAAACGTTAGGAATGGCCGTTTGAAATGTCTTTGCTCGTAATATGGGAGCAGATCAGCGCAAGTTGTTTCTGGAAAATTTTGTATGAATCTAAAATAAAAGACTAAAGCGTAGATGAAGCTTCAGAGCATTTGACATTTTATGAAAATTAACAAAACATTTTGCAAATAAGCCACATAGATTGGTTTACATTATCTGAGTCTTTTACGGGTGTACCTTGTCCGTCTCACCGTCTTGCTCCCTATTTCTGCCGCTAAGCAGCAGTGCTTGCGCAGTTGTGTTCCAACGTGGAGAGCAAGACAGACAGTGTAATTACTGGCACAAGAGGTTTTCCGTCTTAGCTCTTTGGGTTGGCAACGCATCTGCAATCTCCTTGGTGTTGCGGGCGTTTATGGGCGGTGGTGATCACTTACCATCAGGTGGCCCACTTGATCGTTGCCCTCCTATAGTATAAAAAGAAATTCTAATAGCGCGTCGGAAAATGGAAGATTCAGCTGTGAAGAAGCGCCGCAAGAAACTCAATAGCGCACCCCTTTTTTCTCTTTTGAAAAATATATTATTATACATAGAGATATACCCACATTATGTTTTAATAAGTACTTAAATGATAGGCCACTAGATACGATATCACAGCTTCCATCATCGTAGGGACTGGGGGTGCGTTTCGGGTTTCCTCTTCATGTGCCCAAGTGCTGCGGTTCCCTTTGGACTTCTCCAGAAGAGCAGTGCTCGGGCCGGTGCACCCTGGGCATCAGTCAATGATTTCTTAGCCTATATGGTGGGATATCATTGGCCGATGGCTAATAACCCGACGGGGGGGGGGGGGGGGATCTTATGGCCCACACCGATCAATTTCGTTCATCACTGACATTGGCACAAGCCGCGTAGCCGCCATTTAAGAAAAAAAAAACAGGGACTGTCAAAGGGAAACGAGGAAGAGGAAAACCTAGATGCACCTACTCCGCGCTCCCCATACAAACAGCGATAACATTTTCCACCCTCTAAACCTCAACCTATGGCAATGAATTTTTGATACGTTGTCATTATGCCCTAGAACTAGGTTTGTATGTTTTGACCTTTTTAATATCCTCATAGATTTGACAATATTTGGATTTTAAGAGCTTCATACAAAACACGAAAGCGTCAATACTTTTAAAACTATTAAGAATATTTAAACGATCAAAACATACAAACCTTGTTCTAGGGCATAATGGTAATATATCAAAAAATCATGGCGATAGGTTAAGGTTTAGAGGGTGGAACGTTATCGCCGTTTGTATGGAGAGTGCTGGGTTCACACTCCTCTTAAGGTCATGTCGTATCATGAAGTCAGAACGTTGGCAAGGCACAGCGAGAAAACGACTCTACCGATAAGACCTAAGCTATTCAATTATATGATTAAGTACTTAAAAAAATACACACATTAGTTGACGTTAGAGTAGTATACCTTTAATTTATTTAAAGATACGTATAACAGACACCAAAGGACCAAGGTGTTTCGAAATAATATCGACTCGAATTAATTTCTGGATCCAAATAGTAAACATTATTTTATACATCTGTAATCCTTTTGGTGTTGCATATGTCTATGGGCGGTGGTGATTACTTACCATCAGGTGACGCACTTGCTCGTTTGCCTTCCTATGTTGTAAAAAAAAAGCTAACTTACTACTCGGGTTAAAAACCACGACTACGGAATGGTCTGAAACATTGGGGTAATATCTCGATTTTAAATTTTAGAGCTTTCCATTTACTTCAATATGTACACGACGAAACACAGCACACACTACACAACAAAAACACATGAGGGCTTTTAATTTAAAGATAAGATTTGTATCATGTATTTATTAAAACAGAGCAAAATTCACACAGGGTTACATTAAAAACACCTTATTTACTAAAAAAAAATGTAAAATAATCATGGTTCATTTTTCCTTTGGATATACTGAACCTAATAAAAAAAGATAGATGTCTGATTACAACTTACGATTTATAAAAGTATGTCTAACTAAAAATTATAATATGCATCACTCATAAAGCCAAGATAAAAAAATACCGCCCGCGTGCGAGTCGGACTCGGATGCGACAGGTTCTGTACCACCGTATAATTAATATACAACAGCCAAGTATGTGTCAAAACTTATACAGTTACTTAACAAAAGATGGCGTTATAATCAAATACAAAAAACGCCGTTCACACACATTCTGGAGAAAGGCCAGGTCAGGAGTACCCTAAACCAACGAGCATGCATGAAGAATGTCATGAGAGTAAGTGGAGCGAAAGCTATATGTCAGGATCGTAGCAAATGGAAATCCGTGGTCTCTGCCTACCGCTCCGGGAAACAGGCGTGATTTTGTACGTTTTAGGCGTGATGTACAAAAAACGCCTTTAACCCTTCAACTGCCGACTACTTTTTCATCAGACATGCACGTGTCGGCATCTATACAAAAACTGTATGACTTTTGTCATACAAAAGACTGCGGCGAAATGAGCTGGATATTGTGTGTCTTAAATTTCAGACAATGCCGGTTAAAAGGTTAAACTTTTAACTATTTTTAGGGTTCCGTACCTCAAAAGGAAAAACGAAACCCTTACAGGACCTTGTTGTCCGTCTTTCTGTCTATCTGTCTGTCTGTCTGTCTGTCAATTATATTCGGTATTGAGTTGAAATTAATATCAAATACTCTGAGTCTGAAGTCCTTTAGGGCCCTGAAAAAATCAAACTTCTGAGTCAACGGAATCAAAAGATACGGCCGTTTATGCTGCGTGTTTCATACATTCGCAATACAATTAATAGATTCAGGCGTTACTTTGCGGAGGTCCATATCAACAAATTTAATAATTAATTAATTAATTAGGTAATTTGTTCCAGTTTGTTTATTCGCAATACACTCAAAAACCTATGGAGTACTTCCCGTTGATCTAGAACTATGAAATTTGGCAAGAAGCAAGGTCTCATAGCACAAATAAAATAATAAATCCGAAAACCGTAAATTTGTAGTTATTCACAAAAAAAAAAATTTTTGGTCTTAGTAAGCAAAAATGCGATACTAGATGTTGTCGATGACGGAACCTTCGGTGCCCGAGTCCGATTCGCACTTGACCGGTTTTTTGTTTTAGCAGCCATAATAACACATTGTGCAAATTTCATGTCTATACGTAGCTATTACGGTTCAAAAGGCACTGCCTTGTGTCGCATGGACGCACAAACAGCTGAGGCTTAGTTAAAGACATCATAGAAAAATAATTCCATTGACACCCCTTGGGTACGGAACTCTAAAAGTCACCAGTTTAGTTAGACCCACAATATTATCTGACTGACACAGAATCATGCAAAGTGGCGTGACAATGAAGACGTGTTTTACAAAGAAGTGGCAGTTTTTTGTTTTATACAAAAGTAGCTACCCGCCCCGGCTTTGCATGTGTAGAATGAACATATCATGTACATAAAAACTATAAGGAAAAAAAAATCGAAATCTGTTGCATGGTTTGTAAAGAGTAAGCGGCGAAAGATGTGAAGACAGACTGAAACGGATAACGTCTTAGTTTTACAGTATATATGTAAAGATAGGAAGACACGATAACGCATCTGCAATCAGTAGGTGATCAGGTGACCCACTAGCGCGTTTTCCTTCCTATTTTATAAAAAAAAAATTAGTCTTACAAAAAAGTTTTGAAAATGTTCCGAACAGATTAGTGTGGGTAATAGTATTTTATGCAACTGCTATATAATGAGAGGCCTTAAAACACGAGTGTGGTTTTATGAAACGAGCGTCAGCGAGTTTCATAATAGGATCACACGAGTGTTTTAAGGTCTAATTATATACAGTTGCATACATTACTTTATCTACACACATATCATAACTGCAAAAAACCGTAACAGCAAAAAACCAACAAACAAGTATGGCGGCAATTCGATCTATCCGTCAAGACGAACGTTTTTTTTAATCATAGACAAAAGAATGAAGTCCTTATTGTCATGTCACTCGAGATCAAATGTCGTGCGTTTAAATTGAAAAATCATACTGAGTTGACGTTTCGTATCGATAACTGTATTAATATCTGTGGATACTAGAATAGAGACCAACTTGAATTTTGACAGCTGTTCCAAATTTAAATTCATAACGTCACGAGATATCGGTAATGTGATCACCAATAAACACAGACTACTAAGAGATACTACCCAATAAAGAACAGACTTACCTACTACCACAGACAAAAAAATTCTTATAATAACATTGGTTGTAATAATGCTGGTCATTTTCTATGGTTTTTGAACGCGTTATTTAACAATTATGATATGTGTGTAGATAAAGAAGTTATTTTTTCCGTGCTAACTGCGAACTATTATTGGGACCTGGGTGTTGTGAAACGCAGGAGCTTTGTAAGCGTTGACCTGGTTTCTGGGGTCTGCTTTGTGTCGTGGTCCTCCCAGTCTTCGGTGTAAGACGCGCGTCTGTAAAAAAAGAATACTTCATTATCATCTTTGTGAACTCTGCTTTACTATATAAGTAAAAACTTAGTAAAAAATCCTCCTTTGAATAAAAAAAATATTTCAGCTAACACAAGAAAAATAAAAAATGAAATATTACACTGTTGATTTTGTATGTAGTAGTGTACAGTCAGCAACGAAAGTCCATGAACACATCCTAATTTCCAAAACACCTGCACACTATAAAGTTCCATATGTTACTGAACAGGCTAATGTACAAATGTCTGTGGACATTTGAGAATAACAAAAGTCAATAAACATCGATTTTTCAATAGTCGCTGAACATGTCTGACTACATAATTAGCTGATATGTACAATATCAATAGTCGCTGCACATGTCTGACTGCAGAATTAGCTGATCTCTAAATTATCAATAGTTGCTGAACATGTCCGATTGATTAAATAGTTTAAGGTTACATTCGAAATGAAAGAGATGAAACGCTCACTGACAAGTGAGTACTCTTCTCAGTGATTGTCAAAATTCAAAATTCGAAGAGATGAGCATATCTCAGTGAAAAAAAAAATAGGACAGGCTAAATTGAATCTTATCGCGTATCGTCAATGTCACACACAGTAAGTAACATATTCATTAACCTAAGATAAAATTAAATTAAATCTTATGTCATTTAAAATAAAGCTCAGTTTACCTTAATACCTTTAAAATCAATAATGTAATGACCGTAAAGACACGGCACATTGAAAAATTTGCAGGTTATGGTAGTAGTAATGTGGCGAAAAAAAGTTAAATATTATTATCAAAAATATGTAAATCTAAACTTCCAATATCGAGTCGCGCGCTCAAAGCCTAGAAGAGATATATCTCGCATTTTGACGTCAAGTAGCGACATATTAGTCGCAAAAAGTACAGCCGTGCTACCTATTTCGAGAGTATGTCGCACATGTCTGTCAATCGACAGCAGTATGTCGGAATGAGGTAAAAGCGCGAGTCGACAAGCTATCTCGCTACATGACGTGCTACCGGATCGCGTCAAAGCACTATCTCGCGCCTCCATGTCGCTTCTCGCGCAAGTCGCGCCTTGTCGTGTTAGCTGTGCAAGTTGAATGAGATAACTTGATTAAGTTTCTCATAAATGACACCGAGGGTAGTTTTCCCAAACAAATATCAATAATGTAATGACCGTAAAGACGAAGCACATTAAAAAATTCTCAGGGTAAGGGCAGCGATAATGTGGCGAAACTGGCAAACGCAAGGCACGGAATGCTTAGGTTTCAGGTTCGAGTCCTGCCATTTCCCTAATTTTTCTTTGTGTGTGTAATTATACATATACTATCAGCGACTATTCCAAATATTTAAACAATGGTAGTGTTCAGCGACTTTTGTAACTAAGCTGTTCAGCAATTTTTGGAATTACGCTATTCAGCGACTTTTGTAATTAGGCTGTTCAGCAATTTTTGGAATTATGCTGTCCTGTAATTTTTTGAATAAAGCTGTTCAGCGACTTTTGGTATTTCATGGTGTAAATGTAATTTTGTTCTTAACGCAGTTCAACGACTTATGGACAAATGACCTGTTTAGTGACTTTTGTAACGTTATTGTGTTCGGCGACATTCGTTGCTGACTGTACAAAACTGCCATGGAACTTACGTAATTTATCGAATGAAGCGTCAATTTGTCTATACGGACGTGCTTACGCGTTGCTATTATCATACCATTATTAGAATACCATTGCAAAGTAATGTCAGTGCACTGTCATTTCATAGATATAGGAATGAAGCTTGACGCAAGTCTATGAAATGATAGTGTGCTGGCGTTACCCTCCAATTGTATTCTAATCACGGTTTGATAATACTACATGTGAGAGGGGCTTTCTTTTTTTTTAACTACTCCCTATTTTTACATTTATATTTATATTTATTTATATTTATACATATGGGTTGGTGGCGTGGTAGTCACGACAGTTCATACTTTTAGGCGTCCTAGGCTTTAGAAATGGAAAAAAAATGTTAAAGTGTAACTTTTAATAGTACTTTATGCAACTGTTGTATAATGAGGGGTCTTAAAACACGAGTGTGGTTTTGTAAAACGAGCGTCAGCGGGTTTCATAACAGGATCACACGAGTGTTTTAAGACCTAATTATGTACAGTTGCATACATTACTTTATCTACACACATATCATAACTGCAAAAAACCGTAACAGCAAAAAACCAACAAACGAATGACAACAAACAGTAAATGATGGCGGCAATTCGATCCATCTGTCAAGACGAACGTTTTTTTTAAATCATAGACAAACGCATGAAGTCCCTATTGTCATGTCACTCGAGATCAAATGTCGTGCGTTTAAATTAAAAAAACATACTGAGTTGACGTTTCGTATCGATAATTGTTTCAATATCTACGGATACTAGAATAGAGACCCACTTGAATTTTGACAGCTGTTCCAAATTTAAATTCATAACGTCAGAGTTATCGGTAATGTGATGACCAATAAAGAACAGATTACCAGAGACAAGTAAATTCTTATAATAACATTGGTTGTAATAATGCTGGTCATTTCCTATGGTTTTTGAACGCGTTATTGAGCACTTATGATAAGTGTATATATAAGGCAATTTTCTGACTAAACCAGGCGTTTCCAGCACTTCAATAAGCCAGCTAATATGGGTACAGGCAGTTCTGCAAACTGCACTGGGTATCCCGAAATATTATTATAACATTTACAGCTACGAACCTGATAGCGGGTTAAGCTGTGAGCCATTATCAGACCCTTATTTCACCAAACTAACATGTAGTTACGAGTATATCAGCTGACAATGGTAATTCAGTGTTCATTACGCGTCCACTATTTAAACCCAGAAATACAAGAAACTCTGAGTCAGCCATGTAAACCGACTAACAGAATCGGAAGATAATTATATTAAATTTTTAATTTTAGTTAAAAACCTCTTTAGGGTATCATAGATTTACAGTTAGCGAGATTTTTATTGTCCCGTTAGATGTTTCTTAAGTGAGATATAACGATAATTTAACTCGATCAACGAAAAAATATAGGGAGCACTTCTGTTTTTAAACATTCACAAGTGACGTTTGTAAAATTTTCTTCTCTATATGTATTAATACATTGCCTATTTCTTACATATTTCGTCTAAAATTAGTAATCAAAGTACGACTGACAAGCAATGACGTTATCTTTTTAAATTTAGCGACGCACCCGTTTGAATCATGTACTTATTGCAAGCTACGAATAAAGCGATAAAACTGCAAAAGTATTTTTTTTGGAACCAAATACCTTGTGACTTATTTCAATGGTATCAATTAATTTAAAAATGATATGTTTACCATTTTTCTAATTAAATTTAAAAAATTACAGAAAATATGCATGTTTAAGGTTGGTTTTATGATATACTAGCTGACCCGGCGAACTTCGTACCGCCTAATTATTGGAGGCATATTTGCTCACCGTTTAGACCTACCCTGGACTACGACAAACATTTTAAAACCAAAATCAGCTCAATCGGCACAGCCGTTCTCGAGTTTTAATCAGACTAACGAACAACAATTCATTTTTACTTATATATATAGATTTATTAGCAAGTCTGATTAAAAGACTGATTTATTTTATTTAAAGCTGTTTAAACAGTTGTTAAAGCTTTTATTATAATTAACTTTATCTAAGCGTCATAACCTGAACAATCGATTCCTTAAATCGATCCATACCTAAATCGGATTTGATATCTAACGGAGCGCGTTAGCCTCACCTCTATTTGCGTCAGTTGACTAATAGCAAATGGGACACACAAAGCTGCGAGCGAAAGTTTAGTACGGAATAAATTGATACTAGAAATCTCAAATGTCGTAAGGAACATTAAGGGTCATGTCCCTTACGACATTTAAGATTTCTAGTATCGAAATAACACTTACTCTAACGCGATGAGGGAAGCGACCATTGTCGTTATCTGCAGCAAATCAAGTTCCCGATGAGTGGCGTGCACCACACGACATAGTTCTTGGATGAGCCATGAGCCGTCCTCGTCTTTCCAGAACACGTAACCTGAACCAAACCACAAGAACAGTACAGAATGAAAACTTATCCCCTTCCTTGAGGTATAGTTGCAGGCAAAATCTCGAGCATAGATTGAGTGGAGTGGGTATGCTTTCGCATACACATTTGTACTAGAAAGAGCTACTGCGCAGTCAAAGTCAGTGCTCAAGATTATTGCCGGGAACAATACCGTTACGCTTCTAGGCGCTAGGGTTGAGCCATAGGGTGGATATTTGAGCGTTTGAACCGCCATCATTATTCTCGATTGTTCTTTTTTTTGTTTCAAACGCCCAAATATTCACCCCATACGGTTTTGATGTTAGGTAGGTATAATAACGCAAGGACTTAATGTTGGATGCCTTAGCCTACTCACTTTACAAGTAACCGATTGTTCTTAAATAAGTGTTGCATTGTTAAGCACTCATTTCTAACAGTGATTTTTTACTAGCGAGTATGACATATATAAGGGCGCGCAGGCGCACGGAACGTGTGCTGTGCGCGCCTATTTAAAAATAATATGAGAGCGTCCGCTAACTCGCGCGGGGGCGGGCTCATACTATTTGTTCGATAGGCGTGCACCCGCTCCGTGCACCCGCGCTACGTAGCGGACGCTCTTATAGGTGGCTGATGGTGTCAAACTGCAACGAACAAACGATAGTTGCTATAAGATTTTAGCCACGAATAAGGTTTGAATGATCATGTGATCGGTGGCAGCACGCCAGCAATAGGGTAATGAACAAATGTTCATATATTGTCCTACTGATTCTGACAGCTGCTCTTAGTCGCGGGCGAGCTTTGACAGTTTTATGAAGCAAATGCATCGGCGACAGTAGTTTCAGCACAAATCACTGTGTAACGCCATTCCTGTTCATGTGTTCTGTTATGTTAGGACATCGAAATAATGCGTACTACTACCCCTTAAGAGGAGTGTGAACCCAACGCTCTCCATACAAACGGCGATAACGTTTTCCATCCTCTAAACCTTAACCTACAGCCATGATTTTTTAAATGCCCTAGAACTAAGTTTGTAGGTTTTGATTTTTTCAATATTCCCAATTGTTTCAAAAATATTGATGCTTTTGTGTTTTGTATGAAACTTCTTAAATGCAAATATTGTCAAATCTATGAAAAATATTAAAAAAATCAAAACATACAAACCTAGTTCTAAGGCATAATGACAACATACCAACAGTTACTTTGCGGAGGTCCATGTCAACAAACTAGGACAAATTTAATTACCTTGCTACTCCGCGAAATAGAGTTTCTGTTTCGAGGAGTAGCAAGGTAATTTGTTCCAGTTGATTAAATGTATAACAGCCACGATTTAGGTAAAAAAAATCCTATTCATCAAACAAACATTTGCCTCGAACCCATAATCTCTAGCTTCGTACTCACGGTTACTAACTACTAGGCTATCCGATCCACAAAATTCACACAGGCCTCCCTCTTCTTATTTATGTACGCTCCCCATACAAACGGCGATAACGTTTTTCACCCTTCAAACCTTAACCTACAGCCATGTTTTTTTAGTATGCTACTGTAGCTGTGTTGTAAATAAAAATTAATACATTCCAATCTTCACAGTATCAACACGGTGTTTCGCTTACCTCCAACTATTTTCCCTAAACTACTATTATGCCAAAGAACTATATTATTATGTTTATATGTTTTGATTTTTTTAACATTCTTTGGATTTGTGAATATGGTATTTTTTTTTGGTTGATTTTGATAAAATGCAAATATCGTCACATCGTCGTCGTATCGTCGTGTTGTCAGATTATGTTGGAACATGTTTAATTTTTAAGATCTTTATAAAAGTTATAACTATGACTATCCATGAAGAATATTAAAAAACCAAAACATACAAACCCAGTTCCAAGGTATAACAACAGCATACTATATTACCATGACTATAGGTTAAGATTTAGAGGCTGGAAAACGCTGTTGCGGTGTGTATCGAGGGCGGTTTTTGAGATTTGACAATCTTATTGAGTATTGAATAAGTTTTACCTTCGACAGAAGATGTGAGCATAAGTGTGTCGGCATGAGTGGAAAGCACGGCAAAGCCTCCTGCACTGTCAAACTGCACGCGGCCCGGGTCCACTCCCCCGCCCCGGCACGCCTGTATAATGAACAGCTTCGGCTTGCCCACCAGCCAACGGTTGCCCTGCTGCAGCAGCGTTATTAACCCCTGCAGTCACAGATTGTAGAGTAACAGAGTTAAGACCGCGAAATTGGGTCACACGTTGTCAGAGCAACATGCTAGCTATATAATTACTGTTATGTAAGGCAAGTGTCTATGGCATGGACCTTTTAGGTACATAATGTAGCCTGAACTTTATACCTCACCTTAAGTTCGTAAGGTTGGTCGTTTGCCAGCACCACGCCATTTGACTCGCCATGCGTTAGCACCACCACGCAAACACACGAAGTGTTGCGATGATCCCGATTGCTAACTGCAAACATCACACATTATCATCATTATTTTAAAATCGCAATGACGTCAGTTGCTGCAAAAGAGCTTCCTCCTAGACTCTGCAATGAACCGGTGTAGGCAACTTTCTTTAGCTAAAGTATCACAAGTTTAAATTAACATTTTGCTGCACGTTTCTTTGCGCACTTCCAGGAATGTTTAACGTTAGCTAAGTACTTCTGAACATTTATGATCAATATCAAAAGTAGAGTACTTAAATGGCGACTTTCTGGACAATCGCGTTCTATCTTGGGCCTCGTCGTCTCCCTCCATCAGGTGATACTATCATCAAGCGAAACCCTACCGTCAATGATGAAGTATTCAAGTGGCTCATTTTCTAATACCCGTTCCTCGTTCCTCACTCAAGACGACCATCAGTTCCGCGACCGATAGATATGTCTCACCCACTGCCATTCAGACTTGGGTATTCTTCGCACTCACCATTATCCTTGCGCTTGTTACTGTCTTAGTTCGGGGACGCTTCGACCATGATCCCAGCTTCAGAAAGTCAAGTTATTACATTGAAGCGACTGCCATTTGATAGAGAAACCGGACCGACAGAATCATCGTTACATATTCATTTACATCAATGTACAGATTTTCTCAAGTCACTAGGCCACCAACGCTCTTTAGTATTCTTCGCACTATCTTTATAATTTAATTTGACCGCGCTAAAAAATACCAACAGTGAATAACTTCTATGACAACAGTTATTTTTGTCCTGGCTTCTTACTATCTATTACTTAGGCCAAAAAATTATCGAAGGGTATTACGTGAGTCACTGTGCAGATTTTGAGATGAATCTCAATTCATTACCTATTGACCCTTGTCACCTGATATACTATATACTACTTATAATGATAATAACTACTCACAGTCTTTAACGATTTTGTAAATTTGGTCACAGATTTCATCGGGATAGTGGTGAATAACAAAGCCTAACCCATTTCCAAACACTTCTCTCAGCCTTCCAACGTCGCGGTCGGTGTATTCACGAGGCTCTGGCTGATTTTCCTTGTATCTCCTGTAATACACCTGACACATAAATGCTATTGTTTTGGTTTTTGCGTGCACTAACTGGTAATTAAGAAAATAAATTCTTGGTGCCTTAACGCAACATTCTGCCTAAGATTTTGGACCCAGTAAACAGGAGATGGCTGCTTTAGAATTTGGAAGAACAGAAAGATTGAAAATCTTGTGGCAGAACCCAATGTAATCAGAGAAACAAAAGCCCATCGTCTCGGATGGCTTGTGTCCCCCAATACAAATGGAGAGGATGTTCTCGAGACGGAACTGCGGTATCTTAGAGCCTAGAACTGGCGAAGACATGGGCGAGATCTGGATAAGTTGCGTAAACTAGTATCGAAGATCAAGGCTCGCTTCGGGTCGTTGGGACACCTTAGGTCCTAAAGTTTAGAAAGTCTTTTTAGTATTCACTCTCGTTTCTACTTAGTTGACAGTTTCCATAGAGGTCAGAAATATAAGCTGGAGTATTACCAAAACAAATCGTGCTGCTGGTACTTCGAGTGACTGAAGATCAGCATGAGCTTGTCACCAGCCATGTCATAGAACATTTCACGTGTGTTGAAGGGAAGTGGTTCCAGCGGCTTGAGTGGTAAAACTGGAATCAAGTTGTCGGAAGTATTGTGCCTTGGCCGGTATGCCTCGTCCGTCGAATCCGTCGGCTGCCTAAAAAACAAAAGAACCAGGAATAACATATAAAAGAAAAATAAGGCTTTCTACACAAAACGCACCTTTATTAAAAAGTTTTTTTGTTTTTCCTTTTAAACGATACTATATGCGAAGCGTCAAACTTAATCTGATTATACCTAGTTCAAACTCTAAAATAAAACAAAAACCTGCCAAAGCCCAAAATAAATGACGTTAGCAACAAAAAATGATTAGCAAAGATATGAGGACAGATAGCAACAGATAGCTACTTTATTTTATATTATGTTAAAAATATAGGTAAAGATTGTAAATAATGATGAATTCATACTTGGTGCGTCAACTTTCTTAAAGAAATACAGAAAACCTTTCCAGATGATAAGTGATGAATGAATGAATGATAAAAACCAGTTTGAAAAATGACCATTCAGAGTGACGCAATCAAACGAGATTGTACGGCATTCAGTTAATATTAGATATCTCAAAAATGCACCTCGTTTAGAAAACAAAAGTATCGAATAAAAAGTTCCACTCAAATTCAATTTCTACTGTAAAGAAAATTTAAATTATATATTCAACAGGCGTATCCCGAGTCGGCGCATTTATTTTAAAAGCATACAAAAGACTCCTTTTAATCCTGGTGAACACGCGGCACGTGTCACTGCGAATGAGTGACATATCATGCGAATGGCAGCACATTTTATATGTGTATCAGTATAATTAAAAACCTATAAAACTTAGAAGAAAGTAAAAGTCCACTTGCGTGCACAGTCGCAAAAATAAGAGAGGAAAAGAAACACACCAGTATAACTTAGTATGTAACAGTTTAGCACAAGTCAGTGAACATTATAGCATGCTTTGACGGTAAAAAACTTGTTGCTTATCAATGTTCTTTGTTCGTATATACTCGTACAAAATAGAGTAAGGGGCCATTTACATGGAGCGAGTTCTCGTATGCAAATTGCATTACATTGGGAGGTTTGGTCGACCGATCGATCACATCATAACTTGGTAGCTTCGAATGTAATGCAACTCGCATGCGATAACCCGCTCCGTGTAAATAGCCTTTTAAGGTAACGCAAGGAGAATAGAGGTGAACGATTGCACACAAGACTAAGGCTGCGTTTCCATCAGAGATCTACGAGGATACGCATCCTACTCAGCGAGGGATGTGTTTTTAAAGAACCAATGAGCCGTTTTCACCAGAGCTGTGCTGACCGAGGCGAGGTAAATGAAGCGATTCTATTGGCTCTTACAAACACATCCCTCGCTACGCATCCTCGTACGTCTCTGGTGGAAAAGCAGCCTAACTACACAGCACTGTACAAAACCAAACAAAAAGAAAATTTGATCAAAGCTCTCCGGTACACACATGGCATGCAGTAGTGTGCACTACCACTCTTGTTGCATTAGATACCGTTTATATCTTACAAAATAACTTGAAACTTACGAGTATTATAATTAAGTACCTGGTAGGTTTCTTCCAGTTGATTCCACAAAAGTCTGCCTCGCTTTTTTTCTCCATGTTTTCTGCGCGTTTTCTGTGTCCTTTAAGAGTGTGTGATGAGAGGAAAACGTTTGAGCTGTCGCCACTAGTCGCCAGTGACTTCTTATTGGATGCGTGCCCCTCTCACCCGTTTCCTCTCAGGCGTTCCGTTGATTAAATGTTCCTATGGTATAGCAGGTAAGGTAAATTCCGCACAGTTACACCAAAACACTATCGGTAAGTAACAGTTACGAATTTATTGTTTAAAAGAGGTTACTTTTAATCTTACCGGTATTAAGATATGTCAAAGACCACGCATCTGAAATAGTTATGGATTTTGGTTTAATGCAAAAATTGTAAAAGAGATTAAAGTAATAACAAAAATGAAGCGATTTCTGACGTATCAGGCACACAATCCAACGACTGATAGTGCACTGGATATCGATTGCCATATTCGATTGGCTGCGATGATAAACCACTGATAAAAGTACAGTCAAGGGCAAAGATTGTATACACCACGAAATCTTGTAAAATGTCTTCCAAGATCATGGACATGAGGACACCTAGTTAAAGGGTCATAAATAAGTGTATATACTTTTTGAAGACATGTAAAAATGCAACTAATGCGATTAGATTTATCTAATCGCATTCGTTGCAGTTTTACTTGTCTATCTATAAATAGATAAACTATACCTATACCTAGATTAGACTAGACTAGAGACTAGACAAGCCTAGACTAGACACTATACAACAGACTAGACTATACTAGACTCGTGGAACATGCTCCTCGTTGGGTGTAGGGGTGCACTTAATAAGGATTTTTGGAAATTCCGCCATTAAGAGGGTTAAGACGGTAGAAGTTTAATTAATTTAATTAATTTAAGAATGTAATGTTATGATATAGGAAACTAATCGCATGTTAATGTTAGGACTCTTTTTACTACCTTCTACCTTCTACTTTGCAATGCCCTGCCAGGGTTACCATTTAACCTTTACTTGATGTTTAAGACCTCGAATACTTATGTAATGTGTTTATGGTGTGCAAATAAAATAAATGAATATGAATATGAATATGAAGTTAGTATGTAATCCAAGCGGACAAAGCCGAGGGGAAAAAGTAATTGTCAATAATCTGTCTTCATATAATGAAAGTTTTAAATAAGTGTTGTATTAAAAATGTTATATAATATTAACAAATGTTATTTGTTGCAAAAGACCTCCGCAGAGTAACTCCCATTTTAGTTATTTTTTGGGGCAAAAATATTAAATAGTTCAAGTCCTGCCATTACCCCAGTTTTTTGTTTGTGTTGCCATGTCATTACATTGCATTTAAATTGAAACAGAATAATTAAATACATGTCTTTGTCTGTGATTGTACCTTTATAATTTATTTAAAGAAACCCTTATCTTTAAGTACCCGTTTCTAAGAATGACCACGTATTTGTTAAACAAACAACAGTATGCGTTCACCGACTAAAGATTGTTAAATCGAATAAACAGATAAAACATAAATCAACTTATCGATGTCACAATCATAGACATTGTACCGTACCGTTACTAAAATTATTATTTTTTTATATAAAATAAGAAGGCAAACAAGCAAGTGGGTCACCTGAGGGTAGGTGATCACCACCGCCTATAGCCACCCGCAACACCAAGAAGATTGCAGATGCGTTGCCAACCCAGAGGGCTAAGATGGAATACCTCTTGTACCAGTAATTACACCGGCTATCTTGCTCTCCACGCCGGAACACAATAGTGCAACCACTACTGATTAGCGAGCAAGATGGTTGTAGCGATCCGGACGGACCTTGCTCAAGGTCCTTCCACCCGCAAAGTTTATACCTTAGTTTGTCATATTGGGTCTACAGGTGTGGATAGCGACTTAATACCACTCTAAGAGGCCATCACCTCTTTACAGCAGCTACTATACAGCGCAGTGTGCTGTGATCGCGTCGACTAAAAAGTCGCCGGTGAACTAAACCGCTCTGCGACTGCCATCCTTTGTTCTGTATCTGAACTCTGTTTATTGATGAACATTAAATTTTCCATCTGAAAAGTGAGATTTATTTCAAAATGAATAATGAAACGCTTTCAAAGATGAGAGCTGGATTCAATGGCTGAATTTGAATAAAGGTCTCGGCTGATATGACCTGCATTTACTCTTTTGTTAGGGGTGGCACCTCGGCTTTGTTTAATGTTGTTAATTAATTCTGTTAATGGAAACAATATTTTAACGAAAATGTTTAGTTATTGGGGAAGTGTTGGAAAATATACTGCTTTGAAGATGATGGATGCAATTAAATTTAAAATAGTTCGTATTTTTAAACAGGCTTGGTTACACTAGATGCATTCGTAGTCTGAATTAACACACGCGGTTTAGGATAATGACGTACTGACCGAAAATATTTAATTATAATGTAAGTTTTTTTTTGTTCTTTTTTTTTCAAATTTCTCAATAATATTAGTATTAGGTAGACAAGAACTTTTGAAATTTCTCAGATAATATTTCCTGGAACATTAAAAAAACTGCATGCTTTTTTAATTTGCTCTAAACCGCTCTAGCTCGCACCTTTTCAGAACACGGTCTCAAAACAAAATGGCCGTTTTATTCGGGCAGTTCGTTCAACCGATCTTCCGTTCTATCATCTATCGGACCGTTGACCGTTCCTGCTGAGTTGCCGTTGATCTCTCATTCAATCGCATCGCTCTTGTTCTTCCTTTAAACTTTTAAAGGAAGCATGTCCCCGAACTTCGCTCGTGTGAAGTTTTGTTGCTTTGAAAAGACAAAGTACCTACTTCGTTTTTTTTCCAGGAATCAGGATTACCTTCGGACGCAACGTAAAGATGAGTTTTATAAGTAAGATGCCTTTGTCTGTCTGCTAATCTGTAACTTCATAGCTCAGGATCCAGTGAGCTAATAAATAAATAAATAAATATCCCTGGACAATTCACACTAATTGACCTAGTCCCTAACTAAGCAAAGCTTGTACTATGGGTACTAGGCAACGGATACACATATTTATTTAGATAAATACGTACTTAAATACATATAATATCCAAGACTCTAGTACAAATATAATCACAAAGAACTCAGTTTTATTATTTGATAACTGAACGAAATGAGATAGATTTTAGTCTTCTGTGGTGAGAAACGGGTAAGCGGTTTTAAGACATTACGGTTTAAGAAAGTATCAGGGTGTACTTAAAGTCTTACTTTGATATTATTACCGTTATTGTTAACAGTAGAAAAAAAGCTGTTTTTAAGACCATTAGTGAACCTAGCGCTCTCCATACAAATGGCGATAAAGTTTTCCACCCTCAGAACCCAAAACTGTAGCCGAGATTTTTTTTATATGTTTTTATTATGCCTTAGAACTTGGTTTGTATGTTTTGATTAAGGCATAATTTCCTAGCCGGGATTGAAACCATCCAATAGTATTTACATACCGAAGTGAAAAACGTCTCAATTTCCTCATGAACGTTTTCATTGTTTCGTTCAACAAAGAACTTCTGCGCTTGTTATTTTATAAACTATACTGGAAAGGAAATAGAACGGGAGCTAATCCGACTGCTTTCTCTAAGTCTTATTCCATTTCGAAAGTTTCAGCAAAACATAACATCTAAACTTTAAACGTTTTAGTATCTCGACGATTCAGATGCGTTAAAGCTGGAATTAAACTCATTTGTAAAAATAGATAAATTGAATAGATAGAAATAACAATAGGTTTATTATTATTTTAAATAGTCTAGTTTCACTGTTTTATTTATTTCTGCACCACCTACCATCTTGTTATCTTAGTTTTAACTTCTATGTCTATCCAAAGGTTGTCTGGAAGAGATCGCTCTCAAGCGATAAGACCGTCTTTTGGATACCTATATTAAGATTTATCTGTAATTCTGTCAAACTGTAATGTGGTATTCAATAAAGCATATTGTATTGTATTGTATGTATGTATTCATGTAAACTCTTTATTGCATATAATAATAAAAAATAACAATTTACAAGAAAATAAGTATCATGTACAAAGGCGAATTAAACCGTATTGTACTTAGGCGTATTGTATTGTAAATTAGAACCAACTCTTGCAAAATAGTTCCACCAGTGTCGTATCTTTATTTTTATTTAATTTCAGACAGCAAATGGTCTAATAAATGACTACTTAATAACTAACACACTAACTTAAGCTTACTTAGAGTCATACATAAATACATGGTACACATGATGACATGATGATTTGACATAATGTTTAGACAATTTAATTGTAATGCTATTTTATTATTTTTCTTATACTGTTGTGACATAATTATGACATACTATTGTAATTGATGATTTGACATTTCCTTTATGTATTTGTATAACCTATTAAGTTAAGTTTATCTATAAGCGTGTTGGTGTAAACTGTAAGCTTGTATTATTTTTGTTGAATAAATAATAATAAATGATAGTATATACTTAATAACACTTTAAAACTATATTGTTAGGGCTTGAATCTAAGATTTAAAATGTAGAGTTAACTGTGTCTCACTGAGTTTAGTACTACTAGCATTATGTTATCGATATAAAACAACCAAATGCCAAGTCAATCCGTGAAAGCAACTTAATATTCTAGTGTAAATAAACCAGAACTTCGTAGGGTACCCCTTGTACTGGTACCTAAAATAATTATCATTGACACCTACCTAGTTATTGCAGGATTGTCAACACTACTACCCTAATATTTTAACGCGACAGGCGACCGGTGATAGAGACATTTGGTCGTACATTACTTTGTCAACAAGTAACGCTACAGACTTACAGGCTTAAATCATAGTGGGCAAGCAATGTAAGTATAACGAATTGTCAATGACACCTGTCGCCTGTCGCGTTTATGAAATTGGGCCCTGTCGACATAATTGTAAAGGGTTTCATAGAAAAATGTGACATTTATGTTTAGTTGTAGAACTTGTAAGTTCTGAGGTATCGGCCCCTGTTTTTTTTTATGATATAGGAAGGCAAACAAGCAAGTGGGTCACCTGATGGAAAGTGATCACCACCGCCTATAGACACCCGCAACACCAAAGAAATTGCAGATGCGTTGCCAACCCAGAGGGCTAAGATAGAATACCTCTAGTGCCAGTAATTACACCGGCTGTCTTGCTCTCCACGCAGGAACACAACAGTGCAAGCACTACTGCTTAGCGGCAGGATTAGCGAGCAAGATGGTGGTAGCGATCCGGACGGACCTTGCACAAGGTCGTACCACCCGCAAAAAGCGTTTACGAATAAGTAAATAAATGCTAAATACCAAACCCAACCGGGTTGTAGAGAAGTATAAATCAGCTTCAACAAGGAGCCGGGCCGTCTTAAATCCGAGCGTTGCCCTATATAATCCATACAAATTGCTTGTTTTCGTTAACGGCGTGCGAAGCACTCCCAATACACTCGTTGTGTGCTACCGTGCTATCAATTCACGGGCGCTCGGTGAGCACGCTGGAAGGGAAAGTGGAGACTGATAGGGGAAAAAGTATGTATGTATGTATTAGAGATGGGCCGACTATGACTTTGGCCGACTAGCCGACTAGCCGACTAATCGGCTGGGAAAAAGCCGACTAGTCGGCCAAGCCGATCATTGCTTTCGCTAATGTTGGAGCGGAATATGTAATGTTCGACGCGCTTCATACGTTCACGCGCCGCATAGGCGGATATGAAGGAGGTTTTTTTTTTCATTTTGCATTTTCTTATGATACGTACTACGTACTACTCGACATTACAGAGTTTTTTTTAAATTAAATAAAGCCCAGCGAAGTACTTAAATGATAGGCCACTAGATACGATATCACAGCTTCCATCATCGTAGGGACTGGGGGTGCGTTTCGGGTTTCCTCTTCATGTGCCCAAGTGCTGCGGTTCCCTTTGGACTTCTCCAGAAGAGCAGTGCTCGGGCCGGTGCACCCTGGGCATCAGTCAATGATTTCTTAGCCTATATGGTGGGATATCATTGGCCGATGGCTAATAACCCGACGGGGGGGGGGGGGATCTTATGGCCCACACCGATCAATTTCGTTCATCACTGACATTGGCACAAGCCGCGTAGCCGCCATTTAAGAAAAAAAAAACAGGGACTGTCAAAGGGAAACGAGGAAGAGGAAAACCTAGATGCACCTACTCCGCGCTCCCCATACAAACAGCGATAACATTTTCCACCCTCTAAACCTCAACCTATGGCAATGAATTTTTGATACGTTGTCATTATGCCCTAGAACTAGGTTTGTATGTTTTGACCTTTTTAATATTCTTCATAGATTTCACAATATTTGGATTTTAAGAGCTTCATACAAAACACGAAAGCGTCAATACTTTTAAAACTATTAAGAATATTTAAACGATCAAAACATACAAACCTTGTTCTAGGGCATAATGGTAATATATCAAAAAATCATGGCGATAGGTTAAGGTTTAGAGGGTGGAACGTTATCGCCGTTTGTATGGAGAGTGCTGGGTTCACACTCCTCTTAAGGTCATGTCGTATCATGAAGTCAGAACGTTGGCAAGGCACAGCGAGAAAACGACTCTACCGATAAGACCTAAGCTATTCAATTATATGATTAAGTACTTAAAAAAATACACACATTAGTTGACGTTAGAGTAGTATACCTTTAATTTATTTAAAGATACGTATAACAGACACCAAAGGACCAAGGTGTTTCGAAATAATATCGACTCGAATTAATTTCTGGATCCAAATAGTAAATATTATTTTATACATCTGTAATCCTTTTGGTGTTGCATGTGTCTATGGGCGGTGGTGATTACTTACCATCAGGTGACGCACTTGCTCGTTTGCCTTCCTATGTTGTAAAAAAAAAGCTAACTTACTACTCGGGTTAAAAACCACGACTACGGAATGGTCTGAAACATTGAGGTAACATCTCGATTTTAAATTTTAGAGCTTTCCATTTACTTCAATATGTACACGACGAAACACAGCACGCACTACACAACAAAAACACACGAAGGCTTTTAATTTAAAGATAAGATTTGTATCATGTATTTATTAAAACAGAGCAAAATTCACACAGGGTTACATTAAAAACACCTTATTTACTAAAAAAAAAAGTAAAATAATCATGGTTCATTTTTCCTTTGGATATACTGAACCTAAGAAAAAAAGATAGATGTCTGATTACAACTTACGATTTATAAAAGTATGTCTAACTAAAAATTATAATATGCCAAGATAAAAAAATACCGCCCGCGTGCGAGTCGGACTCGGATGCGACAGGTTCTGTACCACCGTATAATTAATATACAACAGCCAAGTATATGTCAAAACTTATACAGTTACTTAACAAAAGATGGCGTTATAATCAAATACAACATTCACACACATTCTGGAGAAAGGCCAGGTCAGGAGTACCCTACACCAACGAGCATGCATGAAGAATGTCATGAGAGTAAGTGGAGCGAGAGCTGTATGTCAGGATCGTAGCAAATGGAAATCCGTGGTCTCTGCCTACCCCTCCGGGAAACAGGCGTGATTTTATGTATGTATGTACAAAAAACGCCTTTAACCCTTCAACTGCCGACTACTTTTTCATCAGACATGCACGTGTCGCCATCTATACAAAAACTGTATGACTTTTGTCATACAAAAGACTGCGGCGAAATGAGCTGGATATTGTGTGTCTTAAATTTCAGACAATGCCGGTTAAAAGGTTAAACTTTTAACTATTTTTAGGGTTCCGTACCTCAAAAGGAAAAACGAAACCCTTATAGGACCTTGTTGTCCGTCTTTCTGTCTATCTGTCTGTCTGTCTGTCTGTCAATTATATTCGGTATTGAGTTGAAATTAATATCAAATACTCTGAGTCTGAAGTCCTTTAGGGCCCTGAAAAAATCAAACTTCTGAGTCAACGGAATCAAAAGATACGGCCGTTTATGCTGCGTGTTTCATACATTCGCAATACAATTAATAGATTCAGGCGTTACTTTGCGGAGGTCCATATCAACAAATTTAATAATTAATTAATGAATTAGGTAATTTGTTCCAGTTTGTTTATTCGCAATACACTCAAAAACCTATGGAGTACTTCCCGTTGATCTAGAACTATGAAATTTGGCAAGAAGCAAGGTCTCATAGCACAAATAAAATAATAAATCCGAAAACCGTAAATTTGTAGTTATTCACAAAAAAAAAATTTTTTGGTCTTAGTAAGCAAAAATGCGATACTAGATGTTGTCGATGACGGAAACTTCGGTGCGCGAGTCCGATTCGCACTTGACCGGTTTTTTGTTTTAGCAGCCATAGTAACACATTGTGCAAATTTCATGTCTATACGTAGCTATTACGGTTCAAAAGGCACTGCCTTGTGTCGCATGGACGCACAAACAGCTGAGGCTTAGTTAAAGACATCATAGAAAAATAATTCCATTGACACCCCTTGGGTACGGAACTCTAAAAGTCACCAGTTTAGTTAGACCCACAATATTATCTGACTGACACAGAATCATGCAAAGTGGCGTGACAATGAAGACGTGTTTTACAAAGAAGTGGCAGTTTTTTGTTTTATACAAAAGTAGCTACCCGCCCCGGCTTTGCATGTGTAGAATGAACATATCATGTACATAAAAACTATAAGGAAAAAAAAATCGAAATCTGTTGCATGGTTTGTAAAGAGTAAGCGGCGAAAGAAATGAAGACAGACTGAAACGGATAACGTCTTAGTTTTACAGTATATATGTAAAGATAGGAAGACACGATAACGCATCTGCAATCAGTAGGTGATCAGGTGACCCACTAGCGCGTTTTCCTTCCTATTTTATAAAAAAAAAATTAGTCTTACAAAAAAGTTTTGAAAATGTTCCGAACAGATTAGTGTGGGTAATAGTATTTTATGCAACTGCTATATAATGAGAGGCCTTAAAACACGAGTGTGGTTTTATGAAACGAGCGTCAGCGAGTTTCATAATAGGATCACACGAGTGTTTTAAGGTCTAATTATATACAGTTGCATACATTACTTTATCTACACACATATCATAACTGCAAAAAACCGTAACAGCAAAAAACCAACAAACAAGTATGGCGGCAATTCGATCTATCCGTCAAGACGAACGTTTTTTTTAATCATAGACAAAAGAATGAAGTCCTTATTGTCATGTCACTCGAGATCAAATGTCGTGCGTTTAAATTGAAAAATCATACTGAGTTGACGTTTCGTATCGATAACTGTTTTAATATCTGTGGATTTTGACAGCGGTTCCAAATTTAAATTCATAACGTCACGAGATATCGGTAATGTGATCACCAATAAACACAGACTACTAAGAGATACTACCCAATAAAGAACAGACTTACCTACTACCACAGACAAAAAAATTCTTATAATAACATTGGTTGTAATAATGCTGGTCATTTTCTATGGTTTTTGAACGCGTTATTTAACAATTATGATATGTGTGTAGATAAAGAAGTTATTTTTTCCGTGCTAACTGCGAACTATTATTGGGACCTGGGTGTTGTGAAACGCAGGAGCTTTGTAAGCGTTGACCTGGTTTCTGGGGTCTGCTTTGTGTCGTGGTCCTCCCAGTTTTCGGTGTAAGACGCGCGTCTGTAAAAAAAGAATACTTCATTATCATCCTTGTGAACTCTGCTTTACTATATAAGTAAAAACTTAGTAAAAAATCCTCCTTTGAATAAAAAAATTATTCAGCTAACACAAGAAAAATAAAAAATGAAATATTACAAAACTGCCATGGAACTTACGTAATTTATCGAATGAAGCGTCAATTTGTCTATACGGACGTGCTTACGCGTTGCTATTATCATACCATTATTAGAATACCATTGGAAAGTAATGTCAGTGCACTGTCATTTCATAGATATAGGAATGAAGCTTGACGCAAGTCTATGAAATGATAGTGTGCTGGCGTTACCCTCCAATTGTATTCTAATCACGGTTTGATAATACTACATGTGAGAGGGGCTTTCTTTTTTTTACCTACTCCCTATTTTTACATTTATATTTATATTTATTTATATTTATACATATGGGTTGGTGGCGTGGTAGTCACGACAGTTCATACTTTTAGGCGTCCTAGGCTTTAGAAATGGAAAAAAAATGTTAGAGTGTAACTTTTAATAGTACTTTATGCAACTGTTGCATAATAAGGGGTCTTAAAACACGAGTGTGGTTTTGTAAAACGAGCGTCAGCGGGTTTCATAACAGGATCACACGAGTGTTTTAAGACCTAATTATGTACAGTTGCATACATTACTTTATCTACACACATATCATAACTGCAAAAAACCGTAACAGCAAAAAACCAACAAACGAATGACAACAAACAGTAAATGATGGCGGCAATTCGATCCATCTGTCAAGACGAACGTTTTTTTTAAATCATAGACAAACGCATGAAGTCCCTATTGTCATGTCACTCGAAATCAAATGTCGTGCGTTTAAATTAAAAAAACATACTGAGTTGACGTTTCGTATCGATAATTGTTTCAATATCTACGGATACTAGAATAGAGACCCACTTGAATTTTGACAGCTGTTCCAAATTTAAATTCATAACGTCAGAGTTATCGGTAATGTGATGACCAATAAAGAACAGATTACCAGAGACAAGTAAATTCTTATAATAACATTGGTTGTAATAATGCTGGTCATTTCCTATGGTTTTTGAACGCGTTATTGAGCACTTATAATAAGTGTATAGATAAGGCAATTTTCTGACTAAACCATGGCGTTTCCAGCACTTCAATAAGCCAGCTAATATGGGTACAGGCAGTTCTGCAAACTGCACTGGGTATCCCGAAATATTATTATAACATTTACAGCTACGAACCTGATAGCGGGTTAAGCTGTGAGCCATTATCAGACCCTTATTTCACCAAACTAACATGTAGTTACGAGTATATCAGCTGACAATGATAATTCAGTGTTCATTACGCGTCCACTATTTAAACCCAGAAATACAAGAAACTCTGAGTCAGCCATGTAAACCGACTAACAGAATCGGAAGATAATTATATTAAACTTTTAATTTTAGTTAAAAACCTCTTTAGGGTATCATAGATTTACAGTTAGCGAGATTTTTATTGTCCCGTTAGATGTTTCTTAAGTGAGATATAACGATAATTTAACTCGTTCAACGAAAAAATATAGGGAGCACTTCTGTTTTTAAACATTCACAAGTGACGTTTGTAAAATTTTCTTCTCTATATGTATTAATATATTGCCTATTTCTTACATATTTCGTCTAAAATTAGTAATCAAAGTACGACTGACAAGCAATGACGTTATCTTTTTAAATTTAGCGACGCACCCGTTTGAATCATGTACTTATTGTAAGCTACGAATAAAGCGATAAAACTGCAAAAGTATTTTTTTTGGAACCAAATACCTTGAGACTTAGTTCAATGGTATCAATTAATTTAAACATGATATGTTTAACATATTTCTAATTAAATTTAAAAAATTACAGAAAATATGCCTGTTTAAGGTTGGTTTTATGATATATTTATTAGCAAGTCTGATTAAAAGACTGATTTATTTTATTTAAAGCTGTTTAAACAGTTGTTGAAGCTTTTATTATAATTAACTTTATCTAAGCGTCATAACCTGAACAATCGATTCCTTAAATCGATCCATACCTAAATCGGATTTGGTATCTAACGGAGCGCGTTAGCCTCACCTCTATTTGCGTCAGTTGACTAATAGCAAATGGGACACACAAAGCTGCGAGCGAAAGTTTAGTACGGAATAAATTGATACTAGAAATCTCAAATGTCGTAAGGAACATTAAGGGTCATGTCCCTTACGAAATTTGAGATTTCTAGTATCGAAATAACACTTACTCTAACGCGATGAGGGAAGCGACCATTGTCGTTATCTGCAGCAAATCAAGTTCCCGATGAGTGGCGTGCACCACACGACATAGTTCTTGGATGAGCCATGAGCCGTCCTCGTCTTTCCAGGACACGTAACCTGAACCAAACCACAAGAACAGTACAGAATGAAAACTTATCCCCTTCCTTGAGGTATAGTTGCAGGCAAAATCTCGAGCATAGATTGAGTGGAGTGGGTATGCTTTCGCATGCACATTTGTACTAGAAACAGCTACTGCGCAGTCAAGGTCAGTGCTCAAGATGATTGCCGGGAACAATACCGTTACGCTTCTAGGCACTAGGGTTGAGCCATAGGGTGGATATTTGAGCGTTTGAACCGCCGTCATTATTCTCGATTGTTCTTTTTTTTTGTTTCAAACGCCCAAATATTCACGCCATACGGTTTTGATGTTAGGTAGGTATAATAACGCAAGGACTTAATGTTGGATGTCTTAGCCTACTCACTTTACAAGTAACCGAATGTTCTTAAATAAGTGTTGCATTGTTAAGCACTCATTTCTAACAGTGATTTTTTACTAGCGAGTATGACATATATAAGGGCGCGCAGGCGCACGGAGCGTGTGCTGTGCGCGCCTATTTAAAAATAATATGAGAGCGTCCGCTAACTCGCGCGGGGGTGGGCTCATACTATTTGTTCGATAGGCGTGCACCCGCTCCGTGCACCCGCGCTACGTAGCGGACGCTCTTATAGGTGGCTGATGGTGTCAAACTGCAACGAACAAACGATAGTTGCTATAAGATTTTAGCCACGAATAAGGTTTGAATGATCATGTGATCGGTAGCAGCGCGCCAGCAATAGGGTAATGAACAAATGTTCATATATTGTCCTACTGACTCTGACAGCTGCTCTTAGTCGCGGGCGTGCTTTGACAGTTTTATGAAGCAAATGCATCGGCGACAGTAGTTTCAGCACAAATCACTGTGGAACGCCATTCCTGTTCATGTGTTCTGTTATGTTAGCACATCGAAATAATGCGTACTACTACCCCTTAAGAGGAGTGTGAACCCAACGCTCTCCATACAAACGGCGATAACGTTTTCCATCCTCTAAACCTTAACCTACAGCCATGATTTTTTTAAATGCCCTAGAACTAAGTTTGTAGGTTTTGATTTTTTCAATATTCTTAATTGTTTCAAAAGTATTGATGCTTTTGTGTTTTGTATGAAACTTCTTAAATGCAAATATTGTCAAATCTATGAAAAATATTAAAAAAATCAAAACATACAAACCTAGTTCTAAAGCATAATGACAACATACCAACAGTTACTTTGCGGAGGTCCATGTCAACAAACTAGGACAAATTTAATTACCTTGCTACTCCGCGAAATAGAGTTTCTGTTTCGAGGAGTAGCAAGGTAATTTGTTCCAGTTGATTAAATGTATAACAGCCACGATTTAGGTAAAAAAAATCCTATTCATCAAACAAACATTTGCCTCGAACCCATAATCTCTAGCTTCGTACTCACGGTTACTAACTACTAGGCTATCCGATCCACAAAATTCACACAGGCCTCCCTCTTCTTATTTATGTACGCTCCCCATACAAACGGCGATAACGTTTTTCACCCTTCAAACCTTAACCTATAGCCATGTTTTTTTAGTATGCTACTATTATGCCAAAGAACTATATTATTATGTTTATATGTTTTGATTTTTTTAACATTCTTTGGATTTGTGAATATGGTATTTTTTTTTGGTTGATTTTGATAAAATGCAAATATCGTCACATCGTCGTCGTATCGTCGTGTTGTCGGATTATGTTGGAACATGTTTAATTTTCAAGATCTTTATAAATGTTATAACTATGACTATCCATGAAGAATATTAAAAAACCAAAACATACAAACCCAGTTCCAAGGTATAACAACAGCATACTATATTACCATGACTATAGGTTAAGATTTAGAGGCTGGAAAACGCTGTTGCGGTGTGTATCGAGAGCGGTTTTTGAGATTTGACAATCTTATTGAGTATTGAATAAGTTTTACCTTCGACAGAAGATGTGAGCATAAGTGTGTCGGCATGAGTGGAAAGCACGGCAAAGCCTCCTGCACTGTCAAACTTCACGCGGCCCGGGTCCACTCCCCCGCCCCGGCACGCCTGTATAATGAACAGCTTCGGCTTGCCCACCAGCCCGTTGCCATGCTGCAGCAGCGTTATTAACCCCTGCAGTCACAGATTGTAGAGTAACAGAGTTAAGACCGCGAAATTGGGTCACACGTTGTCAGAGCAACATGCTAGCTATATAATTACTGTTATGTAAGGCAAGTGTCTATGGCATGGACCTTTTAGGTACATAATGTAGCCTGAACTTTATACCTCACCTTAAGTTCGTAAGGTTGGTCGTTTGCCAGCACCACGCCATTTGACTCGCCATGCGTTAGCACCACCACGCAAACACACGAAGTGTTGCGATGATCCCGTTTGCTAACTGCAAACATCACACATTATCATCATTATTTTAAAATCGCAATGACGTCAGTTGCTGCAAAAGAGCTTCCTCCTAGACTCTGCAATGAACCGGTGTAGGCAAGCTTCTTTAGCTAAAATATCACAGGTTTTTAATAACATTTTACTTTACGTTTCTTTGCGCACTTCCAGGTGTGTTTAACGTTAGCTAAGTACTTCCGAACAGTTATGATCAATATCAAAAGTAGAGTACTTAAATAGCGACTCGTCGTCTCCCTCCATCAGGTGATACTATCATCAAGCGAAACCCTACCGTCAATGATGAAGTATTCAAGTGGCTCATTTTCTAATACCCGTTCCTCGTTCCTCACTAAAGACGACCATCAGTTCCGCGACCGATAGATATGTCTCACCCACTGCCATTCAGACTTGGGTATTCTTCGCACTCACCATTATCTTAGCGCTTGTTACTGTCTTAGTTCGGGGACGCTTCGACCATGATCCCAGCTTCAGAAAGTCAAGTTATTACATTGAAGCGACTGCCATTTGATAGAGAAACCGGACCGACAGAATCATCGTTACATATTCATTTACATCAATGTACAGATTTTCTCAAGTCACTAGGCCACCAACGCTCTTTAGTATTCTTCGCACTATCTTTATAATTTAATTTGACCGCGCTAAAAAATACCAACAGTGAATAACTTCTATGACAACAGTTATTTTTGTCCTGGCTTCTTACTATCTATTACTTAGGCCAAAAAATTATCGAAGGGTATTACGTGAGTCACTGTGCAGATTTTGAGATGAATCTCAATTCATTACCTATTGACCCTTGTCACCTGATATACTATATACTACTTATAATGATAATAACTACTCACAGTCTTTAACGATTTTGTAAATTTGGTCACAGATTTCATCGGGATAGTGGTGAATAACAAAGCCTAACCCATTTCCAAACACTTCGCTCAGCCTTCTAACGTCGCGGTCGGTGTATTCACGAGGCTCTGGCTGATTTTCCTTGTATCTCCTGTAATACACCTGACACATAAATGCTATTCTTTTGGTTTTTGCGTGCACTAACTGGTAATTAAGAAAATAAATTCTTGGTGCCTTAACGCAACATTCTGCCTAAAAACTTTGGACCCAGTAAACAGGAGATGGCTGCTTTAGAATCTGGAAGAACAGAAAGATTGAAAATCTTGTGGCAGAACCCAATGTAATCAGAAAAACAAAAGCCCATCGTCTCGGATGGCTTGTGCCCCCCAATACAAATGGAGAGATGTTCTCGAGACGGAACTGCGGTATCTTAGAGCCTAAACCTGGCGAAAACATGGGCGAGATCTGGATAAGTTGCGTAAACTAGTATCGAAGATCAAGGCTCGCTTCGGGTCGTTGGGACACCTTAGGTCCTAAAGTTTAGAAAGTCTTTTTAGTATTCACTCTCGTTTCTACTTAGTTGACAGTTTCCATAGAGGTCAGAAATATAAGCTGGAGTATTACCAAAACAAACGGTGCTTCTGGTACTTCGAGTGACTGAAGATCAGCATGAGCTTGTCACCAGCCATGTCATAGAACATTTCACGTGTGTTGAAGGGAAGTGGTTCCAGCGGCTTGAGTGGTAAAACTGGAATCAAGTTGTCGGAAGTATTGTGCCTTGGCCGGTATGCCTCGTCCGTCGAATCCGTCGGCTGCCTAAAAAACAAAAGAACCAGGAATAACATATAAAAGAAAAATAAGGCTTTCTACACAAAACGCACCTTTATTAAAAAGTTTTTTTGTTTTTCCTTTTAAACGATACTATATGCGAAGCGTCAAACTTAATCTGATTATACCTAGTTCAAACTCTAAAATAAAACAAAAACCTGCCAAAGCCCAAAATAAATGACGTTAGCAACAAAAAATGATTAGCAAAGATATGAGGACAGATAGCAACAGATAGCTACTTTATTTTATATTATGTTAAAAATATAGGTAAAGATTGTAAATAATGATGAATTCATACTTGGTGCGTCAACTTTCTTAAAGAAATACAGAAAACCTTTCCAGATGATAAGTGATGAATGAATGAATGATAAAAACCAGTTTGAAAAATGACCATTCAGAGTGACGCAATCAAACGAGATTGTACGGCATTCAGTTAATATTAGATATCTCAAAAATGCACCTCGTTTAGAAAACAAAAGTATCGAATAAAAAGTTCCACTCAAATTCAATTTCTACTGTAAAGAAAATTTAAATTATATATTCAACAGGCGTATCCCGAGTCGGCGCATTTATTTTAAAAGCATACAAAAGACTCCTTTTAATCCTGGTGAACACGCGGCACGTGTCACTGCGAATGAGTGACATATCATGCGAATGGCAGCACATTTTATATGTGTATCAGTATAATTAAAAACCTATAAAACTTAGAAGAAAGTAAAAGTCCACTTGCGTGCACAGTCGCAAAAATAAGAGAGGAAAAGAAACACACCAGTATAACTTAGTATGTAACAGTTTAGCACAAGTCAGTGAACATTATAGCATGCTTTGACGGTAAAAAACTTGTTGCTTATCAATGTTCTTTGTTCGTATATACTCGTACAAAATAGAGTAAGGGGCCATTTACATGGAGCGAGTTCTCGTATGCAAATTGCATTACATTGGGAGGTTTGGTCGACCGATCGATCACATCATAACTTGGTAGCTTGGAATGTAATGCAACTCGCATGCGATAACCCGCTCCGTGTAAATAGCCTTTAAAGGTAATGCAAGGAGAATAGAGGTGAACGATTGCACACAAGACTAAGGCTGCGTTTCCATCAGAGATCTACGAGGATACGCATCCTACTCAGCGAGGGATGTGTTTTTAAAGAACCAATGAGCCGTTTTCACCAGAGCTGTGCTGACCGAGGCGAGGTAAATGAAGCGATTCTATTGGCTCTTACAAACACATCCCTCGCTACGCATTCTCGTACGTCTCTGGTGGAAAAGCAGCCTAACTACACAGCGCTGTACAAAACCAAACAAAAAGAAAATTTGATCAAAGCTCTCCGGTACACACATGGCATGCAGTAGTGTGCACTACCACTCTTGTTGCATTAGATACCGTTTATATCTTACAAAATAACTTGAAACTTACGAGTATTATAATTAAGTACCTGGTAGGTTTCTTCCAGTTGATTCCACAAAAGTCTGCCTCGCTTTTTTTCTCCATGTTTTCTACGCGTTTTCTGTGTCCTTTAAGAGTGTGTGATGAGAGGAAAACGTTTGAGCTGTCGCCACTAGTCGCCAGTGACTTCTTATTGGATGCGTGCCCCTCTCACCCGTTTCCTCTCAGGCGTTCCGTTGATTAAATGTTCCTATGGTATAGCAGGTAAGGTAAGTTCCGCACAGTTACACCAAAACACTATCGGTAAGTAACAGTTACGAATTTATTGTTTAAAAGAGGTTACTTTTAATCTTACCGGTATTAAGATATGTCAAAGACCACGCATCTGAAATAGTTATGGATTTTGGTTTAATGCAAAAATTGTAAAAGAGATTAAAGTAATAACAAAAATGAAGCGATTTCTGACGTATCAGGCACACAATCCAACGACTGATAGTGCACTGGATATCGATTGCCATATTCGATTGGCTGCGATGATAAACCACTGATAAAAGTACAGTCAAGGGCAAAGATTGTATACACCACGAAATCTTGTAAAATGTCTTCCAAGATCATGGACATGAGGACACCTAGTTAAAGGATCATAAATAAGTGTATATACTTTTTGAAGACATGTAAAAATGCAACGAATGCGATTAGATTTATCTAATCGCATTCGTTGCAGTTTTACTTGTCTATCTATAAATAGATAAACTATACCTATACCTAGATTAGACTAGACTAGAGACTAGACAAGCCTAGACTAGACACTATACAACAGACTAGACTATACTAGACTCGTGGAACATGCTCCTCGTTGGGTGTAGGGGTGCACTTAATAAGGATTTTTGGAAATTCCGCCATTAAGAGGGTTAAGACGGTAGCAGTTTAATTAATTTAATTAATTTAAGAATGTAATGTTATGATATAGGAAACTAATCGCATGTTAATGTTAGGACTCTTTTTACTACCTTCTACCTTCTACTTTGCAATGCCCTGCCAGGGTTACCATTTAACCTTTACTTGATGTTTAAGACCTCGAATACTTATGTAATGTGTTTATGGTGTGCAAATAAAATAAATGAATATGAATATGAATATGAAGTTAGTATGTAATCCAAGCGGACAAAGCCGAGGGGAAAAAGTAATTGTCAATAATCTGTCTTCATATAATGAAAGTTTTAAATAAGTGTTGTATTAAAAATGTTATATAATATTAACAAATGTTATTTGTTGCAAAAGACCTCCGCAGAGTAACTCCCATTTTAGTTATTTTTTGGGGCAAAAATATTAAATAGTTCAAGTCCTGCCATTACCCCAGTTTTTTGTTTGTGTTGCCATGTCATTACATTGCATTTAAATTGAAACAGAATAATTAAATACATGTCTTTGTCTGTGATTGTACCTTTATAATTTATTTAAAGAAACCCTTATCTTTAAGTACCCGTTTCTAAGAATGACCACGTATTTGTTAAACAAACAACAGTATGCGTTCACCGACTAAAGATTGTTAAATCGAATAAACAGATAAAACATAAATCAACTTATCGATGTCACAATCATAGACATTGTACCGTACCGTTACTAAAATTATTATTTTTTTACATAAAATAAGAAGGCAAACAAGCAAGTGGGTCACTTGAGGGTAGGTGATCACCACCGCCTATAGCCACCCGCAACACCAAAAAGATTGCAGATGCGTTGCCAACCCAGAGGGTTAAGATGGAATACCTGTTGTACCAGTAATTACACCGGCTATCTTGCTTTCCACGCCGGAACACAATAGTGCAACCACTACTGATTAGCGAGCAAGATGGTTGTAGCGATCCGGACGGACCTTGCTCAAGGTCCTTCCACCCGCAAAGTTTATACCTTAGTTTGTCATATTGGGTCTACAGGTGTGGATAGCGACTTAATACCACTCTAAGAGGCCATCACCTCTTTACAGCAGCTACTATACAGCGCAGTGTGCTGTGATCGCGTCGACTAAAAAGTCGCCGGTGAACTAAACCGCTCTGCGACTGCCATCCTTTGTTCTGTATCTGAACTCTGTTTATTGATGAACATTAAATTTTCCATCTGAAAAGTGAGATTTATTTCAAAATGAATAATGAAACGCTTTCAAAGATGAGAGCTGGATTCAATGGCTGAATTTGAATAAAGGTCTCGGCAGATATGACCTGCATTTACTCTTTTGTTAGGGGTGACACCTCGGCTTCGTTTAATGTTGTTAATTAATTCTGTTAATGGAAACAATATTTTAACGGAAATGTTTAGTTATTGGGGAAGTGTTGGAAAATATGCTGCTTTGAAGATGATGGATGCAATTAAATTTAAAATAGTTCGTATTTTTAAACAGGCTTGGTTACACTAGATGCATTCGTAGTCTGAATTAACACACGCGGTTTAGGATAATGACGTACTGACCGAAAATATTTAATTATAATGTAAGTTTTTTTTTGTTCTTTTTTTTTCAAATTTCTCAATAATATTAGTATTAGGTAGACAAGAACTTTTGAAATTTCTCAGATAATATTTCCTGGAACATTAAAAAAACTGCATGCTTTTTTAATTTGCTCTAAACCGCTCTAGCTCGCACCTTTTCAGAACACGGTCTCAAAACAAAATGGCCGTTTTATTCGGGCAGTTCGTTCAACCGATCCTCCGTTCTATCATCTGTCGGACCATTGACCGTTCCTGCTGAGTTGCTGTTTGTGTCTCATTCAATCGCATCGCTCTTGTTCTTCCTTTAAAGGAAGCATGTCCCCGAACTTCGCTCGTGTGAAGTTTTGTTGCTTTGAAAAGACAAAGTACCTACTTCGTTTTTTTTCCAGGAATCAGGATTACCTTCGGACGCAACGTAAAGATGAGTTTTATAAGTAAGATGCCTTTGTCTGTCTGCTAATCTGTAACTTCATAGCTCAGGATCCAGTGAGCTAATAAATAAATAAATAAATATCCCTGGACAATTCACACTAATTGACCTAGTCCCTAACTAAGCAAAGCTTGTACTATGGGTACTAGGCAACGGATACACATATTTATTTAGATAAATACGTACTTAAATACATATAATATCCAAGACTCTAGTACAAATATAATCACAAAGAACTCAGTTTTATTATTTGATAACTGAACGAAATGAGATAGATTTTAGTCTTCTGTGGTGAGAAACGGGTTAGCGGTTTTAAGACATTACGATTTAAGAAAGTATCAGGGTGTACTTAAAAATTCAAAATTCAAAATTCAAAAGTTTATTCTGCAAATAGGCCACAAATAGGCGCTTTTACATGTCATTTCAGTTTAAATAATAATATTACAATATATAAAAAAATAATTAAATAAACACATTAAAATACATTAAAGACACTCAAAACAATGAAGAACAAGGCTATCAATGATAGGTATAGAGACAACTTATTACTATGTTAAGGGCTTAAAAGCATTTTTGTCATCTAAAAATTCATTTACACTGTAATAAGCCCTACTGAGCAAGTGGCGCTTAATGTGAGACTTAAATCTATTCAAAGGCATATCCAGCACATCGCGGGGTACCCTATTGTAAAAACGTATACAGTTCCCCACGAACGACGTACCTACTTTACGGAGACGGTGGCGGGGTACAAAGAGTTTATCCTTATTCCTCGTGTTAAAGTTATGAATGTCGCTAAGTTATAATGTCGCTAAAGTCTTACTTTGATATTATTACCGTTATTGTTAACAGTAGGAAAAAAGCTGTTTATAAGACTATTAGTGAACCAAGCGCTCTTCATACAAATGGCGATAAAGTTTTCCACCATCAGAACCCTAAACTGTAGCCGAGATTTTTTTTATATGTTTTTATTATGCCTTAGAACTTGGTTTGTATGTTTTGATTAAGGCATAATTTCCTAGCCGGGATTGAAACTATCCAATAGTCAACCCAGTAATTGCTTGTCCACTTTTGAACCTTAACCCTTTGTAATACGGTCGAAAAGTGCTCAAGCAATTTCTTGGTCGACTATACATACCGAAGTGAAAATCATCTCAATTTCGTCGTGAACATTTCATTGTTTCGTTCAACAAAGAACTTCTGCGCTTGTTATTTTATAAACTATACTGGAAAGGAAATAGAACGGGAGCTAATCCGACTGCTTTCTCTAAGTCTTATTCCATTTCGAAAGTTTCAGCAAAACATAACATCTAAACTTTAAACGTTTTAGTATCTCGACGATTCAGATGCGTTAAAGCTGGGATTAAACTCATTTGTAAAAATAGATAAATTGAATAGATAGAAATAATAATAGATTTATTATTATTTTATATAGTCTAGTTTCACTGTTTTATTTATTTCTGCAACACCTACCATCTTGTTACCTTAGTTTTAATTTCTATCTCTATCCAAAGGTTGTCTGGAAGAGATCGCTCTCAAGCGATAAGACCGTCTTTTGGATACCTATATTAAGATTTATCTGTAATTCTGTCAAACTGTAATGTGGTATTCAATAAAGCATATTGTATTGTATTATATGTATGTATTCATGTAAACTCTTTATTGCATATAATAATAAAAAATAACAATTTACAAGAAAATAAGTATCATGTACAAAGGCGAATTAAACCGTATTGTACTTAGGCGTATTGTATTGTAAATTAGAACCAACTCTTGCAAAATAGTTCCACCAGTGTCATATCTTTATTTTTATTTAATTTCAGACAGCAAAAGGTCTAATAAATGACTACTTAATAACTAACACACTAACTTAAGCTTACTTAGAGTCATACATAAATACATGGTACACATGATGACATGATGATTTGACATAATGTTTAGTTAATTTAATTGTAATGCTATTTTATTATTTTTCTTATACTGTTATGACATAATTATGACATACTATTGTAATTGATGATTTGACATTTCCTTTATGTATTTGTATAACCTATTAAGTTAAGTTTATCTATAAGCGTGTTGGTGTAAACTGTAAGCTTGTAATATTTTTGTTGAATAAATAATAATAAATGATAGTATATACTTAATAACACTTTAAAACTATATTGTTAGGGCTTGAATCTAAGATTTAAAATGTAGAGTTAACTGTGTCTCACTGAGTTTAGTACTACTAGCATTATGTTATCGATATAAAACAACCAAATGCCAAGTCAATCCGTGAAAGCAACTTAATATTCTAGTGTAAATAAACCAGAACTTCGTAGGGTACCCCTTGTACTGGTACCTAAAATAATTATCATTGACACCTACCTAGTTATTGCAAGATTGTCAACACTACTACCCTAATATTTTAACGCGACAGGCGACCGGTGATAGTGACATTTGGTCGTACATTACTTTGTCAACAAGTAACGCTACAGACTTACAGGCTTAAATCATAGTGGGCAAGCAATGTAAGTATAACGAATTGTCAATGACACCTGTCGCCTGTCGCGTTTATGAAATTGGGCCCTGTCGACATAATTGTAAAGGGTTTCATAGAAAAATGTGACATTTATGTTTAGTTGTAGAACTTGTAATTTCTGAGGTATCGGCCCCTGTTTTTTTTTATGATATAGGAAGACAAACAAGCAAGTGGGTCACCTGATGGTAAGTGATCATCACCGCCTATAGACACCCGCAACACCAAAGAGATTGCAGATGCGTTGCCAACCCCAGAGGGCTAAGATGGAATACCTCTTGTGCCAGTAATTGTACCGGCTGTCTTCCTATTCACGCCGCAACACAACACAACAGGGCAAGCGCTGCTGCTTAGCGGCAGGATTAGCGAGCAAGATGGTGGTAGCTATCCGGACGGACCTTGCACAAGGTCCTACCTCCCGCGAAGGTTGTATATAAAGAATTTAAATTGTAGCCTTTAAGCTAACCTTTTGCATTTGACTTATAAAATAGTGGCTACGGCTCTGCAAACCGGACTAACCCAAATACCAGAACGTTAAACTAAGGTACACCCGCAATATCTGCCATACACTCCATCTTATAAAGCACCCGGTCTAGAACGCGTGCGGAGTCAACACTGCATTCGGCGATATACCCGGTTAATACTTGTACTGGAGCTGCAGGCAGCAGGAGTAGCGCCATAAAGCGGTCTCTTTATGGTAACGCTGCGGACTGCTAGGTGGGTTAAGGTGCAAGCGAGTTTCAATGCCAGCTTTGCCGCTAGAAGTCGCTCAAAGTTTGGATGACAGCTTATTTTTGTGTTATATTATTATAATTTATGGATTCAGGCGTTACTTTGCGGAGGTCCATATCAACAAACTGGAACAAATTATCTTGCTACTCCGCGACACCAGTGCCGTGCTCGTGCTAGATAGCTGCATCTGTACGACATTTATGTGTCCTCAATTAGATGTTTTTTTTTTAATTTGTACTTTTATTCGTGTTTTTTCTTTTCTATTCCTTTTATTGTAAAATGCTTTAAATTTCACAGTGCCGTAGTGAAAACTATTATACAGTTTAATCTATTAAATAATATAATATAATAAAAATAAAAAATACGACTTCATGCAAAAACCCATTCAACTATCTTGCACAAGCACGGCATTGGATTCGCGGAGTAGCAAGGTAATTTGTTCCAGTATGTTTATATTATTGTGTAATAATAATAATACGGCAAATGTCAAAATAGCAAAATATAAATGGAATATTAATAAAAATAGTTAACTCAACTTTTAAATATTCATAATACAAATTAACAACAAAAAGGACATTTAAAAATAATACAAAAACAAAAATAAAGTAACCAATACACTAATAAAATATCGGTCTCAAGGCTGTAAACGGAATAGGATTCTAAATAATTCTTTGTTTTAGAATTTTATTAAATTAACAATATTTTGATAGCTAAAACTGAATTTAAGGAAGGCTGAAAAGTCTTAAAAAAACTGGTCATTTAAAAAAGAATGTTAGTAAGATTTACCACTTTTTTTATGAAATAGGAAGGCAAACAAGCAAGTGGGTCACCTGACCTGACTGTAAGTGATCACCACCGCCTGTAGACACCTGCAGCAACGAAGAAAGTGCAAATGCGTTGCCAACCTAGAGGGCTACCTCTTGTGCCAGTAATTACTCCGGCTGTCTTGCTCTCCACGCCGGAATACAACAGTGCAAGCACTGCTGCTTAGCGGCAGGATTCGCGAGCAAGATGGTGTTAGCGATCTGGACGGACCTTGCACAAGGTCCTACCACCCGCAGTTTAGCCACTAATCTTAAATTACTAAAGATTTTGGGTTAACGAATAAGAAATACAAGCCTCTAATGAAAAGTTAGGCGCTTACCTGTCGTTCCTGCCTTGGACCCAAGGCGGGTTTACTACATGGTTAGGTACCGAAACATGTTGCGGAAATTGACCACTTCTGAAGGCTACATTACAATAAATATTGTGAAAGATTGAGTAAGGTAAAGCTATTTAGTTATGATTTAATGAAATAAAAAGCTGTTTTTAAAGACGAAAATAAATAGAGAAACATTTTCATTTTACTTAAGGCTTAAAAAAGTAATTATGTCAACAAATTTACAGTTAAACGAAATAAATATGTAGACAATTTAAGATTATTTTTATATTTTACCTCAACTAGATTATTTAAAATGGAATACATAATCAAAATTAATATAACCTACTTCATCTGTTTTAGTATTACAAAATATAAGATATAATATGTGTTACTCTACAAACTACAAATTAATGTTTCATTTTCGCAAAATGGAGTATGTGTTTTTTTATTGATGTATATAGTCGATCAAGAAATTGATATTTTTCGACCGTATTACAAAGGGATAACGTTCAAAAGTGGTCAAGCAATTACTTAGTCGACTATACCCACTGTAAAGAGGGCTATTATTCATTCCGTTCACATAATAAACCATTTCCATTTGACGAGACCAAACCTCCCAGAAAACAACATTACTTACTTCATCCAAAAACTCAACAAAACTCATTTTAAAATGGATCAACAATCGACAAACTTAAATTGGGCGGCGCGAGTCAACTCGTAAAAACTTTACTTAAAATTACGTAAAAATCCGCGTTACGATACAACGCAATAACTTTTATGACTATTACGTTTACGTCTAATAAAAAAAAGTTCCTTCCGGCCTTGGGAATAAAGTCTAAGTTGGGGCGTTATCTCTCACTTTACGATAAGTCTGAGATGATAGAAGGCTTTCACTTTCATGTCTTCTTTCAATAGGCAAGTTTCGTAATGGAAGCCATTTTGGTTTTTTGAGTGGTTCAGCGAAATAACTAGAGATTTTATTCTTAAGACTTTTGAGTGTAAACAAGACTAAAATATTTAGCTGCTTGTCGAAATGTATAACTTATAAAATTTTGACCGCCAAGAACACCTAAGAGCGTAGTTTACTCTCGTACAGTCAGTCTCGGAAGTAGCTTCATCATCATCATCTGCAGACGTGATAAGTCTATTGGACATAGGCCTCCCCTAATTATCGCCATCTTGTTCTGCTGTTAGTATCTCGATTCCACTGTTTGCCAGCGACTTTCTGGACATCGTCAAACCAGCGCGCTCTAGGTCTGCTGAGCTTTCTGCATCCTCTGCGGGGCCGCCACAAGTAGCTTAACACTTAAGAACCTTGTCGTAGTGACGTATGCAATGGGAATTGCTCGAATTTGTCACATTACTGACAGCGACAAGGTACTAAAATGTTCAGCTACTTCTGAGGCTGACCGTATCTTCGACGACCCTATCTCCAACGTAGACGTCCAACTACGCGACGTACGTAAACGTAACCAAAAGGCCAGCAACAGATTAGTAACTCTCATGGGGTTGCTGGTTGCAATGGACGGTCGTAATCTCTTAAATTACCAAGCTGACCAGCATACACGTTTGCCGACCTTAAATCATTGCTATATCTTAGGGTTTAGTTAGAGGATGGAAACAAGCAAGACAGCCGGTGTAATTACTGGCACAAGAGGTAGGTATTCCATCTTAGCCCTCTGGGTTGGCAACGCATCTGCACTCTCTTTGTTGTTGCAGGTGTCTAAAGGCGGTGGTGATCATTTACCATCAGGTGACCCAAGGTTTGCCTTCATATGTTGTATAAAAAAAAAAAAACGGTACGGCAGAGACCACAGAACGCCATTTGCTTCGGTGCTGACATACTTCCCTCGCTTCCTCCACACACGTTCCTCTCTTCTTGCATGCTCGGCGCATGCTCTCTTTATACAACTTAGTATGGTACTTGGGAAGAGTCTTATGTTACTGAATTCCTAGCATCAAAAACTCCAGTATATTCCCCATTTGAAACGTCAGATAAAGTGATATAAAATCATTCCCCCGCATTATCTTTATTGTAACGATTATGTGTTGAATATATTTAGGATCGCTTTGTCAGCGATACCAAAAACTCGTATAATTCTACGGTTTTTGCCAGTCTCTATACGAAAATTTACATTAGTCATGTCATAGTTGAAGCCAAATTTTCAACATTAGGTAAATGCTCGGCCCCGTAATTGAATGCGTAAGCAGTACAGTTGCAGCTTACTGCGTAGATTTTTTATTTTATAAAATAGAAAGGCGAACAAGCAAGTAAGTCAGCTGATGGTAAGTGATCGCCACGGCCTATAGACACCCGCAACAGCAAGGCGATTGCCGATGCCAACCTAGAGGGCTAAGATGGAATACCTCTTGTGCCAGTAATTGCACCGGCTGTCTTGCTCTCCACGCCGGAACACAACAGTGCAAGCGCTGCTGTTTACCGACAGGATTAACGAGCGAGATGGTGGTAGCTATCCGGACGGACCTTCAAGGTCCTACCACCCGCAAACTGCGCTATGTGCACGCAACGCAAGCGAAGCGCCAACTCAACATATAGTTCCATACATTACAACCGACGTGTGCACGCGCATGTTTCCAGAAGTGCTGTATACGCGTCTGTTGTGCCCCGGTCAATACATCGGATCGCCAATACAAATCGGGATCATTTCCAAACATCCCTGTCCAAGATATAGTCATTGATTTTATATTACGCCCGAGAAATTAATCTCCTCTTGACAATAGATTTGAATTTTGTATCATTTTGTTCAGTAATATTTTTTAAAATCTTCAAGTCAATGGTTAAGACCGCTCTGCCAAAATCGACTCACTGTATTGTACGGGTAATTAATTAATTTTCATAGTTTGACCTACACTGGGTTCGTGGTAATTTGTTTTAATTATATTATTTCCTGTGCCAATGTAACACTTGCATCTATAAATTACTCTTAACTGAATATCAAATGCTAACAAAATCATTGCCTCGTCTAGTTTCCATTTCTCTTCAGTTCTCATCAAAATTTATCATTCTCGCCGTCCAACTAATGAGAAATATTTTAAATAGTTTTCTTACATTATTTTTGTGATCGATTTATTTCATTGTTTCTTCTTCCATTTTCCGAAGCGCTGGTAGACTCAGACATGTAAAAGAACCTACAAGTATATCGTCACTCGAATGGTAAAACTGCTAAAGCGACACTTACTCACATGTCGCTTTAGTAGGTTTACCATCCAAGTGACGATATGGTCTACTTGCAAAATATTTTTTCATTTTTCATTCTCGTTTTTTTATTCGTATTTTCTTAGATCCTACGACCGATATATTCTATGCATGAACTTTCAAAAGGGAAGCGACAGATTGCGATAACAGTATGCAATAGACTTCATGCCTATTCAGAACTGTTGCACAGTAGAAAGGTTCCGAACAGTAAGGAAATTCGCAGTGACATGAATATTTTCACTAATATGACTGGCCAAGTTTGATTTATCTGAGTTTATCTCTATGTGCACCGTTTTCTTATGACAATAGTTTGCCAGAGACACAGGGAGAGATAAATTAAACCTTAACCGGTCAGGTTAGGCCATTGAAGAACATCTGCTGCCTGAAAAGGGCTCCTTCCCATTTACTAGTCTTACACTGTCAGTAGCAAACAGCATCCAGAACTTTTGAGTATACTTTACATTCTCCCTTACCCAATCTTTGTTTTTTACCACGCAACCGCCACTTAAGAAGATTCCTGCAACTGCACTACTGTCTTTTGGTGAATGTCCTTCCCTAATCAGAATGATAAATGTATTTTAAGTATAATGAACCTAAACCAAATACTCTACCACTTTTCCACTACTGAACGTCGATGCACAGGAGAAGGGCCGTCTTAAAAGTTCCTTCAGGGTTTGTAGGTAAACTTCAAATATGGTGTTAATCATAGATAAATATAATATCTTGACTTGTTTCGTTTCTGAATTTAAATATTGTGACTATTTCTGATTGTTCTATAATTTTCTTTTTATTAATAATGACTACAGTAATATGTTTTTAATTAACTAATTTTATCTTTTTATTTGAATTGTAATTAACTTTAAGTTTTTTTTAAAATTGACATGTAAGGCTTGACTGTAAGTGTTAATTTATGACATAAATAAATAAATAAATACATAAATAAATATCTAAAAGTAGGAATAAAAGAATTATAAATTCTATCAAAAACAGCAAATCTTTCTAAAATGACATGGATTCTGGTTTATCGTTTAACTCACTTAAAGTTACTATCACATAGAAAATGTTAATAAGTTAGAAATAAAATAAATAAAAACGTTTATTTACACATTCGACACAACTAAACAAACAAAATTAAAACAATAGATATTTTTTCAAAAAAAAAAAAGAAAAGAAAACGGAACAAAAAATAGAACTTAAACCACAGCATAAATAGAAGTAGTAACGCAATTACATTAAATGCAGTACTGCACTGACTACGTTTACTGTACTCGTATATAGGTCTCGACTCTCGACTGAATGGAGAAACGGGACAAAACGTTTCTTTATTTCATTAGAATGCATTCACTGGGAGTCTATTGTGAAAGTGTAGTATCGTCTGGTATCTAAGCGCCATTTTTTAAAAGAAAACCTTTTCTCACCACCTTCGTGAGGAAAATTTTGTCTTTTGTTAATGCAGCAACCCTGGAAACTCGCTAATGTGAACAAGTGCACAAAATTATCAGATGCCATATTTATTTCTAAAATACACAAATTTTATGTATTTACCTATTCTAAACGTCAAAAAAATACCATATTTTCTCCACATAATACAAAGTAAAGTCGCTATTTTTTTCGGGCGTGGAGAACAAGACTGCCGGTGTTATTACTGGCAGGTATTCCATCTTAGCCCTCTGGGTTGGCAACGCATCAGCAATCTTCTTGGTGTTGCGGATGTGTATAGGCTTCGCGGTGGCGATCACTTACCATCAGGTGAGCCACTTGCTTGTTTGCTCTCCTTATTTCATAAAAAAAAACTTAAGTACATATATACATAAAGTCACGCCTGTTTTCCGGAGGGGTAGGCAGAAACCACGGATATCCACTTGCTACGATCCTGACATACATTCCTTTGCTTCACTTACTCTCATAACATTATTCATGCACGCTCGTCGGCTTAGGGTACTCCTGACCAGGCCTTTCCCAGGAATGTCTCCGATTATAGTTTATTTCTTTAAGTACTTAAAATAAGGTAAACAAAACAGTCACGTGACTCTGCAAATCAACAAATCAAGTCTATCTCTTGGATCTGTGGAGAATCAAAAGATTGATTTGATTGGTTGATTTGCCGAGTCACGTGACTTATTTTGTTTACCATATTTTAAGTACCTAAAGAAATAAACTATAGGTCGGAATACGTTCGCCGCGGTCTTCCCCTTCCCATTGTTCCATCCTACTGCTACAAAAAACTTATATACAACAAAAAAAAGGACAGTTGTGCCGAGCAGCTTAAAATGGGCCCCACTCATAACGTTGCAACTGATAACTGCAAGAAAGTTCTCATAATGAAATTGGTTGTCATAATGCTGGTCATTTCCTACGATTTTTGAACGCATTATAGAGCACTTATGATATGTGTGTAGATAAAAATTCTTACATACTTAATAATAGTTATGTATGTGTGTTTTTATGTGTGTCCAGATCTTTTCCACTGCATACTGTCTACTACTGAGTGTTACATAATTATAGCTCTGACCTAGTATTAAAGATACATCACCTTTACCACGACAATTCCTTTTATGCCACGCCGTAGTAACTATTTTATTATTACGAAATAAAACGTCACAAACTTGTCTAGTATTTTATTCAGAATTCATTGTTGTGAACCAAGAATGGCAATAAAAGTTGTACCTCGCCGTGTTTTATTACGTTCTCTAGAAATGTGATGCTTTTTTGACAACGTTGAAACTTTGAGTGAGGACGTCACCGGAAGTTGTGTTACTTTACCGGTTTTGGCTGTGATTATTTGAAAGGTCACCGAAATGAAATTTCCTAGAAAAAATGGGTCGCAAGAGTTTGGTTTGCGAAATATAAGGACCGCGGTTACACTTCTGTTATGAAATAACAACAACAACAACAAATACTCTTTATTGATTCACACAAGTAAACAAAATAAAAGAACACACATAGGGAAATTTTACATGGGATTCAACAGGCGGTCTTATCGCTAAGCAGCGATCTCGTCCAGACAACCTTTGGAAAGAGATACGATGAGAAATAGTCAAAGTAGAACGGGCAGTGCCAATTAAAAAAGAATCAAACACACTCAAAATAAGCGTACATAAGAGTTTACATAGATAATAATAAATAAATAAAATGGTATAAACATACATATAAATTTAAATAAATAGTGATCGAAGGTGGTATCTCACGGACTTTAATTATTGAGCTTGTATGGAACCTTGTTACAGTGATATTGCTTTGGATTGTTTACTAACACGTGGCTACATATAGGCAAAGTCACTGTGACAGGGTTCTGTGGTGGCTTAACAATTAATATCCGCGACCGTATATAAGCAAGTGGGTCACCTGATGGTAAGTGAACACCACCGCCTATAGACACCCGCAACACCTAGGAGATTGCAGATGCGTTGCCAACCTAGAGGGCTAAGATGGAATACCTCTTTGTGCCAGTAATTGAACCGGCTGTCTTGCTCTTCACGCCGGAACACAACGGTGCAAAACCTGCTGCTTAGCGGCAGGATAAGCGAGCAAGATGGTAGTAGCGATCCAGACGGACCTTGCACAAGGTCCTACCACCCGCAAACTTTTCAAATAAAATTGTTTCTTTTCGCCACTTCTTAGCCGTCTACAATAAATTTCTCGAACGCGTTAGCGTTAACTTTTCAATGCGGTATTCTAATGACTTTTTTATTTCCAAAATTGATAGAAATGGTTAAAAGAAGAAAAACTGTGTTTTTAGTTTTCTTTTACTATTATTATTTTTCGAAATATCACAAGTAATAAAATGACAACGGGCACGCGTCGCGAAAAGGCTCTATCGCGCTGCATACAGCACCAGTGACGTCACTATAGTGATTTTGTATGGAGCCAACACTAAATCGTGTTTATTTTAATACTGTAAGCTTTTAGTTAATTACTCGCATACAAAATTTTTCTACATTTTTTATTTGGATTCGAATGACATTTCGAAACAAAAAAAAAGAACTTTTTCTCTTCGTCATCTTTGTAGCTTTGTATCACTCCTTCTAAAATATCTATAAATAGTAATATATATATATATAAATAGTTTTTTTTACCTACTTCTTTGGACATAAATATGTTTTTAGTGGTCGTCTACAACAATGTTGCACTTTTATGCTATTCGATTTTTGAGTGGAATACCGTATTACATCGAAGTAAGACAGCGCCTCTAGCGACGAATATTTGCAACAAAATGATTCCATAGTAATTATGAAGTTAACGTTCACTTTCAAGACGTTTGTTCTGACAGAAAACTTACAATACGGGCTCAGGAGTGCGATTTTCTAATCTCACCGGGTGACTAAAGCTCACCAAAATGGCCGTTTTCCATACAAATTCGGCCATGATGAGCGTGAGTCGCCTGCTGAGATTCAAAAATTGCACTTCTAGTATGTGAAACGTTCGAAAAATAAGTTATTATTAGACAAAATAAAAACAAAAGCATATCGAAAACAAAGCAAGCAACTTAAAGAATGTCAAGATACCGAGACCACGACTTTCATTCGAAGTTCACAATAAACTATGTTCATTGATAAATTTATAACCGTCTGCCGTATTCGTATCTGTGGTTGAAACGTTTTATTTATTCAAAAGCAATAGAAACTTTATTTTCCTCACTGGCAACGACCCGCGTAGAGAACTTTGTAAAATATCTAAGAAATAAATTTCTACTTCGATATTTTCTTGGCTTTGCGAGAAAATCTCGATCTAGATAGAACTTGGCCGCCTGTGGATACCTTTAGTATTATTTATTAGTGTCTCACAAAAATAGACTACACGTAGAATAACTGGGACTTTTATTAAACACATTACTTTAAGCGATAGAAAACCTGTGGTAGCGACTGGTCGCCTCTTTCCGGAGTAGTTTGAGAAAGGACTGGCTTGACTCTTCCTCTTAAATGTTATTGTATGTCCTCTGACTTATGTATATGTATTTTATATGTAGTTTATGTAGGTCTATATCTATTTGTATTGGTATATTATTATAAGTTTGAATATTTTTATGTATTATATGATAATATATGAAGTTAAGTCGATTTGCTTAGTTTGCTTTTTCTTTATTTTTTCTGTATGTCTACTCTAGATCTTGGGTCCTGCTCAAAGGTTAACTGGAAGAGATCCCTTAAAGGGATAAGTTCGCCTTTTTAAATCTGTTTTGTCCTGTTATCTGTTATTTTATGTGTTTAGTGCAATAAAGAGTCATACATACATACTATAACAACACATCGCGACTCTTTTTGTCGCTCGTTTCTTCTCTTTCTGACCTTCCCAGTAGAAGAGAGATGCATTAACCGTCACCACTTTACCCTACTCGAGAAACCGAAACACTAATTCACCGGTTGTCACGTTACCACACTCATCTTTTTTTTATGAAAGAATTTACAAAGTAAGTTAATAAAACATAATTTTATATGCTTATTCTTGTTTATTATTATAACGTCAGTTCATTCCCTGCTTTATTAACTTAATTAATATTAAATATTAGTTGTCAATCACAATAACTTTGAGGTATATTTTCCACGTACAAATCAACTTGACATTTCTATCGCACATAAGTTTATTCTGTTTGATATAGAAGCTTATTTAAGAGTAGCAATAGCCTCACACAATTTCTGTAGTAAGGCTGTGGCTTCTGTTCAGTTTATGGCTGGATCAGACAAGGCTAGTTGTTCATTGTTCAACCTGAGATAGCAAAACTGATTAACTCTAGTTAGTGAGAGCCACTTCACAAAGGTAATTTTGTTTACTATAGAGCCAAAGTTACTGACTTTTCTTAATACAACAGTGGGTTGATTTTTAACATTTGAGCGCTCTACACTCGCCAACCGCGCCAATCAATGCCGGCTAAAATATACGCCTGCGTATTTAATTAGCATAAGGCTAACGAATGACGAGCGCTTGGAAGTTAAAATTCAACCCGCAGGTCTTAAAATGTCTGCAACCAGCAATTGGTGACAGACTGATGCTTCCGCATACTGGCTTGCTAGCCTACTAACTCTAGCTAGTAGTCCTGTTCAAGCAGTACTCCTAGCTTCGACACTCTGGAGCTAACTGTAGTGGTTGGCTAGCTTACTAGGTTCAGCTAGTGGTCCTGTTCATATAAAGACCTTAGCTTTGACAGTCTAGTGTTCCACTATAACAATGGTTAGCTAGTTTACTAGCTCTAGCTATAGATCCGTTTATACAAACTCCTAGCTTAGACAGTCTGACGCTAAACTATAGTTGTCCTGTTGAGACGACGAATCTCCTAGCTCTGACTAGCATTGCTGAACTATCGATAGTTTGACTGGACTTTAATGGATTAAATTATAAACTATTGGATTTTAATGACTATCGATACTATCGATAGTACCGATACTATCGATATTGTGACTATTTTTCGAGGTCACGATACTATCAGCAATTCTGGCGCTAAGCTGAAGTGGTTTGCTAGCTTACTAGCTCCATTTAATTGTCCTGTTCTAGTTAAACTCCTAGCTTTGTCTAACTACGGCACTAGACCATGATAGTCGATTAAATAGGAATCATTGTCAATATCGTGAGATCACCGTTAGTGTAATATACCTAGAAAATACCTCAACGTCATTGCAATTTAATTAATTCTTTTGTAGTATCTCTTCCCAGGCTTGGCAACTCCATCGGTGGTGATAGTCTGAAATAAAGTAAGTATTACTTAACTGACAAAGGTGTTTTGTTGTAGCGGTCAAAGATAAAAAGAAACGCTCACTCCTGTTAAATAATTTTGTTATGTCCTAGTTACACGAATCACTATTGTAACGTGAAGCAAAATAGTGCCGTGGTTAATTCGTTTCACTGATTAAAGTTCTTTTAATATTTTTGAGTTTATTAAAAAATACTCGTATCAAAAAAAAGCGTATTTTCATTTACGTTTTTTTGAAAACTTTATTTGTTTCATCTATGACTCTAAGATGACCACCCACGTTCAGTTTATTCCTTCGTGCTTCCCATTTTTAAACGACTTCAAAAAAGGAGGAGGTTCTCAATTCGTCGAGATCTTTTTTTATGTATGTTCTTTATTACACTACAGACAGTGCTGCAAGTAGGAACTAGTCGAAGCCGCACGGAGGTATCAATTGAACTTCAGTGGTCATATTTAAACCGGTGGCTTGTCCAAGGATAAGACTTACAACTATGCATTCTCCATCAGTAAACTCGTGATGGCGCGTGGTTGTCACTCCTTTTTCCGGTATCACTGAAGTGGTCACCATTTCGTGATCACTCGGAGTTGTAGTCACACTCTGAATAAAAACATGTATGTGATGATATAACATGACTTACAAGTGCGACAATTTAGCATATTTGTCACATTTTTGCATGTAATACTTTACAATTATGTCAAATTGTAGCACTTGTAAATTTTGTGGTACTGGTTGTATTTTAATAGAATAGAATGTCATTTGAATACATGCGCTGTTTTGCGCTGAGGTGAATAATGGTCCTAATAGAATTCTTAATCTAAATAATATAGATTGTAGACTCTAAGAAAAATAACTGCAAATTAAATATATGATTATTACATTTATGAAGGTATAATATAATGTATTGTGTCAGGTTCGTCTGTGAGTCTGTTTGTGGCCTGGCAATTACGGACTTAACGAACTGATTTCAATGCAGGATACTTGGTGGTTCATACTCCTCATAACGCGTCGCGTTATTGCGACAGGCTTCTAAGGTGGTATGTGAATGTAATTTCCTTACTGTACAGTCATGGAATTTAATTTCCAACCCACCTATTAAACCTTAGGTGGGTTGGAAATTAAATTCCATGACTGTACAGTAAGGAAATTACATTCACATACCACCTTAGAAGCCTGTCGCAATAACGCGACGCGTTATGAGGAGTATGAACACACCGTTCTCCATACAAACGGCGATTACGATTTCCACCCTCTAAACCTTAACCTATAGCCATGATTTTCTTGTATGTTGTCATTATACCCTAGAACTAGGTTTGTATGTTTTTATTTTTAAATTATTTTTAATGGATTAAGATTAAAGGAAGATCCCTAATACGTTCATGTCCTTTACAAGTAAATTAGTAAAGTTATGAGTACCTACACATTCAACTTGAAAGTAATTTCAACCCGTTATGTTAAATTACTTTAAAGTTGAATTTGCATTAACATTTCTTATGTTCATCATCATCATCATCATCTCAGCCACAAGAAGTCCACTGTTGGACATAGGCCTACTCCATGGATGTCCAAAGTGACCGGTTGGAAGCAGCATGCAACCAGCGCCTTCCTGCCACCTGTATGAGGTCATCGGACCATTTCTTATGTTATGTGTATTAAATAAATAATTTTTAAAAAATGTCTTGGGACGATTTACACCAAATGACCTAGTCCCAAACTAAGCAAAGCTTGTACTATTGGAACTAGACAACGGATATACATACTTATATAGATAAGTACATACTTCAATACATATAACATCCAAGACTCAAGTACATTCGTATTCATCATACAAACATTTGCCCCTCCCGGGAATCGTACCCGGAACCTCTAGGTTCATAGTCAGGGTCGCTAACCACTAAGCAAGTCGTCTATGAGCATTGAATTGTATTTTTGAGCAACTATCTTTCCAATATAACATTATCATGTGATCTCAACCGTAGTGTCACATTCAAAAACTTTATCAGGTACACTACAACTTATATTTAGCACGTTAGTATCAAAGGTAATTCCAACAAAAACATCGAATGTAATAATGTAGCCAAGTATCACAAGTATTGATGACCGGATAGTCTAGTGGTTAGTCAGACTAGGCAAAAAGCTTGAGGTTCCGGGTTCGATTCCGATGGATAGGTACGAATGTTGGTGCCAGAGTCTTGATGTTATATTATTATGTATTTAAATACCATATATTTATCTATATTATAAGCATGTATAGCCGTTGTTGTCTAGTAGCTAGTAGCCATAACACAAGCAGCTTTATTTCCCAAATTTGAGACTAGATCAATTGGTGTTAATTGGTCCGGATTATTTATTTAGTTATCACGACTCTTTCAATATTTATTAATGCTCAGCAATCCCACATTCCTTTATGAACGATTTTCACCTTCGGATTAAGGAAATAAAACATAAATGTATTAATAAGGTCACGCCTGTTTCCCGGAGGGGTAGGCAGAGAAGATTTCTACTTGCTACAATGCTGACATACAATCTCTGCTTCACTTACTTTCATGGCATTCTTAATGCATGCATTTAGAAGACCTGTAATCTTTTATGAATTAATTAATAGATTCAGGCGTTACTTTGCGGAGGTCCGTTTCAACAAACTGGAACAAATTATCGTGCTACTCCGCGAAACCATTTCCATTCCATCCATTTGTTTGGTTTCGCGGAGTAGCAAGGTAATTTGTTCCAGTTTGTTTTATGAATTATATGCTTATTTATTACTCGTTCGCGTCGTATAACCACATATCCATAATTTTTTGGTTATATTATTGCCGTGTATGTATTTCATCTTAGCCCTCTGGGTTGACAACGTATCTGCAATCTCCTTGATATTGTGATTGTCTATATCGGGTATGTGGGTGTGATCACTTACCATCAGGTGACCCATTTGCTTGTTTGCCTTCCTATTTCATAAAATAATTTTTCGTCTTTGTTGTCTACTTAACGTTGGACTCATTTTGGTAAATACAGTGGATCCCGCAAAGTAACGCCTGAATCTATAATTAAGTATTCAAATTAGGTCTCGTTGGATTTTCAAGGCCTCCATCTGTCTTTATCTTTCAGTGCATCATTTTTTTAACACTAGTCAGACAAAGCCGAATAACTAATAGACAACGAAATAACGGATAGACAAATGAAATTTTAAACCCGTGAGCTCGTGGTGGCTAGACTTGGCGGGAGCACTGCCGTGCACCCAAATGGAGTATTGAACACAGTTACTAAATCCAGTGTAGATGATAAGCTTGCCCTCGAATCTGATTATCTATAACTCCTGACGCTGATTTAGGCGTCACTAACTGTTTTCTTATCTTGTATGGTGCAAAACGATGAATACAAGTCTTGACTTTTATTGATAGGTAGTAATGTTTGTCTGTATATACTGTTATCTGATTTCCTTGAACATGCTCATTGCCTTCGAGTGGCAGTCTCCGGACTATCGACCGTCTTTTATCCCAACTATTAACTTGATAAGTACCTAGTTAGGTAGGTACTTTAATTTGAGCCGCAATGCTGTTCATGTTAGCATTTATGATGTTAGCCGATGCTGTCAATGCTTGTAAGTGCTTTTTTTTGCAATTTTGTAAAGTAGTTGTTGCCCTATGGGATAATAGAACAAAATGTAAGGCACCCAATTCACAGTTGTATATTTTTTTAAAATAAATACTTCAAAAGGTAAATTGTCAAATTATTTTTAAAAGTATTTAGTCAGGAAACGGATTGCTGTAACATTTTAATTCCTATTTGTGTAATTTTAAGTTTGAGTTTGACTTGCCAATACTTTTCATGTATTGTATTTTACTGGTATTTACGTAATATTTTTCAAAATGGCCAGAGTATTCAGAATTGATTCAGAAGGTATTCATTTTTATTTAGATCACAATACTTTTGTACCGGATTTTGTAAATTGTGCACTAACGAAACGCAACTATTACGAAACGTCATCCAAACGTCAATGCCAAAATTGCCAGCTGTCAGGTCAGATTATAGCAATATTTTTATTGCGATGTGCGTATAAATGTTAATTTTTACAAAATATATCAACATTTTGTACAATATTCTGTGATTATCAGCGCTTTTAGTTAGTAACGTGTAGATTTTAATGCGAATTAAGAGTTTTTTGTAAGGAATTCATCTGTTTTTCGTAACGCGGAAGTGACGGTACTAATTTGTCTTTTTGGAATCGAATTCCTATTGTTCGAGCGATTGTAGTCTTGTAAAAATGGATTACGTGACTGCCTTAAAGATTCTAGTTATCGGGGAGAGTGGTGTGGGTAAATCTAGGTGAGTTAATTCATAGTTTGATCACCGTTTCACACAAAGAAAATTTTACAAACAAGGGCAATTTAAATTATGACTCATAATTATTTTACGGAGTTATAACATGAATTTCATCATGTCAGTTGCTTATTAATTATATAAACCTCGTTAAATAGGTAGCCCAGTATATGCTGATAATTATGATACACAGATTCATTTGATATGCTTTTGTAGACCTTTAATAAGAGAAGGTTAATTCACTTATTTTAAAATGTTACCAATAACACAGTCCGTCCATTAGTAACAACCTCCGTATTTTTTCGAGTCGAGTTTCTAAGAAATTTACCAAATTAAGCAGTATTACTATTTTTTTTTATGGAAAAGTAAGGGAAGCAAAGATACTGGTCACCTGTGGCCCAACATGACTGGCCATGATTAGTATTTCTCTATGTGCATCCCTTTCTTATGACACTAGTTAGACAGCCAAAGAGACGGGTAAATTAACCTTAAGCAGTCATGTTATGCCATGGGAGAGGCCTATGTCCAGCAATGGACGAATATAGGCTGATGATGATGATGATGATGAGTCATGTTATGACCTATTTGATGACTTGCGTGTTAAGCCTTATACTCAACATTGGCAGAATTGTGCTAAGTAGCACAGTAGCCACAAACTAAAGAGTGCAGTGAAGTCGACAACAACAACAACAACAAATATTCTTTATTGTACACCACATAAAAATACAAAGCAAACAAATAAACAAAAGTGGTAGTGGTGCTGGTGTGGTGGTGGTGGTGTGAAGTCATGTTAAGGCCACTGATGAAAATGGTTTACTGGCTCCCATGGAAACCATTACACCCAAGTGAATTGCTGATCCAAGTGACCTTCAGAATCCCCCACTCACCATTTATAATTAACTACCTTTTGCTTGCACTTTAGAATCATTCTGATATTGTTTGCACAATCTGTTACATCTGTGGTTACGTAACTGGCGATTTTCTGAGGAAAAGCTATACAAATTTGATAATAATTGTAAGTGGCAGGCTAAGTTGCACAGAATAGCCATAAGTGACATTTGAGTTCACAGGGAATGTTGTTATGGAAGCTGAAACGTTAGTGGGAAAGACTGACCTTTAGTCTGTCAAATTTAATTTATTATTATGTTATTCAGGGCTAGTGTAGCTTTCTGTTAGTGAAAAAAATACTGAGTTGAATGTTGAGTGAGTTTGCGCACTGGGTCTAAAAGATTTGTGAATTTTTACCCCCTTTAATTTTTAAGTGTAGAATTATGATATGACAGCTTGCACCAAATATTTAAGTCTCAATTTTGTACAGTCATGCTGGGTAACATTAGATGGCATTAGAAATAATATTAAATTGTCAAATACTTGTAATTGGCACAAATGTCAAAGGGGCGATGAGATTATAAGACTAAGTTACTCATATATATTTTGGTAAAACATGTTACACAAATGCCATTGGCACAATCGTCTGTTCGCTCATATGAACGAGTCATTCCATAAAAAAAAAGTCACACAATCTTTTTTAACTATGTTTAATGCTACCTAAGTTATCAAAGTTACAAGGCACATCATAAGTTAACCATTTACTTAACATTAGACATTTTTAACCATAAAACTTAATTGTAGCTCAAACATGGTGCAAGTTACTCTAAGTATTGATGAAATATTACTATATCCATTGTCCATAGTATCATCTTAGCGTTCACAACGGGAGACTACAATGCATCATTCCCAGCTACAATCGGAGTTGACTACAAATGTAAGATCATGGAGGTGAACGGAGTGAAGGTGAAGCTAGGAATATGGGATACAGCTGGCCAGGAACGGTATAGGACGTTGACTTCGAGCTTTTACAGGTGAGAATAAACATGAAATGATGTAGTCCCTCATCATATTAGCAGGAAAACGCCTACCGCTGAGCATTGTCTATTTCTACTGCTTCTTTTAACAAAAAGGAAGATAAATGAGCATCCGGGTCACCTGATGGTAAGTGATCATCTCCAACCGAGGAACCAGCTACCCCAAGGGAATCGCTGATCCGTTTACGCCTTATGGGTCCCCACCCCAAGTGGGCTTTCAGATCTCTCACTCACCGTACAGTAGGGGAAATACATTCACGTACCACCTTAGGACCCTGTCACAATGACGCGACGCGTTAAATGCCACGCTATGTCACGCTACGGTGGTACGTGTTTGGATTTCCTTGATTGTACAAAATGCTTTAGCAAGCTACGGGTGGCGTTTCGCGCCGCGATCGAAACGGAAGACCGCCACTCTACACGAGACACTACTGGTCCAGGGCAGCGACCGTCTTTCTGTCTCCTGTCCCGCGTATGTCTCGCTCGCGAACTGTCGCTTGTACATTGCCTAACGGTCGCGGTCCCCGGTCTTGGTCTCCGGTCTCGGCCTCCGGTCTCGTTCTTCAGTCTTGGTCTCCCGTCTCGGTCGCGGCGCGAACCGCCACCTTACTACTTCACACCGGTTTCTGTAAGCGTGTTGTACTACCCTAGTCAAACCGCTCACCATAAATGCAAAATTTATGAAATCAGTAAAGTGTTGATATCGTTAAAGGTCATGTTTCTTTCAGAGAAGCGCACGGCGCAATACTGGTGTATGACGTGTCAGACCCAAAGACCTTAGCTAAACTAAAGGAGTGGGTCGAGGAGTTACAAGTCTACTCTACTAAGAAAAACATAGTCTGTCTAGTTGTTGGAAACAAAATTGACAAGGTCAGTTCAAATGTTCCTGCGTTGTTTTAATATTTCGTGATTTATACTCGGAACTTATTCTATATCGACTTGATAGCCTAGTGGCAGGGGGGTTCCACTCCGCACTGTAGGTACGCTCGGCCGTCTTGCCTACAGTTAGAATTCATTTATTGCGGTCGTAAACGAGTACATTAGTTAGTGCTATTATTTATTCTATGCTAGTGGTTAGTAACCCTGACTACGAAACTAGAGTTTGCGGGTTCGATTCGCCTGTTTGCATCTGACTAAGTCGTGGATATTTATAACATAGAAAAAAAATAAACTGCTGAGTTTCATGCGGCATTTCTTCTCAGTAGAATCTTCCATTTTCCGAAGCGCTAGTAGATTCAGACATGTAAAATAGCCTATAGGGCCTACTTGCAAAATTAATTTTTCATTTTTTTTTCAAACCGCCTCCAATCCGTACGCTCCTTAAAGTTGAATATCCGCTGTCGAGTACTCATACCATAAGCTTGGCTTACTTTAAGGCCAATTTGTGTAAATTGTTCTAAGATATTTACCTATTTATTTCTATCATTATTATTATCTCATTTTTTGTGTAGGCACGTCAAGTGACCAGGGAGGCTGGTCAGGAGTTTGCACAGAAACACAGAATGCTTTTCGTTGAGAGCAGTGCCAAGACTCAAGAAGGCATCAGCTTGGCATTTGAGGAGCTGGTGCAAAAGGTAAGGAAATATATTTCATGTTACAGATTTTGTAGGTTTTTATAGATATGATGCTTTAAATAGGCTGATGCTAGAAATAGGCGTTGAATCGACGAACTGGTTAATTATAAATCGTTTTTCTATCGTTACGCGTTAGCGTTAACCGTTTTTCGATAAATGATAAACTAGTTACTAGTGGGTTAGGCTCGTAAAACACATTTTCCCGAAATGTGCACTTTCTGTAAAGGTGCACTTTCCGCATAATGTGCACTCCCAAAATGTATACTTTCCCAAATTGGAAACTTTCCCGAAATGTGCACTTTTTCTAATAGTGCACTTTTCCAAAATGTATACTTTCCCAAATTGGAAACTTTCCCGAAATGTGCACTTTTTCTAATAGTGCACTTTTCCAAAATGCATACACAATGCCAACACTTGCGTGCAATTTTTGTTTCATTGCAGTTTTCTAAGTGACAATTATACCACTTCATGTATCAAACGCCGCATTGTATTTAAAATTGCATGCAAGTTGTGGCATGGTCTAAATGGGACTATAATACCATCACCCCTAAAATTTACTTTCTAGGAAATTTCTAGGATTTTCTTTAGTATCGGGAAGTGAACTTCTAGAGAAAATGTACTTTTCGGGAAAGTAATCATTTTATGAAAATGCACCTTTACAGAAAGTGCACATTCTGTAAAAGTGTACATATTGGGAAGTTAACTTTTAAAGAAAGTGTACTTTCCGGGAAAGTGATCATTCTAAGAAAATGCACCTTTACAGAAAGTGCACATTTCGGGAAAATGTGTTTTACGAGCCTAACCCTTACTAGTCAACTACATTTTTCGTGTGAAATATCAAACAGCAGCCATCTAGGTAAGTTTGAGTCAATGACAGTTGTTCGCGACACTAGTGGCCTGTTTCACGAAGCTACAAGTTACAATTTTACCTTTTTTTTAAATAATGCCAGGCATTATTGACCAATGTTGCCGGTTTAGACTTGTAAAATTGTTTTTGTTGTTGTTGACTTGTAAAATTGTCGTAATGCCTGGCATTATTGACCAATGTTGCCGGTTAAGACTTGTAAAATTATAACTTGTAGCTTCGTGAAACGGGCCATAGAACGTTCACTGAAGGCAAAGGCGCGCGTATGCCCGCGTACCAGTCAGCGTTGACGCTTGTCAAAGCGCAGCTGTCGGCGTTATTCTAAAACGCTTCTTTAGGAATCATACATATTGGCCTGTAAGTGGCAATGACCAGCGCGACACTAAAATTAACCTATGCAGTTCAGAGGGCAATGTTCCGCGAACACAACTTTTTTTGACAGTATATTTTCATTGTCCTAGATCATCGAGACTCCAGGCCTCTGGGAGTCCAATCCTTCTTCATCGAACATTCGCATAGGCCAAGAGGAACGGCGAGAAGAGCAGTCATCATGTTACGACTACACTTGTACCATATAAATAAACCAGTTATATCTAGATCACACCAGCCGATACTAGTGTTCAAAAACCCTCAAGTTCTGGACCTGTGGGATGAATTTTGACTTTCGCCACAGCCGCGGCCAATCAATGCCGACAAAAATGTACGCTCGCGTGTTTGATTGGCGAGTATCAAACGCTCGGGAGTCAAAAATCAACCGCTGTAGTTCTAATTTTGTAGACTCCTCTACTCGAATTATACAGAATTTGGTGGAAGACTTCAAATTTCGAATCTAAACGAAATTACTTATTCTTATTGAGAGGTGCACCATACCAAATATAGCGGTCGGACAGAGATCCAGTTTTAAGGAAGCTGTCTCTTACATACCGTAATGGATTTAAACATAACTACACCGCCTATATGGATATACAAATGGTAACTATGCGAAAGGGACAGCAGGCATAAAAGTGGGTTTATCGTGGACCGAATTTCCTTGATGCAGAAATTGTTGAAGTATCAGGTTTTTGCTTTTGAATCAATACTTATTAGAGGTCGCTTGCACCTTCCAGTTGTACGTAATTACTTATTACTTCCATGGTCGTGATGTAACATTGAAGGTCGGTGTTGCTATATGAAACGTAGCATTACCGCCTTCTTAGACATGTCGGCTGAGCAGGGCGATTCTCGGCTTATTGGAGAATCATCTCGCACGAAAACAACTGTCAAATCCCTTTGAAATCTGTCATTTTTGACATATGTCATATCAGATCTGTAAACTTTTATTTTGTGTGTGTAAAGGACGGAGGATTTTTTGGTCAATATCTCGGATGGTGTGATAAAGCCTAATAGCTTAGCACGTGGTCGCGACTTACTTTTTCGATTCGTGCGTCTCTTTCCTACTGACCCAGTAAGAAAAAGATGCACTTAGCGACTGCGAGAAACGGCCAACGAGTTAACTGTACTGAACTAGATAGGTGGCAGAATTATGTCTACATGTACAAAATGCTAAATAAATGCACTGATTTAAGTTTTTGTTGTGTTAATGGGATTTTTAATAACTTATTTTTAATGTAAATTAGCATATTAATTGGGTACACAGTTCAATGACCTACTCAGTCTGCCTAGAAAGGGCCTCGTTCGTATTGCGGGACATTATGCCTGACTTGTAAATTTTTACCCAACTGCCGCCAGATAGGAGCAGTAACGTAGCTACCTAGGGGCTAAGCGGGGCCGTGCCCCAGGGCCCTCAAGCTCAACAAAGGTCTTTCGCCCTGAGGGGCTTGAGCGGCGGCTGCCCCTCGGACACGGGTCTATGGAGGGGCGCGTAAGCGCAGAGAGGTCGGGATGCGGGTCCGGCTGTCGGCTAATGCTGGAGGTTCTTCAGGGCGAAACAAGACTGTTCAGAGGGAACAAAGGTCTTTCGCCGTGAGGGGGCTCGAGCGGCGGTCGTCGCCCGGACACGGATCCTGAGAGAGGCGAGGAGACAACCTCATTAAAAAACCGAATGACGTTTACCGGCCGGTTTCGTAGTGGTGTCATCACTAGGTCCCACGGCACCGGATCAAACCGGCTTGAGGAATATAGTGAGGAGGTTTATCGGGTATTCCCCTCACGGGGGTGAGTCCTGAATTTCGCCTCTTTTGGCAAAATCCGTAAATGGATTATCCTCACAAAAAAAGGGCCCTCAAGCTCAGGGGGCTCTGGCCAGCATCTGCAGCTGTCCTACTCGCTAATGTTCTCCGACCACCAGAATCGCATAGCTTTTTACATAATTTGACTATAGGGCCCCTTTTTTTTGCCCCAGGGGCTATGGTCACCAAGCTATACCACTGGATAGGAGAGTTATTTTATTAGGTGTACCTACATATCGGACTTTAGTAACCTGCTACCGTTGTTAGTAGTGCTAAGTGGTTTGATAAGTGATAGGTCTGGACCCCAATTTTTGATTCAAATAAGATTCATCTGACCATCTCACATTCAGAGCAACATGTACAGTCAGTCTCAGAACACTTAAGAACCTTGTCGTAGTAACGAATGAAATGAGATTCGCTGGAATTTGTCACATCACAGACAGCGACAAGGTACTACAATGTTCAGCTACTTCTGAGGCTGACCGTACGCAAGACAGCTTTAGTTGCTTTATTAGAGACTGGGTCATTTTATTTTATTTAATAACGTTATTGAGTTTAATGTTGACTTGATATGACATGCAATTTTTTTTAAAAATACGAAGGTAAACGAGCAAAAATGGATCACCTGATGGTATTAAATAATCACCACCGCCAGTAGACGCCAAGGAGACTGCAGTTTTGGCGTTGCCAACCCAGAGGGCTAAGATGGAATACCTCTTGTGCCAGTTATTGCACCGGCTGCTTGCTCTCCACGCCGGAACACAGCAGTGCAAGTACTGCTGGATCACCAAGTAAGACGGTGTTAGCTACTTGTTGGCGTATTAACCCGTACAGCGTCCTATGATCACAGGTGTGATCAGAGCATGCACGCAAAAATAACATCCTCCGTGAACTTAACATGGCCGGACTTAACTTAAGTTTGTTCCCTATACTTTATTACTATAAAGTAGTGTTTTTCAACCTGTGAGTCGCGACCACTGGGGGGTCGCGAAGCTTCTGTAGGGGGTCGCCAGAGGTCGAGAGAACTTCAGTAAAAAAAGAATATGTACTATATTATGTACTGATATCTGAATCCTAATTATGGAGACGCATAAAAATGTCGTATGTAATGAATATTTGTAGCACTAACATACACATACATACATGATAAAAAAGCGAAGGGTCGGGGGTCGCGGAATATTTTTTCATACTAGGGGGGTAGCATCATGAAAAAGGTTGAAAAACACTGGTATAAAGTATAGGGAACAAACTCAAGTTAAGTCCTTCTCGCATTTACCATACTATTTCAAAGTTACCGTCATGTTCAAATGCAATGTGTACTGTTTAAGAATGGCCCTTTTGTGATATGATTAAGTTACTATGTTAATGTTCTCTAATGTAGAAGTTTCACAAAATGCAGTACTTCAGGTAACTGTATAGGTTTAATTATTTTAATGTCTGCTATATTCTAGTATTCTTTTATACTGATATTGTAAGGAATGTAAAGGCTATAGACTGGTTCACTTTTCGTCATTTTATAATTCTAGCGGCATTTTGGGAAACATTTTGCCAATTGTGTTTTTTTTACTAATTCGGACCTGCTGAACACGAATATCGAGGTTGGCATTCCCGAATTTCGACCGGAAGCTCAGAATTCAAGATGGCGGCCAAGATGGTGGACGTTTTCTTACTAGTGCGATTTTTTTCGTTTAAATGCCGTTTTCAGGTTTATTTTTATCGTTGAATGCGAAAACAATTGTTTTAGAATGTTTAACCAATTATTTAGCCCTGGCGGAAGCTCAGAATTCAAGATGGCGTCCATGATAGTGAACGTTTTCTCAATTTTTCGGCTCGGGACCGACCTTTTGTTTTAAAACTGTTAATCGGGTTATATTTGTCGAATAATACGCTTATGATTGTTACAGAGTGTATAAGCAACTAGTTAAACGTTATAGAATAAAAAACTACCCCCAAAACGTGAAATTATTTGATAGTGGGATGCCCTTGCATCTGACAAAGTTCGTGTTTTGATATGATATTGCATGGATATTCTTTGTCTTTTAATTGTATATATTTGCCGATATTTCTGGTTTGGCCCTTAGTTTGACGTTTGATGAGTGAAACTAGGTTGTTAAAGCTATTTATTACTTTGAGGTAAATGCAATAATGTACAATATCTGCCGCGAGAACAGGTAAACTACGCTTCCCGAAGGTAATGACGAATGAATTATCTATTATAATACTAGAATTTTAAAAATTATATTAATCATTTAATCATCATCCTCATCATCACCATCTTTTCACGAATTTGTACCAAGTCCGGAACAAAAACATATTGAGATACACTAAAATAGCCTTTCGGAATTTGCAAAACTTTGTTGAACAAATTTTTTTGCAACAACAAAGAACAATATTTATTGGTAGCAGCCTTCAGAATGGGTTCCAGCGTGATGAGAATGGGCATGTAGCCATCTATTTCTTTCTTCCATCTGTCCTTAAAGACCAGCAAACAACACCGATTTCCTCCCTCGAAAGATTTCACGAGAAAGGAGACACATGAATTGTTCTGAACGCAGTGGCAAGTACTGCAAAGCAAACTGTTGTGTCTGCTAGATATGTATTTCTATTGCTCCTTTATCAGTTGGATAAAATACATGCAAATGAAGTATGATTAATGGGTGAAACTGCAAGAAAGAGAGTTTTTGTACCTGTTCATGACATACATAGCCAATAAATAAAGAGTTACCAGTTGACTTACTTACCAGTGAAGAGTTTACCGGCCTTTCAAGCGATCACCGGGAGTAATGTCACATCATATTTACATAGTTTCTATTACAAAACCAACAGCTTTTCAAGTGTTTCAAAAGCAATTCTCTATTGTCCTCGCTTGGCACCGTGCTTCTCAATCTGAGAAGCAAGGTGCGATTATATATTATACGACAAAATTGTGCAAGGTTTGTATTACCTACTAGTAAGTTCAACTTACCTTGTTATTGTTACCTACGTCGACTTGGCTCGTACAATTCAAGTTGGTTTCTATCTTCTTTAGGTAGCTGACTCAATAGTTTCAACTAACGTTGCGCTTATTTGGTCAAGTAAAAAACCCAGAGTCTGTTTCGCTGATCAGCGCAGCGCTTTTGGAACATATTATATGAAATTACTACCAAACATCCGAAAGGGAGAACGCTCACCTGTCAGGCCCCTTTCTGTCACCAATTACAGAGTGCAGATAAAAGGAAGAAATAGACGGCTACTATTTTCACTATACTGGAACCCATTTCAAAGACTGCTACCAATATAGTTCTTTGCTGTTTCAAAAAAGATTTTTTAACAAAGTTTTGCAAATGCCGAAAGGCTATGTTAATGTGTACTTCAATGTGTTTCTGTTCCGGACTTTGTACAAATTCGTGAAAAGATGATGATGATTAAATGATTAAAATAATTTTAAATAGTCTAGTGTTATAATAGATATTTCATTCGTCATTACCTTCGGGCAGCGTAATTTACCTGTTCTCGCGGCATATGTTATATATTATTGCATTTACCTCAAAGTAATAAATAGCTTCAACAACCTAGTTTCACTCATCAAACGTCGAACTAAGGGCCAAACCAGAAATATGGGCAAATATATACAATAAAAAGACAAAGAATATCCATGCAATATCATATTAAAACATGAACTTTGTCAAATGCAAGGGCATTCCACTAACAAATAATTTCACGTTTTGGGGGTAGTTTTTTTATTCTATAACGTTTAACTAGTTGCTTAAACACTCTGTAATAATCATAAGCGTATTATTCGACAAATATAACCCGATTAACAGTTTTAAAACGAAGGGTCGGTCCCGAGTCGAAAAATTGAGAAAACGTTCACTATCATGGACGCCATCTTGAATTCTGAGCTTCCGCCAGGGCTAAATAATTGGTTAAACATTCTAAAACAATTGTTTTCGCATTCAACGATAAAAATAAACCTGAAAACGGCATTTAAACGAAAAAAATCGCACTAGTAAGAAAGCGTCCACCATCTTGGCCGCCATCTTGAATTCTGAGCTTCCGGTCAAAATTCAGGAATGCCAACCTCGATATTCGTGTTCAGCAGGTCCGAATTAGTAAAAAAACCACAATTGGCCAAATGTTTCCCAAAATGCCGCTAGAACTGAAAAAATGGCCACTTTTGAGAAAAGTGAACCAGTCTACTAGTTGGTACTGGACCAAATAAAGCTAGCTAATGGTTTTGTAAATTGCCTTTTATTTATTACCATAAGTAATCCCTTTTTAGTATCAACAAGATATACAGGGTGCCCCATAAGTCAAGGTCAAGCCGGAAATAAGGGCTACCGTATTCCCGGTTTGACCTTGAGGCACTAGTCCCACCACCGACGATGAACTAGAAGCGATCAAAGCTAGAAACTAGAAACGAGTTGGCGAGCAGCGAGGAGCGAGTGTGTAGTTCTGATAGTTGGGCGCTCGGCTATAAAGCGAGTATTCCAGTGCGACGGGCGATTACTCGCACCACTCGCTCAGGCGGGACGGCGAGCATACAGTAATATATTTTGATATTTACCAGCGTCTCCTGACGGTTGTTGAATGAACTACAAAATAAAAAAAAACTATATGTGACTGCTAGCCACTCGTGTTGGAGGCGGCCATTGTCAACTCTGGCTTTCGTTTGCTTGCCTTGTGTGATTATTTGCTTACACAGAATTCTGCCGATTACCTTTAGAAAGTACAACACATTCTTATTTTCACGCACACACTGAATAACTGAATACTAATGCAAATGTGACACTCCACAGATAATAAATATCGGCTACACTCGATAGCAAACGATTTATTTTTGACTCGATTTTTTATGTCATTAAAAACATTTTACAGAAATAATGTTTTAGCTACATATGACTAGAAAAATAACTGAAAAATGAAATCTTCTACCCTCCTTTTCTAAACTTGATGTGTTAGAACAAATTATACAGGTGCTTATAGCATACGAGTATGTAGGCATTTTTGGTGAGCTGTAATCTCTTCGGTGGCGATTTAGTGACTGACAAAATAATCGATTGTAAATTAGTTTTTATGTCGCGTAGGCACATTGTGCCCATACCTTTGGCAGAGGGGTCAGTCATTAAATGCCATCTCCCGTTCCTAATGCTCTAAGGTTTGCTTGGATGTCGATACGGTCTTGGTTATCTCTTTTTGTTAACTCATCAAAATTTTATTTATCCTTGCAAATTTTATGACTATGGCATTCTTGCTTATATACGTTTTTATAAAACTTGCCAGAACAAAACTTTGATTTAGTCCATTTAAGCGCAGGTGCGCATACACACGTACATGTATAAATGCCTATCTATAGCTATAGGAGTACACTGCATTAGTTCAGTTCCTTGACACTAACGGCAGCACTTTCCATACATGCTATTTAAAACTCTGAGTTGCCACTCTTCTCATTCTACATACAAAACTCTTTGATACAGTCGTACAGTAAAATGATCGCCAGTGTTGCCGTTTTTGCATATTTGATGCTAAATTTGGCTCATTTTTACCTTAATTAGCTTGTTAAATTTTAAATTTAGTATATATTGCATTATTTAGCATTTTTTGTTTGCCAAGCATCCAAGAGGTTTAAGAGTGTAATAGGTACAATAAAAGTGAAAAACCAGAAAAAGAAATAAAAAAAAGCGATACAGAGTGGGATGGCGTCCTACGAAGCATTACTGACACTTTTCTCCTAAACGGTGCACCTATTTCTCGGGAATTGGTATGCAATTCGATTCCTCGACCTCGGGACTTCTGAAGTAATTGAGAAAATATGATATTGGGTGTGTAATTTCTGTTTAATGAGCATTGGCATTTCAATTAGCACTTTAAAAATTGTTCTTAGCATTTTTTAGCATTTTTCTAGCGGAAAGTTAGCATTTTTCTAAATTACAAAACGGCAACACTGATAATCGCTCTGGTGGCAAGCGGGCATCGCTTGACGAGTACCGCTGAGCGAGTTTTATCGTTTATAGCTTTTATCGCTGCGATCAACTAGTGAAGGGAGAGTCCTCGCCGGCAGTGTGAACAGCCAGCGATGAACTATAAATATGTCTCTCTCTTTTACCGTCACGGGGATCTTTATCTTTTGTTCGTTTCTTGAGCGAGAAAATAGTCGATAGCTAATCGCTTCCTCGCTCTTGGTGGGACCAGTGCCTAAAAGCTGTGAGGGTGATCCGCCACCATTGATAAGTAAACTGTCAATGGCATTATCTGTCATAGTTTTTTTTTAATATGTGATGGACTAAGGTTAGTATGTATTTTAAACCGTCCCAGATTTCATACAATGTTTTTGGTTTTTATAATTATTTATGACGCAACCAAAAATCCGATATTATTTTAGTTCACTTAGGAAGCTAAAATGCATTTATAACAAAAAAATATCCAAGTAATTTTCCAGGGAATTGTAGCACTTGTATTTTGTGTGAAATATAGGCATATCGCAGAATAACTAAGTAGGTAAATAATTGTATTTTATCTACACACATATCATAAAGGCTAAATAGCCGCGTTCAAAAACCCTAGGAAATGACCAGCATTATTACAACCAATGTTATTATAAGAATTTTCTTGTCTGTGGTAGTAGGTAAATCTGTTCTTTATTGGTCATCACATTACCGATACCTATCTCGTGACTGCTCGTGACGTTATGAATTTAAATTTGGAACAGCTGTCAAAATTAAAGTTGGTCTCTATTCTAGTATCCACAGATATTAAAACAATTATCGATACGAAACGTCAACTCAGTATGTTTTTTTAATTTAAACGCACGACATTTGATCTCGAGTGACATGACAATAGGGACCTCATTCGTTCGTCTATGGTTTTAAAAAAACGTTCGTCTTGACGGATAGATCGAATCACAGAGTACCTTTTTAATATACATGGCCGCCATTCGTTGTCATTCGTTTGTTGGTTTTTTGCTGTTACGGTTTTTTGCAATTATGATATGTGTGTAGACAAAGTAATGTATGCAACTGTATATAATTAGGCCTTAAAACACTCGTGTGATCCTTTTGAAACTCGCTGACGCTCGTTTCATAAAACCACACTCGTGTTTTAAGGCCTCACATTATATAGCAGTTGCATAAAATACTATTATTTTCAATGTTACATTCTTATTCCTACATTATACATACTGTCTGTTCTTCTATTTTTCATGACTGGCTTGATGAATAAAGTTTTTTTTTCTATCCATCCTGCCATACAACACTGAAAACCCATCAAAACGACCCAAATATCAGATAAGCTGTCGAAATAATTTTCCCATAGCCATCATAATAAATCTCCCAGAAAAACGCACGCATCCAAAGTCAGCCAGCATTAATACAGAAACCGGTATATCATTCCGATTTCGCGCTCAACCGGCTTGGACGGACGTATTCAACCTCAAAACCGGCCAAGGGGGTGTCGGCCACGCGCAGTGTTGGGTTCCGTAGTTGCCTGATTACTCGTAAACTTTTCACGCCTACTTATTAGCTGTGACAGTTTTCCTTCTAACACCTATATAATACCGTTTTTTTTATACACTCAAATAAAGCCATTTAGCTGGCAGGGGGAAAAACTTGACTCTAACAAAAATTTCACTTTAAAGCTTAATATGTATTTCACAAACGGATCTCTTAATCCAGAAATTGTTATATATATTCTTGAAAAACCTATTCAACGATACTCTACACCATGGGGTAAACGCCAAAAAGCGTCCCAACTTTACGTGTAGAGGTAACTTAAAAAACCCTCTTCCTCCTCCAGCCTAAACAGCCGTGTTTGCACCGTTGTTTTCCGGGACGAAGAGCAAGACAGCCGGTGAAATTACTCACACAAGAGGTCCATCTTAGCTCTCTGGGTTGGTGACGCATCTGCTATCTCCTCGGTGTTGCGAGTGTCTATGGGCGGTGGTGATCAATTACCATCAGGGAGCCCACTTGCTTGTTTTCCTTCCTTTGCTGTATAATAACTAAAGACGTGCACCCGCTCCGTGCGTCCTCGCGACTTAGCGGAGGCCCTAAGAGTATTTAAGTTGCGGAAAGTCGGTCGGTCGGACATGGCATAACTATAAGGATTCCTTGTTGACTGTGGAACCCTAAAAATCGTGCCTATCTCTTATAAATCATTTGAAAGGCATTCACTATCCATGTATTTGTCAACGTTGCCCCCAGTTGTTGACTGATCGGCACTCATTAGCAGGGTTCCATCTTGGGCCATTCAGGGCAAGCTTATTTGTACTATGGGGCTTGATAAATGGAAATGTCTGGGACACTCCATCATAATGTAGTACAGCTAATGTAAGTGGAGCGTCGTTGAGAGGCTGGGGGGGGGGGGGGGGGGGTTATGGTTTGGTGTTTCTTTTTGAAATATCGAGAAGTTCTAAGGTTAGGTTAGGTTAGGATGGGTTTAAAACTGAAAGGATTCCAAAAGAGTTACTTTTATTTTTCAGTATTTGTATCATAAGTAACTGTCACGATTTTTTTAGATTTCGAGAAAACCCACAGTCAGACTCCTTCAAAATCTGTAATTTTTTGACATGGGTATCTCGAATTTGAGATGATTGGTCAATGAACGCAACATCTGGGGGCCAGTTTAGGATTTAAATCGATTAACCAAATAGATAGCTAGATAGGTCAAAATTTGAATTAGATTTGCAGGTTTTTCCTGTGGGCGATAGTTGAGGGCCCATAGTCCAATATTTTTTGATCAAGTCTACATCCGTATGTGCCTGACCTAATTTTAAATCATTCAAAATATAAAAAAATAAATAATATCTTGGGACAATTAACACCAATTGACTTAGTCCCAAAGTAAGCAACTAAAGCTGCTTGTGTTATGGGTACTAGACAACGGATATACATACTTATATAGATAAATATATACTTAAATACATATAACAACCACGACTCGGGCACAAACATTCGTATTCAACATACAAACATTTGCCCCTGCCGGGAATCGAACCCGGTACCTCAAGCTTCATGGTCAGGATCACTAACCACTAGGCTATCCGGCCGTCATTCAAAGAAACCATAAAGCTTAGCATGCATGTATATACGTAACGTTTGTATTTTTGTCAAAACGCATCCAGGCTATTTTAAGCTGCGTTTGGAAACCATGAGAAACAAAACTAGGGCACAGTACAAAAATCTGTTATTCCAGCCAGCCTGCCACACAGACATTTACAAAAAGAATGCATATAATATGTGTATAAAAGTATTTAATGCTCTACCTGATGATTTAAAAATACTTCATGGCACACTTTTTAAATCTAAGCTAACTAAATGGCTTTTAAACCACTGTTTTTATTCGATAAACGAAATGCTACATTTGTGAAATGGTTGTTGGCCTAATGTATGGTACCCTCAAATTAATCTGTTTTGCCTGTATCTCTATTAATTTATTTAATGTTTAATGAAATTTATAAAATGGATGAAAAATCAAATGACATACAATAATTGATTTTGACGTTAAGTATAATGAACCATTTATTTTTCTGACATCTTCAATTGTGATTTGTCGGTATTGACTTCAAGTATAATTAACTGTAAATTTTGACATCAATAATTGTGATATGATGATATAATGCATGTATGTTCTAGATTAAGACATTCCTCTAAACAGTATTGTACACCATGTATCATGGTAGACTACGGTCATGCTTCCGAAATGTTTATATTTATTAACACCTTTTGTACCCGTTTTCATACAATAAATGAATATGAATATGAATAAATCGTATGTAGGCACCCAAGTCGCTATATTTTTAGAGGATTGTGTACCCAGCCTCAAAAAGCGCTCTTCGTACAAACGGTGATAGCGTTTTCCGTCCTCTAAACCTTAATCAATAGGCATATTCTTTTTATATACCTACTGTTATTATTCCTTTGAACTAGCTTAGATTTGTATGTTTTAAAAATATTAGAATTTTAGTAGTTTCATACAAAACAAAAAAGCATCAATATTTTCAAAATTATAAGTAACATTTAAAAGTCAAAACATACATACCCTAGCTCTATGGCATAATAACAGCATATCACGGCAACAGCATTTTAAGGTTTAGAGAGTCGGAAACGTTATCGCCGTTGTATGGAGAGCACTGGGTACAAAATACCTAGTCTTAACTACGAGAGACAACTTTTGTGTTTGCTGTGATTTTATTTTAGGCATATATATCCCAAGTAGAAAATATGCCACATAAAAGCTTAAGAGCAAATAAAACTTATAAAATCATATTTTGTTGGATCATGCATTGTATTCAGTGAAAGAGTATTTGGACATTTTTGTTTAGTTTTTATAAGTGTAATTTGACATTTTCATATTTTATTTCTTTCTTTCTTCTTTTTTATTTATTTTTGATCCCTATTAGAGACGAATTTTTCATGTTGACATTTCAATTTTAATTTTGACTTAGTTTTAGTGTATAATGCTTATTATTTTTATTATGTTGACATACCAATATTAATTTGATTAGTTTTAGTATTTAATAGTTTTAATATTTGTTTAATTATGCTGACATTCGAATTTGATTTTGTTTTAGTTTTATTGATTAATGCTTTTTTTGAAATTTGACGATCTCGATATAAAAACGTGTAATTTGACATTTTGTGCAATTTATGATGTAATTATATTGACTGAATAAATAAACTAAACAAACTAAACGATTACCGTCTATAAGAGTGGATTTGGGCACAAATTCTGAGGGTATCATACCTAATAACCTTCTATCCATCCTATTGTTGCTTTATTATAAGCTAACTTAACCTTATATCTGGCCCAATTAAGCTGTTCATAGAGGCAACATCCTTTCAATTGTAAGACATTTATAAGAACAATCGTTCTATTTAACGAAAGGTGATTCGTTTTCTACAGGAATGAAACGGCAAATGAGACCTTTAGATCGCGGTCACTGCTACCTACTTGAGAACTATCAATAACTACGTGCCCTAGACAGCTATCGCATATATTATTAAGTATGTGTCCTCTTAGGTATATATTCCTCTACCACCTTGACATGACTTTGTGTAAAGAATGTACAGGATTTTTCATGTAAACGTTGGTACGGACGATTACAGATAAATTCTCCCTTCGTGAATAAATATGGAGATTGCACGCAGAACCGATTTAAGCGTAAATACGTTTGCGTCGGATTCCGCTAGATTACACAAGTTGTAATCGATTTAAAAACATCGACTGATTTACTGGGTCTGATTTTTACGGAGGAATGGGCTTCAATGTTATTAAGTTACAGTTTGTTGTTTCTCTTTGAGCTGTTAAGCTTTGGTTAATGTAGGGAAAGCGTTTTCATAACTTTATTAACCGATACGGGAAAGGTACGTAGCTTAAATGTAGGCATAGCGATAGTGTGACGTCATTTGTTTTGTTTGGTTAAAAAATAACGGAAGCCAATCTACATCTACACTAATATAATAAAGAGGTAAACTCTGTTTGTTAGTTTCTTTGTATGTAGGGGGTAATCTCTGGAACTACTAAACCGATATCAAAATTTTTTTCACATATAGAAAGCTACACTATACCTGGCGGACATAGGCTACTAAATTTACGTGAACGAAGTCGCGCGCGTCAGCTAGTCACAAAAAAATTAGTTAAAAAAAGAAGTTTTTTGCCCATCTGGTTTCACTATCGTAGTTCGGTACTCCCCTGCGGTGCAATTTTCGCGTCCGTAGGCGTGAAGTCACACGCGAGATAAGCAAAAAAGAGCTGTCAGATCCCTTCAAAAACTCACTTTTTGAGACATCTCGATCGTGAGGTCAATCTCGAAGAGCGCTAGAATTGGGGGCATGTACTGTGCGGTAGCCGTGAGCTGGACGTGCGGGGCAGCGATCTTCAGAAACAGCAGTAAACCTAGGGTAACACCGAAGCAGTCGGTTGTTGACGATCGTTACTCCTCGGAATACAGTTGCGTTAAGGCACCCTATAGAGAACATCCAGTTAGGATTTATATTGCTCCATAGCTTTCGAGAAATAAAACCTCTCAGTTCCTTTAATGGTAATTTTATCTTTGACGGTACAACGAAGAAGTGTGAAATTAATTATTTGTAATAGTAACTATTGAGATAGGATTTTACATCAAAGAGGTTTAAGCCAATTAGTTGTATCTATGTCTTTTAGAAGACAATGCTTTTCGACAGGTGTGTCAGTTATGTCGAATTACCAGCTAAACATAGTTTATTAAAGAAACCCGTATTAGAATTTCTTGCTCTTTTATTGATATTACTGCAGATAGCTTATTAAACTCTAACAGGTTATGGGCCCAGCATCAATAAAAGTGGTAAAGAGCAGTGTATTTAGCACGGTATAGAATAAAGTGGTAATTTTGTGTTGCTTTGTACGAAAAGTCACAATGGAAGTTCCTGGATCAAAAATGAATATAGAGCGTTTTGACGGAAACAATTTTCGTCAATGGAAATTCCAAATAAAATGTGCATTGCGAGCGAATGGGATTGACATCTATGAGGCAGAACCAAAAGACGTAAAAGGGTCATTGTCAAACCTAGGGATTTTTTTCGCGAAAAAATGAAACGCGTGGTTTATAAAAATCAAACGTATATTATGACTCTTACTTTACATTACAACAAAAATGAGTATCAGTCTGAGATCAATAATTAGAAAAATGAGATTTATACAGAAATAACGATATTTCGGTTCCACCGAAAAGACTAATATGTCCACCGAGTGGACTAAAATGTTAATTAATGAAAAAACTACAAAACAAAAAGCTATTAACATCTTGAACAAAAATTACGTAAATGCTACTTTCTCATAATCAGAAACAATCAGTCATTTAAAAACAATCAACAAGTAAATAAAAAATATTTTGTGTCTGTCCACCGAAAAGACAATTCATTTCGGTGGTCAAAATATGTCTTCGTCGTCAGAAGACCAGAACCTTTGAATGCGCTCACTCGTGGAAGTGAGGTTTGGTGGCGCCTCTGGTTTCGACGTTGACGTATCTGAGCTGTCGGAATAAACGTCCGAATATTGTACTCGTTTGTGGACATTACCTCCAATCAGCAGTGATGGACTGCACTCGCCAACTTTCGATGGTTGCTGCATCGAGCCACTCGCAATTGGACTGGACCATTGGCTTGCCCCTGGACTCTGCATAGGAGTCAAGATTAGGCTCGGTGAATTCGTCCTCTCAGTGGGACCTGGTATGTTATTCCGGGTAGGACTTTGCAAAGGAGTCGTCAGGACTGGACTTGATAGAGTTGGGACATTATTTTGGAGTGGCCTGGGCCATGGTGCTATGTCAAGTTTTTTGAAACCTAAATCGTAATGTATACAAGTACTTTCTGGACTACATTTCATACAACTCAACCTACGAAACTGAACTACCATTGGTTTACGCCGACTCCAAGTAACCTGATGGACTTTAATGGTCCCACGAAACGGCGTAATATTTCTGTTTTTGATTTTACTCTCAATAGACTCCAAATGCGTCTCATCTACTGTAATGACTTCAATGCTTTTACAGTTTTGAAGAACACATTCCATGAAGGCATCCATATTATGAACATCGTTTCCTTGAGCTACATGCTTATCAGCCATACGCTTAACGCAACCACCCACGCCATCAGGGGCTCCTTTGCCGTGTCCACTCTCACTGTAATGCCAGATTATATCATCTACGTTAGCCTCCTCGCTCAAGTAAGCAGCAATTAGGTGAAACATCGTCTTGTTTCTGTATTGCGTTGAAGGTCCATCACTCAAAATATGTATCCGCTTCAAATTTGGAACAAGAGTTTTTATTGCGGCTATAATTGGCTTCAAATGAATACAAATGTAAATAGGATCGTGATTCCTATTCTCACTCACGGTACAAAATGATTTTGCGACGAGTCGATTCTCTTCCGTAGTAACGTCCACGTAATAAAAAACGCTTGTATGCAGTGACAACTGAGCTTTTGAACCGCCAAAATGTGCTGATTGTATTTCAGAGGCATACTTGCAATTATAATTTTCTGAAAAGTCAACATGCAGTAAGCCCTCGTTTTCAGACATACCAACTTTAATGTTTTTAACACTACCATGTTGATGTAGTACATTGCAAGTATGTTGCATAAAACGTTCTATATTATCCAGCAAATGGTTAACTAATTGACGTTTGGATGTGTTGACGGTTTCTTTAAAAGTCTTCTGACACATTTTTTTTTGTCCTTTTACTATTTCGCATACCTTTTTAGTAACCCAACGTTCGTATTTTATTGTGTCTTTAGGGTTGTAGTCATTGAACACAATTTTCTTTTGTTTACATTCAAGGCATGTTCTTTCGAGACAGTTTTCAGTCATGTTTGCGCAACAAATCGACTTGCTTATTGCCATAGCCGTATTTTCATTAATTATCTGTGCGTTTTTAAGTGCCTTTGCAACATAATCCATGTTAGTATGAGTGACACACAAACAAGTCTCGCGTGCTACAGTTTTAGGATCTAATGCCCAAAATGGTCTGTGCCTGCAAAAAGTTTTGTAAGTAACGTTTTTACCTGTCTGAACCATATATTTTTTGTGTAGATTTATAAGGGAGTCGTTGAGAAATCTGATCTGTTTCTTTTGTTTATTGCGTGTTATTGTCTCTTTTTTTCCAGACGTAAGACGACTTGATTCATCGCTAAGCAAATATTGCTGTATATTATCTCTTAACTCGCTGTCCTTCTTAAAACATTCAGTCCCTTTCTTTTTTTGTGTTTCTTTTGCATCTTTTCTTTTCTTTTTCTGTAATCTGTGTAATCGCATTCTGTACTTAATAACTTTACATTCTAAATTCATCAACTTCTTTTTCAGTAAATCGTTCTCTACCTTTAATCTTCTTCTGTTTCTCACTGCAATACGTGCCCCCATTTCAGCTCTTGATGATACTGAAGTTACTGGACTCGAGGGCGGTGTTTCGCGTGCAATGTACTTTTCAGCTTCTTTTTGTATCTTGACTTTTTCTCTACGTCGTCTTGCATCCTCTCTCCATTTCTTCCTCAAAAGCTTTTTTTGTACATCTGGTAAATCTTCTACAGTTTTTATTTTCCCTTCGGCTTTCTTCCGATGATAATATTCTCTGTCCTTTCTTCGCTTTTCTTCCAAAGCCTCTGGATCCTGTTTAAGTTTCTCACGCGCCTTCCTCATACTCATTGTTTTTAGCTCACGGCGTCGTTTTTTTTTCTGGTTTTCTGTTAGCTTACGTCTTGTTTTCGCCATCGCCTGGAAATCCACAACAAGCAATGCACACAAACGAAAAGAGGGTAAAGCTGTGCAAAGAAAGAGCAGGAAATTTTGTTAGTAAAAAGTTTTGCATAAAAGGGAGGTAAAACGGTGCTTATGAAATTTTTTTGTCTCCCATGCCGTAAGAAATGCATTACATGTACCTTTAATTGTCAACTAAGAGTATGTAATGTAGCTATAAATGACTACATAATTACTGCAAGTCGACTTGGTATAGAAAGGTGTTAGGAAAGTGGTGGTTAAACTTATTAAAATTTACTTATAAAAATCAAGCGAAAATGAAATAGAAATAGGTCATTAGTCCTTTACTGATAAAAACACCAATAATCAAAAGCGGTTTTATAAGTTATTGTAACAAAATAGCCCACATTCCAGAAAACATTCCACTCGGTGGACATCTGTCGTTTCGGTGGACATAAGTTCCACCAAAAAGATGTCCACCGAATGGACTTTTTTCGCAAAGTCATTCACACCACCCGCCGTTTATAGGTTATGTCAAAAGCCAAGGTATATTTATAAAGTTTAATTATTTAACTAGTTGATAAGAATGATTAATGAATTTATAGTCATTTACTTACAAAAATACAGCAGCAACCGGAAAGACGACTCAACTTTGACACCACCAAATATTTTTCTTAAGCAAGCAACAACGTCTTCTGCGCACGAGTCACGGCAAAATGGCCGCTGACAGGGATAGTGCGATATTGGATGCGTTCAGTTTTACGTTCCGTTCCATTCATTTGGCATTTTCTTCATTTTATTCAGAATCGAAAGTAATGACCACCGGAAAGACGAAAAATGTTGTGACAAGATTCAATGATGCAAAAAGTGTGTTTAATTTCTATCTATTTTTTTAATACTCTTAATGTTAAATGGAAAACATACGTAGATTAGGAAAATAAAACAGTTTTATACAATAATAAAGGACACGTATTTTTTAAAAGCCACATTCTATTAAAAGGTAGCATCCGAACAGTCCACCGAAGTGGACTTTCAGTTACATTGTGGTGATATAAAGTAAAAAATAAATAAATTTATGGTAAATAACTAACAGTATGGTGTAGTGCGTGTCGTTTACTTTATATTAGGTGTAAAATTAAAACGCAATTATTAAAAGTGTCTTATATGATTCGTGTGAACAGTTTTTTTAAGGGTTATGACAATGACCCAAAAGACACGGAGAAGTGGATGAGGAACGATGGCGCGGCCATGTTCATTATAACATCCGCCATGGATTACAGACAAATTGCGCTTATAGAAAATTGTCAAACTGCTAAGGAAATTGTTGATAAGCTTGAATCAATATATGAGCAAAAGTCCGAATTCAATAAAATGTTGATTCATGAGAGATTTTACAACTACAAGATGAATCCGTCAGATGGCATTGCACAACACATTTCCAAAGTCGAGAGCTTAGCACAACAGCTTAAGGACAGTGGTGAGAAGATCAGCGAGACTGCTATTATAACGAAAATTATTAGTACTCTACCGTCGAAGTACCGGTCATTGCGACAAGCGTGGATGTCGCTTGATAAAAGCCAGCAAACGATCCACAACCTTACTGCTCGACTCATGGATGAAGAAGCTAGTCTGACTACTGAAGAACAGAATGAAGTGGCTCTCGTGACGGTTCAGAGAAAACAGATACACAGCCCTGATGATGCAATGAATACACGCCACCGCTTTGTCTGCTACAACTGTAACAAGCGTGGACACTTTGCTAGAAACTGCCGGGCAAGGAAACCAAGTCCGATACCATTTAACCAAGACCAGGGTGACTTGACAGCATTCCACATCGCTGAAAGTGCCGGTGCTGCCGCAGACAGCAATGGTGGTGTTTGGTTACTAGACAGCGGAGCGTCTGTGCATATGACGTATAGAAAGGATTTCTTTTTACATTTAAAAGAGTACAAGAGTGAAAACAACAGAATGGTTAAAATGGGCAATCAAACAGAACTTAAAGTGAATGGAGTTGGCACGGTGCTTATAAAGAAATTTCGTAACGGACAGTGGGAGAATAGTATTTTGAAAGAAGTTTTATATGTGCCAGAACATCGAAGAAACTTATTCTCTGAAGGCGCCGTCATGCGCCTAGGATTTATTATCTTGAAAAAAGACGTCTCTGCTCTAATTTACAAAAACAATGAGTTAGTCCTGAGTGCAACTCAAAAGTGGAATAATCTTTACGAAATGAACTTTAAAACCGTTATCAGTGCTAGCTGTAATACCGTGGAAACCTCTCAGGGAAGTTTAAGAATGTGGCACGAAAGACTTGGACACTTAAATATAAATGAAATAAAAAAATTGATAAAAAATGGACAACTTCAGTGCGAGGAGAGTGATGAAGAGACATTTGTGTGTGAAGCTTGCATGCATGGAAAACAAGGTAGCATTCCGTTTGATAGTTGCCTACGTCGCGAGCTCGGCCCGAGGGACCTGGTTTACAGTGAAGTCTGCGGGCCGATGACGGAATCTTCGACGCCAGGTATGAGATATTTTGTACTTTTTAAAGATGCAGCTTCGAGTTACCTGTACGTTTGCTTTATGAGAGACAAGAGCGAAGCGTTAGGTCACTTTAAAACATTTAATGCCATTATACGCAATCAATTTGGTCGCAATGCAGGTATTTTTCACTCTTATAATGACGCGCAGTACATTAATAATGATTTTCTGGATTTTTTGAACCAGAATGGAATTGTGTACGAGTGTACCGCCCCAAATACCCTTCATGAAAACAGACTTAGAGAAAGAGAGCTTCATACTATTGTTGAAAAGGCTCGATCAATGCTCTATGGTCGTAACTTACCCTCGACGCTGTGGGCGGAAGCTGTGGGCTGCGCGGTCTACTTGTTGAACAGAACAACATCTAGTCAGGCGTCAAACATGTCACCAATTGAAATTTGGTCTGGTGAGAAACCAAATATTCACCATTTTAAGACGTTTGGCTCGAGTGGCTATGTTTATGTTCCTGATGGGTCTAGAAATAAATTAGAGAAGAAAAGTCAAAAGATGATTTTAGTTGGTTACGAAAATCAGAACTACAGAATGTTTGACCCGAGCACGTATAATAGACTAGGAGGTCACGACAAATTTGGCAACGATCACCAATATGGCTGATCGGAAGCTCACAAGATAAAGGGCAACTCCATGATGCCAAATATGTCGGTCTGCCTGCGCTAAGTGGTTGCGTTATCGAAATATGGCGCCTGCAAAACCAGTTATTGTTCCCAAAAAAAAACGATAAGTAAAATGGCTGAATAAAGTACAGAAAGGAAGTACCGGTTGCACTCATGTGAATTCTGCTAAAACTGAACAAATATTTGGTCGCGTTTCGAAGTTCAGCTCGTTTAAAGACCCTTGATCGTTGCCAAAAAAAAACGATAACGGAAATGGCTGAATATGACGTGGTATAAAGTATCAGTATGTACGAGCTTAATGCACCAAAACTGAAAAAATCTTTGGTCGCGTTTCGTAGTTATGAAGCGGTCTAGGTTACAATATCTCATACATTGTTGGAGTATTTTTTCAAAAGCATGGGATAAATCAAGTTCAAACATATTTTTGGGGAATAAGCACAGTGTCAAAAACATCCTCCTACACTTCTTTAACAAACCTACCCTCCTCCGGTTAGGGGTAAGTAAGATCTGGTATCCAAATAGAAGACAAGTCCTCCTCTACCGAAGCTTTTCCTTTTTGAAATGTCACCTCTAGTCTTGCTTTGATGTTCAGTGCCGTTCACAGAATTTTTAGACAGGGTAGACGTTTAAGTGACAGTTTAACTTGCGTTTGGTTTTCATTAATTTCAAATCAGGTGTACAAAAGCCATTTACTCTCAAGCTAACTGTTCGGAAAATTTCGGTAATTGTTGACGCTCAAGCTGAGAAAGACACTGTTTACTCTGTGCTATTGTATGCGTTATTTATATCATTGTGTGCTACTTATCTATAGGAATGCACACTAATCTGTATCCGCATGGTTGCGCGGCACGCATGTATACATTTTACCGGAATAGTTTGTGTCTTTCCCGTTAAGCGCACAGTGGCGCTTTTGCAACGCGATGCGAAGTGGCGTCGTTGAGCGGCAGGTAAGATACCGATGATACGCCAACAAATGGAGATTGTTTATACTTTTAGAAGTTTCTTTATTGATAACAGGAATATTAGACGTAAGGATCAAATAAAATCAGTTTATATTTAGCAGATTGGCAGGGTGTTTTTATGTCTATTATTGAATTTAAGCTGTAGTATGTATTTTTTTAATGTTTCGTCATACTCGTACATAGGCTATTATTATATCAGTCTGCCACTAAACACAAGATCTGAAAAGGGCTCAAAGCTTTGGGGATGAAACTAGTTGCAAATCCATCATCATCGTCATAAATCAAAAGAAACGCAGCATTTGAAAAATAAACTCACTTTAGAACTATAAACGAAGCCTTTTTATAATAATTATTATCAAACCTCGATTTGACGGTAGCAATTATGTAATGATGTCGTTACGTTCATTAGAACGTAACTACAACTGTTAAGTTTAAGGGTTGTTTTTCGTTAAATGTCGATGTGGATGAAAAAGAAATGAATAGGATCCAGCCCCTCTAGCACACTAGCGTTTATCGCTGACATAAAACATTCGTCCCTTTTGCACACGCATACTGCTTAGAACGGGATAAATGCTTTATGTCATCGATAAAAGCTAGCGTGCTAGGCCCCCAGAAACTGATAAGATTCAGCAGGTGAGAAAGAATTTGTCTTCCATTTGGATACCAGATCTTACTTACCCCTAACCGGAGGAGGGTAGGTTTGCTAAAGAAGTGTAGGAGGATGTTTTTGACACTGTGCTTATTCCCCAAAAATATGTTTGAACTTGATTTATCCAATGCTTTTGAAAAAATACTCCAACAATGTATGAGATATTGTAACCTAGACCGCTTCATAACTACGAAACGCGACCAAAGATTTTTTCAGTTTTGGTGCATTAAGCTCGTACATACTGATACTTTATACCACGTCATATTCAGCCATTTCCGTTATCGTTTTTTTTTGGCAACGATCAAGGGTCTTTAAACGAGCTGAACTTCGAAACGCGACCAAATATTTGTTCAGTTTTAGCAGAATTCACATGAGTGCAACCGGTACTTCCTTTCTGTACTTTATTCAGCCATTTTACTTATCGTTTTTTTTTCGGAACGATAACTGGTTTTGCAGGCGCCATATTTCGATAACGCAACCACTTAGCGCAGGCAGACCGACATATTTGGCATCATGGAGTTGCCCTTTATCTTGTGAGCTTCCGATCAGCCATATTGGTGATCGTTGCCAAATTTGTCGTGACCTCCTAGTCTATAAAGTGAATATTTCTCAACATGTTTTTTTTGATGAAGATGAAAACAGTACCTCATCGGTCACCAAGAAACCTGTTGCAAGTGAGATCGAAGAACCTAGCTGTGAGATGATCTCGGAGCAAATTTTAACACCATCGATGTTGGCAATTTCACAATCCGAAACAAATTGCACTAGGGATGAAAATCTAAAAAGTTGTAATGATGTTAACTTAACCTATGAACATCCACGAATGGCGCCCGACATTTCAGGAATCTCTACTATGTTTTTTAGATCTGGAACGCCCACGAATGAGACTAATCTGGTAGAGTTTTGTCAGTTATCCACTTATGAGGAGTCTATTAGATGTCCAGAATCTGGCAAAAAGGGTCAAGTAATGAAAAAGACGCTCAAAAGTTATGATGAAATTAATACGTGGAGTGGCAAAACAAGTATTGTTAAAACTGTTAAGAATCCAATTACTCCAAAGTGGAAATTAAAAACGAAAAAGAATAGAAAACGTGAAGTCAAGAAATATAAAGCACGACTGTGTGCTAGAGGTTTGAATCAAGTTGTCGATGATGGCTATAAAGATTATACCATTCCAGATTGCAATAACGTATTAACAACTACAATCAAAGAAGGCTTTGTTGTTGTTAACTGTCATTATAGGCAGACCGTAATAATGTCTTTGTTGTTTTTGGCTTTCTTCTTTATTCTAATGATCTATGTCATCATTAGAATAAGACAGATAAGTTAAGACAGTTCACAACTTGTTATTTGTTTTAATTATTACTGGTCACTGATGTAGTAGTCCAGTTCCTTAGTGAAGAAACAAGGGATTGAGTACAGTTAGACTTATTGTTTTTAATAAAAAAGTATGTTCTTAGTTTGTGTCTATCCCTTGATGTAAAATTAGTGGGAGTATTGAGATAGGATTTTACATCAAAGAGGTTTATGCCAATTAGTTGTATCTATGTCTTTTAGAAGACAATGCTTTTCGACAGGTGTGTCAGTTATGTCGAATTACCAGCTAAACATAGTTTATTAAAGAAACCCGTATTAGAATTTCTTGCTCTTTTATTGATATTACTGCAGATAGCTTATTAAACTCTAACAGTAACTCTTTTTCAAACTGTTATATTCATAATAACATACATTTTTTTTAATGAAATAGGAAGGCAAACAAGCAAGTGGGTCACCTGACGGTAAGTGATCACCAGCGCCTATAGACACCCGCAACACAAAAGATATTGCAGATGCGTTGCCAACCCAGAGGGCTAAGATGTCACCTCTTGTGCCAGTAATTGTATCGGCTGTCTTGTTCGCCACGCTGGAACACAACAATGCAAGCTCGCTGCTTAGCGGCAGGATTAGCGAGCAAGATGGTGGTAGTAATCCGGACGGACCTTGTACAAGGTTAAATTAACCTAAAATAGTAACACTATCTACAGTTCAAAGGTTAAACTCAGACAGATTAGTCTAATACAAAAGAGGTTACAGTAGGGGAAATATTTTCACGTACCACCTTAGAACCCTATCGCAATGACGCGACGCGTTAAATGCCAGGCTATGTCATACAAATGTCATACGTATGTCTCTTCGACTAGGTTCTACGGTGGTATGTGTTTCTATTTCCTTGACTGTACTAATTTAAGGCATGTTTAAGGCTGATACCCAAGCACCTCAGATACGCTTTACATGTAAAACCTTTTCCGTGCAAAAACATGAAGTTCCCGGCTTTTTCAACACGCGCGAACATCACGGTGGCAAATTGTTACGATGGCATAAAATATTTTCTATGCAAATCAGAGATTCCCCTCATAACTGGAGATAAGAAGGAATCGTAAAAATGTTATAAAACCGTCTCGGCACGTGCATTAGACAAACGCGTCTGGCGGTGTTTCCCTTTTTTTGTAATTTTTATTGGCGTGTTTTCTAGTAATCAGGGACATAAGTAGCGGTTTGACAAGAGAGTGGGTTTTTCCATTTTTTCCTCCTAACTCTGTCTTTACTGGGGACTATTACTTGCGTACGTACTAGTTACATCGTTGTGAGCAACGATGTTACATCAGGAGCTAACTATGTAATTTCGTTTGAAAGCGGATCGCTTCGTATGAGACGGGAATTTTGAAATCTTCGCAGATTTTGATTTATTATGGCTAAATAGAGTGACTATTTATAAGTTCAAGTAGTTTTCCGGTAGTAAAACACTGTTTTTTACGCGATTGTGTTTTGAATCTGAAAATTTTAGTTACTCATTTTAAATAATGATTCAACGCATTTAAAAGAAGAAAGAAAAAAGAAAGAAAAACATTTATTCAAACTGTTCAACATAAAACATAGAAATATACACAACACGGGCAGAGTACAAAACAAAACATTACGTTAAACAGAATTGAAAAGGAAATTGGACATTTAATGCACAATAGGTTAAAATCAGCAGCTTGAATTTCAAAAACAAACACAGTGCCTTAAGAAACAGTGTTTTCCTACGCGAAAACTACTTGAATTGAGACCATTTAGACCATTATTTAGCCACAATAAGTGAAAACTGCAAAATTTTCGATATTAACAGAGAACAAAGTACACAAATTGATAAAATAATAAAAAATAAGCTTAATACATTCCGATCTGACTATAAGATAAACAAATACGGTGTACCCCAGGGAAGTATACTAGGACCGCTCTTATTTCTTCTTTACATAAACGATTTACCTGATTCAACGATACATGATTGCATCCTATTTGCAGATGACACAACAGTAATAATTGAAGGAAAGAACGCGGATAACTTTGAAAATGACATAAATAAAGCTCTAGCTGACGTAATTAACTGGCTTGAGTACTATAATCTTAAAATAAACCTTGACAAAACCAAATTTATACAGTTTAAATCATATAAATCTAAAACACTTCAAATTAGGGTTAAACACAATTCTTATAATGTTGAAGAAGTAAAAAGCACTAATTTTCTCGGTATGACATTGGATGCACATTGTAATTGGAAGGAACACGTAGATACCGTCTGCAAAAAGATTAATAAATTCCTCTTTGCACTGTGGCGTCTAAAGCAAACAGTGTCATTAAAAACCGCCCTTTTAACATACCACGGCTATATATTATCAGTTCTGAGATACGGTATAGTCATGTGGGGTAACTCGGTTGATGCAGATCGTGCATTTGTGGTACAAAAAAAATGTATCAGAACCCTATATGGCATCAGAAATAGAGAATCATGCAAACCTTTATTCATTGAATTTAATCTACTCTCAATGCCTTGTCTCTACCTATACGAAGCTGCACTGTTTGTCAAGCAACATACAGATCTTTTTACCTTTGCGGATAAAGAAACAACTAGGCCCCAAAGACGATACCAACTGGTATTACCGACCAACAATAAACTGGCACTTAGGAAGAAAAGCGCTTATAACATGTGCATAAAAATCTATAATAAACTTCCAGCAACAGTTAAATCTCTATCTTATCAGGAATTTAAAACAAAACTTTACAAAGTATTATGTGAAAATTGTTTCTATAGTGTAGATGAATTTTTTAGGCATAGGTTTTGACATTTTGACTATGTTAGCGTTGACATTTGATTTATTTGATGATCTCACCTCACGGAATATATCTATTTTATTTTGTTTTCTTCTGCATCTAGACTGAATTTAAGTGTACATGTTCTATTTTGCTTTACTAATGCAACGATATTTGCTTTAATGATACTTCTGTTTTGATGAGACTGTTTTACATTTATTTTAAACTTAAAATTTTGACACCTGTATATACAAACTTATGATATTACTTAAAATGAAATGTTTATATAGTTTAATTTGCTCATTTGCTTTCTTTGTTTTTAGTGATATTGCTTTACTTATTTTTTTTTATTATTATTTTAAATTTTGACATGCTATGTATAGAATAATGATATTATTTTGATTTGAAATGTTATTTATAATAGTTTAATTCTCTCATTTCCTTTTTATCTCTGTTTTTATTGATTTTGCTTTACTTAATATTTAAAAATTTTGACATGTTATGTATTGACTAATGAAATTATTTTGAAATGGAATGTCATATGGTTGAAATTGCTTTTACTTGCTTTTACTCGCTTTATTTTTTAAGACAAAATTTTCACATGCTAACCTTGGCTGAATATATTGTGGGAAGCACTGTTTGCCATCTTGGCCTTAAGATCTTGGAATGTACCATATATTCTTGTGAATAAACGACTCATTCATTCATATTCCCGCCTCCTACGCGGTCCACCTTAACCGCATTTTTAACAAAGGACTACGACAAACTCAAATGTATATAGGTAGCCATGGGTAATAGTTGAAGTCACGTATAGACTGCGGTACGTCATATTTGTACCAAAGAATGTCGTTCGATTTTCAAATTAGTATTTCATTTTGTATATCACTGTGTAGTTGTATGCGTAAACGCTCCCCAAAACACACGACTACGACACGTGCGTAAAACAACCGTGTTACCTCGTTTTATTTTGACATAAAAAATGACTGCGCGTAACGCTCCTTTTTTACCACGACCTACATTTCAGATTAATAAATAAGATACATTTAAACATGTGTCCGATTTGAAGCGGTTACATGATCGAATGTGCCCCCATCAATCAAAATGGGTTTAGCCGCGGGACAAATGAGGAACGCGCTCCCGACTTCCAGAGCCATTCATCTTGTATTTATCATTTTTAGAAAGGTGGATCAAACGATTTATTGGGTCGCCAATGTTGATCAATAAATCATAGCGCATGGGGTCATATACACCACTTATATGCCCTGCGGCCCTAATATGACAGCCCAGGTTTAGTTTAACCAGGGAGGTTCCACTCTGCACTGTAGGTGCGCTCGCCGCATTACCTATGGCATAAGTTAATCGCAGTAGGTTGCCGGCTTGCCGCGCGCGCGCCCGCTCACTCTGTGTCGCGCGATGTGATAGTATTATAGTAAGCAGCCCAACCCTAGCGGTGCGCCAGGGCATTGCGGGTGGAAGCTGGGCGCGGGCGGCGCCTTCCTTTTGACGCATGCCGCCTGGCGAATGTTTATGAAGTAATACGAACTTTTTGTGCCTAATCATAAAGTTGGAATTCGTTTAATGATGGTTGAAAAAGAGAAGTTTCTGTACGTCAGTACTATTATTTATTCTGCGATTTAACCCCTCCCTGTGTCTCAGTCTAACTAGTGTCATAAGAAAGGGACGCAGATAGAGATAAACTAAACTTGGCCAGTCATGTTAGGGCCACTGGGCCCGAACATAAACAGCCATGGTTTATGTTATCCCTGCCAGCGTCTCTGTCATCATCATCATTTTCATCTCACCCACAAGAAGTCCAGTGTTGAACATAGATTTTTTTTGGCCTCCTCCATGGATTTTTGAAAGTGACTGGTTGGAAGCGGCATGCAACCAGCGCCTTCTTGCCACCTGTATGAGGTCATCGGACCATCATGTGGCTGATCGTCCTACGCTGCGCTTGCCATACTTGCCATGCTCTATCATACAAGTACCATAAGGGACTTTTTTATATAAAATAGGAAAGCAAATAAGCAAATGGGTCACCTGATGGTAAGTGATCAGAAGCACAGACACCCGCAACACCAAGGAGATTGTATAAGCGTTGCCAACCTAGAGGGCTAAGATGGAATACCTTTTATGCCAGTAATTGCACCGGCTGTCTTGCTCTCTACGCCGGAACACAACAGTGCAAGCACTGCTGCTTAGCGGCAGGAGTAACGAGCAAGATGGAGGTAGCTATCCGGACGGACCTTGCACAAAGTCCTACCACCCGCAAAACGTCCATAGAGGTGAGCTCAGATTAACTAAGCTTGGCCGGTCACGTTAGGGAGGCAAAAACGGCATTTATGTATACGAAGCGTCCTACTGAAATGGTTCTCTATCTATCGTATAACTCGTATTCATTCGCACACGCGGCAACTCAATTGCATCAGCCCCAATGCAGTGGCACGCCGATATTTCTATAGCTCCGCAAAGTAAACTGCGTCTGCTACCATCCGTTAACTATGGAAGGTGTCCGGTATAAACGGTATCATAAATACGCAGTAGGTATTAAAGCAACGAGTAACGGTAAACGATAACACACACAACTGCACAGTCCATACAAAACAAAACAGTAATTTTGAAATTGGAACGAAACTCTCCTACACACGTGACATGCTACAGTGTGCGTGGCCTCAACTCTGTGGCCCTAACATGACGACCCATATGTTTCTTTAGTTGATTTTAATTTAGTTTTTATAATTATGTAAATTGACATGCAATGCAATTTATAATGTAACTTTATATTGACTGAATAAACTAAACTATTTTATTCCTCCCTGCATCTCTGTTTTACCAGTGTCACAAGAAAGGGACGATATACTCGTAAGTTAAACATACCTAACTTAACATAAAACTACCGTGAGACTCGAACATATTAATACAAACGGATCATTCACGTATTTTAAAGTCGAGAATTGCCCGACATGTTTCGGACCAGTCCAGTCCATGTCGGACAATTCTCGACTTAAAATACGTGAGTGATCCGTCTGTAATAATATACCTACGCTATACTTGACTCAAAAATCTGTAGCAGCGAACGTTACTTCAACATAAGAGCGTTTGGTTCATAATTTTAAAATTCTGAATATTGCAATATTTTTACTCTTGACTGTACTACGTGTGAAAGCTTTTAATTTGTTTGTATTAAAAAGGAAAGCTGTTGTTCCGTAGAATCCCGCCACAGCTCAAGTCAGACGTTTGAGATCAAAGAGGAAATCAACGCCGTGCAATAATTAAAGAGAAATGCCGGCTGCGCTAATTCATTTTGCAGTCGGCAAATTGAAAACTGTTTTAAATAACTGCTCATTTCGGTAATAAGTTTAAGATTACTACTGAGTGATTAGTTTACTGTGAGTTTATTTATTACTAGCGGACGCGCACGACTTCGTTCGCGTGAAATTAGTAACCCTATGTCCGTCAGGGATAGTGTAGCTTTCTATCTGTGAAAGAATTTTTGAAATCGGTTCAGTAGTTCCAGAGATTACCCCCTACATACAAACAAAGTTTACCTCTTTATTAAATAGTATCGATAGTGTAGATGTAGACAAAACCTAGGACTCCACCGAATCGTAATAAATTTAGCAAAATATGCTGCTTTAGATTTATTTGTACAATATAACTGTTAGGTATTATTTATATTATTTTATAACGTTAAACGGGACTTCAACGCGATTAAATCATTGTTAATCTACCTCGGAGTTTCACCGTGTTTGCAAAGGCCGTGGTCATTAGTAAACTGATAGTTTCTCGAATAGTACCTATCTTGTCTCTGTTTGTATGCTTGGTTTTTGTAATACTTCTTAAGAGGAGTGTGAACCCAGCGCTCTCCATACAAACGGCGATAACGTTTTCCACCCTCTAAACCTTTACCTATAGGCATGATTATTGGTATGTTATCATTATGCCCTAAAACTAGATTTTTTTAATATTCTTAATAGTATTAAAAATATTGACACTTTTGTGTTTTGTATGAAACTACTAAAATCCAAATATTGTCGAATCTATGAAGAATATTAACAAAATCAAAACATACAAACCTAGTTCTAAGGCATAATGATAACATACCAAAATATCATTGCCATAGATTAAGGTTTAGAGGGTGGAAAACGTTATCGCCGTTTGTATGGGGAGCGCTTTTTGGGGCTGGGTTCACACTCCTCTTAAAGCGTGAATATTTTTGAAACTAAAATAAATATATAAAAAATTTAAACTTTCAAACCTAGTTCTGTGGCATAATGACAGCAAACAAAAAAACAATGGTTATAGGTTATGGCTTAGAGGGTGGAAAACGTTATCACCGTTTGTATAGAGAGCCCTGGGCACCAATAATCAAGTTCGGTATTGGACATAGGCCTCACTTAATTCTCGCCATCTTGTTCTACCGCTAGTCTCTAACACACCTTAAACACTATTTATTTATTTGCCCCTCGCAATATCCAAGAGTATCCGCCTCAATTGCATCGCTTATCTACCTTCCGGAAACTTTCAGCGGGAAACCTCGTATTCCGCTAAGACCATAATCCTTATCTAAGGCCTTTTGGGCAGCGGTTAGCACCCTATCAATTGGGCGAGCCACCCCCCATAAATTGTTGAGATAAAATACCACTTTCAATCACCCGCCCTTAACTTTTTGCTGGAACTTTGTTTGAGATTTTTTCGGGGGTATCGATTTGTTACAGGCTGTTTGGGGTTTGTAAGGGATTTGGAAGTGTGAGGGCTTAATTCAGGTGTTAAACAGTTAGATACTCTGGTAATAAAAGTTAATGTGGTGGTGTTTTTTATATATAAGGAGTTTGGCTTGTCAACACTAGAAGGCTGAGATGATATATATCCTGTGCCAGTAATTTCACCGACTGTCTTGCGCTCCACTCCGGAACACAACAGTGCAAACATTGCTGCATAGCGGCTGGATTAGCGAGCAAGATGGTGGTAGTGAACAGGTCGGACCTTAACCTTTTAAATACACAAAAGATCCCGCTGGGTCGAAGTGTATCCGAAAGGACCCCGCATAGATAATAAAAGATAAGATAAGATTGCATAGGGTCCTACCACCGAAAATGTGTTTCACAAGATTTGCAGTTTCTGGTTACTGGTATCGGTTTTGGTTGCAGTTACTTATACTTATTGATCGGTTGGATTCTCTAAGGTTGGACTATATCGATTCCGACCAATATATCTTTTATTGTCTGAAAGAAATTATTAAATTACTATTGACTAGTTTTAGTAGTTCAGTGTTTACGGTACCTACGTGATGCCTACGTGTATATTTATGTTACCTAGCCTATGCCACGTTTTTTTAAGAATGAGAAATGATGTAAACAATCTTATTATTAAGCACGCAGCAACAGACGCAGCTGTATTGCGTGTGGACAGCACTGGTTTCGCGGAGTAACAAGGTAATTTGATCCAGTTTTTTGATATGAGCCTCCGCAACGTAAAGTCCGAAATCTATACTAATCTACATCTACACTAATATAAAGAGGTAAACTTTGTTTGTATTTAGGGGGTAATCTCTGAAACTACTAAACCGATTTCAAAAGATGGAAAGATAGGACTATCCCTGATGGAGATAGGCTACTAATACAACGCGAACAAAGTCGTGGGCGTCCGCTAGTCTATTTATAATTGTGTGTGCCAGTCACTGTTGACCACAGGAGAGACAAACTTAGTTTTTTTAATATGTGTTTGACGCATTTGTCAAATGGAGTCACTGCAAATTTTATCGTACCCTCGAGTATTTAAAGCTGAAATATGACGCGATCGCATCACGTCTGCGGAGCAATTTCACGGCGCCGCCCTGATGTGGATTGATTATAGGAGTTGAGGGTCAGATGTTCGGTTTTGCTCCACTTTAACCAGCAAAATCATATTTTTTCCCAACATTTACTAAGGAAAAGTGAGGAAAAATAAGTAAAGATGTATTGGCACGTATTTGATACAAATTCTGACGTACTCAAGCAACACAAGTGGCAATGAAAGAAACAGTGACGTGAAAGAAACATTCACGTCATTATGTTAACATGATTAAGGACCACGGACAGGACCCCAATTCTCGGGTCATGCGAGACGCTATCTCGCATGCCACATACGTCAAAAATGACAGATTTCCTTGGGATTTGACAGTTCTTCTCGTGAGAGATGAATCTCGCATGAACCCAGAATAGGGGCCCTGGTCCGCAACATGTCGGGTATTTCTCGACTTAAATATACGTGAGTGATCCGTTTTATTAATATGTCCGAGTCTCACGGTAGTTTTATGTTAAAAATTCACGTCATTGTTTACTAGTCTTAGTTTAGTACTAGCGGATGCCCGCGACTTTGTTCGCGTACAATTAGTAGCCTATCTCCGTCAGGGATAGTGTAGCTTTCTATTAGTGAAAGAATTTTTGGAATCGGTTCAGTAGTTCCAGAGATTACCCGCTACATACAAACAAACAAACAAAGTTTACCTCTTAATTGTATTAGTCTAGACTAGATTAAGAATCTCAAAGGTCACACTGAAAATTAGCATTCCGGTTTACCCGGGCTGTTATTTTCTGTTCATTTATTTATATATTTCAGACAGCAAATGGTCTAGTATGAATGGGCTGGCTCGACCGGGAAAGTACCACATTCTCTCACATAAAGTAGTAGCTTTTTATAGCGTTTCGTACGGTGAGTAAGAGTTCCGAGGATATACAAGCCCAGCTATAAATGGCCATCGGATCAGTGATTATCTTGGTATAGCTGGTAAGGATACTTCAAATGAGCGGCGTTGTTTCTTACCATCGGTGACCCGCTTGCTCGTTAGCCTACCTAGGCCGTTTCAAAAAGTTTTATTAGGTGTGGACTGTATGTACAGTCGAACACGACGGTGATATTATTCCTTTTTGCACACAGAGGTATGTACAGTCAAGGAACTTAATTCCCTACCCATTTCGTTGAAATGTCGTCTGACATTCGCAATGCATTAAGGCCGATATGTCAAACTAACGTCTTGCTCTATAGCTCTTATGGTGACAGTTTGCTTTATGCTATTGAACCTTAGGTGGGTTGGAAATTTAATTCCTTGACTGTACCTCTGTGTGCAAAAAGGAATAATATCACCGTCGTGTTATGAAAAATAACGAATAAAATGTTTTCCATAAATTATTCATGGAATATAAAGGACAGGGAAGCCGGACGTAGAAAGATTTAATGGTTGGGGAATTTTTCAAAATGGTTTAGCTTTTAAGCTTGTGATCAACGTGTCGTATTAGGGTCAAAATCTAAAATAAACTGGAGGAACTTACAGTGATGTTGGGCGAACGGGGAAGAATGAAATGCGCAACGGTTCAGTAAAGACTACATTTATTATTAACTAGCTGACCCGGCGAACTTTGTTCCGCCTTAGACGCCATAAATGAGCAGATTTTTGATTTTTTCTTTCATAAGAACCTTCTCCTGATAATAACGAACAGAACAAAAAAAGAATTAGCGAAATCGGTCCAGCCGTTCAGGCGTGATGTCGTGACCAAGGGAAATAGGGATTCATTTTTATATATATAGATAAAATGCCCTTATATATTAACAATATTAGTCATTTTCTAATGGGGGGTCTGCACGTGTAAGGTGTTGAATTACTATGTTCACATTCAGGTACAATAACTGTTTCAAATTACTTTATTCCTTTTATGGTAATGTTTCCCTGATCTTAAACATGATACTTTAATATGATACTTGAATTGTATGTACCTACCTACTCTACATTACCTTGCTACTCCGCGAAACCAGTGCCGTGGACGTGCAAGACAGCTGCGTCAAAAAAATATTGTAACTACCATTAGTGAAATAATTATTATCAGTTTCGAAACTAACTCTCTTATTGATAAAAAAAAAACTAATCAATGTTTTGTTCCTTTCATTGGAGGGCAAACGTCACAATTTGAGACAAAGACATAACACATGTTAACTAACATAGGTTTACGCAGCGTTTATGAATAAGAGGGTAAGCAATGGAGTTGTTACTAAACTGATATTAAATCGTTACGAAACAGACTCATATATTATTATTTTTTATACAACATAGGAAGGCAAACAAGCAAGTGGGTCACCTGATGGTAAGTGATCACCACCGCCTATAGACACCTGCAACAACAAAGAGAGTGCAGATGCGTTGCCAACCCAGAGGGCTAAGATGGAACACCTCTTGTGCCAGTAATTACACCGGCGGTCTTGCTCTCCACGCCGGAACACAACAGTGCAAGCACTGCTGCTTAGCGGCAGGATTAGCGAACAAGATGGTGGTAGCGATCCGGACGGACCTTGCACAAGGTCCTACCACCCGCATAATTTCACTGAAACGGTAAGTTAAATATAATATTTTTGATTCTGAAACATTCGACATTGATAAACTTAAATTTACTTATGGGTCTGTCTTTTGCATGTTTTTATTATAAAGAAAGAAAAGAAAATAAGCTAGGGGGTCACTTGATGATAAGTGATCACCATTCACCATAAACATGCGCCACACCGAGGATTATGCAGATGCGTTGCTACCCACAAGACTAAGATCGTATACCTCTTGTGCCAGTAATGTCACCGGCTGTCTTGCTCTCCACGCCGGAACACAATAGTGCAGTGCAAGCACTGCTGCTTAGCGGCAGGATTAGCAAGCAAAATGGTGGTAGCGACCCTGCCGGACCTTGCTCATGGTCCTATCACCAATGAACTAATATTATATATCTGAAAGCTTTGTATGTTTGGATGTTTGTTACTCAATCACGCAAAAACAACTAAATGAATTTTGATGAAATTTGGCACACATATAGTTTATAACCTGGATTAACACATAGGATACATTTTATCCCGTAAAAATGCATAGTTCCCACGGGATAGCGATAAGTGAGTTATACGCCGCCGTGACGTCATGAGCAGCAAAGCAACTAATTCTCATTCATTTGTCCACGAAATATTGCAGATTGCATGTTTCATTGCAATTAAACAAGTCTACGCGGACGAAGTCGCGGGCAAAAGCTAGTGTTATTTATTGAATTCTGTAAAGCACTTCTCACTAGACCTCTTACACAGTTAATTAGTTCAACCAAAAAATTCAGCTGCTCTGACCCTAAAATGACTGGCCGAGTTTAGTTTATCTCTATCTGAGTCCCTTTCTTATGACACTAGTTAGACAGAGACACAGGGAGGGGTTAAACAAACCTGGGCTGTCGTGTTAGGGCCGCTGAAGTACAAACAGCAGCAAAAGTAGGCACACGATGAGAAAAAAAAGCCTTATTCTCTTGTTAATACAGTCATGGGTAGATGCTTTAATTTCTACTCCGTAAATACACCTGCCGCTGACTGTACCATCGAATAGACTTTCAATATCAACCGTTAAATTAAGAAAAAAATCGAAATAACGATTCAAGACGATTTACTTTCGTTATTGGAAGGAATTTACGTATTTGTTCAGCAAAATCCCCCCAGGGCAGGAAGGCGAACATCACAATAACTAACCTTATTTCCAATAGGATATAATTCAATCTCGAACGGCTGGTAGCCACGGTATATATGATTGAGGTTTTGATATATTGACTAGGAAATACCTGTTATTTATTTGATATATTGCGACCTCATTATCAAAGGTGGGGGATTAGAGGGGAAAATAAGTTTGGGGTTGGATAGTAGAAATACCTTTATCAGAGACGTATGATTTGAATTGTTATTTTTACCCGACTACGCAAGGCAAAGAAGCCCAGTCTTATAACACAAAATTTACAAGTTTTTCTTATGTAATAGGGAGGCAAACGAACAAGCGGGTCACCTGATGTGAACCGCCGCCCATAGGCACCAGCAACCCGATTGGAATCGTTTTTCCGTTGCCGGCCTTTGAGGAAAATGTAGACCCTTCTCTTGAAGGCCCCGATTTCAAATTGGGGTTCACCGCTGAAGGGAGTTGATTCCACAACTTTACTGGACGTGAAAGAAAATGCTAAAATTTGACATAATTGTAAAGTTTTTCATACAAAAATGTGACAAACGTGTTAAATTGTATTATTTGTAGGTTTTGTGGCACAGAACCTAGTCAGTTAACAGTCGGAACCTACTAAAAATCTAAACAAGCTCAAACTTTACCAATAATAGGTCCCGGACTATAATTGTTAAAGTCGACATGTTTTGCATCACAATTTATTATGCATTTTATGTCTGAAGTCTGAATCGATCATGAAACAATTACAATAGTGTAGTTATTCAATATAACTTAACATAATAATGAAATAAATGACAATAACAATAAGTAGTGACCCGCCCCAGCTTCGTCCAGGATGAAATGTATAGTCGACCAAGAAATTGCTTGACCATTTTTCGACCGTATTACAAAGGGATAAGGTGTAAAAGTGGTCAAGCAATTACTTAGTCGACTGTACATCAAAAATCCGTGAAAAATTCTCTAAACGCCACTGGAATCCGTATCAAAATTCGTTACGTGGTTTAGAAAGAATAAGCGGCCGAAGATGCAAGAACAGACTTTATACTATGTAGAGATAAAATCAACATAACACCTACTCAAAATATAATAATATCAAAATCAACAGCCTTCTAAGAACCCCATCGACCTACATCCACGCTGTCAACCTTCAAGACGAATTGGGTTCCATAAAATAATAAAAGGAACCCCCTGAGCGGGATCATCCCCCGGGTAAATAGAATCGAGTAATGGATAAGATATTCGAATAGAAAATTAGCTTTAAGTAGAACTCGGCCTAATGCGGGCGACGTGCCGAGAGTGACGAGTGAGGCAACCAATGATAAGGTGTCGACTAATGACAAAATGTACTGTATTATGATGAGTGCAGTCAGTGGATCAACATGACCGGCCAGGTTTTGTTTATCTGAGTTTATCTCTATGTGCATCCCTTTTTTATGACACTAGTTTGACAGAGACAGGGTCATGTTAGGACCACTGTTGTTGGTTGCAAAATTAACAAGCCAGCTAGCACGGTGTAAACCACAACCACAGAATAAAATAATAATAGTACCTACAAGTAGTTGCAGGTGGTAGGGGCTTGTGCAAGGTCGGTATGGATCGCTACCACCATCTTGCTCGCTGATCCTGACGCTAAGCAGCAGTGCTTGCACTGTTGTGTTGCGGTGAGGAGAGCAAACAAGCAAGTGGGTCGCCTGATACTAAGTGTACACCACCGCCTATAGACATCCGCAACATCAAAGAGATTGCAGATACGTTGCCAACCCAGAGGGCTAAGATGGAATACCTCTTGTGCCAGTAATTTCACCGGCTGTCTTGCTCTCCACGCCGGAACACAACATTATATTTGTGTACATTAGTGTAAATGAGAATGAAAAATTGTCCGAAAATACCAAAGCAATTTATATCTTTCATACAACTCAAAATTTTGCAAGCGCGTTTCAAATATAGCAATGTGAATGTCCCAGCCGGCAGCCATTGATCTCATATAACAATAAATGAGTCTATGTTTAGGACAGGCTGATTTGTATTCTCTCTGCAAGCTCCCCGTCCCAATTGAGGATGAAAGAGCTGTCAGTTACGCATTAACTTCCCTATTTCGGCCAACAAGGACATTTTAGAAAATATTTACAGAGAAAAGGCAGTGGGAGCTATGCTTGGAGGTTCGCTTTCGCGACCCCAATATCTGTTTAAAAAATTGACCCAGCCAAGAGCGGGACGGGGTTGAACCGCCTGGAGCAGGATGGTAACAAAGTTGTCATCCCAAACACAATTAAGAGAAGTGTGAACCCACCGCTCTCCATACAAACGGCGATAACGTTTTCCACCCTCGAAACCTTAACCTATAGCCATGATTTTTTTATATGTTGTCATTATGCCCTAGAACTAGGTTTGTATGTTTTGATTTTTTAAATATTCTTAATAGTTTCAAAAATATTAACGCTTTATTGTTTTGTATGAAACTCCTAAAATGCAAATATTTTCAAATCTATGAAGAATATTTAAAAAATCAAAGCATACAAACCTAGTTCTAAGGCATGAAGACAACATACCAAAAAATTATTTCCATAGATTAAGGTTTAGAGGGTGCAAACGTTATCTCCGTTTGTATGGGGAGCGCTTTTTGGGGCTGGGTTCACACTCCTCTTAAGTCCGTGGGGTTCAGAGGTTTTTATTTTTAACGTTTGCAAAACGATCTTTGCGGACCAACAACAACATTTAACATAATCTTTAAAAACAAAACGTAGTCATGGAAAACAAAAACCCACCTTCTTAAAAAAGGAAACAAGCCCTATAAATCAAAACAGTTTGGGAAAAGTAGATTGAAACTCCTACAAAGCCTATTAAATATCCTTTAAATGTTATAAGGTAGAGACTAACATATTTTACTAATACCATAAATACAGTACCCGGCAGTAAATATTGCACATCGGCTAGTTTCGGATTTGTATTTACTCACCCGCGTGCGACAGAGACAACGCTATACGAAGCCGAACTAGCCGATGTGCAATATTTACTGCCGGGTACTGTACTTTGGCCATTGCTTTGACCCAGTTTGCAATACCTAATAACATTTAAGACATACTTAAAAGGTTTTGAAGGGGCTTCTATCGACATTACCAAATTTTTTTGGATTTTAGGACTTGTTGTAGCATACTTTTTTTTTATACAACATAGGAAGGCAAACAAGCAAGTGGGTCACCTGATGGTAAGTGATCACCACCGCCTATAGACACCTACAACAACAAAGAGAGTGCAGATGCGTTGCCAACCCATAGGGCTAAGATGGAATTCCTCTTGTGCCAGTAATTACACCGGCTGTCTTGCTCTCCACGCCGGAACACAACAGTGCAAGCACTGCTGCTTAGTGGTAGGATTAGCGAGCAAGATGGTGGTAGCGATTCGGGCGGACAACTCCGGGCGGGGGACTTGACTTGCTGTTTTGTTTATCGATCATTGTAACCCTGGTATGTCCGCTTGAGTCTGATTTATTTCTTCTTACAGTTTTTTCTAACTTAAGTTTTATCGCCTAATAATAACGAAACTAACATGATGAAGCCGAAATATACGTATAGTCGACCAAATAATTGCTTGACCAATTTTGAACCTTCTCCCTTTGTAATACGGTCGAAAAGTGGTCAAGCAATTTCTTGATCGACTATACACAAATAAATACTGCACAGGACTAAAGGTAACCAGAACATAATTTTCTATACCTTCTATTTCGTTGAGCCAATTCCTTTCAATTAATTACAAGGTCGACTTTTATGAAACACCCTGTTAATGTAAATTCATATTAGCCCAAAAAACGTAAAGATCCGACACCTAATTAAATAATACAGAACAAAGGCGCTTCAATATTTAATTGTTGAGCATTTTAAGAGCAGCTTTGAAGTTGCCGAAGCTTCGGATTGTACTGAATATTAGAAGAGGCATTTTGTGATCTTAAGAAGCTCTTACAGTTGGATGCGAGATACTAAATCCTTAACTTTCAACTGTAGGTGAGCACACAAAATACAACTCCTGAATGTTCTTGTGTCTGAGGTGCAAGACACTGGTGTGTTTACTGACAGCTGGCAGTCGCTGCTTGCAAAAACTTACAAGTTTCAAAGCATTCTTTGAGTTAAATTTTAAGGGAAAGGTGATATCTGGCCTACTAAAAACTATTCTTTGTATGTTAAGATAATAGGTATGCTAGTTAATGACAGGCTTACGAAAGCGAAAACGTCAAACCAATACACAATAAATAATTAAAACGTCTGATTATTTTCTATTCACCCCTGTTTACGATATCCAAATTAGTGGAGCTAAATTGCATACTAAGCTGTTTAGTAGCTTTATAGAGGTGACCGCCTAACAGCTAAAACTAGACTAAAGGATCAGTTTAATTCAAGCACTAGAATCTACTAGATCCTTATAGCTATTGCGAAGGAACTAGTGCGAGACAATGATCTTATTTGCTCCTTCAGCTCATTGTGTAAAAGGATAGATCGCATCGAAGTGAATCGATTCAAAAAATCGGAGATCTTATTGCAAAAGATCGATCTTCCAAAAGATCGATTCAGATCGGGCATCCCTACAACAGTGCAAGCACTGCTGCTTAGCGGCTGGATTAGCGGTAGTAGCGATATTGGTTACCACCAATGATTCAGGCCGATCTTACACAAGGTTTTACCAAGGATTTACCTACTGCGAATAATCCAGCAAAAGTGATTTAATACAGAATGATTTTATAAACATCACGAGTTGAATAAAAGCTTGAACAAATTTCTACGAATCCGCCTCATCAAATGTTCCAGTTTGTTCTAGTCCATTGCCTACACAAAAGGAAATTATACGAAAAATCAACAAGATTGGGGCAGACATTAAGGAAAAGTTGGCAGAAATATTTCACAATAATATTCGTTAGCCAGATACCATCGCGGGAACAACCTCAATTGTAATAAAAATGTAAGTATTTCCTTAAACATCGTCATGAAAAAATTTCGAAAGAAGACCCACCATTTTCAACTCTGATTCAGATCTCAAGGTTTAAAGAGAAAAAAACGGTGGCCAAACGAATTGTAACTTAAACATTCCGTAAGAAAATCCCGTTTGGGTTGGCGGAAAAAGTGGTCTTATTTTCAATGTAGCGCAATTTCTTGCAATCTCAGATCAAAACGGCAGGGAAATCCAATGGTTAAATGTAGAAAAAATGTGGATTTTATGGCACAGGTTAAAAGCCGAGGGCTTTAAACGATGCCAGCGTTCTGGAGGAAAGAGTGAAGCCTTTTGCCGTATTGTCTTTATACCTGAATGCTGGGGCTGGTTTTATTATTACGTCGTGGTCGTGATAGTTTAGAGCTTGATTTTAAAACCTGACAGTACTTGCAGTTTATCTGGCTTCTGTTTAATAAACTTTACAGGTGCCTATAAGATAAGGGTCCCTTTTCTTTGACACTGACTTGATTATTAATTGAATTGGTTGAATATTAATAATAGGGCCATTTTGGTGAGCTTTAGTCATCCGGTGATATTCAAAAATCGCACTCCAGGTCCTTTTCAAGACGATATAACGTTTGTGTTTGTAATCACAGTTTTGCGGGTGGTAGGACCTTGTGCAAGGTCCGTCCGGATTGCTACCACCATCTTACTCGCTAATCCTGCCGCTAAGCAGCAGTGCTTGCACTGTTGTGTTCCGGCGTGGAGAGCAAGACAGCCGGTGTAATTACTGGCACAAGAGGTATTCCATCTTAGCCCTCTGGGTTGGCAACGCATCTGCACTCTCTTTGTTGTTGCAGGTGTCTATAGGCGATGGTGATCACTTACCATCAGGTGACCCACTTGCTTGTTTTCCTTCCTATGTTGAATTAAAAAAAAACTACCTGTGATGTTAATGCTTGTATTTGCGTGTATTGTGTGGACATAAAAAAATGATTTTTCTCTTACCTAGGTCTGCTACTAACTGTTTAAACTTAAGAAGCCCCGGATGTACAATTTGGGGGGCAGAAATTTGATGATGGCGTCCCTTCTCTTCAGCGTTTGAAATAAATTGTTAAAAGAACATACTTTATTCATGTGATTTTGGCATCCAAAGCTGCCGTTCGGGGCACGTGCTTCAATTAGCCCCCCAAGCCTAGATCTGGGGCTGCCGTTAAGATAGGCAGGGTCTTTTAGCTATTCTCTTTACGTACTCGTAAATAATAAGTACATCGTCTGTACATGTACCAAAACGTCAACCAAACCGTCCATTTCCCGTCGCGCGTATTTTTCTATTCAAATCACAAAAAACTAAGCAAGCCACGCCGTAAAAACAAAACACGTACCGCCAAAAACGAAACTGCATAACACAAAAACTGGAAACTTTTTGATTTGTCTGCTTTCGCAACAAGCGACGGATATGTGCGCGGCCGCGGGCAGAATATTAATGAATTGGTTACCAGCGGCTTACACAGGAAAAAAATGCAAAAAAAAAGGAAAACACGAAAACGTGAGATATCCGCTTTTTGATATACGCGTTTCGTTGTATCGCATGCATATTCATAATTTTGATGGATTTTCTAAATTGGTAACGACAAATTGCCCGTTTGGCGACGGTTTAGTTATTTGTATGCAAAAACGCGTGTCAGAGCCCTTTCAGCTGAGATACGCGGTTTTGAGGCGGTTGTTAAACAAAACCATAAAATAATATCATTCCGTATAATTCCCGGCGTTGGCCGGCCTTCGGTGGTCTGCATTTTTTTTTTCGGAATAAGTTGCTTATAACAGAGTGACTGATATTTGAATGTCCAAAGGTCCAACAACAGAAATGGTTAAGTCACAAATACATTTATTAGGCGTGAAAGTGAGTGTTCACAAAGGTACGTTTTGGGAGCCTTTTCTAAAAAATTCTACTTTTTTTATTTAATGATTGTGTAGTTCTTATGAAATAATAATAATAAATAATAATAAAAAGTTCTTTATTTAGGTATTCACCCATTACATAAATGTTTGTATATACAAATAAGAATAAAATAACGCAATAACATTAACTTAGATACAAAAAGCAAAACACAGTGGGTACAACAGCAATCTGGTCTAAACCATTGGTCATGTTATTTTATTATTCTCAGAGCGGTGCAAGGCAGCCCAGTGTCTTTTAAATCCCTCATTGAGGTCGTCATATACCAATCTCAAAATCTCATTCTTGGTACCGCTGAGTCGATCTAGAAAGGAGGCCGATCTAGAACGCAGTATCGCGAAAAAATCCGGAACCCTCGCATCCGCAAACATGCTCTTAGCGCTGCAAAAGCGTGGGAGTCCGAGCAGTATGCGAAATGCTAATTGCCTGTAGTAAAGGCCTGTATAATGGCTTTTTTTCTAATCACTGCTATTCTACTAATCGTACTACATAACAACAACAACAACAACAAATACTCTTTATTGATTCACACAAGTAAACAAAATAAAAGAACACACACAGGGAAATTTTACATAGGATTCAACAGGCGGTCTTATCGCTAAGCAGCGATCTCTTCCAGACAACCTTTGGAAAGAGATACGGTGAGAAACAGTCAGAGTACAACGGGCAGTGCAAATAAAAAAAGAATCAAACACACTCACAATAAGCGTACATAAGAGTTTACATAGATAATAATAAAAAAATAAAAAGGTATAAACATACATATAAGTATAAATATATACATAAAAATATAAATTTACATGGAATACGTAAATGTACAGCGCACAACTGCATCGCCAATGCTACATAATATCATAAATGGGAAGATACTACTGAGTAAAACATAAAACTCCATTAACAAGACAGCCGGTAAAATTACTCACACAAGAGGTATTCCATCTTAGCTCTCTGGGATGGTGACGCATCTGCAATCTTCTTGGTGTTGCGGGTGTATATAGGCAGTGGTGATCACTTACCAGCAGGTGACCCGGTTGCTTGTTTGTCTTCCTATGCTGTATAGAAAAAGTGATTCTTCACAAAATCTCCGAAGATTCTTGAAAGTCGAAGAAAATTCTCCGAATACTGAAATTGTCTCCGTTGTCCATGTCAAACAACTAATGATAGGAAAAATAAATTAATTTTGATACTCACTAATACACTGATGGCCGATTGGGTCGAAAAGTTCTCGAATGGCGGCCGCGTATTGGCAAGCGCAGCGTAAGACGACCAGCCACAAGATGGTCCGACGACCTCTTAGAGGTGGCAGGAAGGCGCTGGCTGCATGCCGCTTCCAACCGGTCGCTTTGGAAACCCATGGAGGAGGCCTATGTTCAACAATGGACTTCTTGTGGCTGAGATGATCATGATAATAATTCACTAATAATAATCATTTTTCTCGTAGCGCTATTTCCAGTTTCTTCTATTGTCTATTGGCAATAATAGGATATCTTATTTTATTCTCAAATTACCAATCTTACTTACTTAATTAAACGGTAAATTGGCTCGATACAACAAATAAACAAGAGTACTAAGATGCTTACAGTTCCGATTTCAAGGAAATAAATGAGAAAAAAATCCTAGACGCGAACGATTCTGTATTTTTTTTTATAAAATAGGAAAGTAAACGAGCAGTAAGTAGACACCCACAACACCAAGGAGGTTGCAGATGCGTTGGCAACCCAGAGGGCTAAGACAAGACAAGACAAATATTAAATTTAAATGCTATGTAATTACATTGTTAAAAAATATGTTTTTGTCCAAAAAAGTAGATTAAAAAAAGGAGTTTAAGCTGTACAAAGTTACAAAAATAACAAACTAAAAAAAATATTGCTTCGAAATATGCTCATTTGAATCCAGATAAAAAATGTAAAAAAAATAGTTGAAAACAGACTATATTATTAAAATAAACGCGACCTGAGTTTGAATTAAACCCATACATTTTACTAGACAACGTAGACTGTGACGTCAAAGTCCGAGCCCGTTTTGTATGAAGCGTTTTCATAAGTCTTGCTCACTGTTACTTTTTTATCGTTAATATTTTAAAATGACCTTAGAAATAAAACCAAACACATTCGTTTTTTTATTGGTTCTTTTATTTATTTTTTTTAATCCGTGCATTTTATAATATTTTTTTTTTAAATAGGAACGCAAACAAGCAAGTGGGTCTGATGGTAAGCGATCACCACCACCCACAGACACCCGCAACACCAAGGAGATTGCAGATGCGTTGCCAATGAAGGCTTTGATGGAGTATCTCTTTTAACAAATCTCTTTTAATCTTAAATCTATCTATCTATATATATAAAAATGAATCCCTATTTCCCTTGGTCACGACATCACGCCCGAACGGCTGGACCGATTTCGGTAATTCTTTTTTTGTTCTGTTCGTTATTATCAGGAGAAGGTTCTTATGAAAGAAAAAATCAAAAATCTGCTCATTTATGGCGTCTAAGGCGGAACAAAGGTCAGCTCGTAATTAATAGATTCAGGTGTTACTTTGCGATGATGCCTCGTACAGAGGCGAAACGCGCGTCGATCGTTTTGTTTAGCGTTAAGTGGTGGTGTGTGGTTGAGTCTGTGTGATATATGTCGTTTCGTGTGGAATATGTCGCACAGACGCAACCTGCACGAGCACGACACTGGTTTCGCGGAGTAGCAAGGTAATTTGTTTCAGTTTCTTTTAATTACCCTATGTAGGAAGACTACTCGCCTTCGTTTATTTCCGCACGCGGGCTTCTATCTCGCTCTCTCAGGCGTAAAGCCTAATCGGACGCTCTCGCTCGCGTTCGTGCGCCGGTGCGTCGTAACGGTCTTTTCACAGCGCGCGCGCCACGCCGGCCAGTCTGCCAGGCGGGGCACACTTAAAACTTCATAAAATTTGACAGTTAGCAGCGTCCCCTCGTGGCTGGAAAGTCAGTACAAAATAAATAAAAAAAACTATCTGTCACTGCTAGTCACTCGTGTCGGAGGCGGCCATTGTCAACTCTGGCTTTGGTCTGCTTGGACATTGATGCGCTCTTGGTTATCTCTTTTTGTTTACTCGTCAAGGTTTTGTTCTAGCAAATTTTATGAAAACTTATATAAGTAAGAGCTTATATAAGTTTTCATAAAATTTGCTGGAACAAAACTTTGATTGAGTACATTTGGTTCTAAAAATAACACTCACACACGCGCAAGTGCGCATATGCACGTATATGTATATATGCCTATCTATAGCTATACAAGTATACTGCATTAGTTCAGTTGCCTGACACTAACAGCAGCACTTTCCATACATGCAAGTTAAAACCCAGAGTTGCCACTCTTCTCATTCTATATTACAATACTCTTTGCAGTCTGCTTGCCGCCCGTCACCGCGCGTGGACGTAATTTTAACAGTTATAACTTCTATACAACTACACCTACTAATTTACCCTACTAATATAGATATTAAGATTTTGTTTCAACTTTACTAACAATATATGGACTTGTTATGGTGGTCTGCATTAAAAATTTTTTTTTAATCCTCTCAATAGACTTGATTTGCTAACTTCATTTTTTTAAATCGCAATAACCCTTGTCACGCCGATTACGTAACGGCTCGGCTCAGTAGCACCTTGAGCCAGCAAAAAACCTTAAACGAAAAAATATAACGAAGATACATCTCAACTGCTTTTTAATTAGATCCCCCGTCGACTTGTTTTCCATTTTATTCCCACTTTTGCGGGGTTCAGTGGGCATTCGTAGAAAACCATTATCGTCTTTGTGCAAAGCGTAACTGTAAATCCATGAATGAGCTCATTTACTTTTTTGTAATCCAAATTTACGTTCTATTTTTTACATTCAAATTAAATTTAAACGCTAAATAAATATAATGACAGCACAGGGAAAATTAGGGTAATGGCACGACTCGAACTTGCAACCTTTACATCCGTGCAAATCGAGAAGATTCGAGCTAGGTACACAAGACAGACAGAGCCGGATTGTGACTGTGTTTTATGCTGTGTATTTTTTTTCAAAATAGGAAAGCAAACAAGCAAATGAGTCACCTGATGGTAACTGATCACCACTGTCTAAAGACACCCACAACACCAAGGAGATTACAGATGCGTTGCCAACCCAGAGGGCTAAGATAGAATACCTCTTGTGCCAGTAATGACACCGACTGTCTTGCTCTCCACGCCGGACACAACAGCGCAAGCACTGCTGCTAACGGTAGGATTAGCGAGCAAGGTGGTGGTAGCGATCCGCATGGACCTTGCACAAGGTCCTACCACCAGTGCTAGGTGAACAGGACAGACAGAGTCGGATTGTGACTTCGTTTTATAAAAAAAAAATGCATTTATTTCGGACAAAATAATCCATACAGTGTTTATACTTCGTAGAGATTTATTATATGTCAACGGAACCCTTATGAATTCGCTTCTAATTCGCTCTCGTCCTTTTTCCTTCTGTCTACATGCGCCTTCTCACCTTGCCACTTTTCTTTAAATTATTTCTCTTAAAAAGCCTTGTAATGAGAAAAGTTTAAATGTGGACCCGTGCCGGCCGTCGGTAACTCGAGCTGGAGCAACTTATTGCGAATTCGATGGAAATGTAAACGTACAGGTAAATGTACTAATGCCATACAGAAAGCTGCTTATTATTCTTCTTTCCTTTGTACGTAGTGTAGTCGACCAAGTAATTGCTTGTCCACTTTTGAACCTTATTCATTTGTAATACAGTCGAAAAGTGGTGAAGCAATTTCTTGGTTGACTATACAAAGCAAAGTCGATATCCGTTCAAGTCTGTTCTCATATCATTGGTTGCTTACTCCTTTTATACCACGCTAAGGATTTTGTTACGGTTATCCGAGAATTTCAGATAGTTTTTTACAAAAGGTTCTTATGTACAGTCAAGGAATTAAATTTCCAACCCACCTAAGGTTCAATAGCATATAGCAAACTGTCACCATAAGAGCTATAGAGCAAGACGTTAGTTTGACATATCGACCTTAATGCATCGCGAATCTCAGACGACATGTCAACGAAATGGGTAGGGAATTAAATTCCTTGACTGTACATACCTCCTAATTATACCCAACTCCCACGTCTTCTAGTAAAAAAATGTCATGAAAGGTTGATTTTGGCCCAATTTATATTTAAAAGAAGAAACATGCAAATACCTGTACTATAATTGTAGACTTTAAAGTTAAATCCAACTTAATTCCCAGGAAGTGACATCCATTTAATTAAAGTGAAGTGTACAATAGAGTGAAAAAGGAAATCATCTGACATCTCTATCACATAATTTTACAAAAAAATCCATCGAAGAAAATTCAGAATAGACTAATATTTGTTCATCAGAACAAAGCTTTTTACAATCGTCTGAAGCAAAATTCAAAGCCTGCTTTCCAAATGAACGAAACATAAAAGATGATATTTAATATAAGGGATCTTCCCTAACTTTGGCACAAACGGAATATTATAATTATACTCTGAAGCGAAACGGAACAATGGAAAATGTATGCGTTTATATTTACATACTAACATTTCAGAATAACTGCCTTATATATTTGGAAAAATAGTGAAAAAATAGTTACAAACTGGAATAAATTACCTTGCTACTCCGCGAAACCAGTGCCGTAGACGTGCAAAGTAATTTTATTCAGTGTGTTTCAACGTATAACGAGGCCTGGCGTGCATGAAGAATGTTTTAAGAGTAAGTGAAGCAAAGGTTGTATCACGGGATCGTAGCAAATAAATCCACGGTCTCTGCCTACCCCACCGATGTATTTATAATAAGGTTTGCCTGTGTTTTATTAGGCGTTATACACGGTTATGTAGGCAGAGCTGCAATCTAAAGCGCCGACTCTAAACTTGCTAACTACAGCCACACATCGCTTTAACTCGCTAAGTTAATAAGAGCCGATGGTCGGTGTTACGCACCTATTAACAATGGAATAATTAACGATTTTCAAATAGCATTAGAGGGAGGGAATAGTGACTCAGTCACTGTTATTTTAAGATGAGGCATGTGCTTTTTTGGGCGTTTTGCCAAAGATTTTACACCAGCAGTCTATTGACTAGTTACACCCAAAAAGCCTACAATGCCCTGCGCATATTGTACAATAACCTGTTCCGGGCAATGGTGGGGCTTCCTCGACATTGTAGTGCCTCTGGCATGTTCGCCGACGCACATATTGACGACTTTTTTGCACTTATGCGCAAAAAAATCGTTTCGCTAATACGGTCGTGGCGGGTCGGCAAGACAGCGCTGTGCTCGGCACGTTCAACGGGCTGCATGCCCCGAGTGCGTGTGCAGCTCGGTGAGACAGCTGGCAGTGTCTTTTGAATAAGTAATAGTGGTACATACATACTAACATAGATTATTAAGTTTTTATTTTGTTTTGTTTTCTTTACTAACATAATATGGACCACAAAGTTGTCTGAAAATAATCATTTTTTTTAAATATGTATTATTAATATCTTTATCTTTCGTACACTGTAAAGGATAACCAAACTAGTTCGATCACTCGTAATCTTGTTTAATAGTAATCATCATCATCATCATCTCGGCCACAAGAAGTCCACTGCTGAACATAGGCCTCCTCCATGGATTTCCAAAGTGAGCGGTTGGATGCGGTATGCAACCAGCGCCTTCCTGCCACCTGTATGAGGTCATCCGACCATCTTGCGGCCAGTCGTCCTACGCTGCGCTTGCCAATACGCGGCTGCCATTCGAGAACTTTTCGTAATAGTAATCAAAGTTCATTTAAATTAGCAAATGATGATGAACATTTTGATCGTGAGTTTGGTAAGGTATCACAATAGTTCGGTAGTCACTTTTTTTTGTAAATTGTAGACGAAACTTTGGTAACGTGTATTGAAATTGTTTTCTAGTGCATGCAGAGTTCATTCAAAGCATCTGTCGCTCTTGTACACGCTAGCTGATTAGAAAACTGTAGTTACAGGCAACACACAACAACTTGAACATAAATCGAGTGAAGGAGATAAGTTTGCGCTATACATTTTTACTAGAAACAGCTACTGCAGTCAAGGTCGATGCTCAAGTTGTTTGTCGGGATCTGTACCGGCTCAGCCTTCAAAGGTCCCGGGGCAGAGTGGTTCCAAGCATTTGGAAATTTTAACCAACAGTTAATTCTACCGTAACTTCTTCTTATACCACCGGCGCACTGTAGTCATGCGCAGTCATTAAGGGGGTTCCCCTGAACTTGTGAAGCCACTAACTTACTAACCTCCCGCCGTTCACGACGCAAGGTGATTGGTTAACTACAAGCATGAACTATTCATAGCTTGTAACGGGCTGTTGCTACTAAATATTTTAATTTTTTTACAACATAACATTTTAATTTTTTGGATAAATTTATTTCCATTTTAATTATTTAATATTAAACATTCAATTTATTATATTTTGATGATATGCATTGATCACATAGTAAATTCTTGGGCATCCGGCAGGCTTAAAACTGCAACCTCAGCATTCCAATCGCCAATTGTACGGAATTCGTTAACGCATGGCATGGATGCTAAGGTTGCAGGTATAGTCGACCAAAAAATTGCTTGACCACTTTTCGACCGCATTACTAACAAATAAGGTTAAAAAGTGGTCAAGCAATTACTTGGTCGACTATACAACAAAATATTTTGAAAAAATGGATACTGACACTGCGTCTACCATGCCTGATGTGTATTTTTTTTTAGTCTATATATTTTTATGTAAGTTAGTTTGTAAGGTATTTATCGATGGGCCTTGTTGCCTGAAAATAAAAGATTTCATTTCATTTCATTTTATTTCATTAAGCCATTTAACGCTGATGGGTTGAATGTATCTCAATTATATATTAGCACCTAATTAGTATGAAAACTATTAAACTAAATTCGAAAAAATCATTGAAATAAACACGAGACAATCGACCAAAATTCTGATCGTATATTTATTTTCGTTTTTTTTTCGAGAGTCATTTTCTACCCTAGCCCCTCTAGCACACTAGCCTTTATCGCTGACATAAAGCATTCGTCCCTTTCGCACACGCATACAGGTTAGAACAGGATAAATGCTTTATGTCATCGATTAGAGCTAGCGTGCTAGGGCCCTAGGAACACTTAAAAGTTGCAAATAGTGTTAATAACATAGGTAACGTTTGTTTTGTTTCATTTTTAAAATTCTCAGGCAGACTGTAGAATCAATTCTGCTAAATGCTAATACAAAATATTAAAAGGTTGTATGTCACTATATACCGAGTGGAATTGAAATTATGGCATACCACCAAAATTAGTTCCGCCACGATCAATAGAGGTACAGTCAAGGAAATTGAAACACCTTCCACCGTAGAACCTAGTCGAAGAGACATACGCATGACATTTGTGTGACATAGCCTGGCGTTTAACGCGTCGCGTCATTGCGATAGGGTTCTAAGGTGGTACGTGAATATATTTCCCCTACTGTACCTACCATTCAAGTTCCATGGCAAAAACTTTTCAAATCCATTCCAATCAATTCGAAACCGAAAGTAATAATGCCACAATAATCTCTTTAGAACTTCGCCCGGATTTTTATTAATCAGCCCTGAAGGTTGGCAACAAAAACTTTTTCCATCATAAAACCTATTAAATGGAAATTTCCGGGTAAAGAATGGGAAAAGATTCCAATTGGAATGGAACTTTCTCTTTGTCCGGGACACGTTAATGAAACGATACTGTGATTGAAATCAACCCTTCAATGTAAGGTAAACTGAAAGTCGAATAAAATTTTCGATAGTTAAAAAGTAAAGATAGTTTTTTTCAGAAACAACAGGCCAATTTTAAAAAATGCATCAGCAAGCTTTAAAAAAATGTTAAGTGTTGCAAGTCCAATATTGCGTTTATTAATGGGTATTTGTTTTACTTTTTAAAAAATGCAATAAAACCTGGTTACGAATTTACAAAAACATCTACATTTGTATGAGGATAAATAAAATAAAATAATTTAAATGCAGATTTAACCTACGTTTGATAGCGGACAGGCATTTTAATAATTATTACCAAGACTTTTGTCTTTTTTTTTAAACTCTAGTTTTTATCGTTGGTACTTTGTTATTGCGCTGTCATCGGAACTACATACACATACCATTTGGTAACAACAAGACCATTGATAGAGATTCGAAATAGACTTGCAAATATTGAAGCAAATTACTCGTACTATAGTCTACATAGAAACGAACTTTGCAAGTGAAAGAAAATCTTGTAATAAAGGGAAGCCATTTACATCGAAGTCGACAGAAAATTATTGATATGATACTGTCCATAGTGTCCATCGATACATCATCAGGATCTATAGATCCATCATTTAGTGTGTAGTGGTGGTGGTGTGTAGTTGAGTCTGTGTGATATATGTTGTTTCATGTGGAAGCGGAGGAGGGTGGGTTTTTGCATGAACATATATATGTCGCACAGACGCAGCTAATTTGCACAAGCACGGCACTGGTTTCGTGGAGTAGCAAGGTAATTTGTTCCAGTTTGTTAAAATGGACCTCCGCAAAGTAACGCCTGAATCTATTAATTGCATTAGAAGTGTTATGTACATGGGAAACCGATAAATGCTACGAAAATTCCGGCCTCTGGTGAACAGACAAAGTAGTGGTATAGTCATCAAATAAATAATATTATAGACGTGGGTAAGGTGTAAAAATATCTGATCACGTCTGAATGTAATTGACAATAAAGTCGAGTTCAGATAATTGTTGACCTCCTTGCCCGCTCCGATAGACTTGGTGCTGAATGTACGCCTTTTAAGAGGAGTGCGAACCCAGTCCCAAAAATCGCTCTCCATACAAACAGCGATAACGTTTTCCACCCTTTAATACCTATGGTAATGATATTTTGGTATTTTGTCATTATGCCTTGGAAATAGGTTTGTATGTTATGATTTTCTTAATATTCTTCACAGATATGTCAATATTTGCATTTTAGGAGTTTCATACAACACAAAAAGCGTCAATATTTTTGAAACTATTAGGAATATTTAAAAAATCAAAACATACAAACCTAGTTCCTAGGGCATACTGACAAGATACCAAAAAATCATGGCTATAGGTTAAGGTTTAGAGGGTGGAAAACGTTATCGCCGTTTGTATGGAGACTGCTGGGTTCACACTCCTCTTAAAGGAAGCACTCATGTCGTGGTGAGATGAGGAGGCATTCAATTGTTCACTCTAGCCCCATCCCACTTTTAACTTCTTTTTCGCCAAAGATAAACCGGGATTCCTTTTTACTTTTAAAGCTAACAATACGCAATTCATTGGATACTTCCTCGTGCCAAGATACTTCGGAAATGAGCACGCAATAGGAAAATAAATTCACTAGTTCGCTTCGCGCTAGGTTCCGTAGGTTTTAAACTAACGATATAAAACTTGAGACTGTTATTATTATTATTTATTTAAATTTAAAAAAAAAAATATAAATTTTACGGGTGGATGGACCTTGTGCAAAGTCCATCCGGATCGCTACCACTATCTTGCTCGCTAATCCTGCCGCTAAGCAGCAGTGCTTGCACTGTTGTGTTCCGGTGTGGAGAGCAAGACAGCCGGTGCAATTACTGGCACAAGTGGTATTCCATCTTAGCCCTCTGGGTTGGCAACGCATCTGCAATCTCTTTGGTATTGCGGGTTTTTATGGGCGGTGCTGATCACTTACCATCGAGTGACCCACTTGCTCGTTTGCCTTCCTATATTGTAAAAAAAAAAAAACCTGACTAATAAGAAAGAAGGTTTTCAATGGATTGCTTATTTTATATGCCATCACAAATCTGCGTATGGCTTATAGGCTGATTCCAGATAAAGAATAAAAAGATATAAAACTGATAATTATGTCAGTTTGATTGTGGGCTCCATGACTCTCTTAATTGTATGAAAATATTAACTAAAATCGAAGCTTATCGATAACTTTTAGTCTTCAAAACGGAGGTTGTCTAATTTTCTTTATAATACCTAATAATGAGTGAATGAAAAATCATCTGTGAAAATATTTTCACAGTTATTTTACCCGCTATGTAAGTCAGTGCGTCTTGGCCTAACCAGCCCATTAAGAGACGCATTGAGTTACGTAGCGAGTTAACGCGTGCGATAAGATTCGTGCTAGATGCACTGGCCACTGAGAACAACCGCTGCTGAAGCACTGGCGGCAGCGCCCCGAGTGTTTTGAACACTGACTCAAGAATTTTAAGAAGAGTGTGAACCCAGCGCTCTCCATACAAAAGGCGATTACGTTTTCGACCCTCTAAACCTTAACCTTTAGCCACGATTTTTCGTTTGTATGTTTTGATTTTTTAAATATTCCTATTAGTTTTAAAAACATTGACGCTTTTTTGTTTTATGTAAAACTCCTAAAATGCAAATATTGTCAAATCTACGAAGAATATTAAAAAATCAAAACATACAAACCTAGTTCTAAGGCATAACGACCAAATACCAAAAAATCATTGGCATAGGTTAAGATACAGAGGGTGGAAAACGTTATCGCCGTTTGTATGGGGAGCGCTTTTTCGGGCTGGGTTTACACTCCTCTTAACGTGTGTTGAGAAGATTCGTGCTAGATGCACTGGCCACTGAGAATAACCGCTGCTGAAGCGCTGACGGCATCGCTCCGAGCGTTTTGAACGATGACTCAAGAATTTAAGTCACGTAACAATAGATTAATACTATTATACGATACTATTGACTACTATTTCAACATTTCAAACGTTGCAAATTCAAAAACCACCCCCCAGATTTAATTAACAGCGCAGATTTTCAACGTCAAAGAGTATTAAAGCAGCTCAGCTACTCGCTTAACGTAATATACGTGGCTCAAGGCAGTGAAATTATTATTACACGAGTGCTGATTGAAGTGAAGTGTGGCTGCAGCATTACTGGTGTTATTGACTGCGACAACTAACTCGAGCTTTAAGCGACCTAAAATACCCACATAATGACTTGAAAGAGTTAAAAATCTATGAAATCCATGTAGGCAGCTAGCCTAAAAATTGGGAGATTTTTGTTAAAAGATTACAATAAATACACTGCCGTGCTAGCAATATCAGCATTAGGTACGTTATTCCGGAATTTTTAGTTTGGGTCAATTCCGGAATTCCAGAATTGTCACGTACTAAAAATAACGGAACTCCGGATTGGACACACTAAAAATAGCGGAATTGCGCATCCTAATCAGCATAGCAGTCTAGTGTAAAATATGAGTGCATTCAACATACTCAAAAATATGTACTAACACTCTAATTAAATTGGTGTAAGAGCGTTAGAATATAATTTTAAGTACCTACGTTGAATGCACTTATACTTTTACACCTGACTGTACATAAGACGCATTAATTTTTTTTTTCAATAACATTGTTAGTAGGTATATATATTATGTATAGTGCTTGCCAGTAACGCATAAATAAAGCTGATAAATTGCACAAATAGTCTCTAAAAATGCATTTTTTCCCTGCATGTAATACAGAAGTGTAAATGAAAAGATTAAAAACTGTTAATTGTGTTTTAATAAGATTTGTAAAGTTTTCTAGTGACATCATAAGTAGAATAGAAGAAAGAAATAAATTTCGATGTATTATTTTCTTCGAAAACTGACTTTTATCTGCCGGTTTAGCAGATATTTAAAAAAATAATTCAGCTGTTTTAATCACAATTATACTTAAGGTGCTCTGTTCTCAAAGGCTACGAAAGTATTCTCTTTGACATCAAAGAGATTTGAACAATTATGATATAGATTTAGCCAGATGTAGCTTAAAATACAACATGTACTTAGGCAAATTTTAAAAACGGAAGTAAGGTTTTTTGTAAGGTTTTTATACAGCATAAAACGAGCGAATGGGTGACCTGATGTTAGGTGATCACCACTGCCAATAAACATCAAGGATATAGCAGATGCGCTGCCAACCCAGAGGGCTAAGATGAAATACCTCTTGTGCCTTCACTGGCTGTCTTGCTCTCCACGCTGAAACAAAACAGTGCAAGCACTACTGCTTAGCCGCTGGATTAGCGAGCGAAATGGTGGTAGCGATCCCGGACGGATTTTGCACAAGGTGCTACCACCCGCAATGGAAACTAAGTTCTAATCTAAAATTTCACTTTTTGTCACCTAAAACATCGTTAATCGTCAAAATAAAACTACCGGACTAAAACTGAAACTACTAATCCGGACGGAACTTCACAAGTTACCACGCAGAACCTCTACAAAGTTAGAAAAATGAAGTAGGTAATTAATATTTAATCCCGAAATCTTAAATACTTCCTGCTCCCGGGTACCCTGGAACGATAAAGAATGATAAAAAGAAACGGGAATGGCCAACACTCATTAACAATTCTTATTGTTTTCCCCTGCACAAAGGAAAGTAATTAATTACTTGGCCTAGAGAAAAATTAAACTAGGATATATTTCTTTATGATTTATTTATTAAAGTTAGTGGCAGGCGGCCATGCGTGGAAAAGGTTGGATGTGGACGAAAGGTACAGTTGAGAAAAAACTAGTTGACAGGATAGAAGCGTATTTTTGATAATTAGAAAACTGTTGGTACAAAAAAAAAGTAAAACAAATGTGCATTTGTACACTTGTTTTACAATAGCTCAATCATCGAAATCATCGAACTAATTGACCAATTGACTGGTAGAAAATGCCTACTGGTATTAAGTACGCCAATTGTATTTGTTTTGTAAACCGTGCAATGAAGCTTAAGTAAATAAATAAACCAATGCAGAAGCGTGCTATAGCTATGTTGAAGACACGCACACTATTGCATGTCATGTGTACCTACCATGCTGGTACCATGTGTGTGCCGGAGAGTGGTTTGAATTTAAAAAAAATTGTTTTGTTTTACATGGCGCTGTTTTAGTCGTATGTGTAGTCTTTCACCTCAAGTCATTGCGTCACCTATAATTAAATATGACCTAATATTTCCTACTGTAGCACGCAGCACGAGGTGCAGTCACCACGGAAAGTGATTTCGTAATGTGGCAAGCTGGCTGATGCAAGCTGCAAGTGGGAATTAAAATATTTACGAATTGCTTTGTTGATATGAAAAAATGTGTTCTGAACGATAACCTAGCATTTATAGAATAGAATAAAACCATTTATTTCAGGCTGCATAGTCCCATAGAAAAAATACCTTCAACACTTGTTAGTGGCTACATATTTATAAGACAAAACATTAAAACAATAAAATTAGCACGTTACTTCGGCGACGTGTGACCTAGTTTCGGAGTGTCCAGCAACCGTCCGCGTAAACGACGGAAAGCGACTCCCTTCGGCCAGAATTCCTGCTTCATGAAAGTCAACAGATGATTGGTCGGTCGGTTTGTAACACGATCTCGTGTTCAGATATAAAATAAACATAAGGTACATAGCTTGACATGCGCATAGCTTCAACGCCGACCTCGACGCTGTTGTGCTCAAAGAATCACCCCCTGGGACAATTTCATTAACACGACAGGCGACAGGTGACAGTGACAATTCGCTGTACATTACTGTGTCAACAAGTAACGCTGCAGACATAACATCATAATGAGCAAGCAATGTATACCGAATTTTCACTGTCGCCTGTCGCGTTTATGAAATTGGGCCATGGTATGTTTTGTCTACAGTCGAGTAGAAGCAATTCTCTCACACGCCACTCAGTTAATAACTCTGCTAAGCCGTGTAATGGCAGATAATCTGGCTATTATGGAACTCGACTGAAGCTTCGTTCCAGCACGGAAAGGATTAGGGGTACGACGGCGATAAAACAATTGCCATCAAAATAGTAATTAAGTATTTTAGTCGTACTGCGGAAGTTAGATATATTAATCTGTTCATCCATACCTTTTTATAAGAATTAGGAAGGCAAACAAGCAAGTGGGTCACTTGATGGTAAGTGATCACCACCGTCTATAGACACCCGCAATACCAAGAAGATTGCAGATACGTTGCCAACCCAGAGGGCTAAGATTGAATAACTCTTGTGAAAATCACTCGTAATAATTATTATTTTATAGTTTCATGGAAATTTTCAAGATTGACGACCTGTATGACACAGTGGCACATGTGTCTGCTTACTGTGCAAGAGGTCCCGGGTTCAAATCCTGGTATGGGCAAATATTTGTGTGATGAACACGAATGTTTGTACCTGAGTCATGGATGTTATTTGTATTTAAGTATGTATTTATCTATATAAGTATGTATATCCGTTGTCTAGTACCCATAACACAAGCAGCTTCAGTTGCTTACTTTAGGACTAGGTCAATTGGTGTAAATTGTCCCAAGATATTTATTTATTTATTTATTTTATTTCACAGTAATGGTTTTGTGTCACATCTGAATGTCGGAATTAAGTTCAAATCAAAAATAATTTAGATGGATTAAGAATTCGTCTAATGATTCACTTTTCAATGACACAATTATAATATTAGTTTGATTAAATTTGCAAAAAAAGCACTGAAATTACATCGAAAACTTAATTTCCATACAAGTGAATTGCACATGGTTCAAGCCGCTACCAAACTAGGTCAAAACGTATCTGCTATCATAAATTGAAGCCATTTATTTCCCACGAATATCTCACTGCATTAAAATTTGCATTTTACGAATACTATCAGTGCCATAGAAAACTCGCTCTGCATAGTAACAGGGTAACCTAAGGGAATTGTTACTTAATATAGTCATGAAGAATTGTTAGATCATTGTTTCAAAATATTTTTTTACACTAAAGCTAAATTCCTCAGGCATATTTCCCACTCGTATTTTGCTTGTTGCGATTTGTACGGCGCCGTGTTGCTGTAGTGATCTGATCACTTACCATCAGGTGCCCCACTTGCTCGTTTTCCTCCCTATTTTATAAAAAAAAAAAAAAGAAGCTCATCATCCGTCATTTTTTTAGGGTTCCATACCTCAAAAGAAAAAACGAAACCCTTATAAGATCACTTCGTTGTCTGTCTGTCTGTCTGTCTGTCTGTCAAGACAATTTTTCTCAAGAACGCGTGGAGATATTGAGTTGAAGGAGATATTGAATATCAACTCAAGTCTGCAGTCCCTTAGAGCCGTAAAAAAAATCAAACTTCTAAGTCAACGGATTCAAAAGATACGGCCGTTTATGCCGCATGTTCCATACATTCGCAAGGCACTCAAAAACCTATGGGGTACTTCCCGTTGACCTAGAGCTATGAAATTTTGCAAGAAGCGAGACCTCACAGCACAAATATTATAATAAATCCGAAAACCGTAAATTTTCAGTTAATACACACACAAAAAAAAATTTGGTCTAACAAAGCAAAAATGCGATACTAGATGTTGTCAATGACGGAAGCCTCGGTGCGAGAGTCGGACTCGCACTTGGCCGGTTTTTTTAATACAGTATATATTACTAATGCCAAACGCACAGGATGTAGTAAGATCTCCATGTAACCAGTAAATGGTGAATAAAGAGTATCCATTGCACAGGCTGTATTTAAACACAGTGTACCATTAATTAGTGGATGTACCAGTTCCAGGGGCTATATTAGTATGCCGCGTCGCTTCTCTCAATTACGGTACACGCTAACTATGTCACATGTAATTCGTGCGGGGACCATAAAATGGCGCTTGAACGTGTTCACATTTTCAATAAAAATATTTTAATTGGACTGCCTGCGTAGAATATACTACAACTAGATATATATAGGTAACGTAACGAGAGATGAGGTCAGGCACACTGGTGCATGTCGTGTGTTTAGGGGAGAGTTTGGTTAGATTTTTTTTTGTTTGTATGGCACTGTGAAGTCGTGTGTGTACATGTCACCTCAACTGCGTTACTTAGAACGTTTAAGCTGTACTAACTTCCAACGAAATTAAGAATTTTCTCCTTGCTCATCATTTAAAGTTCCAATAGTTTGCTAGTTGGAATTAGTATAAAAAATTTATAAACTCGCGACATACCTTCATAAAATTGAGTGTCTAACGGAAGAGATTGATTTTGTTTTTTTAAACACTACATTAAAATTAATACCTAACTAACATAACGCTTATGTAAAACATTTTTGTACAACACATTAGGAAGGGTATGTTGTCTTTATTTTAATAACATCACAATAACATCTTAAAATGGATGTGTCTAAAAATTATATATCGAAAGATAATTAAACTTTATATAGTCTGTTCTGATCTGTAACAAGATTTTACGAATTTACCATGCAACTAATTTTAGTTGCCTTTGACATCAATATTTATCTTTAACCTATTTCCTCACTTGTAGATAAAAACATAGTTTACATTACATGTGCAGTATACGAATATTTCACTAATGAAATACTTTTTTTAATCTTTCCTTTCTATTTCTTAATATTTCTTTGTCTTGTTTGCAGATACAAACACGAAATCATTTTAACACAAGTCGGGATTCACTGTAAAAACTTTGTAATCACAATGAGCTTCAAACTACCAGTGCTTTATAGCGAAACTCATTACAAAACTCTCGTCTAATTTCAAAACACTCCAAATCTCCCGTCAACAACTGCATAAACCGTCCGCAAAAAGACGCAGAGCAAAACGTCGTTTAGATAACCGGCCAGCCAAGGCACTCGACGTACACTGAAGGACTATTTACTAAAGCACCATTTTAAGTGCCCTGCTCCCTAAGGACCAGCCTTTTCTGTACCGAAATTATCTGTACCGCTCCATGAGACTGCGTTACATTTTATGTATTTTTCCTTCATAACACAGTGGGGGTTTATTTATGTCATACTTTTTGTAAGATTTCTCATTAAATCGGGGAAGAAATTACCTGCAGGGTGTTTGGGTTGCGTTATGAAATATTTTGTAAGAAAATATGGTAAGAAAATCTCTCGTTATTTGTAGCTATGGGCATCAGAGTTGCGGTCACACACACTACAGTATGCCACGTGTGTATATGAAAGTTTTGTTCCAATTTTAGACGACAAGTTAGCCTAGTTGTTAATGACCCTGACTACAAAGCTTAAGGTCCGGGTTCGATTCCCGGGAGGGGCAAAAGTTTGTATGACGAATACGAATGTTTGTACCCGGTATGTTATATGTATTTAAGTATATATCTATCTATATAAGTATGTAGAACCGTTGTCTAGTACCCATAATACAAGCAGTTTTAGTTGTTTATTTTGGGACTAGGTCGATTAGTGTTCATTGTCCGAAAATATTTATTTATTAAAATTTATTTAATTTCAAAGTTATTGTTTTGTTTTGTATGGCACTGTATAATTGTGTGTGTGTGTTTTATCGTTTACCTCAAGTTTCATTGCTCTATACTAGACGCGTTATTCCGGAATGTTCCAAATAAGTTGTTTAGTTTCTTAGATTTTTTCTTAGCAGGACATTTCTAATGTCTTGTATAAATGTTCATGTGACCCACTTCCTGTAGTGTAAGCAGGAGAGAGGAGGAAAGGAGGGGTATAAGTGTTTAAGTAGGTAGAAAGAGCTTAATTAAAAATAATGAGTTTTACATTAAAAGTTGTTTTTGAAAAGAACTGGAAGGAATGTCGTATCACTAGATTATCTTCAGCTTCGAGCTTCAGCTTGACCACGTGTAGTAGCTCATAGTGACGCCATGACGTGAATTTTAATTTATTTGTGGTTAGAGTTCCGACTGACCAGCTGTCGACCTTCACAAGAGAAGTTTTGGCCGAAAGGTATCGCATTCCGGCGGTTCCGTGGCCGGTTAACTGACACCGCGAAAGTGCTCACGTTACAGACTTCATGTGCTAGTAATTAAGTTATTACGTATAATAAATATCTATGTTGGTCTTTAAGGTATTTATCTATAGGACTATCCAGCCTAAAATAAACGTATTCCATTCTATTCTATACTAATCGAATAAAATACTAGAAAATTTGTCCAGTTTTCAAGATAATTCAAAAGCTGAAAGTCCATGGGCCTCTGTAAGGATCGTCACTACGCCCGGTCTGGTTCTGTTGTACGTATGAAATGCAGTAGCAAGCTACTTCTTCACGCCAGAATTCTCGGTATTCTGTGAAAATGGGGTACTACCTCCGTCGAACCAGCCCATAGATACTTCATGCTAGTTTCTGGAAACTGATACAGTGTTACTATACCAACAACATTAAAGAACACACAGACATTTTTTTTTTAATTTTACTATACAACTATGACTGTCGTTTTCATTCGTCCTTTCGTGGGCTGCCATACTCTAAAAAATTTCGAAGCGTAACGTGTTCAGAAATATAACCTACTAGCGGACGCGCGCGACTTCGTTCACGTAAAATTAGTAGCCTATGTCCGTCAGGAATAGTGTAGCTTTCTATCTGTGAAAGAATTTTTGAAATCGGTTCAGTAGTTCCAGAGATTAGCAACTACATTCAAACAATATAACAAACTAACAAAGTTTACCTCTTTATTATATTAGTATAGATTAGTATAGATATAGATGTAGATTTCCTTTTACCCAAAAGCACGATATCAAAATATCAAATTTCAAGTATAATCCTTCACGTCAAGAACGTCTTGTCACCCCGTTAACCGTTGAACATTAGAAATTCTAACCTAGTTCACTAATGTAACAGGATTCAAAGTAGCTGAATCATTAAGTTAATTCGTATTCAACGCATAGTTTTGCAGATAATTTCTGCGGACCCGCTTCACCTTGACGTTAATATGCAGGACATGACACCTATTGTGGGGATCTCACATTCTGACGGTACCCTGGATCTGTTGATGACAATCATGACAGCGGGTGAGGATGAATGGGCGAATAACGTGGAATTAGAAGGCTAGCTTCCAATGTTAGAAGAATAGTTAGTTATAGTGAAAGAGAACACCGTTAAATTCTGCACTTATGTGTTATTTGATCAAAATGTGATTTTAATAAAAGGTCTCACTTAGGTTTTACAACGCCGCAGGGTTGCCAAGCAAAAGCTTCCCGCAAGTACCTTTTCCAAAAAAAAAATGACTCTTTATAAATGAACTTATTTGGAACATTCCGGAATAACGCGTATAGTATAGAGCAATGAAACTTGAGGTAAACCATAAAACACACACACACAATTATACAGTGCCATACAAAACAAAACAATAACTTTGAAATTAAATAAATTTTAATAAATAAATATTTTGGGACAATGAAATCTAATCGACATAGTCCCAAAGTAAGCAACTAAAGCTGCTTGTGTTATGGGTACTAGACAACGGATATAAATACTTACATAAATACATAAAACATCCACGACTCGGGTACAAACATTCATATTCATCATACAAACATTTGCCCCTCCCGGGAATCGAACCCGGAACCTAAAGCTTTGTAGTCAGGGCCACTAACCACTAGGCTATCCGGTAGTCTTTTTTAAACTGCATTATATATATATGACTACCTACGTCAACACGTTGCTTTAATATTGTTTTAAGTATTAGACTAAGCATAATTTTCTACAATATGTCGTGATTTATTATTAGTTAATTTTATCAGGTTGAAATACGTCTAAAAGTACCTACATGATATTATTTTAAAGAACACGTGTTTTTTAATCTGATACTTAAGACAATATTAAAGCAACGTAGACGTAGACGACCTGTATGGCACAGTGGCACATGTGTCTGCTTCCTTTGCAAGAGGTCCCGGGTTCAAATCCTGGTATGGGCAAATATTTGTGTGATGAACACGAATGTTTATACTTGAGTCATGGATGTTATTTGTATTTAAGTATGTATTTATCTATATATAAGTATGTTTATCCTTTGTCTAGTACCCATAACACAAGGTTTACTTAGCTTGGGACTAGGGCAATTGCTGTAAATTGTCCCAAGATATTTATTTATTTATTTATTTTTAACGTGTTGTCGTATATTTGAAAAGTACATTAAGCGCCATCGGATTTCGAAGATTTTTTACGGAATTTTTTTATGTACAGCCATGGAAATTGAAACACGTACCACCGTAGAACCTAGTCGAAGAGACATACGCATGACATTTGTATGACATAGCCTGGCGTTTAACGCGTCGCGTCATTGCGATAGGGTTCTAAGGTGGTACGTGAATATATTTCCCCTACTGTACATTACATTCTAATATTACCCGGGGGAGGTCGCTAGGTTATTTTGTAGTAGTACTTAGTTTCAAAGATTGTTAGTTTGCCATTTTGCTTGTTTGTTTGATTGACTGTTTGTTGTTGTTAGTTTTAATTTTTAGGTCTATCCAAAGGTTGTCTGGAAGAGATCGCTCTCAAGCGAGACCGCCTTTTGAATAACTATTTTTTAAATATAAAATAGGAAGGAAAACAAGCAAGTGGGTCACCTGATGGTAAGTGATCACCACCGCCTATATACACCCGCAACACCAAGGATATTTAAGATTTATCTGTAATTCTGTGAAATTATTATGTGGTATTCAATAAAGTATATTGTATTGTATTGTTTTATTTACAACTTAGTTCTTCTTAAGAAAAACTATGTATAAGTCAGAAGTGACAAGTTAATTCTTAACACGGCTTATCTTCATCTCCGCTCTGTACTCAGTGGTTTTGACATCATAATCGGGGACTGTAATCTTTGCTACGCAAATATTTTGATGATCCCTTGGCCGGGCGCCAAGTCCAATGGCCTATCTTTATATCTAGATCCCCTTTGTGGTAAGTTTATATTTGTTACATAATGATTTATGGTCTTACAGACGCTTTGTTTAGTGGTAAAGGTTTGCAGACTAATTTATTGTGAAATAACATTTGAATGGCAGATCTAGTTGATATACAGTTGAGAAATCGTAAAGGTCTGTAACTTTTGCAACTTATTAGTCGTCCCAACCTTAACCTCTCTCGATCTGATGCAAATGATAAGTATGTATGTATGTATGTAAATTCTTTATTGTACAAAAAAACATAAATTAAAAAAAAAGAGATACAGTGATGTACAAAGGCGAACTTATCCCTTTAAGGGATCTCTTCCAGTTAACCTTTGAGTGTGTGTGAAAGGAGTATCATAGTAGGGACAGGCAAAGAGCAAGAACTAAGAAAACATTTAAAATTAACATATAATAAACTAATAAATATAATACATATACCTAATAGATAAAATATTAATATAATAAATACAATACATATATACCAATTATAAATAAATACTGAAAAGTCAAAGGAGTAGAAGGAAATGAATTTAAGGATACGGTGTGAGCCACATCTTCTTCAAGTTCTCTTTAAGAGAAACCACGGATGGCGACTGTCTGAGGGAAGTTGGTAACCGATTCCACAACCTGGCAGAGTACACCGAGAAGGATTTAGAGTAAGATTTGGAAGAGTTAGAAGGACATGCTAAGAGGAGATTAGCACTCGACCGCAAGCGATGCTGGCTGCCGGCAGCCAGGTAACTAAAACGATCAGACAGATATAGAGGAGCGGAAGGATTGAAAAGGACGTTGAAAAGTAATGACAGAATGTGGATGTTCCTACGATCTCTGATAGGTAACCATTTGAGCTGCGCACGGAAGGCAGATACATGGTCATACTTACGGAGCCCGAAAATGTACCGAATGCACACATTCTGTAGGCGATCCAACTTGTCAAGCAGTCCCTCAGTGAGATCCAGATAAGCGATATCACCATAATCGAGAAGTGGAAGTAAGAGAGATTGAGCTAGGGTGACCTTAGTTTGAAGAGGAAGGAAATTCTGCAAGCGCCTGAGCGAGTGCAGTGAGGCAAAGAGTTTCCGGCTGACTTCAGTCACATGGGCTGACCAGGAAAGAGTCTGGTCCATGGTAATTCCCAAATTCTTAACAGTAGGAGAGAAAGGAATCACTGTCCCATCAAAATATAAATTAGGGACTACCGTATCAGAAAGCTGGGATATGAAATATGGACCGCCAACAATAATCGCTTGCGTCTTCTTAGCATTAACCTTAAGTCCGTAATTTCCTGCCCAATCGCGTATGGAGGCAAGGTCAGCATTAACGCGATTAATCAGTTGAGGCAAATCATCAAAGCTAGCGGCAGAGTAAATTTGCAGGTCGTCGGCGTAGAGGTGGTATGATGAGGTTATAGAAGCTGTAATACCGTTAATAAAAATAGAGAAAAGGAGAGGAGACAGTACACCCCCTTGAGGGACTCCAGCTGAAAGATCACACCAACTTGAAAAGGTGTCATCAACTCTAACCCGCTGTCGTCTCTCGAAGAGGTAAGAATGGAACCAAGATAGTGCAGTTGAAGATACATTAAGCGTGTTGAGGATACCAAGAAGAATATCGAAATCGACGGTATTAAATGCACTACTGAAGTCCAGTAGGACAAGGACAGTCAGCTTTCTGTTCTGAATATTAAGACGAATGTCGTCAGTAACCTTAACAAGAGCAGTGACAGTGCTATGCCCGGGGCGAAAACCAGATTGAAAAGGATTGAGGAGATTATGTCGGTTAAGGTGAGAGGAGAGACGCCGGTTAACGAAGTGTTCAATCACTTTGGACAAGAGTGGGAGAATTGATATGGGACGAAATTCAGAGAAGGAGGTGGGATTCGAAGTTTTGGGAAGAGGGATGACATGGGCATGTTTCCATAATGAAGGAAAACAGCCTGATGAGAATGAGAAATTAATAATGTTTGATAGAATAGGTGCAATACATTCCGCCGCGAGCATAAGCATGTCCAAACTCAAGGCATCCTCACCAACGGCTTTCGTCTTGATAGATTTAAGGATATTATGAATATCTCTCGGAGCTATGCTACCGAGATCAAAAGTAGGAATGTCAGGGTGTTCATTGCCGGCAAGAAGAGACAAAGTATGCTGCTTGACTAAAGGATCCAATGTAACTGGCGAAGTGCTGAAATGACTATTGATGCCGTTGACATCAATCAACGACGAAGAATTTTGTTGAGTTTTGCCCACCCCCAAAGACTTCAGAAACTTCCATAGTTTGGAAGGGGGACAGTTCTCAATAGACTGGTAAATGTAACGTCGCTTGGCATCTCTACACACCTTGTTACACCTATTCCGCAAAGCTATGTAGTTCTGATGATTTACCTCAGAAGGATCGTGGCGCAGTTTAACGCGAGCCCTATTCCTCCTCGCCATGATCCCCTTGATTTCCGGCGTGAGCCACGGCGCAGGGTAGTGCTTGACACGAGTGGGCCTAAGGGGAGCGTGTTTGTCGAAGATCGCAAGGAGAGCACTGTTAAAAGCTTCCAATTTGAGGTCAATATTGTTGAGGATCTCAATCGCATGCCAGTCGACCTTGTTCAGGTCAGTGTACAGGGCTTGCAGGTCTATATCACGGAGGTTTCGTCGAAGAATAATTTTGTGTTTGCGTTTAGGAGGACGAATTTTGAAAGAAGAATAAATCAAGTCATGATTAGAGAAAGCGGCAGCATTAAATTGGCCATGAAAAGCAACACAATCTGGTGAGGAGGTCGATAAGTCGCAATTGATTAAATAAAACGAAAATTCGCTACCAAGAATAGTTTGTATAACGCAGAAACGACCTTTTTTACATGTTCCGGGTTTTTATTATTATTATTCTCTCCATTAAAATCTAACTTGAACTGTCATATTGTTAGATAACAGGTCCTCGCCTCATCAGCCGGAAGACGCCCACTGCTAGGCGTGCACTTTCCCCAAGGATCTTTACGACGATCGGTCTTGTGATGCTGGCATCCATCAGTATCCCGTGATCCTCACCAGATCGTTAGTCCACCTTGTGGGAGATCTTCTAAAACTTTGTCTTCCGGTACGCTGTCTTGATTTGAGAACCTTTCCATCCCGATGGCCATCGGTTCTATGAGTAATGTGCCCTGTCCGCTGTTACCTAAAGTTTGCCACTTGCTGAGCTATGTCGGGTTTGTTCATCGAAATGAGAAAACGATAGAACTGTGTACAACGCAGTGGTAGAGTAGCCGACCATTGTCTATTTGGTAGACTATGTTGGATAGCCTGAATAAAACTGTATGTACCAATTGTCAAGTTAACAGCTCTGCGTTTTGGTACGTTTTAAATTGGCGTCATATTTTTAGTTCTGCTATGCGACGCCGTGTGTCGCTGCTAGTTAGAAAACTTAGAAGCACTTTATTCACTTACGATAAGATTCAAAGTTGAACCAATGACTAAATTTTGAAAGCCCCTCTTCACCTGCTTCACTCCGTCGCAAAATGGTTACGCTAGGCTTGTAACAATCCGAACAAGTAAGTAGGCAGATCTATGTTTTCTTATATCGATGGCTTTGTTATTTTGTGATTTTCCTCATTCGTGATTCGTTCTCGCTAAGAATCTCCTAGCATAACTCTTTCCATTACATTAAGAGTGAGACGACGAATGATGGGGAAGTTCGCCAACTAGAAGAAGGTCGCCAGGATTCGCGACAACTGTGGCCTTAACATGACCGGCCAAGTCAAGTTTATCGGAGTTTATCTCTATGTGCGTCACTTTCTTATGACACTAGTTTGACAGAGACGCAAGGAGGGATAGGTCAAACCTGGGCCAGTGATGTCACGTCCACTATAGACAAATTGAAGAAAACGGTCAGTGGTAAAAGAAGCCAAGACCCTGAAAAGGTCTTATCACCACCGAAAGCAAGTACTGTACCAGTCTTTCAACCTCTTTCTCACGCACAATGTGAAGAAGGAACCGCAAACTTTGGACCCCTTACAAGAGCTGGCAAACTGAAGTTAATGAAACTTTCTCAAGCAACTTGAGCACCCCTACGTTTAATTTAAATAGACTCAATAATGTCCTCATCCAGTTCGCGTAGACAATAACAGAAGCTGTTGCAACCGCAGAGCCGGGCCCGTAATTATTTGGAGCCGAGCCAGGGTTATCCAAACGAGAGATACCGGCTAAGGATGCCACAGTGCTAAAGGAAACAGTGCCCGTAAAGCGAACTTGGCTCGTGATCCACTGTGGAACCTTTTCGCAGTGAAACGAGAAGAAAAGATTGTTTATTTGCACAGGTGATAATGAAATAATTGATATGTATCACGTGTTTCACACAAGGGCCGTTTTTCCATACAAACGTCGTCCCCTGTTTCCTCTCTGGATAATGCCAGTAGAGCAATTTTTTTCTGCCAAAAAATGGATGGCCACTATTGTGCATGTCCCTATGTTTTCCCTTTTTTCATAAATTAATTATTAAAAGAGATATGAACATTCAGAAACCTAAAAAAATTGCCAGATTTTCGGCTGCGTTCATACATTCAGAAAACAAATTTTACTAGATTATATAAAAAAAGAAAAACGTAGGAACACTGCCAAAGACCTTTTTTAATTTTTAATGAAAATAGTAGTTAAATCGGTTAAGTTTTAGAGAAGGAATCAGGGGTCTACGAATCGTTGATTTTGTGTACTTTAAATAGGTATTTTCAGTCCAAGCTGCGGCTGTCTCTATTGCGCTCTGCGGAGGGAGGCTTGATAGATGGAGGCAGCAATAGATTTTACAAATACCTATTTTTCAATTCTCTAGACCTTGGTGTTTCCTCTTAAGCTAATAACGGCATGCACACATTTAGTTAAATAGCGTAGATTGTAATAGGTACAATAAATACCATAGTGATTTACTTAGCAGGCATTAATCAAGCATAAGTAATGCATAAGTAATGAATCTCTAGAAGAGTAAGACAGGGAAGAAAGGGTAAAGAACAATGAACAGTAGGGTCAGGATAGATCTGATCAGGGTTGATGACTTATTTGCGGTGATGTGAATGAGACATTGGTATTTTGTCAAAGGCTTAGCGAAACCAACAAAAAATTTGTTAAATGTTTTTTTAAATTGTATAATTTAAAAAAGTAAAGTAAAGTAAAAAAAGCAAAAGCATTTTATTCGTTAAACATAGGTAATAATAACATGGTTGGTTTGGAACATGAAGTTGTCTCACTATGTTTTGCCCGTAAGGCGTACAAATTTTGTGTTGCCACTTTATGTTGAAATGATTATAGTAAATTATTAATTGCATTTTTCAACTTACAAATTATACATTTTATAACAATGTCGTAACAAATTTATTTAATCTTATCCTTTCCATGTCATTCAAAATTACGATAACTAACTTATTATTTTATTTTATTTTCACCGACTTCCGTCAGAAGAGAGGGAGTGTGTATGTTGTTTATTGTATTGTTACTGTGACTCTTTTTTAACTTAAAGTACGTATATAATTTTCTAATGCAAAACAAAAGGGTTTGGACACGAGTAGTCGTACAGTCAAGGGACTTAATTCCCTACCCATTTCGTTGAAATGTCGTCTGACATTCGCAATGCATTAAGGTCGATATGTCAAACTAACGTCTTGCTCTATAGCTCTTATGGTGACAGTTTGCTAAATGCTATTGAACCTTAGGTGGGTTGGAAATTTAATTCCTTGACTGTATTACTGATTGTGTAAGAATACTATGCATTTAATGCAAATGTATGTATAATGTTGTTGGCAACAACGTTGTGCTAAAACATACCTTACACGTGAATCTGTACATTTAAGACATTGTTTAAACACTAGAATCAGTTGAATTAACTGTATTCTCGTATAGTTATATACCTTTCTTGTAGGTTTGCTGCAAATTTTACAATGTGCTGCATTAAAATTAAAATAATATAAAGTACGTAACTTAATTTTGTGTTAGTAGTTAGAAAAACAGGTAATCTTTCTTTATTTCTAAAACTCTTAACTTTTAGTACTGCAAATAAAAAATAGTGTCGTTAACACGCCTTTGCTAAACGCGCAATTAAATTAAATTAAACGATGAAAAATTTCATTCCACTATGAACAAATTCAGCGATCAGCGAACGTTTGTAAATTATAAAAAAACTTCATATTTAAACATAATTCCTATCAATTAGGCGCGTTTACTGAAAAATCGCCTTAACCCGCCCAATCCATTAGCATATTTAATTAATACAGCGGATCTCCAAGACATCAAAGATTACGAAATTACAAGACGCACCGATGGACCGGCGTAATCGCTTGATTCATTTAATTACAACCGTAATTCTGGCTGAGAAACGAGATTAGAGGCGATGTTTAAGAGAATCCTTTGGTATTTGGCTTGGAACAGGATTCTACTCGGAGCACCAAAAATTTTAAACAGTTGTTACCTACTGGGAGTTATCACACTGGCTGAAAACGCAGCGGGCTCGCCGCGAGTTCGCAGCGTACACGCGGCGGGTGTAACGTGGCGAACCTTCATGGTGCGTAACTGGCCGCTAAGAATAAAAACTAAATTCTAAATTTTAAATCGATCGTTTGGCTTTTGTTTTTTTTCACTCCGCTGTACAATTTGCAACGCGCAAGGCGCAATTTAATTGCAAAAATAATTAAATTGCATTATATCTAAATTAGATGTTATACTTGTGTGTATAAAAGGGCTGCCACTTACGTAGGTACTGTTTTATATTCTTTTCTATTGTTTTACTGTACATAATAATATAATGTGAAACCTAATCCAAGTCTCGTTTAGTTATAAACTGGTCTAGACAGTATAACGAGGCTTGGATGGGTCACTCAAGCAGCCATAAAGCAGGGTATTGCTTTCAGCCCTTCCTGATCCACTTCCCTGCTTCCAACCTCTTCTCTCCGGCTTTCTCCTATCACTTTTCTGCCTCGGAGCAGACCGCCGGTGAAGACTGAATCCCTCTGGAAGCTCCGAGGCCTCCTGGATTACCCTGCCCTGCCTTCACATCTGCCTACACAACGTCTAAGGCCAGTTTAATCCCTTTCAAGAGCAGTACTGACTGAAACAAGCTGTATTATATTTTATTTTTATATTGTATTATACTTTTTAGTCGAAACCCTCTGAGTTTTTCTCTCCGACCGGCTAGCCATCGACACGGGGCGCGACGCTATCGTCGCGTGAGCGCAACGAGTTCGCGTGCCGCTCAATAGACAATCCGACCAAGTAAAGAAGACAAACGAAATGTGTAGGCTTTCACACGTGTAATTCGTGTACTTTGCTTGGCCGGATAGTAGACTGATCGGCACAAATCGTTGCGTACACGCGACGATAACGTCGCGCACCCGCAGCTTGTTCGCTGTGCGCTCTCTGTGAACTTACTTACTAAATCGCCAGTCAAAAGACAATACAAGAAATAATACGATACAAAAAGTCCGTCACAGATAATTCATGCATAATAATAGTATTTTATGCAACTGTTGCATAATGAGGGGTCTTAAAACACGAGTGTGGTTTTATGAAACGAGCGTCAGCGAGTTTCATAATAGGATTACACGAGTGTTTTAAAACCTAATTATGTACAGTTGCATACATTACTTTATTACACATATCATAACTGCAAAAAACCAACAAACGAATCACAACAGTACTGGCGGCAATTCGATCCATCCGTCAAGCCGAACGTTTTTTCTTTAAATCATTCATAGACGCGCATGAAGTCTCTATCCTCATATCACTCGAGATCAAATGTCGTGCGTTTAAATTAAAAAAACATACTGAGTTGATACTAGAATAGAGACCCACTTGAATTTTGACAGCTGTTCCAATTTTAAACTATTACGTTACTGAAATACTGGTACTAGATACCGTAATTAAAATTAAGTACAAATTTTAACTACTATAACAGACAAGAAAGTTGACATTATAAAATTGGTTGTAATAATGCTGGTCATTTCCTACGGTTTCCGAACGCATTATAGAGCATTAATGATACGTGTGTAGATAAAATATATTGTCCCAAGTATCCTGCCAAGTTATTACTAACGCTAAAAAAAATTGCTAAATTAGAAAACCACCATACTAAATCTTATTTTGAAGTATGCTGGTTGTTTAGTTGCTCAGATGGAGAACCTGCCTTAGACTTTAAACTGTTAACCCGTTTTCTTTTGGTGTTTTAAAAATACACAAGACTTCTTAAGTACCTCGGACATCAAATTTAAACCTCTCGCCCCACAAATAACTGTGTACATTGTAAACAAAAATAAATCTCGTTAACTTGGATCCAGCAGCGGAAGGGTTAAGCAGGGTCCGCACTTATGCTCATCCACCTGCCTTATTTACTGAAATGCCGAGCAGTTTAAATTCCATTGTTAGGGTTCTTTATGGGGAATTAAGTTAACTGTAAGTTTAGGTAAAGATAGCTATTACGCAAATGGAAGCTTTAAAAAACTTCCTGTAAAAAAACCTAATGACCGCTTCGTTACGTTAAAGAGAGAGAGGAAGCGAAATATTGATAGAAGCAGGTCATTTTTATTTCAAAATAAAATATCAATGTATTCATATGTATACGAAAAAAAAGCCGGCCAAATACCAGTCAGATACGAAAAGTTCCGTAGATACAAAAAACATTCCTTGGTGGAGACCTGCTTTATTTTTATTTTTTACTAGCTGACCCGGCGAACTTCGTACCGCCTAATTATTGGAGGCATATTTACTCACCGTTTAGACCTACCCTGGACTACGACAAACATTTTAAAACCAAAATCAGCTCAATCGGCCCAGCCGTTCTCAAGTTTTAATCAGACTAACGAACAACAATTCATTTTTATTTATATAGATTATATAGTCATACAAACTCTCTGAAAATTTCAAGTGTCTACCGATTACGGATCCAAATAGATACAACCTTGCGACAGACGGACAGACGGACAGGGAAGGCTTAGTAATAGGGTCCCGTCGGCAACCTCTGGGTACGGAACCCCTAAAATACATGGAGGTACCGCTTTGTTTCCATAGTACTCCCAATTTCCTAAAAACGTTGGTCTCTTTGCATGATGTTTAAATAGCTTCCTTACTCTTTCATTTCCAAAACCTATTTTCATGAAACTCGCTTTTCGCTGAAAACGCTTTTTGTGGCTGCCATAACGTACATCAAAGTATCTGGATACACGTCGGGACAGTTAAAAAATAATCACACTCAAACCCCAAAACTACGCAAACTTTAACAAACTGGAACAAATTACCATGTTACAAATAATGACACGACATACATCACACAGACACACTTCCGGATACAGAGGAGGAGGGTGGGTTTTTGAATGTAAAATACCTATATTTGTCGCACAGACACAGCTGTTTTGCACGAGCACAGCACTGGTTTCGCGGAGTAGCAAGGTAATTTGTTCCAGTTAGTTGATATGGACTTCCGCAAAGTAATGCCAAATAACATAGTTTTGACCCTACGAGTCAAACGAAATTTGAGAAATGTTTATGACAAATTAGTTCAATAAATTATAAGCGGTAGCCATTTTGATTTGCAGTTGAACGATATCTATATGGCAATAAACTACAAAACAGCCAGTTTGATCCGCAATTACAAAATGCAAGCTCTACCTGACTTACATCTAAGAGTCAAATATGTTTAAAATAGTAAGTTGGCAGTTTTTATATGAATCTAACGTGAACATTTAATTTTCGGTGCCAGTCAGCAAAAGATTTATTCGACAAAAAAAATTATCCTTTTCAATTCTGTTCTGATACTAACTATTTTAATTAATCACTTACACTTTTGTACGACCGCAAGTGTAATCCGACGTCTTTGCGACAGCGACAAAGGACTTCGAAGCCACGTTTGTCGTGCAGACTTCTGCGACGAGATTTTGTCGCGTAAGAACTTAACTACTGCACAGAGTACCTTTTGAAATGCTGTGACAAAGAAAACTTCGTTAACTTAATGTATTTTTAAGGTGTTTATACAAATTATGGCAGACACTGTCTCATCCATACGTTCTAACTTAATATTGGTATAATAAATGCCAAAGTCTGTCTACAGGTTGGCCCAAAAGTCTTCAAAAAAATTTTTTTGATAACACGAAGGTCAGAGTTATAGGACTTTTATAGCAAATGAAATGATCCACATGCATATTCAGCGAGTTTCACATTTCAAAGTTATGAGCATTTTTGTGAAATTTTTAGAAATGTCGGATTTCAGATCAGATCGATTGTCCGACGACCCTATCATAGCCACAACTAAAAAAATTCCATATTGGTGTTTAAAGTTTTTATTTATAATCTTCGTAGTATACGAGTAATGTATGTATTTCAGCTGGTATAATTTTTCGAATAGGATTACTGTTATTTATGAAGGAAGTAAATTTTCCATGCCAAATCAACATATTCATCGTGAATCTAGCCTCTCACACAAGGTAATTTTTACCGGATATATAATTATGACATCCTTCAATAATCGAAAACAGACGGTTTTCAAAAGAATTATTAATTAATACAACAAACATAATAAATAAGTAATGGTTATCAAAAAGACAAGTGCGAAATTTATCAGTTTTATTTTTCTGTTACAAAACCCATAAAGGATTTGCTTTCGTCTGTTCACTTACATGCGAATCAATGTTTTCTAATGCAAAATAATTCATTTGTTTCACAAATATGAGTAAAAATTTAGCACAGATGTTACACATCTCGGTAGCGAGGCAGCAAGAGGGACTGGGGACGTAAATATATTTTCGTAGAATTAAAAAAAAATGGTATTTATGGAAATGGAACTGCATAGGTAAGTGCGTGAAAAAAACAAATATGCCTTATGCAAAATGTATGTTTAAGTCTCACTAGCATTTCATTTAAATGTGGTATAAAGATAACTAGGCACAGAGATTTCATCATCTAACTTAGCATCGTTATGATCATCGTCATTGTCAAAGTCAAAATATCAGATAAAGCTTACAGGAAGTACTAATGAATGTCAGACAATTTACTAGCGGTTCGGAAAAACCTGTGATGAGAAGATACCCGCAAGAAACTCAACGAGGAAACCAACGCTGCGCCAGCAATCTGCCGTTTCGCTCTCTCTGGAATGAAGTATAAGTCTTCAGTATTAATTCCTGATGCAGCATTGTTAAGGCATTTCCTGTGAGAGAATAACATTGTAGTTTTGCCTAGTTTCAAGAAAGGAAATAACCTTAAGATTCAAAACAAATGCTTTGTCCCCTGTGCCATTACGTAAATAATCTTTGCCACACTGAAGGCACTCAACTGTAGGACACATTATATGTGGACGTAATATAATATATTGCTAGGAATTTATCATCAGTTAGTGTGAAAAACTAGCAATTCTATAAAAGTCATGACTTCTCAGTGTTCACAAGATAAAGAAGAAATAAAATATGAATTTTCAGAACATGTGGATTTGGAAACCGACACGCGTATCAGGAAAAAACGTATTTAGTTTTTTTTTTTCGTTTTGCGAAGTTTTTACTAGTTTTTAAAGCGTACAAAATCGGTGTGGAATAAAATTAATTGTTGCTTTGTTTTTCGTTAATACAAAAAGTTTATTTTTTGCAGAAAAATTATTCATATGTGTACCAAATATACAGGGTGTCCCAAAACCCTTCAAAAAAACATATACAGGGGGGTAGTGTAAGTGATTGCGAACAACCCTATGTACTTTTTTTAAAATTTGGTTGTGTTTGAAAATTTTAATAAAAAATAAAACATTTTACTTGCGCCTAGTGCCTCTCCAACTCAATATAAAAGATGCATGTAAAATGTCATCATACAGTCATTCAGTACAAAATGTTTTAAACATAGAGCGAACGAATGATAACCAAGACCGAGTCTTGTCGTTTCTTGACAAGCCTCTGTCAAGCGGATCAACATCAAAATGTTTTTCTATTATTGTTGAGTTGCATATTGCGTGAATAATTACTGATTTACGAATTGCTGACTTCGGTGGAACTCGATGGGTTACCATTAAATGGCGAGAAAGCGAGCGCGGGTGTTAATAAGATGTCTCATCAGTAGGCTTTTATCCAAGGCCTTATTATAAGTATAATATTCGTGTTATGTTGAACGTGCGTGGCGATTCTGACCTTTGTTGCGGCCCTATGATAATCAGCGTTATTGTATCTATCTACAAGTGCGCACTAGAAAATACCCTCTTGATGTCTCAGACATGGGCTTTAGTATCATATTTATGCTGATAAGGAAACCGGTTAGAAATGCCAACACCACAGATTTTACCTGTGCTGGCGAGAGACACCTGGCAATCTAGATGTGTCTTGTTCAGGACTATTTTAAAACGAAGATGAGAGGATAAGTCCATCCTTCTTTAGTCAGTGGCAAGAAAAGGTCGCGTTTGCTTTCGATAGCGACTACACAGAAACCAAAACTAAAATCGCGTGATCATACCTGCAGACACAGTTGGAAGGGATAGAAATGAACATTCTAGGGAGTGAAGAAAGGGTGCATGGGGGAAGCCTCGAGCAACTTGTTCCTGGGCAGGACTGATGCCACTATGGGAAGATGGGTAGAAAGAAGTCATTATCAGGAAATATCTTAACAGTTCTACTAGTTTCAGATGAAAGTTATTTTCGCATTTAATTAAATGAATAAAGTCTACGTTTCAGTTTTATTCGCAAATAATTAGCAGACAATTGACGACGAGTGTCGTAAGAAAAAGACCCGTTTACTGTGTATTTGTTCGTCTGCCGTTGAGAGTAGCTTCGCAAGGCCCAATGAAATTAGTAAATTTTAATGCTGTTATTTTATGTTAACGCTAGCTTATAACATACTAACAAAGTTTAATAACTACAATATCTGAGGATACATAAGAGAATATTATGTGATCTATCTTTAAAAATTGCCTTAATTCTCCCAGCATTTTGTCACTGGTGCAATGAGATTTAGGTAGTTACCTATGTTAGAGATGTTTATCAAATGCTATGTTTGTTTATTGTGAGAATAATTTATATGATTTATTAATTACGACTCTCCAAAATACTAAATATCATATCTTTCTTTCTCCGGAAAATACATTTACTGAGTAAAATCTGCGTATATTTTATAAAAATTAAAACACACGAACACTGATCCTTTCCTTGTATTTTTATTTCAGAAAGAATGATCAAAACTGTTTAAGTTTTAGAGGAGGCAAAACGAAACACTGAAACTTCGATATGCACCATTTAATAAACATAATTTACCGCTTAAGGTGTAACTGTTCTTTTCATGCTCATTTTCAATGACTTCACCAATAAGGTGCAATGGCAATAATTTGCCACAGCTTTAGTGGTAAAAACAGGATTTTTGACTAGAATCGTATAGTAGTTATCTTTTACTAACATAGCGGCGGTGGTGCAAGCCCCTTCGCCACCTTAGCCCCATCGATGCACGCGGGCCTTTTGCCACCGCAGTTAACAACCGCACGACGCAAGCCACATGACCCAGGGGGTCGCGTGTCCGTTGCTGAACGCAGGTTGGCCAAGCCTCGCAATCGTTTACGCTTCTTTTGCTGGCCTTAATTGTCATCCACGTCCGAAACTGTGTGCTAATCAAAGTCGCTGCACCCGGTCTACAACCACCTGCACTGCTTAGCAAGGTTATATTTATCACCACCATTAATCGACTTAAAATAAGAATGGTGGTTCTCAATTCGTCGGGATCTTTTTATTAACATATTTATTGTTTTAATGGGATGATGAATACTGTAAAAAGTTTCACAGGGGGTTTTTCATACTTTGGTCGGCCCACGGGTCGGCCTAATACCACTGTATGTGGTGAATGGATAGAAAAGGTTGAACATTTTAAATAAATCCTCTTTTATGTCACTATCTTCTTTGGTCGATCGACAAGGAACTTGTACCTGGCCATGACAGAATGACAGTTACACTTTAAATTGTACGTCAATCAGAGTAAGCAAATGGGCTAATGCAAAACGAAGAAGATTGTTTATAATAGTATAATTTTTATTTTAGTTTAAATTCAATTGAAAAAAAATAGTGTAAAACCGATCAATACTTTAATGACATCTTCAGATAACTTTACTTTATAATTGATTGGTCAAAATATCATTTCATGACTGTTCTTTTTTTTACATAATTAGAGTACTAGACCCACATTGTTAACGTTAATTCCTTATGACGTCGAGCTCAACGCTGATGCGCTTAGGAATATCAGAACTGATGTGGTAAGTATTCTAGCAATACCTCTATGCAACTAACCACCATAACCCCTGTTGCAGCAAAACGTACCGACAGGATGATAGTTACATATTCATTATCATGAATGTGCATGTTTCCTTACGACACTTTCCCTCACCGTAAAAGCGTTCGTTACTACAGCAATAACAAAAGTTAGAAAAACTTATTAGTCATGGCGGCTGGTTGAGGTTCGAATCCTTCCTTGCACATTCTAACCCCTGGGAAGGGATTAAAAAAGAGTTTTAGTAAATTCAAAGTTAGACCCAATCTTACTAGTCTACTAGCGACCCCCCCTGACTTTGCACGGATGTAATTTACCACCGAAAACTTAATTAAAATGTATCGTACATAGAAACTCTCTGTACAAAATTGCCTAAGTGCATACCGTTGCGTGGTTTAGAAGAAGTAAGAAACCGGAGATATGAGCTCAAACAGGAACTAAGATGGAACTGGATGGAAAGATAAAGATATGCTCTTGTCCTTTTGCTGCATCCTGCAGGATAAGATCAAGCATCTAAAAAAGGACATCCCTTTCATTCCCATAACTTATTTTACATATTATTCAAAGTCAGACATTGATATTCATGTTGTTTATGTTCAAAGTAATCGATACCTATTCATAAAGATTTTAGGCCATAATTGTAAATAATTAAAAAGTTAATAAATTGTAAATAATATTTGGCACTATGGATAATCATCCATAGTGCCAAATATTATTATAATTTATAAGAGTCATAAATTAAACTCGTGTTTATGTTTATTATGGCATTTTTTATGCATATGCGAATGCATTAAAGAACATAATTAAAAAGCGACCATGTTCATCCCTATTTTGTCCGTCGGTCCGTCCGTCTGGTCGTCATTCCGTCCGTTCTTCCGTCCGTACGTCCGTCCGTCTGTCTGTCTGTCCGTCCGTCCGTCCGCAGACCGCCGCTCATCCGTTCGTCTGTCCGTCTGTCCGTCAGTCCGTCCGCCTATCCATTCGTCCGTCCGTCCGTCCGCCTATCCGGCTGCCATCCGTCCGTCAATCCGTCCGATCGACCGACCGGCCGACTGACGAGTCCACCGGCCGCCGGCCAACCGAGCCCGTCTGTCGATACACCCGCTGCCCATCCATCCCTCCGATCGCTCGACAGACCGACCGTCATAATGGCGTGTCCGCCCATCCGACCATCTGGCGTTAGCCCATCCGCCCACCCATTCGTTCGTCCGTCCGTCCGCACGTCTGTCCGACAGACCGACTGACCTAATGGCCGCCGTCCGATTGCACTTCTGTCAGTCTGTCCGTCTGTACGGCCGTCCGTCCTCAGGCCCCACTCATCCGTTCATCCGTCCGTCTGTCTGTCAGTCCGTCTGCCTATCCATTCGTCCATCCATCAGTCCGTCCACCCGTCCATTCGTCCGCCCATCCGGCTGCCGTCCGTCCGTCCGTCCGTCCGTCCGTCCGTCCGATCGTCCGACCGACCGACTGGTAACCTGCCAGCCGGCCAGTCCGAGCCCGTCTGTCGTCACACCCGCTACCCATTCATCCGTCCGCCCGCTCGACAGACCGACCGTCATAATGGCCTGTCCGCGCGTCCGTTCATGCGTCAATCTGGCGTCAGTCCGTCCGCCTACCAATTCGTTCGTCCGTCCGTCTGTTTGACTGACCTAATGGCCGCCGTTCGATTGCACTTCTGTCCACCCATCCGTCCGTTTGTTTGTCTGTCTATCAATCTGTCTAAAGTCCTGAACTAATTTTCGAAATTCCATTACCCTACGCCATTACCAAAGTTTTGCTATTGATAAGACATTGTGTTACATTAATAAAACGCACATACTAGACAATAAAGGGTTCTCTTAATTCTCCGACACAAATCCACTACATATTATGGTATGGTGGTGAAGTTAATGATTTTTTTTTTAATACAGGACGGCTAACATCGAAGATGGAATACCTCTTGTGCCAGTATTTTCACCGGCTTTCTTGCTCTCCACGCCAGAACTCAACACTGCAAGCACTGCTGCTTAGCAGCTGGATTAGCAAGCAAAATGATGGTGGTCATCCAGACGGACCTTGCACAAGATCCAACCACCTGCAAAACCTAAACCTAGCATCACAATGTTATCGTTTATTTAGTGCACATAGTACTTGTCTCCGTATGCAGCACACAACCATCGCCGCACCGCTACTAGTCACCACTTCTGCTTTAAGACTGCAGCGACCGGCGAACGTCACGCTACTCGCAAATGCCGATGTGTAATGACTTTGTTTGGGATTCCTTTATTAACTAACTAAAAAAACTTTTAACCGTCAGTTTTCACTGTTCAGTGTTAGTTCAGTTTTAACTGACAGTGAAAGTAGGAGAATCTTATGTTGCACAGAATCAGTTTTGACTGTCAGTTAATAGTGATCGTGTATAGCTCGCATAAGGTTGTATAGTACCTCGTCAAGCGGCTATGCTCGCGCCATCTTGCGAGCGATGGCTAGGATAGCTGCGAGACACAATTGTAGCCCACGCTCGCTGTTAGGCCAACCTGTCTTAGTCGCTGCCTTACTACCGTTAGCATCATCTCCTACGCTGGCGACATGGATCACGCAACTCGACACCCGCATCCTAATGTACAGGTCAACAGTGTTGGTCGAGAAGGTGCGTATCACGTTAGCATTCCTGGACATAGTGCTAGGCGAACGAATGCGACGACGACTACCATCGCGTCGTCGTCGCGTTCGTCACCGACCCCGCTGTGTTAAGAACTCGTGCAGCGGTGATGCAGACGCTTGCGGTCCTGTGGTCCTCACTTTCTGTCACGCAGTCACGCGACATACCTAAACCACAAACCAATAGGGCTGTCGGGCACCACTGTGCTCATATTCATCACGGAAGAGAGTTCTAGGCTACTTTGTTATAGTTTATCGTCGTCATATGTGGCGATGCCGTTTGAATCTCGTCTGTAACTGCCATCCGCCGAAGCCATCTTAGTGCATGTGCGCACGGTATTTGCAGGGGCGTAGCGAGGTACGGGCAGGACACACGCCCCCCCCCCCCCCCCCCCTAGAAGATGCAGTTAATTAGCAGGAATGCTCACGAACCTTAAAGCAGGTATATTAGGAAGGTACATTTTTCTTCGCCTGCCTTCCCATAACAGAATCCTGGCTACACCCTTGGCCATTTGCCTGTGAAGGTACGTTGTGGGTAGGTTTGTGCCGTCTGTAATAACTCGCATCTCTGCAACGAGCTGCAACGCTTACTACGCGGTCAACACCGCAAAAAACCGAGCATCCCAGTTCTGCGCCCACTGATGCAGCAACAGTACCGATGTCGTCGAAGCCCTGCTCATCCTATAGAGGGTTTTACATGCGCTGCAATGTACTATTTCAACAAATTACCTTATGTAACCGCACAGTGCGAAAGTACGTCAAAACATGTATTGTCGTTTTGAAGTAAAAATTGATACGCTTGTTAAATAAACCAATTTCATACAACCACAATCATTATAAGACTAACTAGCGCACTATGGGACTACTTTTTGAGAATAGGAATAAACAGTTTCAAAAATGTTTTTGTTTGTTATTTCTGGTAAACGCATTCACGGCCTCAAACACATAAGTGCAATTGGTTATTGCTTTGGAGGCGTGCCTGTTTGTTGACTCAACTTTTTAATCAAACCTCGGGCAGCGCCTAAAACGCACATTTGTGTTTGGGGTAGGCAAGCCACGTAATCACCTCTAGCATTTGCGCGGCTTGTAACCTGTGCACCTAGCACGAATCTTCTCGACACGCGTTAACTCGCTACGTAACTCAGTGCGTCTCATTCTAACCAGTCTAGTAGGAGAGAGACGCACTGAGTTACGTAGGGAGTTAACGCGTATCGAGAAGAGTCGTGCCAGGTGCACTGCTCGAATCCGAGCTGTTACAATACGCGGGAATATATCCGGTGACTACGTGGCTGTACGCGTTAAAAAGCACTTCGTGAACAGAAAGCGTATATCTTTATATCCGCTTTTCTAACCAGTTTACGTTTGCGAAATGGATAGGTACTTTTTGTCCAATTACGTTTGTACTCAATCTGTTTTAATGGCTCCTTTTTTAAGTTGCTTCGCTCATAAGACTCCTTTTACTGTTTATATTACCTAGCCGATGGAAAAGGACACATTAAAGTTAGAGAGGGATAACAAAATAGTTATCTGAATCAGAAAGGCAAGCATGCGCCTTAAAATTTCTCCGCCGTCATCGTTTATGCCCTCTTTCATATTGGTCTAATCAGAAAGAGATGCAAACTTATTGTATATTAATTACGTGTGCTAGTCATGCAGACAAGAGTTTGGCAACAAGAAGTTTTAGTTGATTGTTGTTGTTTCTGGTTACTGTCGTTTGAATGAACGAATCTACGGAACGAATGATTTAGATCTAATGACATTCATTTTAGAATCCTATTGCAATTATGATTAGTGTTGAAAGTTGATGGCCTAAAATTGTGACCGATATCTAAGAACTGTAAAAATGACGTCAGAGGGAATCCATTGTAAAGCTGGGAGGTACCGGGAGCAAACGTGTTTTAATACTTTCGTTTTTTTGATCCACGTCGTCAAAAATTAAAATAATCAAAAAAGAAAAACACAGGGTTGTTCGCAATCACTCACTCTATCACGCTGTATATGTTTTTTTGAAGGGTTTTGGGACACCCTGTAGAACCTTATATCAAGGAGCAGTTTAAAATTGGATTATGTTGTGAGTATGTACCAAAATTCATTGACAATGATGTAATTTTTGATATCAGAAATCAGAAATCAGAAATTTATTTACTTAAAAACACGGTGTACAATAAAGTGATGTCACAATTAAAATAAGTCGCGCGTGTTTTGTCATCAAATGACGTGCAAATATTCAAATAAAAATAATAATATTATTAATTGGGATTTTCAAAATGTCAAGAATACATTACAACACTGAAGCACCTGATTTATACACATTCACATTTTATCAGTTCACATGTTTTATCATCTCATGACGTAAATTAAATTAAAAATTAGAATAATTTAAAATCACAGAAATAATAATGTTAATTGAAATGTCAACAATAAATTAAAATGTCAAAAATACATTATAAACACTGAAGCACTTAATACATGTAAGAATACGTGATACAAGTAAGAATAGTAATTCGACTGCAATATTACGCTATTGTGAATTATAATACTTTGCAATAACAAGTTTGAAACAGTTTAACGCGTAAATTGTATTTCACCATTCATAAATATCTAGTTCTCGAATGGCGATCGCGTGTTGGAAGATGCAGCGTGGGTAGGCCCGCCGCGAGGTGGACCGACGACCTTTGCACCTAGCACGAATCTTCTCGATACGCGTTTACTCGCTACGTAACTCCGTGCATCTTTCTCTTACTAAGCTAGTTAGAAAGAGATGCACCGAGTTACGTAGCGCGTTAACGCGTATCAAAAAGATTCGTGCTAGGTGCACTGGAGTGCAATTTTTGAATCTCACCGGGTGACTAAAGCTCAGAGCTCAGCTAAGAGCTTGAGATACCTGGTAAGATTCAAAAATTGCACTACTTGTGATGATTGAGGGACCCCACTGGATGCAAGCAGCGCAGAAGCGGTCGTTGTGGCGATTTTGGGGGAGGCCCACGTCCAGCAGTGGACGTTTTTGGCTAATCAGATGATGACGATGAATTTCATCAAAATCCTGGCGTTTTGAGCCCTTTTTAGGTCTCAATGCTTACGTCAAAGAAGACCTTGCTTCACTTTATGTAACTCAACAATCCGATCGCGTCTTGGCTTCTGACATTAGTTATCCGTCTCATAAAGTGTCTGGCAATAGCCAGTTCTCCCGCTTATGCACATTTTTAGAGCAGTTGCAGGCTCCAAAATCATGAAGAGCTGTAATGATGTTACATCATCGATGTCTGGACTTAGTCCGCTAAACTAAATTAATTCTTACTTGTTTTAAGAATAGAACATCATTCTATCTAACCTTAAATTTAAATTATTGCCATCAAAAAATAGTTTTTGTTTAAATAAAACATGCTAAAGCAACATAATTATTTTGAATCAATTCTTATATTTACAGCCTTGATTGTGTTTTATTCAGGCGATAATTAATGTCTATTTGTCAAAAAGTTTAAATTTTAGACAAGACAACTTTGGGAAAACAGACTTTAGTTTGCTCTTGACACTCCAACTGTTTATTACTACACTCAAATTGAGCTAGAGTTTACAGAATTTGTCTGCCTATTTCATTTTAATATTATTTATCATCGCTACCTTCTTTGTTATGTGTACAGTGGACCTCAACTTCATCATGATTGGATACAGCCTGGGTTGGTCAGCTCCAGTGATAGTTAAATTACAAAATATCGACGAGACTCCCTTGGATCGTGTCATCACGGATGCAGAGGCATCGTGGATAGCGACTATAATCTTAATCACCAACGTATTCGGTAAAATCTGATTATCTAATATTCTTACGTCAAACATTTTGACAAAATGAAGTTGATCTTTTTTCTGTCCGTTACACATTCTCTGACGTTGTCATTAACACAGCTGTAAATACACAGTGCGTTATAAAAGTAACCAGAAGGTATATCGGATGTATATATTAATCGGCAGTGAAAACCGTGTCAAAGAGTAAGCGACCGAAGAAATGAGGACAGACAGAAACAGATACCGACTTTGCTTATTACTGTGTAAAGATAAAGATGATAATGATACTCATAATGTATAGTCGACCAAGTATCTGCTTGACCACTTTTGGACCTTATCCCTTTGTGATACGGTCGAAAAGTGGTCAAGCAATTTCTTGGTCGACTATACATGCTGTAAAATAAATTGAGTAAAGACATATAACAGGCAATAGCAAAATAAATATATCTTTGAGAAAGTATTTTCTTATGTTCTCGCGACTTGTAGACATTGAAATAAAATAATTTATACGGTTTATATCGCGTGTATTGTAATTTTTTAGTCAGTCTGCCCGTGAACATGAGACCTGTAAAGGGCTCGAAACGTCGGGAATTAGATTCGTTACAATACACGCGATATAAACCGTTTAAATTGTTTTATTTCAATATCTTTGAGAAAATCATGTGATAAATCTTTCTAAATCATAAATTGCTTAGCTTTTCTAGTCCTTAACAACTGATGTTCTCTATTTTAATATTATTTTTTCCAGCTTTGATCGTGTCTGGCTATATTGCCAATACGGTGGGAAGGAAGCCCTGCTTAATAATTTCGCCTATGATGACGTTTTTTGGGTATGCGTTACAAGCAGCGGCTACTAACATCAAAATGATCTTAGCTGGAAGAATTCTCGTAGGGTTTGGGATTTCACCAACTTTTGTGACAAGTTTAGTTTAAATAGGTGAAACGGCGTAAGTATCATGAAGCAAAAAAAAATGTATTCCTCTGCATTCACATCATTAAGATTCTGACAGGGATGTTTTTATCGTCAAAGTTATTGATGTCACAAAGATGTTCCTTACAGAATCACACTCCTAATTTCAACAATGATTTTCACAGGTCACCAAACTTCAGAGGTGTGATCGTAGCTTCCACTGGAGTGGTTCAGGTGTTGGGTAGCTTACTAATATTTTCAGTAGGTCCCTATGTGTCATACACCGCTGTTGGTTATATAGCTCTAGCTATATCCTCTGTCTGTTTTGCATGCGGCTTCTACATACCGGAGTCCCCTGTACATTATGTTAACAAAGGTACAGTTTGGTTGAGGTCAATTACTTATTCAAATTCATTAGCAATACATACGTAGATTATTCAAGAAACCCTTTCTGTTTCTTTGACTTTATATTGCTCTAATGTTTATAGTTCATCTTCATTTGCAAAAAGATCTTCAACAAAGTAATCTGTGGCCCTAGCATGACTGCCAAAGTTTAACAGGTCCTTCCCAGCTTCTCTGTCTAAATAGTGTCATAAGATAAAACTCAAATAAACTAAACTTGGCTGGTCATGTTAGGGCCACCGATGGTAACAAGAGTTAGAAATATAATGGCATGAAGATAAAATTGCTAATAAGGTAACCGTACCGGTCAGTGCTTGACACGCGTACGCCTTTGACTGGGACCATTACCTTAATATTAATTTTATTTTATTAATATTTATTTGAAAAAATACAGGTAATATAGAAGGAGCAAAATCCACACTGACAAGATTAGGACGAGATAAAGAAATCAACACAGAACTGCAAAATCTGTCTAATTTAAACATGCGAAATTCAACAACGAAAAACGCAGGGCTTTTTAAGAATTTCGTCGAAATATTCACAGAGAGAATAAACAGAAAGTCATTGGGTTTATCAGCAACGTTGTTTTTTTTACAAGAAGGAAGTGGTGTACTTGCCGTTGTCTTTTTCGCTACCACCATTTTCAAGAGTGCCAAGTCATCTGTCGATCCTCATATCTGCACCATTATACTCGGTGTCACTGAACTATGTGGCGTCATCTTCACTCCATTTTTGATAGAACGATTTGGAAGAAAGATTTTGCTATTGATATCTACGTGTGGTTGCGCTTTAACTATGGTAATTCGTTAATAATATGATAAATTTCTTATTTACTTGAATCATTTAATGCCACGTTTAATGATTTTTCAGGGTATATTAGGAGCATACTTTTACCTGGACTTCATAAAACACCCCACGGCTTCTTCTTTGGGGTGGTTACCTCTGGTTTTACTCATATTGTTCTTGTTGAGTTACCATTCAGGTATGTATTTGTTGCTTTTTCAGAAAATAACCACGGGTTAAGTAATGTTTATTAGACTGTTTTTTAAATTCTTTTTATTAAGTCAATGTAACCTGTGGCCTTAACATGACCGACCAAGTTTAGTTTATCTAAGTGCATATCTATGTGGGTCCATCTCTTATAACAGAACCGCGGGGCGAAGATAAATGAAACCTGGGCCAATCATGTCAAACTCACTGTGGTTCAGTTTTATCTCAGATTCAAATTATTTAAAAAATTTTACTTACTAATCGTTACATTTAGTCAGTACTTTATTCATACAGTATTTTTACACATAGAAGTACATTTAAATGTTCAAAATGCGGAGTTAATGCCTCTTAATCTACCAGTCAATATTTAAGCAAACCAAAAGTTGTAGTATAGGTAGTGCAACAAATCTATCTAACTATGCTTTCTGGAAAGATTTTCTATTTCATGCCAAGCAAATCCGTCCAACGCTTCGTGCAAATTGATTCATACAAATCATTTTTATTGAATAAGAGCCAATTTATTTTATTGCCGCTGATAACACAATAATCAATCAACAAAGATGGCATTAAAACGAAAGTGTTTGCTGACTATTGTTCGTATATTAAATTAATTTTGCCACGCTAATTGCATAATGAATGTTATTATTTTCATTCTTTTTCTAGGTTTCCACATCGTTCCCAATACACTAGTCGGCGAAATGTTTACCCCCGCCGTTCGCAGTACCGGTTCTTCAATCGCCTTCACTTTCGGTCTTCTATCCAGCTTCATTACAAACATATCCTATGGATACATGATGAGCCTCGGAAATCACGTCGTTTTCTGGTGCTATGCTTGTATGAATACCATCGCGTTTCTCTTTACTCTTGCCTGCGTGCCTGAGACTAAAAGCAAGAGCCTTACGGAAGTTCAGGATCTGCTTACAAAGTAATATAGAGGACGTATGTATGGTAAGAAATTGTGAAACCTCTAGTCGAATGTATAAAAATATGCATGATAAGAATCATAAAATGGAGAAGCCGAAATGCCTGAAGCTTCATTTACTGTATTATCCTCTTCTTTTTCTGTCACTAAATAAGTCTCGCTAGTTTTAGTTTAGTTTTAAGAATTTCAAGGGTCCCACTGAAAATTTGCGTCTTGATTCATCCAGGCAGTATGCCTTTGGCAGTTGAGCCTTTTTTGATTCTATTCAACACAATGTTAATAGAAATAACATTTTGATCTCATGTTCGGAAAACAGGGCGTAACATAGCTGACAAGCCTGCAAGAAAGTAATATTTGGCTGCACTCATTTAAAAAACTTAGTCTACATATTTGCAATGGCACACTACGTTATCAACCAGTTCACCCTACCTAAGTTCTTGGGACGTAGCATTGTTTCAGGACCCTAAAAACATTAATTTTCTCTAATAAATAATAATCTGTGACGGCATATAATATTTTGAATTACAAATTGGACTTTAACGGATAAACAATGACGTCAAAATTGTTTTAAACTTTCGCGATCACGAGTGCGGCACATCACGAGAACGGCCGTGGTCACGAGTAGACTGAAGTAGAGGGTATTACTCGTGACCACGGCCGTTGTAACATGGCCAAAACGTCGAGGTAAATTAACAATATACTTTAATCGCATTAAAGTCCCGATATCGTTATAAATAACAATGACGTCATCCTCCACTTATCGAAAACAGATGAATTGTGACAGGATTGTTATTAATTACAACAAACAGCTGAACGTATTTGACTTATGGTTATCAGAAAGACAAATGCGAAATTAAACAGTTTTATTTTTCTGTTGCAAAACGCATAAAGGATCTCCTTTCACCAGTTTACTTATGTGCGAAGCAATGTTTTCTGGTGCGAAATAATTAATTCGCTTCATAGAAATGAGTAAAAATTTAGCACAGATGTTACACATCTCGGTAGAGAGGCAGCAAGAGAAGCCACTGAGAAACTCCAAAAAATAACTTTAGTAAACTTTCTCAAAATTAAAAAAAATACGGTGTTTACAGTGGATGGAACTACATAGGTAAGTGCGTAATGAAACAAATATGACTTATGCTAATTTTCTATTTTGTTTGCATAATTTAGTAGGTACCTATTCGCGCCCGTATTCGTCCGATTTCCCTTAAAAACCGTTTCTACATTGGCCCAGAAATCCCAGAATCAAATTTATTTGACTGCACAAAGTTATCCTTAAGTCTCACTAGCATTTCATTAAATGTGGTATAGAGATAATAAGGCACAGAGATTTCATCATCTAACTTAGTATCGTTGTGATCACAGTCATTGTCAAAGTCAAAATATCAGATAAGGCTTACAGGAAGCACCTATGAATGTCAGAAAATTTACCACCGGTTCGGACAAAACCTATGTCAAAGTCAAAAAAGTTAAAGTAAATTTATTTTATTGCATAAGAGCACATGTCAAAATGATGAGAAGATACCGGCAAGAAACTCAATCTTCATCTCTGCAGCATTGTTAGGCCATGTCATGTGAATGAATCATATACAATTTTGCCTAGTTTCAAGAAAAGAAATAACCTTAAGAATCAAATCAAATTCTTGTCCCCTGTGCATTTTATGTAAATAATCTTTGTCATATTGAAGGCATACAGCTGTAGGACTCATTATGCGTGGACATAATATAATATTTATCCAGACTTGTATCATCAGTTGGTGTGAAAAACTAGCAATTTTATAAAAGTCATGAATTCTCAGTATTCACGAGATAAAGAAGAAATAAAATATGAATTTTCAAAACGTACGGATTTTGAAAACGACACGTGTGTCAGGAAAAAACGTATGTAGTTTTTTTTATTCGTTCTGCTAATTTTTACTAGTTTTTAAAGCGATCAAAATGGTGTTTTATCAAATTAATTGTTGCTTTGTTTTTCGTTAATACAAAAAGTTTATTTTTTGCAGAAAAATTATTCATATGTGTACCAAATATAGAACCTTATATAAAGGAGCAGTTCAAAATCGGACTATGTTGTGAGTACCAAAATCAATTGATAACATGTATTGTAATTTTTGATCCATGTAAGAATAGTAATATTAATGCAATGTTACATCTAAAGTTTTCGTGAATTGTAATAGGTACTTTGAATTAACACGCGTAAAACAGTTTACCGCGTATATTGCATTTCACCATTTGTCCTACGAGGTTTACCGACAACCTAGTGATAATAATTAAATAAATAATAAGTGATGATTGCGGGACCCGCTGGAGGCGAGCATCGTAGAAACGGTCGTTGTGGCGATTTTAGGGGAGCCCCATGTCCAGCAGTTGACATTTTTAGGTAATATGATGATGATGAATTGCATCAAAATCCTGGCGTTTTGAGCCCTTTTCTCAATGTTTACCTTGCTTTACCTTATGTAACTTAACAATCCGATCGCGTCTTGGGGTCTAACACTAGTTATCTGTCTCACAAAGTGTCTGGCATTAGCCAGTTCTCCCGATCCTACAAACTTTTACAGTAGTTGCAGGTCTCTAAATTATGAAGACTCACTTCGACCACATCGAACTGTCTGGACGGTGTCTATTAAATTCATCCTTACTTGTTTTAGGTAGTAAACACTACCCTAACGTAAAATTTCAGTTTTTGTTATATTTAGACAGTAAACGTTTGTTTAGGTCTCAAAAAGTTTAAGTTTTAGGTCAGAATTTTGTTTACACGATAAGAAAACTTTGGGCGAACAGATTTTAGGTTACTGTTGACACTCCGACTGTTTAACACCATTATTATACATTATCACTACTTTGTTTTGTCGACAGTGAATCTCAATTTCATAATGATTGGATACAGCCTAGGTTGGTCAGCTCCAGTGATAGTTAAACTACAAAACATCGACGAGACTCCCCTGGATCGTGTCATCACGGATGCAGAGGCATCGTGGATAGCGACTATCATCTGTCTTACCAACATATTCGGTAAAATCTCTTCAGCTTATAGCTTTACTTGAAATATTTTGACAAAATTACATTTTCTCATTAACACAGCTGTAATTTGCATAGTGCGCTATAAAAATAATCTTTTGAATATAAACCAAGTTAACTACAGCAAAAAGTACTCTTTATTGATTGTGAATTGCCATATGGAAGGACTATCTGGGGAAAATTACAAAAAAACGGACTTTGAGAATGATTGTCAAGATAAATAAATGTTACTTATCAGAATGTAGTTTGTAAAGTAACTTTTATTATCAAGTGAAGTAATTTATAAAATGCACGTTGATTTTATTAAACTTTTGTTTGGTTAAAAACTTTACACAGAACTGTTCGTCAAGACATTTCTTATTTTGATGGAAGTCTGGCCATGATAATGAAATGTAATAATCCAGACGAATTCAACCCTCATTAGATACCACATAAACAAACAAGTATTGAAGCATGCAATACTAGTAGCCCACACGTGGAATTAGGATGTAATGATTATGAACACTATTAATAACTTTCTGTGAAACCTCAAAATGACAGTAAAAGCCATATCAAAATCCATTCCGTGGATTAGGAGTACACGGCTGCAGATATGAGGAATGACGGACAGAAAATGACTTCGTTTTATACTACCTGTTAGGATAAAGAAGATAATGATACTTATAATGTACATCGTACCTATTAGTAAAATGAATTGAGTGAAGACATGCAATAGGCAATGGCAAAATAAACATATCTTTGATAAAATCATACAATAAATCTTTCAAGTTAAATCACGAATTGTTTAGCTTCTCTAGTCGTTAACAACTGATGTTCTCTATTGTAATATTATTTTTTCCAGCTTTGATCGCGTGTGGCTACTTTGCCAATAGAGTGGGAAGGAAGCCTTGTGTAATCATTTCGCCTATGATTATGTTTTTTGGGTATGCGTTACAAGCAGCGGCTACTAACATCAAAATGATCTTAGCTGGAAGAATTCTCATAGGGTTTGGGATTACACCAGTTTTTTTGACAAGTTTAGTATACATAGGTGAAACGGCGTAAGTATCGTAGCAATTAAGAATTGATTCGTCTGCATTCACATCACTCAGGTTCTGTTAGGGATCTTTGACTTTCAACAAGTTTACTGAAGTAAATTAGTTTAGAAAAACTAATGATAAAAGTTTATGAACGATAACTTATTCTTATTGTTTACGTGAAGATAAAAGTTTTTGCTAAAAAGATAATTAGTAGTCACAATTCAATAGACGGTAAAGTGTGAAATGCATAGACTTGGTAATTGAATAGATAGTTAAAATCTTTATTACAACCTAAATTAAGCTTACCTGTACGGCTCTTTGATAAAATGTCTATGACATATGTATTGAATTCGGGAACTCGTTCAATTCCTAATCTTAATTTCCCACTGAAGTGTATAGTGCTGAATAATTGTGAAATAGTTTGCACCACTATCATCGGTGAAACGCTAAGATCGCAGTAACAGCTTTCTAAATGTTCAAAGGATCTTAAAGATCACCAGTTTGTGTTTTTATTGTTAAAGTTATTGATGTCACAAAGATGTTCCTTATAGAACCGCACTCCTGATTTCAACAATGATTTTCACAGGTCACCAAACATCAGAGGTGTGATCGTAGCTTCTACTGGAGTGGTTCAGGTGTTGGGTAGCTTACTGATTTATTCAGTAGGTCCCTATGTGTCATACACCGCTGTTGGTTATATAGCTCTAGCTATATCGTCTGTCTGTTTTGCATGCAACTTCTACATACCAGAGTCCCCTATACATTATGTGAACAAAGGTACAGTTTGGTATAGCTCAATTACTTATTCAAATTCATTAGCAATACATACGTATATTATTTAAGAATTGCCTCCTGTTTCTTTGACTTTATGATGCTCTAGTGTTTATAGCTCATCTTCATTTGCAAAAAGACCTACTGCAAAGTAATCTGTGGCCCTAGCGTGACTGCCCAAGTTTAACTTATCCTTTCCAGCGTCTCTATCTAACTAATGTCATTAGAAAGAGACACGAGATAAAACTCAGATAAACCAAACTTGACCGGTCATGTTAGGGCCACCGATGGTCACCTAACATGAGTTAGGAATATAATGACATGAAGATAAAATTGCTAAAATACCAGTCAGTGCTTTACACGCATAGGTCATTGACTGGGATCGACGACCTTATTATTAAGTAGTTTTATTGTATTAATATTTATTTGAAAAACAGGTAATATAGAAGGAGCAAAATCCACACTGATAAGATTAGGACGAGGTAAAGAAATCAACACAGAACTGCAAAATCTGTCTAATTTAAACATGCGAAATTCAACAACGAAAAACGCAGGGCTTTTTAGAAATTTCGTTGAAATATTCACGGAGAGAATAAACAGAAAGTCATTGGGCTTATCAGCAACATTGTTTATTTTACAAGAAGCTAGTGGTGTAATTGCTGTTATTTTTTTCGCTACCACTATTTTCAAGAGTGCCAAGTCATCTGTCGATCCTCATATCTGCACCATTATACTCGGTGTCACTGAACTATGTGGCGTCATCTTCACCCCATTTTTGATAGAACGATTTGGAAGAAAGATTTTGCTATTGATATCTACGTGTGGTTGCGCCTTAACTCTGGTAATTTGTTAATAAAATGATAAATATCTTATTTACTTGAATCATTTAATGCCACCTTTTATAATTTTTCAGGGTATATTAGGAGCATACTTTTACCTGGACTTCATAAAACACCCAACGTCTTCTTCTTTGGGGTGGTTACCTCTGCTTCTGCTCATATTATTCTTGTTGAGTTACCATTCAGGTATGTATTTATTGCTTTATCAGAAAATAACCACGGCTTGAGTAACGTTTGTTATAACGGTTTTTAATAATAATTAATAAGTCAATGTAACCTGGGACCCTAACAAGACCAGGAGACACAGGGCAGGGATGAATGAAACCTGGGCCGGTCATCTTATAATCGCTGTGGTGCAGGTTTATCTCAGATTAAATTTATTTTAAAATAACTACAAATGATTACATTTTGCACAAAAAAATACATTTAAAGTTACAAAAGGTGGACTTAAAGCCTCCTAATTTACAAGTCAATCTTCAACCAAAACAGAAATCGTAGTATCAGTAGTGCCACAAAATGTAATACTCACGTCCATGCTTTATGGCAAGATTTTCTATTTCATGCCAAGAAAATCCGTCCAACAGTTCGTGCAAATTGATTCATACAAATCAAGTTTATTGAATAAGACCCAATATATTTTGTTGCCACCGATAACACAATAATTAATCAACAAGGAAGGCATTAAAACGAAAGTTTTTTCTCACTATTGTTCGTAACTTAAATTGATTTGGCAACTCATATTTATATTATTATTTCCAATATTTTTCTAGGTTTCCACATCGTTCCCAATACACTAGTCGGCGAAATGTTTACCCCTGCCGTTCGCAGCACTGGTTCTTCCGTCTCCTTCGTTTTCGGTCTTCTATCTAGCTTCATTACGAACATATCCTACGGATACATGATCAGCCTCGGAAATCATGTCGTTTTCTGGTTCTATGCTGGTATGAATATCATCGCGTTTATCTTTACTCTTGCCTGCGTGCCTGAGACTAAAAGTAAGACTCTTACAGAAGTTCAGGATCTGCTGACAAAATAATATTTAGATTGTAAGTATGGTGAGAAATTGTGAAACTTCCAGTCGAATGCCGTAGAGAAGCCGAAATGCCTGTACCGTTATTTTCTATTATCTTTTTTACCTATAACTAAGTCTGTCTCGCTAGTATTTAGTTTAGTTTTAAGAATCTCAAGGGTCCGAGGCAGTATGCTGAGTGGGACCTTTTGTGATTGTAATCAACGCAATGTTTGTGGCAATATCATTTGTACTCTGTCCGCGGTGTGTATGTGTGTGTATTGTGTTGAATAGTTTTTGAATAAATGTGTTATTTCCTTCTTTTTATCCATTTGTGCATTTAGTTCTTTTATAGCCAGTTCTTTACTTGACGGCAAGTGGTTACCTTCGTCTATATAAACCAGTAACCCCGAGAGTCACTGGTTCGTTGCCAGCCTTAATAGCATTAAGTAAAATAGTGAAATGTCATAAATATAAATCTACAGGAAAGCTGATCATCGAAATAGCATATTCTCAAATCATTACAGATTTTGATATTTTGGCGTTAAGCTTTAGGAATCTTCATTAGGGATTTTACATTTTGGTCTTTGAAATAATCGACATTTTACATATTTGGGCATGTTCCTACATAATATATGCTCTCTGAAATACACACTAAAACTCTGAAATGGGAAGAGGTAGGGTCTACAGATGACTTGATCTGGTGAATTTTATGGTCAGATCAGGACCAATATCATGTGGTGTTAGGCTTGTCACCTCATAAATGTCTCGGACAAGACAGATCAAGACCCGACGACATCAGGCATCAGATAATGACTTCTGTAATTCCCAACTTTTGATTTCGGATTTCATTTCAAAGTTTATATAAAAAATTTCAATCGTCTGCCTAAAACATTTCGAAACTACGTCTCATTAAATTTAAATGCTTAAATTGCGAACTGTATTGCTATTATCTGGTGAAAAATTTTATTGTTGACAAAAAAGATTGTTGGATTATTAAGCTTTATTTATAAATCATTTTTAACAATGTTTCTGAATATTGTCGCTTTTGTCAACCATAACTTAAAAACTTTGCATGGCTTAATGAAGTCTAAGTAGTCTACTAACACCCCTTTTTATACTACATTTATTGCAAAATAAAGATAATTGTATTATATTCTATCAGTGTTGCTTTATGGACTATATGCTAATTGGAACTTCTATTTGGATATTTTCACATAATGCTATTTTATTTATACAGTCATTTTGATGCACAGACGTTTCGATACTAACGCAATAAGCTGTTCACTTCTTTTAACTTTAAAGTAAACACTTTTCAACTTAGCAATGCTGCAAAGCTTTGCTGGAAGTTGACTTTACAAACCAGTACAAAGCCCGAGTTCAGCGACGTTATTCTCCAAACGCATCAGGGTCGAGTTCAACGTCGAAGCTAGTGCTATCTCGCTATTACGTGCTAGTGCGCTAGAGCGAGGCAAGGGGAGTTCTACTCCGCACTGTAGGTACGCTCGGCCGCCTTGCCTACAGAGTAGGCAAATCGCAGAAGGTTATCGGGTTGTCGCGCTTGCTCGCTCGCTCTCGCTGTGTCAATGTAATTGAAAACGAATACGCCGCAACCCTAACGTGTCGCCGGAAGTTGCGGGGGGAAGGAGAACGCGAGCGGTGCGTTCCTTTTGACGCGAGCCGTCTGGCGAATGTGTATGAAGTAATACTAACTTTTTTGCGTGTTAATATAGTTGGAATTTGTTTCATCGCGGTCGCAAAAAAGAAGTTTCTATACGTTAGTTCTATCATTTATTCTGTAGCAATGCGCTGCCGCAGCATCGAGCTCGTCGTTGTTGTTCTTAAAGAATGATACTACTACTGTAATCGTATTACATGTTTGTGATACCGGTTGCAAACTAACAGACGTGTATACAACTATTTTATATACGTTTGACCTCCGAGCCAGCATATAGTAAGCACTTGGAGGTAGTCCAGCGAAATTGTTGCTACTGTTCGCTGTAAAAGCGGAAAGCGAGTTTATGAATGTGTACAGTAGGGGAAATAATATTCACGTACCACCTTAGAACCCTATCGCGATGACGCCACGCGTTAAACGCCAGGCTATGTCATACAAATGTCATGCGTATGTCTTCGACTAGGTTCTACGGTGCAGCGGTGGTACGTGTTTCAATTTCCTTGACTGTACGTTTGTTTGGTGAATTAAAGGATTTTTATAGAAACCAGTTATAAGTAACTAGCGCCACGCCCTGGGTTCGCACGGTTAAAATTAGGATGTACCTTATAAACATAAAAACTTACTGTAAAAAAATCTTAAACGCTCCCGTCCGTACAATGCAACCCCTTGTAGTTGATTAGATTGGCGTCCAATACGTGCTCGTTCAGTGTAAACGCCGGCATTATCTTAAAAATAGTGTCATTTTTTAAATCTAATACAAGGTAACTGATTCTAGATTGCATTGTTCCAATTTTTAAAATAAAATGGAACGTTCCATTGTCTTCTTACCATTTTAGTAAGTTTTCTTTTTTCATTTGAGTTTATCTCCGTGCGTCTCTTTCTTATGACACTAGTTTTACAGAGACGCAGGGAGGGATAAATTAAACCTGGTCTGGGCCCAATTTCATAAACGCGACAGGCGATAGGTGACAGTGACAATTCGTTATACATTGCTTGCCCACTATGATGTTAAGTTTGTAAGTCTGTAGTGTTAGTTGACGACACAGTAATGCAGTGATTCCCAGAGTGGTCCAGGTGGACCCCTAGGGGTCCACGGGAGACTTGCTGGGGGTAGAAATGTAGCTGCAGGGGGTCCACCGAAACCAGTAAAATTTTGAAAGTGGTCCACGAGAAAAATAAGTTTGGGAACTACTGCAGTAATGTATGGCGAATAGTCAGTGTCACCTGTCGCCTGTCGCGTTTATGAAATTGGTCCCTGGTCGTATTAGGGCTACAAGCTGTTTAAGATATAAGTTAGAATGACTTGAATGATGATACAATTTAATACAATAAGGCCGAAAGACCACTGCAAAACTGATATTTCCGGATCGCTACCACCATCTTGCTCGCTAATCCTGCCGCTAAGCAGCAGTGCTTGCACTGTTGTGTTCCGGCGTGGAGAGCAAGACAGCCGGTGTAACTGGCACAAGAAGTATTCCATCTTAGCCCTCTAGGTTGGCAACGCATCTGCAATCTTCTTGGGGTTGCGGGTGTCTATAGGCGGTGGTGATCAGTTACCATTAGGTGACCCAGTTGCTTGTTTGTCTTCTTATTTCATTAAAAAAACGCACGTTAACCACGCTTCATATAAAAACATAGCTGGCGTATGTCAGTTTATTTGCACTGTATGTAGAGTGCGCCACTTGGGGTTTCACCTTAACTCTTTATTGATTAACGACAAAACAACACTAAAAGATACAATTTAGAGAAAATACACAAACACGCCATAGGCGGTCTTATCGCTTTAAACGATTTCTTCTAGAGAACCTTTAGAAAAGAAGATCAAGAAAAGAATATAATATTCAATAGTATACACGAACATAGGGTTCATAAGCATGATAAGTTATTTTTATAAGTTATATTAAGGTCAATAAATTACAATAGTACAATAAAATACTATTATTAACCTAGTTTCTATAATTACTTCGAAGTACAAGAAAAACATAGTAGCGTAAATGTATGCTCAGCAAAGTTCAGAAACAGCGGAAAACTAGTTTTAATATCTAAGTACTCATTTCCAGTTTCCCTGCAATTAATTCCCATGTTCCGGAACGCATGCAAACTCGCGTGAGAGTTGCAAGCTGTTTGCATGCGCATGCTTTGCCAGCTAAATAATGATACCTACAAGCCAACATGTTCGTACGGCTAGTGCATTTGAATCAAAAAACGACCGAATTCCACAAGCACATGTTTTAAGTGCCATCCTCGTCGGCAACAATTGTAACCAGAATTTCTAAGAAAAAAGTGCCAATTAGCTACCTGGAAGTCTTGCTACATTACATTGGTTTGGCTACATAAATTGATTCGACAACCGACCTCCCTTCAAAATTCTGTCTACAAGTTTTTTCCGACAATAATGACCGCGGATAAACCCCAAACATTCGCTCTTACACTTTTTTATAATTAACAGATTGAACTGTTACTACGCAGGGATCCATTTTATCAAACTGGAACAAATAGAGGTATGCCATCTTAGCCCTCTGGGTTGGCAACGCATCTGCAATCTCTTTGGTATTGCGGGTGTCTATAGGCGGTGGTGATCATTTACCATCAGTGGGCGGTTTCACTAAGCTACAAGTTACAATTTTACAAGTCTAAACCGGCAATATTGGTCAATAATGACCAAAGGCAATGGGCATAATGGCCAATGTTGCCGGTTTAGACTTGTAAAATTGTAACTTGTAGCTTCGTGAAACGGGCCACAGGTGACCCATTTGATTCCTTCCTGATTCATCAAAGAAATAAATAAATATATAATAAATTACCTCACTACTCCGCGTAAAAAAACAATACATCGCGGAGTAATTTGTTTCAGGTTTAAAATAGTTTCATGAGAGTTTATTGAGTAAGAGTGTCCTGTCTGTTTACCGCTGTGCCCTATAACTCAGCAAGAACCTATAGATAGCCTGTAAGTTGGCGGAGTCGAACTTTCCGTATAAATCACGGCGCACAGCGGACAGCTTCGGAGGAAAAACTTGAAGTTCGCCGGTCTTGCGCCTGAGCTTTTGTAAACACAAAAAAACAAGCTTCCTTATTGACGCTTCAGTAACTTGTTATTAATAAGTTAACGATAGTTTAAAAGCGGGAATGAGATTTTAAAGCGAAGGGAAGGAAGTGGGGTGAGACGCTACAGTGCAGCGATTGCAAGTTGCAAAGTCATTTCTTACTATATTTTGTTAAAGCTGATCCAAACCAGCTTCAAAATTCAGTTATTATTAGAATAAAATGGAATAAATTTAACTTGGGCTGCATAGGCCCATAGATCCTAAAGACTAACATACATTATTTATTACACTTAATTAACAACTTTATTTACTAGCACGTGAAGTCTGTAACATGAGCACTTTCGCGGTGTCAGTTAACCGGCCACGGAACCGTCGGAATGCGACACCTTTCGGCCAAAACTTCTCTTGTGAAGGTCGACAGCTGGTCAGTCGGAACTCTCACCAAAAAAAAATAACGTCATGGCGGGACTCCAACCGCTCGACCCTCAGAGTGACCTTGGTCTTCAGTCGCACATATTCCACGATGTCTGCAACTTTGTCGATTCATTCTAAACTAAAGGATTTTGATACGGTTGTCGCTGTCATTTAGAGATTCTCTACAGGTTTTCATGTACATTACATTCTATTTAATTGCGTCCATGCGAAGCCGGCGATAGTCGCTTGTTTTTTTATATTATATCACTTAGATATGAACCAAACAGGACCTACTTAGATAATTAAAAACACCTACACACGAAACGTAATTTATACCTCCGCCGAGTTACGGAAACTTTTTTCGTATTCCTCTCGACTTGCCCCGATACTCTGCAAACTTCAAACAACATTACGACTTCATCTCATTCTCAACGGATGCCGTACACAATATGAGAGTTAAATGAGTTTGTTCTGGCTTTATTTGTTGAAGGAACAATCAGTGAAGTCGTACGAAGTCGCGGTTAGAAACGCTCCTATTTCACCAAACCAACATTATCAAATGACGACGACAATAGTACATTACGTATCCACTTTTTAAGCACGGGAATACATAAAAGATATCCAAATTGAAAGTGCGCCAAAGAGCTACGGATCGGGTTCGAAACTAGACGCTGCGCTCCGAAACACGTATAGCTGACGTAGGCAAAAAGACCGCCAGGCTGAAATGGGACAGGACTGGCCACGTTTGCCGCATGCACCCAAACAGATGGGCATCGATTGCCATGGATGCCACAAGATGGTAGTCGGCGATGGGGCCAAGCCGAAAATGGTGGGATGATCTTGACGCATTCTCAAATGACTGGTTAGAGATTGCTAAAGATAGAGAGAACTACACTGTTATTCCCTAAGCGCATCAGCGTCAGGCTCAACGTCGAGGCATCGCCCTGTCTCGCTCACTCGAGCTAGCGCGCTAAAGCAAGACAAGGCGCTGCCTCAGCGTCGAACTCATCGCTGTTGGGCTTAGAAAATCACTCTGCTGGAAAACCGAGGGAGTGGCCTTTGCTCAGCATTGGGACACGATAGCAGCCTATGATTATTTTCCATAAGCAATCATCTCTACGCCTCATCAAAATTCTCTGTTGTCCGAATTTCTTCAGTCCCAAAATTCTGTAGTTTTGCATTTCCCATACAAAGTTTCATCCCTGACTTTACGCCCTTAATTGTAGATTTTTGAAAAGAAGGTAGCGTATATCCGCTCCGGGTGTCAAACTGCCCCTATACTAAATTTAATCCAAATTGAATCTGCCGTTTAAGCGTGAAAGCCGGACAGACTTTTGCATTTATAATATTAGTTGGTATTCGGATTATATTGCATTGCACTGGCTTAATATGATCGTACACGTCAGGGATTTAAGGTGAAGCTACAAAATCCTCGTCACCCGGGAAATAAAAAGAAAACGGTCATTGATGGAACCAATCAAGTTTTTACGCGACCGGGATTATTAGAGTGGGCGGCGCCGATCCGTCACGTTACTGCGCAACTTGTGCGTCGGAAACAATTACGGCGGCGCCGGTCCGGTGAAGAACCGGCAGCGTTTTCAGTTTTTATACAAGGAAATGAGAATGAAACCGAGAATGAGATGGAGGATGAGATTGAGATTGAGAATGAGATTCTTGCGGCTCTGTAGGCAAGGTGACCGAGCGTACCTACAGTTCGGAGAATCGGAGTAGAACCCCCGTACCGCAACGGCGAGCGTCGGACGGAGCGTCGACGGGTATGAACAGCCACGTTAGATATCTGTTAGACATGATATCGAGAACTTATCAAAGAGTTAGGAAACAGGGCCTTAGTCAACACGTCCACCGACAGCAAAGAGATCGCCGCTATCGCTTATACTTTGTCATAAGCCCGAGTAATGCCCAATGCTCCAGGTGAAATTTCACTAATAAACTTCAGGGATCAATAAAAGAAACGCGACAGGCGAGTAGAGTTTGAGCTCTGTTTTAACGTTGGATACTCACGGTTGAGAAGAATTTTTAACTCGAAAACAACGACTAAAGCTTGGAGTTGGCGACTCGCTGTACATTTACTTAAACTCTACTGCACAAAAATTTGTAATAAAAAATAAAACGTACAAAAGGCGGACTTAATGCCTCGACCTTTTAAACGCCACGTCAAACACAAAAGTCGTAGTTTACACGCCAAGCTTTTTTAGTAAGTAAAGAAATTGAACCTTATGTGAATGCACGTAGCTCACTTTTATGTACGCGTTTATGGATATCAATGGCGTTAAACTCATAGTGCGGATATATAGGTATTTGGCGTTGAACTCGTAGTGCGTAATATCAGTCTTTGGCGTTGAACTCATAGTGCGTAATATCAGTCTTTGGCGTTGAACTCATAGTTTGGATATGTGGGACTTTGCCGTTAGGCACACACATTTTAGTAGGTCAATTTTCATTCCAGTAGAGATAAAGTCACATTCGAATGTCAAAATGAACTGTGAAATCCCATTGAAATCTGTCGTTTTAGACATATACCTACCGACGGTGAGATGGTTTTTTGATGAACGCCAAAATTAGAAACCGGGGTTCCCAAACACAGTAACATTCATTTAACGTTAACGTTAGAAGAAATGATTGATTGCCCTGCTATGCAATGCAGCATTTTGTATGACCCCAAATACCTCCTCCCAAATTTCCTTAAACCTTTTTACAAACCGGCTTCGGTAAAGTCCTTGGGGTGAATACTAAACTTCGTCATCGATGGCTTCATTCCTTATACAGAAGTTTGAAGACACGTCATTAAAATGATGAAAGGAATAATCTTAGTTGTTCAATTTCATACGTTTACCACGTTGTCGAGACTCTCCAGCTCCTCGACAATACGGACATAGTAAGAAGACTTAACCTGACCGTGGGGATGATGCACCGTTTCAAGGTAGCGCAAAGAGCGATGGAACGCGCAATGCTCGGAATCTCTCTGCGGGACAAAGTAAGGAACGTGTACATTCGCCAACGCACTAAAGTCACCGATATTGGCAGGAAAGTTGCGCAACTTAAATGGCAATGGGCTGGTCATGTTTGTCGTGCGGGAGATGACAGATGGAGCTACAAGACGCTTCACTGGGTACCCGAACGGGAAGGCGAAGCGTGGGCAGACCACTAGCCAGATGATCAGACGATATCCGTAACACGACAGGGCCAACCTGGACCAGATTCGCAGCGTCAAGGACAACATGGATATCCATGGAAGAGGCATACGTTCAGCAGTGGACAAATATATGCTGAGAAGAAGAAGAAGAACAAGACTTAAAAGGACAAAACCTTTCGAGTTAGTTAAGTGATTGTGTAAGTATCGTAGTATAACAAATGCTACCTAAAGGAACGTAAAAGCAAAGTGTATTCCCCTAATAGAGACATTAAGAAAAGTGTTGATGAAAGCATTTAAGTTTAGTTTATGTAACAGTTTAAGTAAGTAAGTAAGTAAGTAAACACTTTATTGTACATAAAACACAGTACATAATATTACAATTAAAATAACATAGTACAAAGGCGAGCATATCCCTGTAAGGGATCTCTTCCAGCTAACCTAGGAAAGTTTTACACAAAAATTACAAGGAGAGACAAACAACACGCTTCCACCTACAGATAAATTAACAAACAACAACAATATCAACATGACTACCAATAATGCACAAAACGAAAAAGAAACCAAATATATATATATATATATATATAGTTTATAACATTTATTGTTATCTTTTTTTTGTGTATATGTGTATGTCATGTACTATTGTGATAATTATGTATATTGCACTGTAATCTGTTTTGAAAAGAGAAGAGAAAAGAAAATTAATAAGTAGTATCTTCCCTTTTCCCAAGCGTTAGTAGATTCAGACATGTAAAAAAGCCTATATGGCCTACTTGCAAAATAAATTCTTGATTATCATTTTCATTAAATTAAATAAAAATTACTTAAAAGCTCTTAAGCTAGATTGTAATATTACACAGTATTTGTAACTTTAAATAATAAAAAAATACGTTTACCCAAACATTTTTTTACTTGACGAACACACCAACTGTGTTGCATTACCAGAGCTATATAGCTAAACTTTTTCAATAAAATCGAAGTGAAATGAAATTTGGAATTTAGAAGTAAAGGTGGAAGGCAAAAGTAATCGAGGACGATATGCCAGCCGCCGTTAATTTCAGAGATTTAGGCTGAAAGGTCAAATTAAATTCAAGGGAGCCGAGAACTAACGCCCTCTGGCCCTTTATATTGTTTTCAGCGATTTAAGTGAATATTGGATTCTATGTTTAATTGCTCAGATCGCTGATCAAGAATTTTGTGAAACTTTGCGAAATCGGTACTAGTTTGGCATTACTCTCACGACACGGATACAATAATTAATAAATAAAACAACATATTGGAACAATTTTAACCAATTAACTAAAATTTTGACAGCTAAATTCCTTTCGAATCTTATTTTATATGTTGAACTTTCAAATTATTCAATTTAAATGATATACAATGACAACACAACGAAAATCTAAGGTATCTAACTGGACATCGGGCAGTCACACTGGCAGTGGCTCTGTGGCAGAATTGGCCTGCCAAGTCCTGCCCGATGCCGATGATTTTTCCTTGTTTTTTTTTATGAAATATGTAAACCGTGAACATTTTTTGTACAAATCGCGAAAACATAAGAAACTGTTAATTACTGGGTTTTTTACTCTCGATTCAAACGAAGTGATACCCTTAACTTCGAGCAGTAAATGACGTCACCGCTCAAATAACCTTTATACCGCAAATTGCTCGTTTTGAATCCAAACGTGTAATTATTGGTAGTAACATTGCATGAAATCGTAAATGTGTGTTAGTTGCATTAATTGAGGTCGGATTTTGTACTAAAAATACTTTTATTGGCATTTAAATACAATTGTTACAATACAATCCTACCACCCACTAATTTTTGTGGGTGGTAGGTGCTTGTGCAAGGTCCGTCCAGATCGCTACCATCATCTTGCTCGCTAATTCTGTCGCCGAGCAGCACTGTTGTGTTCTGGCATGGAGAGCAAGACAGCCAGTGCAATCACTGGCACAAGAGGTGTTCTATCTTACCCCTTTTGATTGGCAACGCAACTGCAAACTCCTTGGTGTTGCGGGTGTCTATGGGCGATGGTGATCACTTACCGAAAGATGACCCACTGGCTTGTTTGCCTTTTATATTGAATTATAAAAAAGATTTTTAAAAGAGAAAAACTATTTTTTTTGCTTCATTTTCATTTTTGGTGTAGATACTTCTAATGTTACTTTTTGTTGAAGCATCCAAAAAGTCCTGTCAAACTACAGAACTAAAACCACGAACTACAAGACTCGGTGCCCCCCCCCCCCCCGAGACACAATAACTGACTTTTTGCATGACAACTGTAACTTTTTTTTTACTAGGGAAGCCTTTTCGTCGCAAGAGTGTAGTTTTACACTGGCGAAAAAAACCTTTCATTACTTAAGACTGATAAAAAAATTGTTTCTGCTAGGATACGTATTTTATAAATGGGTAATTAAAAAAATAAATATATAAGTTGTCGTTAAATAATACTTTTCTGTGCATTGTTTTGTTTTATATCTCAATGTGACTTAACTACGAATCTTTTGTGGTGCAAATGGCTCCAAAATAAATAAATAAATAATTATTTCAAGATATTACAAGAAAATCCAACTATTAACATTTTAGCTAAATAATGTGCTGTTTCCAAAATAAATAAATAAATTAGTTAGAGTTCGTAATAAATAGTTGTATTTATAATGAAACGTAATTGGAGATTTTATTGTAACTATGGGGTTATTGTAATTAATACATTAATCTTTGTTCTAAATATTTTTGCGGAAATTGAAGTCTTTCAGCGGAAGGCGAAACTTAAAATAAAATAAATAAATTACAAATCTTTACCAAAAGATCTGTGAGGCGGAAGATTCATGATCCTATGAGATTGGGTATCCTCATTAGAGGATTTAAATTTATTTATTTTTATTTTATTAATAAAAATAAATAAATGTATTAGTTACAATAACCCCATAATTACAATGATCATACAGCTAAAGTTACTCCGGAGGTGATAAACAATCAAAATTAATCAAGTAATTTACAATTGATAGTTCTCACTTCAATTGAAGCACAATATCACAATTACTTCATCTGTAATATTCAATATTTACTACACAATATATGTGTTAAGCAATCTGCAATCAACAATGCCACTTCAACCACAATGCTGCGAGAATACGGCGTAGTATGTCATAGCCGGCGCACACGCCTATTGTCTTGCATCAAGAGCACTGCATGAGCGTTACGCGATACGTTTGGTATCGGCTACGACCTAGCCATCATCTTCTATTATTATGTTTATTTACATTATCTCCATTGAATAAAGCCAAATTTCTCGTAATTTGGTTACTGGAATTTACGAACCGCAATTTTTTTATCATAGCACTACCTATAAATCCATTCAATTTTCAAATATATAACCGTCAGTAAGGTATTAGGGATGAAGTTTAAAAACTCGAGATTTGACGATCTTGATATAAAAACGTGTAATTTGACATTTTGTGCAATTTATGATGTAATTATATTGACTGAATAAATAAACTAAACTAAACTAAACTAAATAGTGCTATGAAATAATAGCAACAAAACCATTACTATTAGTCGTACTTGGACAACAATGTAGTATTTAATTACAGCGGTTAATAACGCCACTATAAATATGGCCCATATATTCCTTGTTGCGTACAACTTTTGATTGCTTACTCGGCCGCGAATCATATGCCGATGTAACCAGGACTTGGCGCGACATCTTCCGCGCCCCTTTATTTATGAGCGTACGATCAGCGGTTTGACTCGAGTTTGTAGTTTTAGTTCGGAACTTGTGTATTTTTTATAGGTTTTGCGAACATGTGTCTTTATGCTTGGCTTTGAATAGGACTTGGCAAGACTTAACTTGTGTTTTGTGATCTTTAGGCGTGGACTAGAAAAGTTTTCCTAGAGTTCTTTTTATTTGGAAAAACACTAGATAACGAAAACTATAAGGCGGTTCTTCTCAGCAGCATCTTTCATTTTCCGAAGCGCTGGTAGATTTAGACATGTTAAAGAGCCTTTAATATGGCCTACTTGCAAAATATTTTTTTCATAATCATTTTCATTATAAAATGGAATCTTAATGATTTCAGTAAGTATTTTTAATCGGAGAAGCACGCGTTTGGGGAGTGAAGTTGTTTTCTTTAGATACAATAGTAGAAAACAATGTCGCTATACATTTCTCTATGTCCTCATAATATTCGGTCGCTTAGTCCTTCCAAACCACGCAACGGATTTTGATATGGTTTTCACTGTGATTTAGAGATTTTTGTCAGAAGGTTTTATTGTACAGTCACCGTCAAATATACCAGAGCGGGCAAGATGGTCAAAAAATATCTGAACAACCCGTGCGTATTTGACCATAAAGTCGAGTTCAGATATTTTTGACACCTTGCCCGCTCTGGTATATTTAACGCTGACTGTACATACACGTTATTTGCACTCATGCGAAACCGGGGCGAATCACTAGAACCACCAGGTTAGTACCAGTAGTTGTAAAAAACAGGTCCTCATGGGTCACCTGACCTTAGTTTACATACAGACGCACAAAATTGGAATTTCACTGTGAAATGGTTCGCAAAAACTCGCACCTACAGACCCTTAAAAACGGTATAAAAAATATTCCATGCGATCCGTTAGCTCGGGTCACGCGGGCTGCACCGGCTGTGCCACACGTGACCCGCCGATATTGCCTGCCAATAATCGCTTATAGAAATAGAATCCACGGGAGGACAAATGGGGAATATACCTCTACGTGCGTGCGTGTTTGGCAGATCGTGATTGCTCTGATAGAAGCTAGAAATGCGACAAAAATGAAAAAATATTGGCAGTAGGCTCAGTTATTAGAAAGAAACCTTGCAAAACGCTACATTGCTGGCTCTATCTTTTTATCTTTACTACGCAGTATAAAAAAATCGCTAACCATTCCTTTCCTCATAGCTTCAACCTAACTACGCATCGGATTTGGATACGGTTTCCACTGTTATTTGGAGAAAAAATGACTAATGTCTACACGTACGTACACACATTTTAAAATTACCGCAATGACATGGATTTTAGTGTATAACTTTACCCTGCCCAAGCCTCAAAGTTCAATAAAACAAAATTAGAAACTGTGTTTTTAAGTAGTTTATAGATTTAGGCGTTACTTTGCGGAAGTCCATATTGATACTAATGGAAACAATTTCTTTGCTAATCCGCGAACCCAGTGTCAGCAATCGAGAAAAAGACAACGCCTGTGCTGAATACCTTATAAAAGAAATAAAACAAACAACACAAAACGCGACCACAACCCAATTACCAACACCGATTATTTGAGTCATTTTCAGTCCTCAACGGCGGACTGCAAAAAAAGTGACCCACTTTAATGTGTGCCTTCCTATTTCATTAAAAAAAATGTGCAATAAGATTAAATAAACAAATGGCTGGACCGATTTTTGTAAACGAACAAATTCGCTCGAACAAATTCGGCCAACTTTAAAACAAACAGACACCTTCAAAGTTACATCATCCCCGCTCTGTCAGGGGGTAAAATAAATTTTCCAACAACAACTCCGACGCCTGCGATAATCAAGAGTGCACTGTTTCGTGTCGGATATTTTTCTAAAGTCCAGCGTCGGTTTGTTTTCTGCAGCGGCTAATTAAAGTTATAGCGAGCTCTGTGAATTCACGTCTTGCTAGCCGTGGCCACAAAACGCTAGCTGACAGCGGTTTAAAATGATAAAAAAACCTGCCTATATAAAAAATATAATCTAAGATAAAAAAGACCAAAACGAGCACTGTAATCCAACAAAGGATGGGGAATATGTAGTTAGAATCACTTTTAAGGCCTTTAAAATATGTCTTAAATGTTATAAGGCATTTCCAGGAAAGAACCAACAAAAATTACCAAACGTATTTGACCATCACCAAGTGCGAGTATACTTTGGCAATAGCCAAACAAACCAATAGGTTTGTCCCCGCCTGCAATACCTTATAACATTTAACACATATATATAACAAAAAGCAAAAGTAACGCCTGAATCTATTAATTACATATATATTCCTCAATCTTTTTGAATTATAGGGATTGTTTTTCTCTTTTAAACAGACAGACATATTTTTTTTCTTCATGCAGACGAGTTTTATGTTTTTACTCAATTTTTTTTCAAATGTTTAGTTAGAGCAATGAAAGAGTCAGACGGTTCGTTACCAGCTATGCTTAGTTGCTAGGTCAATTGGTGTTAATTGTTAAAAGGTATTTATATTTATTGACATGACTATAACTGCGTATTTGTTAAGGTAGGTACATCATCCATCACAAATCACAAGAAGCTTGACGGAACTTGTGTTGCAGGGTATCGATATCGTACTGGATCGCTAACCCGCTAAGCGGCAGTGCTTGCACTCTTGTGTTCCGGCGTGGAAACTAAGACAGCCGATGAAATTACTGGCGCAAGAGGTAAACCATCTTTAGCCCTCATGGTTGGAAAACGTACCTGCAATAACCTTAGTGTTGCCAGGTGAATCATAGCTTGACCACCAGGTAATACCTGCTTTTTTGCCTTTCTATTTTATAAAAAAAACCGCCTTACACTTGGCCTACGTCTCTATCCCAAGGTTTTATTTGGCAGCGGGAATGATAAATCGCGTTTCATTAGCGACCCCGCCGCGAATATTTTCAGCATTACCTACAATTATTTCTATTCTTTCTGTTTATTTTGTATTTACTTTAATTTGGAGCCCTGATGAACTTTTTAAAATCTTGTATTACCATACTAACGCATTGGCATCGGCCTTATGAGCACTTACCTCAGGGGTCTGAGTTAGGAGATAAATTGTACATTCATTGTTCACATAGTTAACACTTTCGCCGACGTTAAACAGCTATTGCTCTAATAACAATATAAAAACCTATTGTGTATAGGTCACCAAACCAAAAAGAGGTATATCACTGTTAATGATATTATTGAATAAAAATTCCAATTAAATACCTTTCTAGAAATAAAATTTTAAAATTAAGCTGGCGTTGAAAGCTTTAAATCTCTGTTTTATTTTGTTTTATGTTTGTAATGTTCGTATGCTTTTAATTTTAATCATACGTGTCTCATAGTGTATACATTAAATAATTAATTTCTCTACAAAAAAATCTCTAATTTTATTTATAAGTTTACGTTACCCCGACTTTGTCTGCATAGGTTTTATGAGGTAGTGAATATTTGTACATGACTGCTTTTTTTCGAAACATACGTCATTCAAGACAAAATGTGTCAAAAAACTCAGCATCAAGCATTTTCATCAAAGAAGTACATTACAATTTTCAAACCTCAATGTCATACGAATATGACATTGAGGTTTGAAAATTCAGGAATGAATTAATAAATTGTAAGCTTTTATGTCGGTCTGCACCTGTTATTTAATTATTTGTGTTATTAAATAAATATCTTAAAGTCAAATCACTAAGTAGCAAATTAAACAACTATATAAAGCTATTTAGTTTATAACTATGTGTACCTACCCGACAACGAATACTACATAAGTCTATAAATAAATATATGGAATAAAATGACCGGATTGAAATGTATTTAAAAAAAGTTGAAATGCAATTCCATCGCTTCATTTGACCGCGATTCGTAGAAAGTATTACCAAAAAAACATGTCTAAAAACCCCATCGCTCCGCTATACTCGTGGTACTTAATCGACCCCGGCCAAAACAAAATAGATAAAGACGAGGCAATAAATAGATCACATAAAGCTGGCATTGCTGAGCCAAATGAGAAATGACTAAACAATAGTGCCGCATAAAAATAAACTACTCCCTAGCTTCCTTCAAATAAGTTTTTGTGAGTTCATCGGAAGATCTTTAGAATGAGTTCTCCTTTGGTAGCGTTGGCAGAGAAATCTTTTGTTCAGATTCTAATTTTAATTTACTGAAAATCGGAGCCAACAAAGATTTATTAGGTTAAATTACGCCAAGTTACAGGAAATAAAAGTGCTTTTTAGGTAATAATACTCCGAGATAGTAAAATTCAACTTGTTTTTTTTTATATATATTAAGGCGGAAACTGACGTGGTGTCATAAATATGTCTTATGTGATACGGAAAGTTACTGGTTTGAAATGTATTGCAATAGACATACAATCCAACCACGGATCGGCAAACGTAGCGTGGGACGTCCTCAGACTCGGTGGAGCGATGATCTTCGCAAGGCGGCTGGCAAGAGCTGGATGAGAGTGGCCGAGGATCGTGCTCAGTGGCGTGCCATGGGAGAGGCCTATGTCCAGCAGTGGACGAATATAGGCTGATTATGAGACATACAATGAATCATGAGCGTCACCAGAGGCGCAGGGAGGCAGTTACCCCCCTCCCAAAGAGCTTCAATAAGCATGTTCTATTAGCCTATTTTCGTCAGTTGTACCAAAAAGTACAAACTTGCCCCCAAAAGCAACGGTCAGAGTGACTGGCTGACGACAACCATGCAACGAATCTTATTTGCGACGTTTCCAACGCAGTCTGCCCTAACTTGACAAGTGCACGAAGCTAAAACATTGAGAAGATTCTTTGTAATATGAATACGCTATATGAACTGATCAAATTGAATAAAAAATAAACTATTTATTGCCACACACAAAAAATAAACATACAGCACAAGAATACACAAAGAACATAACAAATCAAGTCAATAATAACAGGCCAAATTGTTTTAATCCACGTCTAAAAGGACCCAAAACACCAGACTGCTTGTCCGGGCTTCCCAAACAGATTTTCACACGAATTACTCAGTATTTTTCTGCTGTCCCTACGCCCGTATCCGCAGGGGGGGCTTATATCCGGCGCGGCGCCGCCGCGGCGCCTTCTCTTCATAACTTCTGCAGTCAACTCGATTACTCCTCCCAGCCCGTCAAGTGTCCACGTTGTAAAATACACAGACAAATCATTGGTGTCTGACGGTAATGAAAGTATTTGTCAACTATGATATGAATGGGCGGGTCAAATTTGTCGCAGAGCTGATAGCCGGTGGGGAAGGGTATGCTGGAGTGGAGCCCACATAGTAAACGGCCCGTGGGATGACCGCCCGCTCGGTGGACGGATGACTTGAAAAGGATGGCGGCTGGATGCGGAAAGCGGAGGATCGTGTTTGATGGCGCTCTCTTGAAAAGGCCTATGTTCAGCAGTGGGCATGTGTACTCTTTAAATGATGATAATATTTATACAGTATAACCGCAATGACATCGACGTTAATGTAATGTAGTTGATATATAGACACCAAATGAAAAATGTCATTTATCAAAAGTTTTTTTATGAGGTAGAGTGACCGACCCCACAGCATGTAAGTAGTCAATGAACTCTGCGTATATTAGGTAACGTGCTAAAAATGTAATAGCAATGGAGATTTATTCATGAAAACTCTTTTAAGGGTTAAATATCTTTTTATTTGAATTTTCTTACAGGTGGTATTAATGCAACATGTCCTAAGCTGAATCGCTTAAAACCTTCGCTACGCTCTGAATATTTCCGTTTTTATTAATATGTCCGAGTCTTATTGTAGTTTTATGTTAAAAAATTAACGCTGACGCATTCGAGACGTTTAATAAATAAATAAATAAAATAAATAAATATCTCAGGGCAATTTCACACCAATTGACCTAGTCCCAAATTAAGCAGCTAAAGCCGCTTGTGCTATGGGTACTAGACAACGGATAAACATACTTATATAGATAAATACATACTTAAATACAAATAACATCCAAGACTGAAGTACAAACATTCATATTCATCATACAAACATTTGCTCCACCTGGGAATCGAACCCGGGACCTCAAGCTTCGTAGTCAGGGTCACTAAACCACTAGGCTATCTGGCCGTTTATTGTGACAAAAAACACTAAAGAAGATCACACTGAAACGAAAGTCGACATCATTTAAACATTTCAAACAAATGAAAATTTATAATTGTGTTTCCCAAGGGAACGGTAGTAGATATAAGTGAATTGCACCGTCGCAACTTGATTTGCGGTTTGCATCAGCCAGAAGGAAATTCGATGGAGCTGTCTTCAGAGGGGTGCACTGTCGCTTGTAATCTTTTATTATCTTTTTCTGTTTACTGTTTTATAGTGATTGGTTTTTTAAATTAAATTAGCCGGTTATCCAAAAATATATATAATATATTGAAACATTACAAAAGTAATCCCAATTTGCCTTCTGGGCACCCTAACCAGAAACAGCGCTTTGGGCGATATTTTTCATTTTAACTTTAATTTGAATTTAAACATTTCTATTTGTTTTTCTGTAATAACTCTGTTTCTTTTCTAAATAAAAACCAATCTCAATTCCAACAATAATATTCTATTTTTATGATCGGAATTTAACGCTTTATTTAAAATAACCTTTAGACAAACAAAAACCAGCTAACAAGCTATTACTTCAAACCAGTGTTCTGTGAGTGTGTGGGACAACATACATACATACATGTGAAGTAAAGTAAACGTGTGTAATAATAAAAAATACAAGTCTTACACACGTTTGATTAGTTCATATTTTTATTAACAATATTCAACAGGTACGTTAAAATAGTATTATTAATATGCCCGTATTAAATTTACACGATTTTTAACGTATAATAGCTATGTAGCATTTAACATCAAAGGAGAGCAGAACTCGTTAAAACACATTTTCTTTGCCTTTACTCGGTCAAAGAAAAAACAAACGTATTCTCACATCAAAGATTTAACGATAAAAGTTACAATTTACGATTCATTTTGAGTCTTAACGTTATTTAAGTTGAAAAAACCCCGCTGTCCCGGCCGCGGTCGTGATATTCCTGAATTATTTATTTACACGAAAAAACTTTTTATTAATACCCGCTCGGGGGCTGTATGAGGTTTTGGCCCAATTCACAGGTGACAGCAATTTTCATATAGCTAGCAATAACTCATTATTGATCACCGTAACACAGCATGAAAGGCAATTTAAAGAAAAAACATAAGGCACAAAATAAACGTTCCTGTCCCTTTAAGTGATCTCTTCCAGTCAACCAATAGAAAGAAGACGTGAAGAATAGAACAGATAAGAACAGGTGATGCACAAAAAGTTCGTTTAACTTCATACACATGCGCCAGGCGGCTCGCGCCAAAATAAACGCGCCGCTCGCGTCCGCCTTCCCCCCGCAACGCCCGGGTTACAACACGTTAGGGTTGCGCTGTATTTGTTTTCAGTTACACAGACACAACGAAGGCGAGCATGCGGGCGCGCGGCGAGCCGACAACCTACCGCGATTTGCCTACTCTGTAGGCAAGGCGACCGAGCGTACCTACAGTGCGAAGTTGAACCCCCCTGCTGTCAGTTACAACCAAACTAATAGCTATTTACAAGCAAGACATAAAAATGACCGCCAAAGACAATACGGGACTTCTGTAGTATATAAAGCATATATAATCACTGTGTAACTAGTAGACTTTTGGAAGAGAGAAAGAAGTTTTTTTATTCAATCAAACGCTAACAGTACTAGGGAAGGCGATTCTCGCGTCCGCTTATGCTTCGACCCAATACAAAACTTTACAGAATATTCTATGAAAATCTCAGAAGAGTCAATGTGATTTCTTATTGATGACTCTGTAAATAATGTATGTAATTTGCTTTTTCTATTCGTTTTTGGTGCCGTTTCGTCTGGCGTTCCGCGTCAACGTCTCTAGCACGCTATTGAAAAGGTAATTAATCATTGCGAGAGCCAAAAGTTAATGACTTGAAGTAATCAACTTGGGGTAGTAATTACTTTCTATGGTTGTTAACTGACGGTTCTACGGTCTATATGGTAACTATTTCCTTTTTATTTTGGTACACGAGGTAGATTTTTATTAAATACCTAGCAAACCCTAGCAACTCTGTCATAACAAAGAAAGTTATTATCTTTTTATATAGGTATTTAATAAAAAAAAATCGTATCATTTCAGTGTCTGTAAACTAACGATTTTGAAAAAAAAGTTACTGGGAGACGCGAGAAATAAGTTATAAGACGAAAATAAACCATTTTGAAACTGCCTGTTTTTATTTTTGTTTGTTCGTTTGTGCGCGCATCACGCTAAAGCCATTCCATGGATTCAAAATCTAATTACTGTGACATGTGAAGCTTTATTTAGACACTTTTGTAAAATAATTTAGCTCTGTTTTTATTAATTTGATTATGTATTTTAGCCTTTAGATGCCTGATAAACTATCAGGCTTCTAAAGGCTAAAATACATCAGTGATAATAAATGAATGTATTTATTTGTAAGTATACAGCTTTAGCATATATTATTATCATAGAGCCAGGGGGGTTCCACTCCGCGTTGTAGGTACGCTCGACCGCCTTACCTATGGCATAGGCAAAACGCAGTAAACTTTCGGCTTGCCGCTCGTCCGCTCGCTCGCCCCCGCCGTGTCAGTGTAATTGAAAACGAATGCTGCGCAATCCTGACGTGTCGCTGGGAGTAGCGGGGGCAAGGCGGGCTCGGGCGGCGCGTTCCTATTGACTCGCGCCGCCTGGCGCATGGTGTATGTAGTAATACGAACTTTTGATGCGTGTTAATAAAGTTGGAATTCATTTAATCGCGGTCGTAAAAGAGAAGTTTCTGTACGTTTAGTACTATTATTTATTCTGTGATAGAGCTAAGTCATCGCGGACAAAAAATTGGTCGTAGCGAATTAAAAGACGACATCAGTCTCAATGGTGCTGTTAAACCCCTTGCCCGTTTGGCAACTTAGAAATTAAAAAGAAATCGTAACAAAAGTTAAGAGTTGGTAGGAATAAGAATTTTCCCTAATGTTTGAAAACCGCAATGGGTGCGGTTTTGCAAGCATCGGTGCAGAATTAAATTTATTTTGCGTTTTCTTGCGCATTCAAGCCCGACGAAGCATGCATTTGCAATTTAAAATTGTGATTGCCAAGATGTTTACCTTCACACGCAGCCTCGCGTTACACCGAAAAATACAGTATTTAACTTAGTCTTTAGTATAATACAACTATTACCGACGTAGCCCAGCGGATTAGCAAGTTGAAGTGGCAGCGGGCAGGGCATATAGCACGGAGAACTGATGGCTGATGGGGTCGAAAAGTTCTCGAATGGCGGCCGTGTATTGACAAGCGCACCGTAGGACGACCAGCCACAAGATGGTCCGATGGCCTCATACAGGTGGCAGGAAGGCGCTGGTTGCATGCCGCTTCCAACCGGTCACTTTGGAAATCCATGGAGGAGGCCTATGTTCAGCAGTGGACCTCTTGTGGCTGAGATGATGATGTTTAACAAAAGTTTCCTACAGCGCTGTATAAGTTAGGCGAGAAGGACATAGAAATAGTAATTACCATGGAAGGATATTTAAAATTGAAAGCGATATTTATTTATTTATTTTCCAAATCAACAGGAATAAATTAAATTACAATCAACGCGTTCACTTAATTTGTTATCACTGCGGCTTTTCTTTTTCTTTAGGGCTTTGAACCCAGAGGGTGCCAACTGCATAACTGGACCCTATTACTAAGGTTTCGCTATCTATCTGTCAGTCCATCTTACTCGTTAATCCTGCCGCTAAGCATCAGTGCTTGCACTGTTGTGTTCCGGCGTGGAGAGCACGACAGCCGGTGCAATAACTGGCACAAGAGGTATTCCATCTTAGCCCTCTAGGTTTTCAACAGATCTGCAAACTCCTTGGTGTTGCGGGTGTATAGGCGGTGGTGATCACTTACCATCAGGTGACCCACTTGCTTGTCTTCCCATTTTATAAAAAAAATGTGATAAATTTTCTGACATCCGTAAGTTCCTTCCTTTTTGTGCCCCTTATCTGACCAGAGTCATCTTGATTTCAACCGTTCGAGTAGGAAAAATGAGTAAGTATTACGTATCGGTGTTAAAATAACTAAAGGTTTGAGTAGCGAACATAATTGGCGTTCGCGGCGCGGTTTAAGACCGCAACTAGAAAAGCAGTACCTACTTATACTGCTTTCAGTAAAGCGCAGTACCTACTTGACTTACTTCTTCCGTATGGAGTACTAAGGAGGAGGAGGATGGAGGTACTAAGAAGCCTGAGTGTGTACTCAGGTTCCTTAGTACCGACATACTTAAGTACTAATGTTTGTAAAGGCCTGGCACTAGCTTAGCTAAAATGAATGTTAGCAAAGGGTAGTACTGGCATAATAAACAATACGCTAGATACGGTTTAACATTATTTCACAAAAAAAACGTTCCACAAATTGATCACTAATCATTTGGCAAAATGGTTTTATTTCCGAAACTGCTAATACTTCAGAAATTCTATAAAACAAACCTAACACAACCTATACGGTTCTACACGATGGTCTTGATATAAATCCTGAATAGTTTACAGTTTCGAAAATAAAAACATTTATCCAAATCAGTTTGTGAAATCAATTGTTTAAAACTTTCGCGATTTTCATACATATTTATAACGTTATCGGGAATTTAACCACTACTTGTCTACTTATGACCACGGCCGTTGAAACATGGCCGAAACGTCGTGGTAAATTAACAATACATTTTTATCATGTTAAAGTCCCGATAACGTTGTAAATAGTTTGTGAAATGAATCTGTTTGTGAAACGTTTTTTTATGAAATGATTGGTCACGGCTAAATACACCAATGCTTGACACGTGCATTGCATTGTTTGTACCAGTAGTTGACATCATCATCGTTTTTACTCATATGTTCCGTATCTTCTCGACAATAATAAGGACACTTCGTCTAGTTTCGGAATTAGATGACCAGTATTACCGCTCCATTGGGTAATGTCGATGGTGTGTTCCAACAGCACCTTGCATTCAATACATTCTCCAATAATAGCTTCAATACCCATAAGAGGGATAACATGCGTTCCCCACATGAACAAGTAACATTCACAAGGTAGTATATTACTCAAATGTGTAGTTGCAGAAACATACTTGCTCCTTAGAATTAAAGATTCATATTCAAATAAAGGAAAATTAGCATACGAGTTTCCAAAGTTATTGTCGGAATTGCTTCAATGCGATCTTCAGTTGATTGAAAACGTTCAAATAATAATGAAGAGTTATAATACAATACAATAGAATACGGAATGAACGCTACTAAAGGAAAGTCACTGAGATTTGTAGGATTACGGAATTAAAAAGTCAAAGTCAAAATATCTTTACCCTCTTAAAATTTACCACAGGTTCGGAAAAAACCTCTGATAATTTACTATGTTATTCCTGCATCTTAAAATTTTTACACTGGCAATAAACTTGTCACAATCTAATGACAACTCAATAATACGATAGGATAGGATCTTGCTCGCTAAACCTGCCGCTAAGCAGCAGTGCTTGAACTTTTATGTTCTGGCGTGGAGAGCAAGACAGCCGGTCTAATTACCGGCACATGAGGTATTCCATCTTAGCCCTCTGGGTTGGCAACACATCTGCAATCCCTTTGGTGTTGCGGGTGTCTATGGGTGGTGGTGACTCACTTGCTCGTTTTCCTTCCATTGTATATAAAAAAAGGATAGCAAAAAGTTGGTTTTAAATGTTTTTTTTTAATAAATCGTATAGTTCAAAGCATTTAAAACTTTCACGTTTTTAGTATGACACGTAATACAAGAAATCAAGTGAAGTTCTAAATCAAAAAAGTTGAATTCCGTTTCAGAGCTTTGTAAGTTCCGGTGCACCTAGCACGAATCTTCTCGATACGCGTTAACTCGCTACGTAACTCAGTGCGTCTCGTTCTAACCAGTACAGGAGGAGAGAGACGCACTGAGTTACGTAGCGAGTTAACGCGTATCGAGAATATTCGTGCTAGATGCACAGGGGTTAAGTGCTCAACTTCTGTGTTACAGAATAAATAATAGTACTAACGTACAGAAACTAAAGGTAATTTGTTTCAGTTTGTTCATACTATTTTTAATAGTTGTGTAGCCATACTGTAGCTAGTTGCTGGTTGTAGCATGGATGGGTTGGCTCAACAAGAGTAGTACCACACCTTCATCGAATAGCGGCGTGGAGTAGTAGCTTTCGTACGGTAAGTTAGAGATTCGAGTATGTGTAGTCGCTGTAAGAAGAAATAAAAATTTATAAAAATTAAATGGGTCCCCTTCTTGAATTTTTTTTTTCCTTTTTTTTGTACTTGCCTTCTTCTTTTACCTTTCGTCGAGTAGCTGGACCTATTAAGGTACATTTCCAAACTCCAGACCTTTGATGTAATTTGTATGGCACTCTTTTGAAAAAAAACATGGAAACGGTGATAATTTAAGAATGTTCATGCCAGTACACGCTTAAAGAACACACATTTTCGCAGATGCGCTTACCCTCTATCATCGCTATCAACATTTGGTAAACAAAAGATGCGCCATACAAATTACACCAATGTTGACCAAAGGTCTATATTTTTTTTAAATATATCCATTAATGGATTACGTTTTTGTTAAGTAGTTGTATAAATTTCGGCGTATTTGGTAGTCGTGTACTGTATGTTACAAAACCTCCGCGCACGACTCGCACTTGGCCAGTTTTTTTATTTATTATAACAGTCCATGTCTGTGTGTCATTTCGGGGTGAATAGTTTAGTTTAGTTTATTTATTCAGTCAATATAATTACATTATAAATTGCACAAAATGTCAAATTACACGTTTTTATATTGAGATCGTCAAATGTCATAAAAAGCATTAATCGATAAAACTAAAACAAAATTAATACCCGAATGTCAGCATAATTAAACAAATAAAAACTAAGTTAGTTAGTTATTTTAACTAACTAGATAACTAATTCCAAAAATATAGTTTCGCCACTGTTACATCCCGTTTTCTCAGCAAAAGTTCACAAAATTTAATAAAGGCGGGCTTCGAATGAACAAGAAGAAAAATGACCGCGTTATAACGACCTAAAACCGGCCAAATCCGGACCCTGACAGAACAATGCAATATCGTCCTGCTCACTGCAGTCCGGGACAATGCTACTTATGCAATTTTGTCATTGTTTTATTTGAAACAATGATACCTCGTTGAGGTTCTTGCCAGTATCATCTCTTCAGAGGTTTCCAATTTTGCCTGGACAATCTTTGTGAGCTAGCTATATAATTAGTCAACACACACACACACTCACACATACACCACACACACACTATAAAAGTAATCTTGGGTCAAAAAGATCCTATCTGAAAAAGTGACCGATTTCGGTAAGAAATCTCATACGACCTTTGGGCTTGTCAGCGTTGAGATCTGTGCAGCTAGCACAAATCTCCTCGACACGTGATATCTCGCGATGTAACGCAGGGCTGGTTCGAACCAGACGCACTGAGTCTGGTTCGAACCAGCCCTGCGGCACTAACATGACAGCCCAGGTTTAGTTTAACCCCTCCCTGTGTCTCTGTCTAACTAGTGTCATAAGAAAGGGACGCAGATAGTGATAAACTAAACTTGGCCAGTCATGTTAGGGCCACAGTAGGAGAGAAATGCAGTGAGTTACGTAGCGAGTTAACGCGAGAAGATTCGTGCTAAGTGCACTGACCGGGTGCAAAGTTCTATATCCGTTCATTAAACCATACTTAGCTATAGAAATTTATTTATACATACGCACACACACGCACGTACGCACGTAATCTTCTTTCGACCTATTTTTGGCTCAGGGTTGCTTAAAAAACAAAGAACAATCAGCATATTCGATACACATTGACGACCTGTATGGCACAGTGGCACATGTGTCTGCTTACTGTGCAAGAGGTCCCGGGTTCAAATCCTGGTATGGGCAAATATTTGTGTGACGAACACGAATGTTTGTACTTGAATCATGGATGTTATTTGTGTTTAAGTATGTATTTATCTATAATAATACATATAAGTATGTTAATCCGTTGTCTAGTATCCATAATACAAGCTTTGCTTGGTTTGGGACTAGGTCAATTGGTTTAAATTGTCCCAGGATATTTATTTTATTTATTTATTTACACATCATTTCGCACCATCATCATTCATTACCATCCTTGCTTTCCTTTCGCACCTCAACAGGGACGTAGGGCTCTGCACACTTTTCCATTTAGAGCAAAACTTTACAATTCTGTATATTTTATATTCCCTTTGCAACAGTTTAAACGGACACAATTTTCAAAGCTGGATTTTCAAGATATCCAATTGACAGCTGCCGTCATTTGCAGCGGTGTATAATTTCCGATACGACTGGATACATGGGATTAGATCTAAAGGTAGACTTGTTTCTAGATTTATCTTAGCGCATTTTATAAAATAGGAAGACAAACGAGCAAGTGGGTCGCCTGATGGTAAGTGATCACCATGGCCCCAATACACCCGTAACGACAAGGAGGTTGTAGATGCGTTGCTAACTAGAGGGCTAAGATTGAATACCTCTTGTGCCAATAATTTCACCGGCTGTCTTGCTCTCCACGCCTGCACACAACAGTGCAGGCACTGCTGCTTAGCGGCTGGAACAATACAAAATAAAACAAACATTTTACGTCTCTACTTCCGCGATCTTAATCATAAATAATTATCCTGGGACAATTTACACCAATTGACCTAGTCTCAAACTAATCAAAGCTTGTATAGTCGATCAAGAAATTGCTTGATCACTTTTCGATCGTATTACAAAGGGATAAGGTTCAAAAGTGGTCAAGCAATTACTTGGTCGACTATACTACGGATAGTAGAAAACGGATATACATACTTGTATAGATAAATTCATACTTAAATACATATAACATCCAAAGACTCGGGTACAAATATTCATATTCATCATACAAACATTTGCCCCTCCTGTGAATCAAACCCGGAACCTCTAGCTTCATAGTCAGGGTCACTAAACACTGGGGCTATCCGGTCGTCTGAATATTTGTAAATTGCTCAATGATAATTTTATTTAAACTTTTAAACATATTTTATTCAACTCTCCCATTAAAAGTAAACGATGCTATCCGCCTTTAGAAAAAGAAACAAGTTAACGTTCATTAGCTCACATTGGTCCGTTGCCAAACGTATTGTGGCATAAACTCATTTTGGCATCAGTTTGAGACCGAAACTGTTACGCTTAAGTACCTAATCCAAGCTGACCATACAATCAAACTTAATAGCTTGAGCCAAAGCGTTTTACTTCAAATGTTCACTTGTATTCGGACCACATTACTTCAATGATATTTGGCAATTGGTAGAAAAACCACAGATTTTTTTTTTATACAACATAGGAAGGCAAACAAGCAAGTGGGTCACCTGATGGTAAGTGATCACCACCGCCTAAAGACACCTGCAACAACAAAGAGAGTGCAGATGTGTTGCCAACCCAGAGGGCTAAGATGGAATACCTCTTGTGCCAGTAATTACACCGGCTGTCTTGCTCTCCACGCCGGAACACAACAGTGCAAGGATTAGCGAGCAAGATGGTGGTAGCGATCCGGACGGACCTTGCACAAGGACCTACCACCCGCAAATGGTAATGGCAAAAGACAAGAAAGTGGCGTCTGAAAGCCAGTATAAATCTCGATTGCTGATTTCATTGATTATGACGTCTTAATAGGACCTGTTTGATTGTAGCATAACTTTGCAATCTCTGCAAATGGCGTCAAATCACGGTGAAACAAAAGTTGTCTGTCCTGTGGTGAAATGGTAATAACTTGGATACATAAAATTTGGCCAAAACTATGCTGGGTTCAGTGTTATGTGGATGTGGACTTGACCAAAAATAGAGCATATACTAACTACTGATGACAATAGTTAAAGTTCTATGACTTTCTTGTGGATGACCATACCGAACAAGCAAGCCGACCTGAATTATATCACAGAACAAAAAAAGTACAGAAACTTCTCTTTTACGACCGCGATTACGCGAATCCCAACTTTATTCACAAGCTCAAAAAGTTCGTATTACTTCATACACCATGCGCCAAGCGGCGCGAGTCAAAAGGAACGCGCCACCCGCTCCCGCCTCCCCCCCGCTACTCCCGGCGACACGTTAGGGTTGCGCGGCATTCGTTTTCAATTACACTGACACGGCGGCGGGCGAGCGCGCGGCAAGCCGACAGCCTACTGCGATTTGCTTATGCCATGGGCAAGGCGGTCGAGCGTACCTACAGTGCGGAGTGGAACCCCCCTGCTTATACGCCGCAACAACAAGTTTGATCATTTCATTTTACAAACACAGAGCTACAGCCTATGGTACTCACAAGTCATTTTGAGATAAAAGCAACCATCCTAGATCCAGATAACAACCACCAGCTACAAGGAAATGATAGAGATTAGAGGCACAATCGTTCAATCTAACAACGTGACGTCGTCTGATTGGCATCGAATTCGATGCCCAACTTCGGTAACTAACGAAACAGGGTGCCTCGGTTTAGACATGTTGGAACCAAGTACATGAAGCTATTAAAGGAGCAAACGTCGATAGAGTAACAATCGCATGGCCACTGTGCGCCCTCGTTCAAGCCAGAGCGTTCGAATTTCATCATTTGGTGTAGCTTATGTTCAACCATCAACATCTCTCCAATTAATATTATGCAATTTGATGGTGGAGGCGTTTTTCACCTCTGCGAAGCGTAGATTATAGTATTTTATGCAACTGTTGCATAATGAGGGGTCTTAAAACACGAGTGTGGTTTTATGAAACGAGCGTCAGCGAGTTTCATAATAGGATCACACTCGTGTTTTAAGACCTAATTATGTACAGTTGCATACATTACTTTATCTACACACATATCATAAGTACTCTATGATGGGTTCAGAAGCCATAGGGCAATGACCTGCATTGCTACTAGCTACTAGTACCTAGCTACCTATTAAATATCTATAGACTGTACACATTAAAATAATGTAATAAAAATGAATTTGAACAAATATAGAAACAAATTAGAAAAAATCTCATAATAATATTGGTTGTCATAATGCTGGTCATTGCCTACGGTTTCTGAACGCGTTATAGAGCATTTATGATATATGTGTAGATAAAGGTAATTAATTTGTTTTTTATTCTTAGAGACTTAAGTCTCTATGTTATTCAGACTAAGTATTTGATTATTATTAGTTCAGGAACCATATCTAATTTCTTTGACCTGGGGACCCTATACTTCTCTTGGTCAATTTTAACTAGTGCCAATTCCTTCAATTTGCCTAATGCCTGCTGTGCTATTTATTGTTATATATTTTTTATACTTCTTTTTTTTTAATACCTACTCACTATTGTGATAACAGATATAGCTGCTAAGTTTCTTGCGACATTTTTTCGCAGCAGAATCTTCTATTTTCCGAAGCCCTGGTAGACTTAGACATGTAAAAGAGCCCTATGGCCTAATTGCAAAATGTTTTTTTTATTTTCATTTTAGTTTTCAAACTAATCCAAATCAAACTACCACAGTAGCTTTTATACATATAATGACTATCTAGTAAATCATTTTCAGTAAGCACTCATTTTTTACACTGTATTATTAATTTTTTTCAATTAATAGATTCTGGCAAATACAATAATTGTTTTGGCGACATAGTAGAGGAAGAGTTCGACTGACGTGCCTAGTAGTGCGACGGCGCAGATGCTGTGTCGTAACAACTCCTACTAAGCTAGTTAGAAAGAGACACACTTGAGCTACGTATCGAGTTACGGCGTGTCGAAAGGCTTTGTGCTATGTCCGACCCCTACTTCCATTTAGACCGACAAATCGCCTGCTGCACAGGTTGAACAAGCTTTTAGACGGCAACAATATCTTGTAGTCTGATTGGTTTTAATCAAGTTGGAGGCGGCCTAACAGACGTATCAGTTTGACAAAAGCACGTAGTCCAAATGCACTAACGAAATAGACACCTCGCTAAATGAACGGCGGAGTAGATACCAGGATAGCATAGCGGGCCAAGAGAAATGGACGCAAATCCCACGTAACACGGTCACAATTCAATCCGAGTTAGACTCGCGGTCGCCCACTAATGACTGGGCCAACGGGGCCAATCGTGATTTATTCGCCACGAGCCACGCTTGTACTTAGCGGTTTTAGTTACGAGAAGAAGCGGTTATAAGTAAGCGAGCCGTCCACATATAAAGTCTGTTTATCCACAATTGTCCCATAATGGTAACAAAAATCCTAACCTAAATTCCACTAAATTAAAATTGTAATGACAACACAAAGACAAATTAGGGCAATGGCAGGACTTGAACCTGCAACATCAGCATTCCGTGCCTTGCGTTTTCCAGTTTCGCCACACTGCCGCTCCTGCCATTGCCCTAATTTTTAAGAGCGGCAGTGTGGCGAAACTGGAAAACGCAAGGCACGGAATGCTGATGTTGCAGGTTCAAGTCCTGCCATTGCCCTAATTTGTCTTTGTGTTGTCATTACAATTTTATTTTAATAATTTGAATGTTAAAAACATTTAAAATAAAAATCGAAAGAAAATTTCGGTTACAAAATCTATATTCCACTATTTGTCGCCTTTTTTTAGTAGTGGCCATACTTGATTTTTTAACATCTGTTATTGCCTAAAGAAAACAAATCAAGTTTGTAAATAGAAGAGGTAATTTATATTGTTTTGCTGTAGAATGTTTAATTTAAACAATCAATAATATTAAGAAGGCAAAAACAGAAATTTTACGTAAGAATGTTGTTTACTACAGACATTAAAAATGTATGTGGTTTATGTACTAGCATTGAGCACATTGCATCAGACGGATCGAATCAATTTTTCCACCCTTCCTGCTAATAAAATAAAATAAGCAACACTAACCCTACTATAAGCAGAACAACCACCACCAACAATACCACTCGACAGGGGTTTTGAGGTACATGACATCATCAAGAGATTCTGACTTCTCAATTCTAAATAGATCGATTAAACTAACTTCAAAAGAAAAATTAACGTTGCACAAATATAAGTACCTATGATTTTTTATACAACATAGAAGGCAAACGAGCAAGTGATGGTAACAGATCACCACCGCATATAAACAACTGCAACACCAAGGAGGTTGCAGATGCGTTGCCAACCCAGAGGGCTAAGATGGAATACCTCTTGTGGTAGTAAGTAATTGCACTGGCTGTCTTGCTCTCCACGCCAGAACACAACAGCGCAAGCACTGCTGCTTTTCGGTAGGATTAGCGAACGAGATGGTGGTAGCGATCCGGGCGAACCTAGCTCAAGGTCCTACCAGCCACCCGCAAAATACTTGTGTTAGGTACTGAATACTTATATTCACGCGACGTTAATTACAAGCGCTGCTATTTTGCACGATTTGCTAGCCAGTAATCGCGGAGTAGCAAAGCATCTATTTGTTTTAATTATAAGAACAACTAGATTTTGCCCGCGACTTCGTCCGCGTAAACTTGTTTAATTGAATCAAGCAAACGTGCACCCAACATGCAATCTGCAATATTTCCTGGACAAATTAAAGAGAATTAGTTGCTTTGCTGCTCATGACGTCACGGCGGCGTATAACTCACTTATTGCTGTGCCGTAGAAACCATGCATTTTTACGGGATAAAAAGTATCCTATGTGGTAATTCAGGTTATAAACTATGTGTGTGCTAAATTTCATCCAAATCCATTGAGTAGTTTTTACGTGAAACAGTAACAAACATCCATCCATACTTACAAAATTTCGCGTTTTTAATATTAGTAGGATGTTACACAGCTCTTTCAGCCTCTCCATTACGTAACGAGCAGCAAGCGCGGCCGCCTGTGCCTTGCGCGGGAACGTTACGTGCACCTGCTACGAACTTTCGATATTCGAACGCGAAAACGATAATTGGTTTCGATTCGCCAGTTGTTTGCGTGAAACGGCGGCAATTAAATTTTGTTTGAATAAGACTCGTTATAAGGGGAAGACGTCGGGTGTTTTTTTGTTCCAAATTGTGAGGAAACTTTGCTGATTGCGCTAATTTGCATTTCGGATGTAAATTAACGCCATTTCGTGTCCCAATTTTGAGCTTCTCAAACGGGGTTTGGGATCAGTTTCACATTCAGTGGAAACGTAAATAAAAATAAACGCGATTTAATTCGTCTAAATTTAAAATCTACAAGTCTAAAAAAGGATTTTTTATGTTAATAAAAAGTTAATTATTTCTTAACTTATTCTTGCTGTTAAGATTCGCGGGATTTTCATTGTCATCACATAAATGACTTTTATCTACACACATATCATAAAGGCTAAATAACGCGTTCAAAAACCCTAGGAAATGACCAGCATTATTACAACCAATATTATTATAAGAATTTTCTTGTCTGTGGTAGTAGGTAATCTGTTCTTTATTGGGTAGTATCTCTTAGTAGTCTGTGTTTATTGGTGATCACATTACCGATATCTCGTGACGTTATGAATTTAAATTTGGAACAGCTGTCAAAATTCAAGTTGGTCCCTATTCTAGTATTCACAGATATTAAAACAGTTATCGATACGAAACGTCAACTCAGTATGATTTTTTAATTTAAACGCACGACATTTGATCTCGAGTGACATAACAATAGGGACTTCATTATTTTGTCTATGATTTAAAAAAACGTTCGTCTTGACGGATAGATCGAATTGCCGCCATACTTGTTTGTTGGTTTTTTGCTGTTACGGTTTTTTGCAGTTATGATATGTGTGTACATAAAGTAATGTATGCAACTGTATATAATTAGGCCTTAAAACACTCGTGTGATCCTATTATGAAACTCGCTGACGCTCGTTTCATAAAACCACACTCGTATTTTAAGGCCTCTCATTATATAGCAGTTGCATAAAATACTAGTACGTATATGTATTTCATGAAAGTTGTGGTATTGACATCCTTAGTTTGTTTATTTAATGCAAAGATTTCTATAACCCAAGAAGATAATTAAAACAAACGAGTTTCACTTTTTCGCAACTATGTGCTCGAGATTTTTTGATCTCAATTTAAAGTAGGTCCCCTTCAAAAGCGGCATTTCAGCTATTAGCTGAAACATTATGCTGAGTGAGAATCATTTGCGCTGTGTGACACTTTTTTTCCATCTGCAAGGCCTGTATTTTAAACAGTATTTTCTTATGTTTTCGTAGACATTGAAATAAAACAATTTAAACGGTTTATATCGCGTGTATTGTAGAATCTAGTTCCCGACGTTTCGAACCCTTTACAGGTCTCATATTCACGGACAGACTGACAAAAAACTTAGAATACAAACTACCTAATTATGAAAAAATTAAAAAATAAATTAAAAAACTAAATATCAATGATACTAATAATCGTTGTATTTTAAAGTTAAGTTTTCGAAAAATATATATTTTATTGTTCTTGTGTGTGCAATAAGTGTAAATAGACGTCTTTTCTGTCTTCACAATAGACAGTTTTCTTCAATACAATTTCTTCAGTCTATACGTAATTAAAATACATTTTTACGAGTATAAAGTCTCCACTTGTAATTTGATCCCGGAGTGCAATTTTAAATCTCACCGGGTGACTAAAGCTCGCCAAAACGGCCGTTTTTCATAGGGATTCGGCCATGTTTGGTGAACTCTAGTCACCTGGTGAGATTCAAAATTCGCACCCCTGTTTCTGTTTCTTGTGAATGATCTAGACAGAAAAAACTTCCATAGACTACTAGCACGCCATTAGGTTTATTTATCACCAACTGGCTGATTACAAAACGTGTTTAACTCTATTTATCTACCGGTTATTTAAAGTTCCAATAAAAACTCAAAGACCGTTAAAGTTGCCTAACTCGAATCGCGGGCCCTTTGTCTCTACGTGCTAACTACATGAAATTATCAGTAAAGGGTTTCTTAGCTCGCTTTGATCTAATTGCAACTCCGTGACTACTGTTACCTCCTTCCATTAGTACCCTTTACCACGACACCTTCAACGTTAAAGAACAGCACACGACTATTGCCTTTGCCGCGTCCATTGCTGATCTTTTCGCATTCACAACCCGAAGACCTAAAGTCAAGAAGCAATGGTTATTGGAAGTTATAGAATCTCGTGCTATTCCTCAAGTTGCATTCAGGTCGACGACAGATGTCTACCAGGTCACGTCGGAATCATTAAAAGTCTAGACAGAAAGAGATTCAATTCCTTATTAAGTTATTTAGTCTTCTTATTGAGTTTTTGGTGAGTTTGTTTATTGATGTGATAAAAGGGTTGAGTATGTTGGGAACGAAATGAGATTATTGGGGAGTTGGAAAAGTATAGTTTGTGTGCTACTAATGTTAAGTTGGTGAAGTTTCCTTTTTTTCTTTGATCCCTTGATGTATGTTTACAATGAATTGAACAAAAGTATGTATGTATGTATATAAACTCGTTATTGTACATAAGCGCTAACAAAAACATAGAAAAATATACAGGAAGTGGCAGGAGAACTTATCCCTTAATGGATCTCCTCCAGCTAACCTTTTAGCAAAAGACAGAGGATTTACGTATATTTAAGGCGAGATACATAAATAATTCAACAAAGAAATATGAAATAAGATTCGGAAAAAAATAAACTAAATCTAATCGGAACATAAAATAGAGATAAAAAATAAAAAAATAAAGAGAAGAAAAAAAGATACAGAGAAGTTTGTGCCAGATGGTGAACTTTGCTGTCTTAACAACTTTTTCATTAACAATCGATTTTGAACTTAGAACTTCCAGGAAATTACTTATGGATTCCTTTATCGGATTATTACGTGTTTCTATTATCTGTGCCTCTGGACTTAGTTAGTGGTCTTATTAATGCTTAAGAGGCAGTTACCTTTCGACTTTAACTTACCGGAAATTGAACCTGAATAGGAAAGTTTAAGTTAAGTTTAATACAAATCAAATAACGGCGGTGAAATTACTACCACAAAAGGTATTCTATCCCCTTTGAGTTGCCAACGCATCTGAAATCTTCCTGGTGCTGCGGGTGTCAATAAGCGGTGGTGATAACTTACCATCAGGTGACCCACTTGCTCGTTTTCCTTCCAGTTTTTTTTATTCAGTTTGTTTAAAGTTATCAAAGTGAAAGTGCAACTAGGATGGCTAGACTGGAGTAGTACGGTCAGCCTCAGAAGCAGCTGAACACTTTAAAACCTTGTCGTAGTAACGTATGAAATGACAGTGTCTCGAATTTGTCTCATTACTGACAGTGACAAGGTACTAAAATGTTCAGCTACTTCAGAGACTGACCGAACTTCGCTCCCAAAATACCAACGTGTAGTTAAGGTATAGTCGACCAAGAAATTGCTTAACCACGTTTCGGCCGTATTACAAAGGGATAAGGTTTAGAAGTGGTCAAGCAATTACTTGGTCGACTATACTAGCTTGGTATTGCATTTCGTACACTTAGCAAGAATGAGGAACTGAAAGGCCGGCAACGGATCTGTGATTCTTTTGGGCCCACTGGTTCCCTTGGGCGGCGGTGGTCACTTACCATCAGGTAACCCGCAGGCTCGTTACCTCCCTTATCCGTAAAAACTTATATAAATATAAGTTAATTTCAAATGTTTCTGTGATTTGGACGACACGGTCAATCAAACATAATTGAGTTTCTCTGTAAGAAAAGATTTATTGTGTTTATTTTACATGTACACTATGATTCACATGAAATAAAAGTACTTAGCAACAAAATCTTACATACCTGTAAGAAAAGAAACGACATTTAATGTTATTAATCACAATGTCTTCCTAAATCACACTAATTAACAATGGTATCTTTATTTTATAAATTGTTAACTCTCAACTACGAGGTATACGAGACGTTTTTTTTTTAGGTTATATCTTTTCCATAGATAACAAAATCCATTTGTCATGGCACGGTCTGATTTGATGACGTTTGTGGCGCGGGAAAATTTAAATTAAAGAAAATCATATTTTTCTTTACATAATACGAAGATACTAGAGATGGGCCGACTATGAGTTTGGCCGACTAGCCGACTAGCCGACTAATCGGCTGGGAAAAAGCCGACTAGTCGGCCGACTAGTCAGCCAAGCCGATCATTGCTTTCGCTAATGTTCGAGCGGAATATGTAATGTTCGACGCGCCTCATATGTTCACGCGCCGCATAGGCTGATATGAAGGACCAGGTTTTTTTTTCATTTTGCATTTTCTTATGATATTGTCTAAGTATTACTCCACATTACAGAGTTTCTTTAAATTAGACAAAGGTCAGCGAACTACATAGCTGAGAAGTTTGTATTGTAGTAAAATTACCATTCCGACCGATTCACCGAGGCACTGCGGTATCTTAGACGAGAAGATGTTGCGTAGCTTCTCAAACGCTACCTTACCGAATCGGATTCGATGATTTACCTCTTTGTCGATCTACCTCTGGACAGTCTATTCCAGGTATACATACATAATCCCTTAATAAAGTTGAGTGTAGAGTCTCCAATCTCTAAGGGAGTTGGCGGGACGAGGGCGTTCGACATGATTTTCCACTTGTCCACGTTCATCTTAAGACCAACTTGCTTATAGTCTCGAGCATTATACTGAGGTCCTCCATGGTCTCAGCCATGACTACTATGTTCTGGGCAAAACGAAGGTGAGTGATATATTCGCCGTTTACGAGTATATTGATGCCAAGTCCTTCCCAGAGATAACATCTCCCTGTTTAACTCCTCGCTGTAGTAAGATAGGCTTCGAACTTTGGTCCTGCAGTTGGACGGACGTATTGGCGTGTTCATAAAAATTCTTCAGTACTTCGATGTCGGCACATCGCTGGAGAGACTGGAGGGACAATACAGCCCATGTCGCGATTGAATCGACGTCCACAAATGCTAAACAAAGGGCGAGGTTATACTCTTCGGGCTTCTGTATTACCTGCCGCAGCGCGTGTAAGTGGTCCACGGTGCTGGAGCCTTTTCAGAAACCGGCTTGTTCGGGAGGCTGGAAGTCGTCGAGCTTGGCGCATGAGACGGTCCGCAATGAGTCTCGAAAATAAAATAATATTTAAGCATGGCTCACAAGTGAGATAGGCTTATAGTTCTTCAGCAGAGTATTATTGCCGTTTTAGGAAAGGAGCACCACCACACTTCTGTTCCATGCATACGGCGTTCTCTCTTCGTGACTGACGAAGTTGAACAAAGGCTAAAAGACACTAAGAAACGGTTTACCTTCAGGATGTCAATGCCTTCAGGAGTTCAGCTGCAATTTGACATCGTCTGGAATTTGTCATTTTTAAGTTGTTTTAGAGCCATACTAATCTCGTACATGCTGACGTCCGGGATGTCTTTGGTAGGTATGTCTTAGAATTCGACTTGGTTAAACAGCGTTCGAGAAGCTATGCAACATCTTCTCGTCTAAGATACTGCAGTGTTTGAAGACGAAAGTCTTCGATCAGATGATGAAAGTACTATTTAATTGAAATTGATTCATGTTCATGTCGATGATTTCAATTCAATCACCCTGTTTTAAAAATAGTAATATGACCACTAAGTCACCCACTGGCTCGTTTGAGTTCCTATGTCGTGTTTAAAATAAAAAATAAAATAAAAATTATTGCCGACTAGTCGGTGCTTTTTGCCGACTAGTCGCCGACTAGTCGCCGACTAGAAATATGGCCGGATAGTCGGCTTTACCGACTAGTCGGCCACTAGTCGGTACATCTCTAGAAGATACTTAAGGACTTCTAGGGCATGTAATAAAACACAATCCTAGCAAGCCTTCGGCCAGGGGGGTTCCACTCCGCACTGTAGGTACACTCGACCGAATTGCCTAGAGCATAGGCAAATTGCAGTAGGTTGCCGTCTCGCCGCGCGCTCGCTCGCTCGCCCTCACCGTGTCAGTGTAATTGAAAACGAATGCAGCGCAACCCTAACGTGTCGCGGGGAGTAGCGGGGGGAAGGCGGGCGCGGGCGGCGTGTTCCTTTTGACTTAGTGTATAAAGTTATACGAACTTTTTATGCGTGTAAATAAAGTTGGAATTCGTTTAATCGCGGTCGTAAAAGAGAAGTTTCTGTCAAAATCAAATCAAAATCAAAATAGTTTATTTGCTAGAAATACAGTCAAGTGGATGTTGATAGGTATTACAATTTTGTATCATGTATTCTACCTGCTAATGGGCATTCAAATATTTAAAGTTGAAGTTAATTACTAATACAGTTAATTACAGTCTTAAATTTAGTAAATATGAGCCTTATAATCTAAATATTCCCTAACAGAGTAAAATGCATTTTGAGTCAAAAACTGTGATAAATGTTTTTTAAACTCTTGCTTTTCAGATCCTCTTATAAATTCTGGTAACTTATTATACAATTTGGGTGCCATACCGAACGGACTTTTGCACATAAGGCTGTTTTTGATCGTTTAATTGCAATTTTATGTTGCTGTATGTTAGTACTATACTATTATTTATTCTGTGCTTTGGCGTAGCATTCAAAGGGATTTTCACACCACAAATAAGATAGCACCACGGATAGGGTTACCAGGACCTCAAAACGGAAACCCGGATATATTTATATCCGGATAAAAATCGGGATTCTCTGAAAACAGTCCGGTCGTTCAGTTAAAATAAAACTAAGTAGATTATAATAAAAATCAAGCAAATAATGACTTGGTCACTTTCATTAAGTACAACTTATATTTTTGTCCGCTGGAAACAGCATTCAAAAACTTTGTTTCCTTAAAATTTTTGGTGTCACATAATCTTTGCAAGTGATTTCTAGAATAATATATACCTATTGTGATTTTCCGAGATGATAGTAGATAAGTGTTACTAATAAATATTAGTATTTAGTCAATCGGCCCTAACATGACAGCCCAGGTTTGGTTAACCCCTCCCTGTGTCTCTGTCTGACTAGTGTCATAAGAAAGGGACGCAGATAGAGATAAACTAAACTTGGCCAGTCATGTTAGGGCCACAGATGCGATGAAAAATCCGGTCTTATACTCTTGGTCTTTGTCGGTCCCTGCTATGATACTCCTTTCATTCACTCAAAGGTTAACTGGAAGAGATCCCTTAAAGGGATAAGTTCACCTTTGTACATCACTTTATCTCTTTTTGTCATTTATGTTTTTTTTTGTATAGTCGACCAAGTAATTGCTTGACCACTTTTGAACCTTACGCCTTTGTAATACGGTCGAAAAGTGGTCAAGCAATTTCTTGGTCGACTATACAATAAAGAATTTACATACCTACATACATACATACATACATCCGGTCAGACGGTAACCCTAACGGATTCTTTCCAAAGTTGGAATTTGAAACTTGCAAAGCGCAGGATCAAATAGCGCGTATTCAGCTCGGATCCGTTTGTTACAGACACTTTGGAACTTCGTCGTTTGTTTCTATGAGACCTTTTCATCAACTTTAAGGTCTGTGTTACTATGTTCCTTCAAGTATATCTTTGAAAATGTATTTCACGACTGAACCAAAGTACCAGGCCCAGTGTTTGCAACGCGTAGCGCATTGTTTTTACCAGTAGTTGACATTATTGTCTCTCGTTATAATCAAATGTTTGCGTATCTTCTCAATTATTCGGATACTGTCAAAGACTGGGACCGTCACCTTGGTTATTATTTAACTTTTATGCCTTTAAACATTTATCGCGACTTTTTGAAAAGACATTGCTTACTTCGAAGCTTTGTTGTTTAGTTTTTGAAATTAAAATAACCCTTTGTCACTTGAGCAAAAAGCAAACGCTCAGCATACGTACTCGGTCCACTGGTGTACAACCGACTACCTGATAGCGTCAGGGATGCAACTTCCTCCGTCGTTTTTAAAAAGAAATTAAAAGATTGGCTGTTACAATTACAATTATACGATTTACGCGAATTAATTTAATAAATAAAAATGATTATAATGTAAAAATTAATATAATTTGATATGGAGAATGTATATACATATAATAACTTGTTTTATCAACATTATTAATAATGAATAATGTATTGTGTTAGTTAATAATAATTTGAAAACATTGACTTGTAACGATTGTTATCAATAAATTTTTCATTTTAATTTTAATTTTTTTCATTTTTTAGATGAATGCTTTTTAGCTGAATATAATACTATAATGATAGTACTTTACTTTTCAAGTTAAAAAAATACTCTTGAAACTTCATAAGATGGAAAAGCACACAGGTACCGTTAGCTCGGAAGTAGCTGATCGTTTTAGTACCTTGTCGCTCTCAGTATGTGGCAAATCCGACCGACTCTCATTTCATATGTTACTACGACAAAGTTCTTAAGCCTTTAGCTACTTTTGAGGCTGTGGCTGATGCCTGAGGCGGCTAATAACTTTTTAAGCGAAATAAAAGATCCTCTTTCTACGATAGCTGTATTGAGACCGAATTGAACACAATGACATATTTAAAAAACAAAAGATATAAAAACAATAAACTTCTAAAAAAGGTTGTGCCAAGAGGCAATTACGTCTATATACAGTTACTATACAGCTTCTATAGCGCTTAGTGTGCATTGGGTAGCTATAAAAAAAAATTGATGCAATTGAGTTCCGAAGATCTAGAATGTTCTCTAGTCTATTTAGAGGGTACAGCAATACGACCAGCACGCTACCAAAGTAAAGACATGCCGTTACAAATCCCGCCCGGGCGTCGCAGAGTGGCGCGTAATCGAATCTCGTGCTAGGCGAAGAATGGAGTATACCGACCTCTAGAAGGTATGGTGACACTGCCAGCGGTCTTAAGAGGAGTGTGAACCCAGCGCCTTCCATACAAAAGGCGACTACGTTTTCCACCCCCTAAATCTTAACCCATAGCCATGATTTTTTTGTATGTTGTCATTATGTCCTAGAACTAGGTTTTTATGTTTTGATTTTTTAAGTATTCTTAATAGTTTCAAAAATATTGACGATTTTTTGTTTTGTTTGAAACTCCTAAAATGCAAATATTGTCAATTGTCAAATCTGTAAAAAATATTTAAAAAATCAAAACATACAAACCTAGTTTCAAGGCATAACGACAACATACCAAAAAATCATGGCCATAGGTTATGGTTTAAAGAGTGGAAAACATTATCGCCGTTTGTATGAGGAGCTGGGCTTCAAACTCTTCTTGAATGAGGACATCCGTAGCACAACCAAAATCGTATACGACTTTCCACTCCAGAGCTGCACGACATAGTCCATAGACCGTCTGCTTATAATAATATATAGAAGATGTAAATGTTTATTTGTTTGTTCTTATTCTTTAACGAAATTAATTCCATCTGACATTTTCATACTTATTGTTTCATGATGATAAAGTTTCTGAGTTTCTTTTGTTTTGTCATTCTAAATTTAGTGTAATTTTCAATGAGAAATAAATGACTCTATCTCTTTATATTTCTTTTATTTAGTAACTTTTTCTATATTGAGAGCAATAACGGCATGAAATTTAACTTTATTCGTATTTTTATGAGTCCCGCTGGCACTCAATACGCACCCCACACTGAATGCAGAAAATATGCATTTGCACCCGCTCTAGCTGAGCGGGCCTCTCGCGTTAAGGGCGACTATAACAAGCTTACAACTTCTAGAGTCGAAAGTTTACAAGTTTACTATACTTGGTAGACCATGACTTGAATACGAAAGTAGAAAGAAAATGACGCAAGGTGGTCTCTGTCCTTAATAGTGCCAATAGCTGAGAAGACAATACGGAAACATAGAAATAAAAATGAGAGTCAATGATATCAACCACTGGGCCCAATTTCATAAACGCGACGGGTGACAAGTGACAGTGACCATTCGCTATACATTGCTTGCCCACTATGATGTTAAGTCTGTAAGTCTGTAGCGTTACTTGTGGACACAGTAATGTACGGTAAATTGTCACTGTCACCTGTCGCCTGTCGTGTTTATGAAATTGGGCCCTGGTAAAACAATGTTCTATGCATGTCAAGCACTGGTTATACAGGGTGTTTACAGCTCATTTAATTTTGTACTAAAAAGACAGTTTCCTAAAGTAAGATGTGAATAATTTTAGTTAACATTTTGGGCGTTAACTTTTGTTTTCATAAGCGATTTCTTTGTTCCTGAATATTCTACAATGCCACTGGTTGCCTTTCTTGTAAACTAAAATAAAAATATTTCCCTTTGAGATAATCATATAAATTCTAAAGGTGTGTTTTTAAAAATATGCCGATTCAACATTCTTGCCGAAACTTCTCAGTAGACGTATTTTCCGAACGACTATTTAGACTACGTAGACCACTACGTAGTCTTTTTCCCTCCATAATTAAGACCTTACCAATAATTGCCAAATTCACAATTTTAAATTAAGTGAATGAATAGTCATTAATGTTGATTTCGAAGAAAATAATATATCGTCACTTTGATGGTAAAACTACCAAAGCGACACGTGAGTCTAGTGTCGCTTCAGTAGTTTTACCATCCAAGTGACATTATAATTTATTCATTTTAAAAAACACATTATCAAATTAAATTATAAACAATCCAACTTAAAAACAAACATTAAATAAAGTTATAAGTATTATATATATACAACAAAATAACTCAAACAGAATTAAAACTAAAGTAAACACTAACTTAACCTAAAAAAAATCTCACTCCGCATCGCACCTGGCTCAAACGCGCCCATCACGCTTGCCGCGTTGCCCCGCTGTATGGCCAGCGAGATTTGCTGAACCAGCGGGGCAATTCTCGCGTCAGTAGAGATGAAGTTACACTCGAGATACGCCAAAAAGAGCTGTCAAATGCCTTCAAAATCTGTCAAATTTTGACACATCTCGAACGGTAGATGAATCTCGATGAGCGCCAGAATTGGGGGCAAGGTACGAACGTCGCAACCTCTATATTTCTGTATTTTGAAGAATGTTTACATTTTTGAACTTAAATAGGTGCGTTCAGAACTATTTTTTGGCATTGATATTAAGATACGAAAGTTAAAAAATACAATTTTGTTATTCGGTCTGTTTGACTCCGACATCTTTTGCTTGAACTTCACACGTCCTCTGTTGAAAAACTTTGAAAATTTATCGCCTCCATAGCGAGCTCTCGAAGTTATCTTAACAAACTTGCCAAGCTTTAACTGTTTCTTTCAATAAAAAATCAAACTCAGTCATACGAATTTCCGGGAACTTACTCTGCGCTAGTTTTCAAAACTTGCTGGCAGATAGAAGTTTACAAAATAAACGGTAACGTTCATACGATAAGATAATTATATAACACCATAAGCGCTGAAAAGTATATTCTTAAATAATTACAACTGGCACTACTAAACAAAATGAACTATTAACGTATGTTTTCCTGGAAGAAAGAAACGAGAAGATCCGCTTAAGATCCAAATTTGCGGGTGGAAGGACCTTGGTGCAAGGTCCGTCCGGATCGCTATCACCATTTGCTCGCTAATTCAGCCACTAAGCAGCAGTGATTGCACTGTTGTGTACCGGCGTGGATAGCAAGACAGCTGGTGCAATTACTGGCATTAAAGGTATTACATCTTAGCCCTCTGGGTTGGCAACGCATCTGCAATCTTCTTTGTGATGCGGGTGTCTATAGGCGGTGGTGATCACTTACCATCAGGTGACCCACTTGCTTGTGTGCCTTCCAATTACATTTAAAAAAAACTGACGTTTAAAATATAGTTTAATGGGCCATTTACACGCAGCAAGTTCTCGCATACAGGTTGCAATACATTGCGAGCTACCGAGGTAGGATGTGATCAATCGGCCGATCAAACCCCGCAATGTGGTGCAACTTAAATGACCCTTAAGAATTGCTAAACTTAAATGGCAGTTGGCGTGTGGGTCACATTGCTCGCAGAAAGGATGGCCGGTGGGGCCAAAGAGTTCTAAAGTGGCGACCGCGTGCCAAAAGACGTAGCGTGAGCAGACCCTTTTTTTCGCTGGAAAATACATTTACGTATGCCACCTGGGTCAGGGGCCCAGGTGGTTATTTGGGGCTCCTGACAAGGTGCCAAAGTACCCACTAAAAACCGGCGGTTTTCCCTCTTCGCCAGTTGGACGTTGGATGCCACAGGATCGGCTTCACAGTCGCGAAGTCGCGATAGCAAGCACTGTGACGCCCTTGGCGATCAGCCGCACTTGGCAGGCCTCTCGGCTATCGGCAGCGGGTGCCCCGGGACAATAAGAGGGCACTCGCAGTCATGTGAGCCTGATCGAGGATGACCGGGGTCCCCCGACAGCGTGAGCAGACCCGCCACAAGGTGGACCGACGTCCTGCTTTAGTAGCAGGCTAGTGTTTATCGCGCACATAAAAGCATGCGTCCCTCTGGTTCATACCATCATCTTCATCTCAGCCACAAGAAGTCCACTGTTGAACATTCCAAATTTTAGCATTTGTACGTAAACGATCCGTTGTTTAAATATAGGAATCGAACATAAATTATAAATACGCTAATAATACAAACATAACCACATGAACTGCTAAATCATAACCCTTCTTTATGATTTGGCCCTAGTCGGCTTAAAAGCAATTTAGCAGCATAACCCTAAAACTATAGTCCCAAGTTTATGTACTGACGTGTACGTGTTTACTACACGCAACTTTGTCGCGTTGTCTATCGATTTGTAATACTTAAGTACCTCTGCCGTGTCACAGTGGAGTTTTATACGTTTTGACGTCGCTTCAATGTTATGACACGTTGAGTTTCTGCGCTAGGGCTGCTTATCATTGAAAATTAAAATGAAAAAAATATTTTGCAAGTAGGCCAGATAGGCTCTTTTACATGTCTGAATCTACTAGCGCTTCCGAAAATGGATTCAGAATATTCTACTGCGAAGAAACGCTGCAAGAAACTCAGCAGTATATTATTTTCTTCTCTTTTCAAAACAGATTACAGTCCAATATACATAATTATCACAATAGTATATGACATGCACACATACATATTATTATATTTTATTAATGATATATTTATTTTATTTTATTTTATTTTATTTTATTAATAATAATTATGTTTTTCACGGCACCAATATGGAACTAATTGTTCTGGATTAAATAATTTTCATTTCATTTTTTCATAAGAAAGATAACAATAAATAGCACGCAAGCTTTCAGCATATTGAACGAACTGGCACTAGTTAAGAATGATTGATGTATAGGGTCTCCAGATCAAAGAAATTAGATAGGGATGTATATGGTCCCTGAATTGTTATTGTTTACATAACTTTGGTTTTTTGAAAATTATGATTTAAGTAGTATAGGTGCTCATAATACTTGAGTCAGGTGACCCCGGAATTTTCATTACGACCAAGAGTGCGATGTTTGAATCTCACCGAGTGACTAAAATTCACTACAATGGCTGTTTTGTATTGAGATTCGGCTGTTTAGTCACTTGATGAGACTCAAAAATTGCACCTCAGGTGACTAAAGCTCACAAAAATGGCTGTTTTTCAAAGAGATTCGGTCATTTTGGTGAGTAGTGGTACAGTTTATCTGAGTTTCTCTCTATCTGCGTCCCTTTCTTACTAGACTAGTTTGACAGAGACGCCGGGAAGGATATATTAAACCCAGGCCGGTCATGTTAGGGCCATTGGTGCTATAGATCACCGTTCGCAGGCGCCCCATGCTACGGGTAGCTTCAAACGGAAAGTAAAGCTTCAAGGGAACTTCAGATGTAACATGAAACTGTTACATGTCTCTTAGAATAAGTTATATTGATCAAGTGATAGTGTACTTAAGCTAATTAATGTTATGATAAAGAGCAGTTTCTCCTCAACCATTACGTGTCTTATTGCCCCAAAAACCTAACATCACACTCTAAGATCACAAAATCTGATCGTGATTCCATCCAATAGGGCAGGTTTCAAGGAATTCTTTGAAGAGAGATTCCGGGAAAACATATCTGGTACTAGACAATACACTGATACACAAAGAGTCGTGGCCTTAAGTTAACAATGTTACCTACATTGATCAGAGCTTAAATAGTCAACACAGGTAATCTTTGTTCAAGACACGTTCTTTGAAACTTCACGTTTTTGATGAGGGTTTATCCGCCAAATAGCAAAGATAGTGGAATTCCAGACAATGGCTCATTTGCTCATGAAATGTGTCCGAACGCACCCTCATGCCTATTTGCACAGTTTGGGTTTGTTTCATCCAATCTGCAACCCAGCAAACAATGCAGCAAACAATTGCTTATGATAGGTATTTTAGTTAAATAGGTAGTTTTAATGTTTTGTTTATTGAGAACGTGACGATATTTTAAGTAATGATCAATCCCTCCAAATAAATAAAGAAAACATGTGTCTAGCAGATCCAGTAGTTTTCAAACAGTTCAGAAATTTTCAAACAGTTACACTTTATGCTGACCTTATCATCATATCGGCCGGAAAACGCCATTTGCTAGGTACCTTCGCCAAGGATCTCCACGACGGTTGGTCTTATGCTGCTCACATCCATCGGTGTCCTGCGATCCTCACCAGATCGAGGGTCTACCTTGTGGGAGACCTACCAATACTTCGGTCGTCACTCGAGTACCTATCCGCTCCTATTGACCGACTACGGCAAAGCCAAAAGGAAGGGTTATGTTTTTAGCAGTCTATGTAAGTATGTTTGTATTTTTGACTGACATATTGTTATACTTTGCGTAGCAGCCCTACTCCACGCACTCGTACGCCATTGATTTCATCGACTTATCTGCTTTACGAGCGCCGAGTTTTACAACCGGCAATATTTACTCACGTAAACAGAACGTTTCTTTGTTAAAAGTTTACTTTATAACCCTGTTCGAACCAATATCAACTCAACCTTTCTTGCATTTACGAATTTAAGGCTCTTGGTATGGAAACACCTCTGATGGTTCTGTGACACTAAAGTTTGTTAAGGAGGTGTCGGATAAGCTTATTGGCATCGCGGGTGCCCAAAGCAAAAGGCTGAATCTCCCCCCCATTTTCCCCAATGGCTCAGTGGTTGTGTGCTGTTTAGTGTGTGGGTTTATTATCTTTTACATAAGAAAATGACTGTATATATCATTATGAAAAGAAAGTGACTCGAGCAACAATTGTGTTCTTCTACAAAGCATAAGTGCATTGTTTAAAACAAAAACGAAACTGCCATTCATTGACATGCCGTGTTTAGCAAATGAGTTTACTGAGACTATTTTGTCAACCCCTCTTATTACTGGTGGTATATGTCCAGCAGTGGGAAGTATATTATGTAGCTTGGATTCTTGGGATTATTCTTTTTATTAGGGAACTGTGTCACATACTCGGTCCACGAGAGCACTAACCCGGGCTTATACGGTTTATGTTTTTATTATGGCGGCATAAAATCACTTCGCGCTTTCGTGAGATTCAATTTGCTCGCATTATGAGCGTACGTGCGGTAATAGGCAGGTCCACACCAACCGAACAGCCTCGCGTGGCTCAAGTTGTTCTGCGATACGTTTGCCTAAGCGCAACAGCGTCGAGCTCGACGTCGAGGCTGTAACCGTCTCGCTCGCACGCTTGAAATTCACTCCCCTGCTAGATTCAGGAAGTCAAGCCAGATTTTAAAATTTACGATAAAACATTATTTAAGAATAATTTAAATTATCCTTTGCTACCGGAATACCAATTTATAAAACCTGTTTCATTTTCATTCAATGATTCTCTTAGCGATTCTCTTAGAGCCGTTGGTTTCCATGGGTGGCGGTGATATTTTTCCATCAGGTGACTAAATCATCATCATCATCATCACATCATCATCACATTAGCCAGCAGATGTCCACTGCTGGACACAGGCCTCTCCCTAAGATCGCCACAGCGACCGGTCCTGCACTGCTCGCATTCAGTGGGTTTCATCAACCATCATCAGGTCGTCGGTCCGCTATTGCATATGACAATAGAATTCTGTTGTCTAATGCCACGGCCACATGGGGCGTGTAAAATCATGGGATACATTTGCTGGTGCTTTCGTTTTGTCTGGTTGGAAACCACAATAACCCCGCAATGTAACATAACTGACCTCTTTCACTGGCACATGTCGCACGCTTAGTATTAAAGTGATCCATTTCTGAATAATACACGTCCCAAAATATCACCTTAATTAAAAGACATAGGGTTTAATTTTGGGAAATATCAAATTCAGAATTGAGTCACTTTAATACTAAGCGTGCGATGTGTGACCAAGGCATTACGAATGGAACAGAACGGAAAGCAATGGAATAGAATAGAATGGAATGAAATAGATTAGAATAATATTGTATTATAATTGATCACAATACAACAAAGATACATCAGAATAACAAGGAAAAAGAAACAAAACATAAAAACGCATTCGCATTTCTAGACTTAAGATCGATCTTAAAGAATCGAAGATCGACCGATCCACTTCGAAGTGGAAAGGCGAAAAAGGAGCCCCCAGCCGAATTCAGCGTACGCACATAAAGAAAGAAAGAAAGAAAACAGTTTATTCGGTGCTAAGACATACATATACACATACATAGGATGAACTTAGAACTAGAATACTGAACGGGTACCCACTCAGCATAATAATGCCGAGGCACGGCTACGTACCACGACCCAATGCTCTATCTATAATTAATAAATATATATCTATAATTTGTGCTAATTTTAATGTTTTAATGTGTATGTATGTGTATGTATGTATGTGTAAATTCTTTATTGTACAAAAAACATAAATTACAAAAAGAGATACAGTGATGTACAAAGGCAATGTTAATGTGATGTTAATGTTTTGTTTTATAAATATGTAAGATAGTCTTTAAGATATTTTTTCTATGGGCCTATGCAGCCTGAAATAAATTTATCTATTCTATTCTTTTCTATAGATACCGAGCTGTATTGTGCAGTTGGTGCGGACCCGTCTGTTTTAATCTTTCTCATGTGCCAGGGACAAACTCCGTGGCTAAGCGGCGTCTATCGCACGTTCATTAATGCTTCAAAAACTTGGCCCGTTTGTTTTCAAAACAAGTTTTACTACCTCCTGAAAGCCCGACCTCCCGGGCTACGTTAATTCTTCAGGAATATAATTAAAGATAACAAACTACTCGCTTTTACTCGCCACTCGGGTTTAATTTAATTTCAGATTTAATGAAAACCTTGATTTTTTTTTTAGGGAAAGTGCAAGTGTCATCGTCTTCATACTGTCTTTTAGACGACCAGATAGCCCAGAAGTTAGTGACCCTGACTATGAAGCTATAAGTTCCGGGTTCCTTTCCCGGAAAGGGCAAATATTTGTACGATGAATATGAATGTTTGTACCCGAGTCTTGGATGTTATATGTATTTAAGTATGCATTTATCTATATAAATATGTATACCCATAATACAAGCAGCTTTAATTGCTTACTTTGGGACTGAGTCAATTGGTGTACATTGTCCCATTTTTTTTTTATATTATATATTATATACTAGCGGACGCGCGCGACTTCATTCACGTAAAATTAGTAGCCTATGTCCGTCAGGAATAGTGTAGCTATCTATCTATAAAAGAATTCTTGAAATCGGTTCTCTAGGGTAATCTCTGGAACTACTCCAGAGATTACTCCCTACATACAAACAAACAAACAAAATTTACCTCTTTATTATATAAGTGTAGATTTCATACTGTGGGGAAAGACCTTACAAGACACTACTTACTGCATAATACGGTTGGCTTTGCTTTGGCGTGGGGGTCTTCCTTTCATATTCCAACTATACTATGTTTGCTTGCATATACATATAGACACGACAGAGTCAATTTAGAAAGAAAGAAAGAAAATTTATTTGCAAGAGACATGGTAACATAAAAACAGATGTTATGTAAATAAAATATGACCTACATATCTCGCCAACAACATCGGCATGCAAATTTTTTTTTCCATTATTAATTAACTAAAATAAATTTATCATTCGACTATTATTAAATTACATTATTACATTACATTATTGAATTCCATTATTTAATTCCATTATTAAATTACATTATTAAATTACATTACTAAATTACCTTACTAAGTTACATTATGAAATTACATTATTAAATTAAATTATTGCAAAAATAAATATTAAAATAAATTACAATTTGCACTTAAAAGTAAAATACTCTTGTATAGAATAAAAACTGCGCTCAACCAACCATCTATGCAGCTCTACGGAAAAAGACTTAAAAGGAAGCTCTCGAATATCATTCGGGAGCTTGTTGTAGATCCCTATGGCCATTGAGCTGCAGTTTTCCCTGCACAGCTTGGTGTTGTATTTTAATGGGCGTACGAGTCTGTTTGGATAACGAGTGTTAAATTTACATATACTTCCTAACTCTATTTAGCGTTGCAGCTATGTCAACCATGTTTAAAAACATGAAATGAGATGTGAGACTTGGTGGAACAACAATGGCTCCTCCCCAGCGGTTAATTTTATGACGAAAGAAAAACCCAACGCGTGTTGGCGTAGTAGCTAGGTGGTGGATTCGTGATCGTGAGGTACGAGCTCGATCCTCAGTGGTCGCCATGTACCAATGAGTTCTTCTAACGTATATTCTATAAAAGTAACTAGAATTAAATTAAAACGATGCCGGTACATGATATTTATTTCTCGATCACGTAACAAAATCCGAAATCACTAGAATGTGCGTGTGATGTGTTGCGCGGCGCGGCCGCCGGGCAAGTGGACGAGTCTTCTCCGAGCCAGCTCCCACCACGTCGCTGGGCGCTGCTTGTGTGCGTGCAGCGACGTCGGTGTGCGTATCCATATAACAATTCATTACCTAAGTAACTACAGTAACCAACGCTCTTGCGGTGAAGGAAAATATTGCGAGTAAACCAGCATATTCGTTCAAATTGACGTGTAACCATGATCCTGTCAGTTCAGTTTTCCTATAAAAGGAGTTACGGAGATCAGATGGCAGTCGCTCCAATATAAAAACCTGACCTGCTTACTCCGGAATCATGCTCAAAGCGACCCTATATCAAGAAACAGGAATGAGCGCTAGGAGGATAAATAAATAAATATAAATATCTTGGGACAATTTACACCAATTGCCCTAGTCCCAAGCTAAGTAAACCTTGTGTTATGGGTACTAGACAACGGATAAACATACTTATATATAGATAAATACATACTTAAATACAAATAACATCCATGACTCAGGTACAAACATTCGTGTTCGTCACACAAATATTTGCCCATACCAGGATTTCAACCCGGACCTCTTGCACAGGAAGCAGACACATGTGCCACTGTGCCATACAGGTCGTCGATGACACTAGGATGATGATGACACTATGGTTATACGGTATTAGTTTGAAATACACGCTTCCCGGGCATATTTATGTTCCAATATTGCATGATTAAAGAATTTTGCAATTTTGTACCACATAAGTTTCAAGAGGGCAGCCTTTAATCACACTTGCAAACGCGTGAAGTGGACTCCGAAAAAAAACCACAGTCTGCTATTCGGGGCCAGCGGGTAAAATTAATCTGAGCATTTTTTAAGCCGTCTAAACTTGTCTGTTTGATGCCAGGAGAGTTATTCTCTGAACGCAACAGCGACGAGCTTGACGCTTGGTTAGCGCCCTGTCTTGCTTTAGCGAGCTAGCTCGATTGAGCGCGACAGGGCGATGCCTCGACGTTGAGACCGACGCTGATGCGCTTAGAGAATAACAGTACAGTGCTCATTATCGTGTTCACGTCTCGGACCGCGATCACGGTGTAAGTTACAAGCTCATAGTGGTTTTGGATATCCGGAGTCCGCAGTGTAATAAAACGACAACAACAAATATTCTTTATTGTACACCACATAAAAATACAACGAAAACAAATAAACGAATTAGAAAGGTAGACAAAAGGCGGTCTTATCGCTTAGGAACGATATCTTCCAGACAATCAAAAATACAAACAAACAGACAAAAATCTGACGGCATAAAAAAGACCATAAAAATATTGCTCTAACGATAAGATTAACACATTAAGAATGGAGGGATAAACTTACCTTTGCCATTAGATAACTGTTGTCACCATCGTACATCCGTCTTAGCCCTCTGGGTTGACAACGCATCTACAATCACTTCGACGTTGCGTGTGTCTATAGGCGGTTGTGTACACTAACCATCAGGTGACCCACTTGCTTGTTTGCCTTCTTATTTCATAAAAAAAAGTCCAATATAATTTTGTAATCGCATTTTTTTGATGTTTCTATAAATTTACGGTTTTCGGATTTTCTCTTTATTTATGCCGTGATACCTCGCTTCCGGCCAAATTTTATGGTTCTAGGTCAATAGGAAGTAGGTACCCTGTAGGTTTTTGATTCCCCTGTGAATGTATGATATTTGTACAATAAAGAATTTACATACATAAATACTGTAAACCTTCAAAATACGTATACGATTTACATGGGCCTTATTGAAGACACGATAAAAACAAAAGTTGATCCACAAACAATTTATTCTTAGAGTTTTACAAATTTTAGAGGGTAAAATCACCGAGTAGAAACCCTAAAAAACAACAACAGAACAAATAGGACAAACTAAAAATATAATAATAACACTTCGCACAAATTAAATTACTAAACGCTCTCGAAAGAGTTTGTAGGTACAGACATACAGACAACCAAAGTAAATTGTGTCAGAAGCGTTTAAAAAGGCGAATGATTGCTCTTCTGTTACAAGTCAATGCACATTATCAACACCATAAAACGCCTGTTATTTGTTATGACATTTATCGTGAAAAGGTTCTAGAGTGAGCCAGAGTTTAGTTTGGTTAACTGTAAAACTACCTCTGTATTAATTTTACGGAATTCCAGTAATGGCCTTGATAAACTCCACATACTCAACGACGTTTGTGAACATGGTGACTCGGGCGTCCATGCAATTTGGATTGAATAAATACGACGCCAGGCCAACCAGGACGTTGTCACGAACGAGGGGGCTGCCGGAATCACCCTGCAAATTTTTTTTTTAACGGAAGACAAAAGGCATGTTGGTAACCTCAAACCTGATGGAAAGTGATCCCCACCAACCGCCAGTCAAGTTTAGTTCATCTGAGTTTATCTCTATGTATAGTCGACAAAGAAATTGCTTAACCACTTTTCGCCCGTATTACAAAGGGATAAGGTTCAAAAGTGGTCAAGCAATTTCTTGGTCGACTATACGTCACTTTCGCGTGACACTAGTTGGCAAGAAACGCAAGGACGGATAAGTAAGCCCTGGGCCGGTCATGTTAGGGCCACCGGAGAACCTGAGTGACCCCAAGAGATTAGCTGATCTGTTTCTTTTAGTTCCACCCCTATGTGCGTACGTAGCTCTCATTTGTGCTAACCTACTAAACGCAGTAGCAAGCTATTACGGACCAAAAGTGGCCAAGTAATTTCTTGATCGACTAAACGTATCTAAGTAATTAACTTTTTTGACCACATAAGAGATATATTTTGCTTTAATAAAATGTTTGACCCATTAGTATCTTTTAATGGATACCAGCTGTCTAATGGTTAAACAACCTCTCTGTTTCCATCACTGTCACTACATAATATAAATTCGCTATCTGTTCATATCTGTCTTTATTGCATCTTCAGCCGTTTTCTCCTTCTAAACCACGCAACTGATTTTGATACGATTTTCACTGTCATTCAGATATTTTTTATGTTTTATGTGCTTGCGTGCGTGCATTCTATTATACTCTTTCGAAACCCGCTTATCCGGGTCGCTAGTTATTATATATATTTTTATTTTTCAAACCCAATCTTCTAGCTCCCGGCAAACTTCTTGAGCACTGACCTTGACTGAGCAGTAGCCGCTTCTAGTACTACCCGATTTATGCCCAAGATGCTTGCCTGCAACTATACTTACATAGCATAATCCAGGTTTATCTTCAACCCGTGTAGTGCAGATGGTAGACATCATCATCTCACTATAATTAGGATCCACCAGCAACTCGTTGAGTATAGAATCATTATTAACCTTATCCAAACATTCTCCAAGATATAGAGTGAGAAGATCTACTTTCATCAATTCCTTGGATCCTCGACCAGTCTAAAATTTAATAATCCGTTTAAATTGTATATTTGTATACTCAGAAATGAAATCCGAGCGTTTACGTTTCATCATCATCATCATCAAAGTCACAAGAAGTCCACTGTTCGACATAGGCCTCCTCCATGGATTTCCAAAGTGACCGGTTGGAAGCAGCATGCAACCAGCGCCTTCCTGCAAAGTTCTCGAATGGCGGCCGCGTATTGGCAAGCGCAGCGTAGAACGACCAGCCACAAGATGGTCCGATGACCTCATACAGGTTTACGTTTAGCACTACATTATTCTCATTTTGGTAAGAGTTAATCATTAGTTACCTCATCTCTTCCTTTGCCAGCAAATGCATGTGGGGCATCATACTCGTACCATTCTTGCGGCAGCTGCAATGGCTGCACAGTTTCACTGAAGGTTAGTGGTTGGGTCAGCCTTACCAGAGCAATATCATGTACTGGGAGCTCGAATTCCGTCCCCACGTAGTATTCTGGATGGTATACAACAATATCGTATTCGTACTCTTTACTGTTGCTGATTTTCTCGCCGCCCACCCATACCCCACCGTCTAGGGTTTCGTTGCTAAAAAACAAATAACAAACACGATAATTATTTTTCAGAAAATAAGCAATACAACCGCTCCTGTACTGTCCTGTACTATATTTCTATTCCAATTTCCGGTCTTCTTTTAACACTTCCTGTTGAAGGGTTTACATTTCATATAACGGTACCCGGTCAAGACTATTAAGTAAGTATGTGTAATTATGGATATTAGCTGTCCGAATTAAATGATTTCATTTCATATATCACTGTAATTTGTAACATTTCATGTGACCAATCTTGGTCACTGGTACAGTTGCGTTTATGCTAGAATTCTGTAACGAATCTTATAGCATAGCCCTCTCTGTTTGATAATGGATGAGCTTGAGATGCTTATTACAACATATTGAATGGCTTCTAACAATTTCTAGCAGGATTGCCAACGGGCAAGTGATATTTTTGGTGTTCTAAGCGTCCCTAAGATGACCCTTAAACCTGTATTCTACTGCCGAGGTATTGAAAACAGCTGGAAAGAGCTATTAAGGTTGATAGTGTAACTACGGAATCCCAAAAACAGAGTCTGTACTTACAAAACGCAGTGGGCAGCCGTTGCGAGCCACCTGTCAGAAATTATTGCAGCACCGCAGTTAGAGAGATGAGCAAAATATGGATACTCCTTAATATCGGCTTTTGTGCCGAACAGGATGCGAGAAGACAAGTCCCCAGCTATTGGAATACGAGTACAAAAACAAAAATCGAAATAAGTAAATACGAAATTAAGAATACCTTTCTAATCTGTATCTATTCATTAAGGCTGCAATGCTATCAGATCTTCAGACAACCGAATAAATACCTTAAGTTTATAAATCAGCCACTCTACGTGTTTCTCACTCTCTCAGCATAAATACTACATGTGCTTGTCTTGTAACTTTTAATTAAATAACTTATAAAGCCTCTTGTATAACATCACCTATCTTTATTGGTAGTTAGACAATGGGTAACTGATGAAATTTTGCAAAACATAAAATGACTGTAGAAGTAGCTGAACCGTTGATGAAGTTAAAAAGACCTACACAAGTTCTGTCTCTCTTGACAGCAGACTCTTGTATAGAATAACCTTTTCGCATGTGCAGATATATCTGATGACGGCTGTACAAAGGGAATACGCTGATTAGGTAATTAGTTCTTACCATCTTGAGCGTTTAAAACTGCCAACAAACTCAGCCAAATGCTTAGAAGCATAATCATCTTGAAAAATACCCTAATGACTGGATTGGGCTCTCCATTAAAACAGTTTATAAGGAACTTATACACATTCTTTGAATACTTGTATTGAAGTGAACGTCATAAAAATATGAAACTACGTCGATTACCTGTAATAACTAAATTATCAATTGGAATGTGCGTTTAAAACTGACACTTTCACAAATTGTTTTCACACTTGTAGATACACGTGTGAATTACGTCAGGTGTTGGCTTACCCCTTTATTCATAAATGCTTCGTAAACGTTCGTTAGTTAACTTTTTTTATGTCTTTATCCGTCATAGTGGAGTTTGCCCTCAAATGAAAGGGAGAAAACATTTGTTAGCTTAAAAAGATTGTTAAGGTTTTATGAATAAGAGGGTAAGATTCTATGTCATCAATAATCAGATGCAAAATGTATTTTATTAGATACTACTAATTCTGGAGGTCCACGGGGGAGGCTGGGGAGGGGACCTAAAAGCCAGCTGGATCAACGACGCTCTATGTTGAAAGCAAAAACAAAATTAAATGTTTAATCTATTTTCCGGGGGATGTCGCTCTCCCTTCCGCCAACCATCCTAACGCTACCGTAGAATATAAATAATTAAATTGAATTATTAGGTGTCAATAGACTTCCTCTCTTCGGTAAGCTGTCTAAGCCGTCTGAGGCTAACAGCACAAGTCCATTAAAGAAAAAGTCTTAATAATACATACACATAGCAACCTGCTAATGGTTATATTTGTAAAACACAGAGGGCGCTTCTTTTGATCTATTCGAGCAATGTACAGTCAAAGAAATACATTCACGTACCACCGTAGAACCATGGGGTCCCAACTCGAACAAAATATAATTAGTACTAAATGACGATCCATAGATGGCATTACAGGTATCATCTCGAGATTAAGAGGTATTAAAACCACACAAAAAGGGTAAATCAGTTGCTAAAAATAAAACAGATTGCTTATTTGATTTCCAAAAATGACTATTACCACAAGTTTGTCACGTTATTTTATACAATTATTATTATTACGTTATTACGTTACTGAAATTATTATCACCAGAATATTTAGCTGTCCATTTTACGTAGTAGTATTCCAAAATATCAGTAGATGGCGCTTAAATTTGAATGCGAAGCTGTTTTCCAGTGCTAGACGTCAAAACATAAATTATGCGGTTTGTTTCTTAATTTTCAAACGTAACGTAACGGAAACAGGTTTATTTATTTTTAATTATTATTGAACAGAAAGTAAAATAATATTTTAGTCAAATATTCAAAGAGCTTCTGGGTTTTAAGAAACAGAAAGAAAAATATGACATGCTGTTACAATGAACAAAACGCACAGACGTTGGTATAAAATTCTTAAATCTATGGTGTAAAACAAATTTATTGCAAATTTTCACTGTCAAATCTTGACTGTTGTATTTGTCTAGGCTCGGAATCATGGCGTGAGGTGCGTGTCGGGTTTTCTCCTCGTATGCCCAAGTGCTGCGGTTCCCTTATGGACTCCTCCGGGGGAAAAGCAGCTCTTGGGCCGGTTCATCCTGGGTTTCGGTCAATGATTTCTTAGCCTACATGGTGCTGGCTAATGGCTATTAACCTGACGGGGGAGGGGCAGGGGTTTGAGGGAATATATAGTTGAAGGCAAACAACTTGAGCATAAATCGAGTGGAGGGGTATGTTTGCGCATACACATTTGTACTAGAAACAGTTACTGCGCAGTCAAGGTGAGTGCTCAAATTGTTTGCGGGAAACTGTACCGAACAATATAGCTTCAGATACATTGGCTCAGAAAAAAAAAGGATCATGGCGCCTAGAAAATGCACCTATTTTATGTGCAATTACCAACGATATTATAATGCATGGATGTACAATGTCATACTAAATGTCAGCCGAAAAACGGCCCGACAAATGAGAATAAGTTGACGCCAATGTTCAAAATGTACACTCTTAATTGACTTTTTAAATGTTCTTTAATTTCAACCTTACTACGACGCCATACTGTATAAAATGGTATAAAATTATCATTTATAAAGTTTTGTCGCAAATAGGTTTTTTTATTATTGCATTTCTAAAAATATGTCTGGCAGCTTGAACTTATAAAAAAAACATTGGCATTGAAATGGCGGTTGTCTTGTCACAATGAACAGAGACTAATAGAGTCGCAGTTCTCCTAATTCAACAGTTAAATATTTTAATTTTAGATACTTGTAGAAACTATTATTAGTTTTTATTTTATTAATAACATAATGACAATTAAATGTACTTTGAAGCATAAAACTAATTAAAAAACCACCACCAATACCATTGAAATGAAAGAATGAATGTTTGTGTGTTTATTACACATAAATGACTACCCACCTACTGACCCGAAATTTGGTAGCTGGATAGCTTTTGTTTTGGATGACCAAACTTTTTTTTACGGTTTTCCACCATTTCAGTTAACATTGTCAGTTACGGAGATAAAACATGGTTTTGCTAAGTTTCTTCATAGCATGGAGAGACTGCATCACAAGTCTGAAAAATACGCTGAGACTCATGAGCTCAGATACAACACGACCACGAGTGAAATGATGGTTTTTGAGGCTGGTAAGAGGACATTTTCCAAACTTCCGGCAATAACCCAGCCTGCATTTCGCTCAACTTTAAGTATCTACGCCACTTCGTCACTAAAGATCTGATTGTATACTTTTTGTGTACCACTGGACTGGGAACATGTTAAATTATAATTATTTATTTTGTAAACTAAACGGTTATTTAACACGTCCCCAGTGGTATTTCCGTGAAATCAAAATAATTCTTAAATGCAATGTCTTTATTTACAACCATGTACAAACATAAAAGTTAAATATATGCGCCCAATCTATCTATACATATAATAAAATCGTTAAGACAAAACTTCAGTACATTGAAGATTTAAAAAAAAGAACCACCCAGGGCGACTTAAAATGAGTAACTGAACACGATAAGACCATTTAAAAAAAAAATTGTTTGTTTGTTTGTTTGAACGCGTATCACGTACAAACCGCTGAACGTATTTTGATGGAATTTTCACAGGCCTATTTAAATAAATCCAGAATACAACTTAGGATACAAAAAATTTTTAAAAAGGGGAGGAAGGGGGAAAAACGGGGTGGTGACCTTTGTATGAAAAAAATTAAAAGATTGTTTTAGACTCATGAAACTCAGAATCCATACTTACTATTTAAAATTAAGAAACACCTGTTTCAGCATTTTTTTCAAATCGCTTTCAGAAAAGCAAAAAAGTGAAACTAGTGTTTAAAAATACTTAACTTCATAAAGCTTATAAATGCAATGAAATCCATTCGTCTTTACTGAAACTCAACACTTTAGTCCTATTTCTGTTAATGTTCCAAAATTTTATTTTCTAATGGATTCCAAATGTTACAAGTCCCAAAAACTTTATTAGGACTCTGTTATATTTTCCGAATATTTTTCAAAATGAAAGCAAAAAGAATTTGTTGAGCTAGGTAAAATTAGGTAGGTAAAATTCTTGATTACTAATTTTAACATTCCTAATTTTCTACTAAACGTGATTTCTGGCATATGGAAAACAGCAAAATCAGGCATTTAATAAGAATTTGCATGAATATTAAATTAACATTCAAGCGGCTCTATAGTTTCTTTGTTCTGAATCTTTCAATCATTGATATGGTAAGAAGTTCCCTAGTGGCGTGCTTGTTGAGGCTCATCTCAGTGCCTTGTCTCTTTACCATTCCTGGGCGTGGCAGCATAGTGGCCAAATCATGACGTTGCCTTCCTCAGGGTCGAATGTTTTGGAGTCACAGCCCCCGCTGCTGTTGCCAGCGATCCCTCAAGCTAGGGAGGAAACTATGACCCCTTTTTAAACCAAGGTCACACGGTTGATGGCCTTGGTGCTCTCTGTCATCTTCTCCGGCTAGGATCGGCTCTTTCCCTCTCTCTTTCCGCTTCTTCGTTTTGTAACATGACTTGCTCGCAGAAAGAAGTAACGGCCTGTCCTTTTGCGTCTGTTACCAGTAAAGTAGCCGCTACAACTATTTGGACCTCCAAGGTTCTCGGCTTTGACTGCTACAGAGGGCATTCCCAAAGATTATGCTGGGCAAAATCCACATCCAAACCCTAATGTACCCGGCCAATTCGATTTAAATACTCACCGTAACAACCCTGCCCGGTAAATACCCGTCTTAATCGAAAAGTGACGAACTTTTTTGCCTCTTAAGCCAGATTTCGAATTTCAGCAGGTCAGGACCAATTACACGTTGACGTACACTTTGCGGTTTTTGTAGTCGCGCGCGCCACTGTTACAGCACTCGCCGGCACTCCTGTCATCGCACTTCAACAACTGTGTACTGTGTGACACTTCGTATGCGATGGTACAGATTGCTTCACAAGAGCTAGCCCCCAATTCTGGCGCCCATCGAGATTGATCTGACGTTTGTGATGTGTCAAAATATGACAGATTTTGAAGGGATTTGACACCTCTTTTTGGCTTATGTCGAGTGTGACTTCATCTCTACTGACGCGAGAATTGCCCCGGAGCATCACCAGATTAACAAGATATTGTTAATCTTGTTAGTATTGTTGTTAAAGTTCTTAAATAAAACTTGTATTATTTTTTCTGACGCATAAAAAATCTTTACACTACATTTGGATGGTTATGCGTCGTGATTGTCTTAAAACACGATTTTGATAATCACTTATTGTATCAATCTGTACTTAGTCAGTTTGTGATGCACACACAGATATTATCTTTCACTCATTCAATCCATTCGTGACAGCTCGTGTGAGCCGAGCTGTACAGTCAAGGAAATTGAAACACGTACCACCGTAGAACCTAGTCGAAGAGCCATACGCATGACATTTGTATGACATAGCGTGGCGTTTAACGCGTCGCGTTATTGTGATAGGGTTCTAAGGTGGTACGTGAATATATTTCCCCTACTGTACACTGTCGCATCCATATCCGCTAGGATGTTTGGCGGAGGGAACCGTGCCAGAACTGTTACCGCCTCAAAACCTTATGATTTTTTCTCAACGCTACTAGGCGTGAGACTATAAGATACACTCTTTTTTGCATACCACAAAACCGTTTAAACTACAATACGGCAATAAATATTGCACATCGGCTATATTCGGATTTGTATTTACTCACCCGCGTGCGACAGAGACGACGCTATATGAAGCCGAAATAGCCGATGTGCAATATTTACTGCCGGGTATTGTAATGATAATGAAGATTTTATAAATATATAAACAATAAAATGTTATTAATTAATAGATAAGTTGTAAATAGCTAATAAATAAACAAGATTGTATTTGTGTTTCATTTACTTATACAAATATAAACAAATAATGGTGCTGATAGACTTGAGCTGACTTGTAATATAGTAGAAAATCGAGCATTTGCTGTTTTTAAACACCTGCACGCTACCTATTTTTTATTCCTTTTGTGAGCTTTGTAACATTTGTGAGATTGCTCATTATAAAAGAATACTCAAGTCCATTAGGACTCATTTGGTCGATCGTGAGAATCATGACGGCGACGACTGTATAAGTCGAATACAACCTTATTGCAGACCCACAGGGCTGGACCACTAAGGGAAGATGCTAATTACGTAAAAAACGTTTTGCCGACGCAACTTAACAATTGACTATTTTATACATTTTGACGTTACAGTAAGGTTTTAAATCTAATAACTACAAACGGTCATTAAAATTACTAATGTGAATTTGTGTTATTAGCGTCAATCTGTTATCATGTGTCAGGCCATCTTCTTTTTTTCCTTTAATGGCGGCCACGAGGCTTGTGCCAATGTCAATAAATACAATGTAATTGTACTGTTCAAAAGACCCCTTTCCCCCGCCGGGTGCGGCCATCATTTATTTATAGTTTGACACTGTCATCCACGGGCTATAATAATAATTATATGACGTCAGTTTCGAGAAAATTGGTAGATTGAAATAAATGCCATCTATTGACACTACGACATACTACAGAAGATACTTTTTTACGATACGGTCCAACAGTCCTGTGTTACTAATGCCATCTGTCCATCCCACTAGGACAATAAAATAGCGCTCGCTATTGCGCTCCTTACGAACATACCAAAATCTAGAATGGGATCCTGTCTCTGTATTAGTATAATATTATTATCCTCTGTGGTAGAACCTAGTCTAATAGACATACGCATGACATTTGTATGACATAGCGTGGCGTTTAACGCGTCGTGTCATTGCGACAGGGTTCTAAGGTGGTACGTGAATGTATTTCCCCTACAGTACACTCTCAGCGGCCCTAACATGACAGCCCAGGTTTAGTTTAACCCCTCCCTGTGTCTCTGTCTAACTAGTGTCATAAGAAAGGGACCCAGATAGAGATAAACTAAACTTGGCCAGTCATTTTAGGGCCACAGGTTTGCTGGGAACTTGTCATTGGTAACATAAATGTCATTGTATGTTCGTTGCCACCAGAAGAACTAAAGTCTGTTCATCCACAATTGTCCTATCATGTAAACTAAATTCTAACTAAAATTTCACTTTTCTAGCTCGAATCTGATGCGATCAGAGAATTACCGCCCTTGGCACACTTACCAATGATTAGCTAGTTCTAAAAGCTATAGATGCAGTTTAAAATAGATAGATTTGGAATTGAAGAAGGAGGAAGCCTTTGCCCAGCAGTAAGGTACATAATTATGTATGTACGCGTACATATATATAGGACAATGAAAGTATGTACTTTGTTTACTGATATTAGTATACCAGTTGTTTTAATAATCCGCCGTTTTACATCTTTTTAGGTTACTTAAATAAAGTTTTAAATATACATTGAAATAAAACAATTTAAACGGTTTATATCGCGTGTATTGTAACGAATCTAATTCCCAACGTTTCGAGCCCTTTACAGGTCTCATGTTCACGGGTAGACTGACAAAAAACTTAGAATACAAACTACCCGATTTTGAAAAATAATTGAAAAAATTAGATTCGTTACAATACACGCAATTTCAATGTCTACAAGTCGCGAAAACATAAGAAAATCATTTTTAAATATATTTCAACAAATGTAACAAAAATCTCTTACAATGAATCAATTTCATATTCTTAAGTGCTTTCCAATGAAGCTTTCAGCGGTCGGATTAGCTTAAGTAAACTAGCTTATTTTCTGGTGTAAAAAGTATGTTATGCTCATCACGAAAATATTCTACTTTCTTTTGCCTTGGGTCGTCTCTTTACAACAGGCAGCACGCCTCCGCTTCAATCTCACTTTTACAATCCACGTCTCACCGTAAACTGTCAGCTTTATTGCGGTCCAGATGACTGAGTTATTGTCAGAAATCCGTTAACAGCTTAAGCGTATCGCATCGCATCTTCTCTTAAAAGAATGCGATGCGAAGCACTGGGGTTTTTAGCTATTGCAGATTGTAGCCGTCGCGCAATTGCATAACACTTGCATTAAAAGCGGTAAATTATGTCTTTAAACTTAATGGAAACCGGGGTTAGTATTCTTGTATTTTCTCCTCCCAAACTCAACGATTAGTTGATTTTTTTTCCAAAAAAAAAGACACGTAAATTATCCATGGCCTTAAGTTTTCATTTGTAAAATTAAACACAAAATCTATTGATTTTAGTTACTGATGGTACTACTGGTGGTAGGACCTTGAGCAAGGTCCGTCCGGATCTCTACCACCATCTTGCTAGCTAATTTTGCCGCTAACCAGCAGTGCTTGCACTGTTGTGTTCCGGTGTAGAGAGTAATACAACTGGTGCAATTACTGGCACAAGAGGTATTCCATCTTAGTCTTCTGGGTTGGCATCCTCCTTGGTGTTGCGAGTGTCGCCTTGGTATGGGCGGTAGTGATCACTTTTCATCGAGTGACCCACTTGCTTGTTGCCTTCCTATGTTGTATAAATAAAATACTTACTAGATCATGAATATCGATTTGCAATTGATCGATTTCTTTTTTTCAAATCGTCAGGTAGCTGACGTCATCGTCAACGCTGCCACGTTGCTAAATACTTAGTTTTAATTATGCACGATTACTTTTAACTAAGTCCTTTTATCACATTGCTCTGTAATCTCGTTTTGAGAAGAAGAAAAAGACACTGCTGAGTTTCTTACGGCGCTTCTTTTCAGAAGAATCTTCTATTTTCCGAAACGCTATTAGAATCAAACATCTTAAAGAGCCTGCCTATATGGCCTACTTGCAAAATAAATTTTCCATTTTCATTTTCACACAAAAGCAACATGGGGAACCCATCCCTAACACTGAAGGTAGGTGAGCGATAAACGATAACACGTGGTGAGGACGTAATAATTTGAGGGTTCGTGTTATTATGCGTTCTCAGGGCAAAGGTTGAGTGATTATTTTACGCGTTTTCACGTTGAGCGTTAATTTTAGTTAAGTTAGAGCATGCCTCCTTTCGTCCCATTTCGTAGGCAAATTTGGAAGCCATTTTGATGCTAGTCACTAAACCCTGTTATGAGGTTGGAAAACCATTCAACGCAACTGAAAGTGTTCGTATTGATTGGAAAAAAGCACAACTTCGAAAATTTGCGGGTGGCAAGATCTTGTACAAGCTCTCTGGATTGGCAAAGCATCTGCAATCCCTTTGGTGTTGCGGGTGTCTATGGTTGGTGGTGATCACTTACCATCAAGTGGTCCTCTGCTCGTTTGCCTTCCTTTGTTGTATAAAAAAAATCTTAGCATTTATTACAGCATTTGGATGAAAGCACGAACAAAGCGGTATCTTTAAAACGTAAAGGCTTCATTGTTTAATGCGACTGCATATTTCACGTTTACGCCCTGGTCATAAGGGTTGAGTTATACGAGTACTAATACATTGACTCGTGTTACCGTCGCTGTCACCTCGGAAACCATATTAACCTCGCAATGTAACGTAACTGACCTCTTCCACTCGCACGAGTGACCAAGGCATTAGATGCAACAAACTGGAACAATTTACCTTGCTACTCCGCGAAACGAATGCTGCGCACGTGCAAGATAGCTGCGTCTCATCATCATCATCATTCAGCCGAAAGACGTCCACTGCTGGACATAGGCCTCTCCCAAGGATCGCCACAACGACCGGTCTTGTGCTGCTTGCATCCAGCGGGTTCCTGCAACGATCACCAGGTCATCGGTACACCTTGTGGCGGGTCTACCTACGCTGCATCTTCCGGTAGCTTCCGGAGCTGCGTCTGTGCGATATTTATTTTTTCATGCAAAAGCCCGCCCTCCTCCGCTTCCACATGATACAACATCTATCACACAGACCCAACTATACACAACCACCACTAAACACAAAAACAACACGATCTACGCGCGTTTAGCATTAGATGCAGTGTATTCAGCCTTCGAGCTTTCGCAAAATGCATGTATTCAAATGAACAGATTTATGTCTATTACTGGATGTACCATATCAGTCCATAAAATCAATAGTTAATAAAATAATTACCTCGCGTTGCCATATCAGAAAATTACTTTTTATCTACACACATATCGTAAGTGCTCAATAACGCGTTCAAAATCCGTTGGAAATGACCAGCATTATTACAACCAATTTTATTATAAGAAATTTCTTGTTTGTGGTAGTAGGCAAATCTGTACTGTAATGGTCATTATAGTACTGTAATGGTCTGAATGTACTGTAATAGTTATTACAGTACCAATTTCTGTACTGTAATGGTCATTACAGTACCGACTTCTGTACCTTTATGAGTTTAATTTGGGACAGCTGTCAAAATTCAAACGGGTCAATATTCTAGTATCCATAGATATTAAAACAGTTATCGATACGATACGTCAATCCAGTATGTTTTATTTAATATAAACGCACGACATTTGATCTTGAGTGACATGAGGATAGGGACTTAATGCGTTTGTCTATGATTTAAAAAAAAAGTTCGGCTTGACGTATGGATCGAATCGCTGCCATTACTGTTGTCATTCGTTTGTTGGTTTTTTGCTGTTACGGTTTTTTGCAGTTATGATATGTGTGTAGATAAAGTAATGTATGCAACTGTACATTATTAAGTCTTAAAACACTCGTGTGATCCTCATATGAAACTCGCTAACGCTCGTTTCATAAAACCACACTCGTGTTTTAAGACCCCTCATTATGCAACAGTTGCATAAAATACTATTGATTTTGATATTGTTTTACTCGTATTATTCGCTGAATAGTGTAATTATGTTTGAATTGTGGCATAATTACACTATCCAGAAACTATAGTTCTGCGGATGTCTCAAGCCGGCCGTGTTTACGCATAATGTCGGCGTGTTACGGACTACCCAGACAGGGTTGACACTGGTAAATTGCGTTAAGTGCTTTACCTCAATGGCATTGACTGCAACTGAGACAAATGTCTAACAAATCGCACGTACATAGGCACAGAATAAATAATAGTACTAACGTACAGAAACTTCTCTTTTTCGACCACCATTAAACGAATTCCAACTTTATGATCAGGCACAAAAAGTTCGTATTACTTCATAAACATTCGCCAGGTGGCATGCGTCAAAAGGAAGGCGTCGCCCGCGCCCGCCTTCCACCCGCAATGCCCTGGCGCACCGCACCGCTAGGGTTGGGCTGCTTGCAATAATACTATCACAACGCGCGACACAGAGTGAGCGGGCACGCGCGCGGCAAGCCGGCAACCTACTGCGATTAACCTATGGCATAGATAATGCGGCGAACGCACCTACAGTGCGGAGTGGAACACCCCTGACAAAGGTACGTATATACACTAAAAAAGGGACAACCGAACTAGTTTGATTACTCGTGATCATGGTTAATGGTAATCAAAGTTCGTTTTAATTAGCAAAACTATTTGCTACTGATAAACGTTTGATGAGCTATTTACAAATCAAGAGTTAGGTAAGGTGTAACGAATAGTTCGGTAGTCACTTTCTTTATGTAATAGGTAACAAAACTTTGGTTACTTGTAACAAAACTGATTTTTTTTTGTGTATCTGCAGGGTGGTCGGCCATTCGTTAGCGCGTCCACTGTTTCTAATTACCGTTGACGAAATACATGTCTGCAGACATGGACTTCAGGAAAGAACAGAAGATACACTCGGAGTTCATATTTATTTTAGTAGAAATTGATGATAAATATCATTTACTTGGTGAATAGATTATCTATTATAAAATGGATTGACTTGGCCATCGCACTAAGCAATCTTACATAATATTTACTGTAAAATGTATTGCTCGTGAGTTACATTGTGTTTTCATGCGATGGCCAAGTCAATCTATTTTATTTAAACATAAACGATTTTAAATATTAATATGGTCACTATAAAATGTTGTTCGATTAGCTAATTACGTAATAACTTAAGACAAAAGTAGGGAATCAATCGATTTGGTATTACATGGATCTCATAACTTTTTACGGTAGAAGAACTGAGTTGCGAGACTTTGTTTTCTTTACAAGTTTTGTTTTTGATGGCATCTCATTTCTTTCTGTAGATAGTCCTTCTTTTTTTCCTTTCCAGTACCTTTTGCTTCTTAAATACCAACAACGATGGTCATTGTAGCTTAGAAGCAGCAGTAGATTACAAATTACCGGGTGAAGCATTTAAGACAATTACTTACCACCAGGGTAGCCGCTTACCTGTTTTGCACTTGTATGCTCATTGTAGCTTAGGAGCAATAGCAGATAATTTGTAATCTAACACTGTTTCTAAGCTACAATGTGCATACAAGTGTAAAACAGGCAAGCGGCTACCCTGGTAGTAAGTAATCATAGTAACCGCCTTACCTGGTAACTTGTTATCTACTACTGCTGCTAAGCTATAATGATTACAAATTCGACAATCTACTACTGATTCATTCACTGCAAATGTTAACTTTGTTAATCCTATTTCTTACATGGGATTACAAAGTTATTTATGCAGTTGGTGTATTTAGAAAACTGGACAGAAATTGCAAAATATTTAGGTTTTTCCTTAATTTATTACACTAAACACTAATTGTGTTCTAAATTTGAAGCTTCTATGTCTACTAGAAGTGCCTTAAAGATTTGATGATCGGTCGATCAGTCAGTGAGTGACAAATTAAGAAACTTTGACTAGTTATAATTCTTAAACTACTACTTCACATTGAATGAAATTTGAAATATACCGTGTTTATACACACTGCCTGCTTAGTTACTGAAAATACAGGCTTCTAGTTTAATTGTCATCGAAGTTATAAAGGGTCGAAAATGGTCTGAACTGCTTCGAGAAAAGTGTGGTACGGCCGTGCCGCTTTTTTTTGCTAATATTAAATTATGGTATTCCTATTAATTATGTATGACATCCTATTAAAGTGTAATTTTTATTTTGGAGCACATTGTGATGTTTCTCGCCAGACGAGCCGTATTCAATTTCTCTTTTGTAGTCGTACTGCTTGAGTATGTCATGCTCGCTTAAAGGGCATTGCTTACGGTGGCGTCGTTGACCGGGTCGCCACCTTCCCTGCAATATGGTTGAGGGAGACGATGGCTGAGATACGCGTCATACTCGTGATCGGGTGCTGTTTGTGGGGTCCGGACTATTCATGCTGCAAAGACTAATGTAATTCTCAAAAAGCCTAAAATGTAGGTACTTAAATGCGGTTTTATGTGGGAGACTTCATCGTGTTGTCTATTTATTTATATTTATATATATAACTAAATATAGACATATATTGAGTTGTTATTGTTATATTACTGATTTTGTTGGATTTTCACCATTTTTTTTTTTTTGACATGAATCAGGGACCACATACATCCCGATTCTAATTTCTTTGACCTGGGGACCCTATACATCTCTTGGTCAATCTGTACTAGTGCCAGTTCGTTCAATATGCTTAAAGCTTGCTGTGCTATTTATTATCTTTTTTTTTTCTCACACTTTATGTGAACTATTGTTATGATTGTGTATATTGCTCTGTAATCTTGTTTTCAAAAGAGAAGGAAAAAAAGATAAACTGCTGAGTTTCTTGCGGCGTTTCTTCTCAGCAGATTCTTCCATTTTCCGAAGCGCTAGTAGATTCAGACATGTAAAAGAGCCTATATGGCCTACTTGCAAAAATAAATTTTTCATTTTCATTTTAAATTTTTCATTTTCATTTTCATTTTCATTTTCATGGTGAAAAAATATTCCGTGCCCCCACAATATCAATAATATAATATTCTGTCAAATTAAAATGTGGTATTCAATAAAGAATATTGTATTGTATTGTATTGTATCATGGACTATAGTTTCATTTAAGATACGAGGTATAATATTCTTTTAACACTCGTAGAGTTATTAATGAATTCTACAAGAGGAAAAATAGATGCCGAAGTATACAATAAAAATAAAAACATTTTAGTTTATTTTGCAACCATTTATTTGGTAGGTAGAGTCACAGAACCACATAAGTGACCATTAAAATGGAACTGAGAGAGTGACATTTTTTGAATGGGAGGCATACAATATTATGCACCTTACTGCTATATTCATAAAGGGTGTAACATTTAGGTCGGTTTTCTCAGTTCCATCTTTAATGGTCGGTCAAGTTTGTTGCTGAGTGTACTCTCTAAAGCTATTTCAATTAATGCCTGTAGAGGATTTGATCCAATCAACGAATGGAAACACGTTGGTGAACATCACACGTCGTATTTTATTGCAGTCTCCAGAGTCGCCAAACGACACGAGGCCGACCCAAGTGTTGTTACGGACAAGCGGACTGCCCGAATCGCCCTGAATTAGTTAAAAATGTTTAATGTAAAATTTTATTATTTTTATATTCATTTTATTGTTATAGTGGCAACTGATAGATATAGACGGACGGACAGAGAATAAAGGCTTAGTAATAGGGTCCCGCTGGTTTCCTTTGGGTAGGTATGGAAGACCAATTGCCGATAATATTCACTAATATATTTTCGCTACAATATCATATGAAATGGTCTTGTATAGTAATAGTGTAATAACAGAATGATTTAATGATTATTTATTATAATTATTATTTACTTACATTACATAGCGAAGGCATATCCCCGTCACGTTTGGTGCAGATCAACACACTAGATGCCAGGGCTTTATAAGGCTCCAGCTCTTCTTCAGTAAAGAGGCTAGTATATTCAGTGATATTGTAGGTGCGTGTAGTCAACTCCATCAGATATTCGGACGGTTTATAGGTCTACAAATAAAATAAAATTTTACTAAACAATTTTCCATTATCCATGTATTTACTAGCTCAAGCCTTTGAAACTAGCTTGATTTATGGTTCTGTGCAGTAAAACTTATGGTATCAACAATAGACCTTAACATTATTACAGCTATAACGTCCAAGATGTTTTACATGGGGACTCAACTGTTCGTAGATTTAGGTTTTTAGGTTGAGATTAATATAGTTTAATATTTTTCTTTCTGGATTAAACAGACAAAAAGCTTCTGTGAACTCTTTCTTACATAAATTCAAAGCCACTAGTTGTATAAATAACACGTATTACCTCATCGTCTCCCATACCAGCAACAGAGTGAAGTTTGTCGACTTCATAATCATGCTGAGGCAGTCGTAATGGTTTCACTTTGTCACTAAAGATCAGCGATTGGTTCACTCTAACCAATGCGATGTCGTTTAGACATAGAGTATACTGTCGAATGTACACGAGCGTTGCGTTTGGGTGTTGTATTTCTAAATCGACTATGTAACGTTGACCGCTCTTCTTCTCGTCAGTTCCGACCAATACCGCAGCGTCATGTCTAAAATAGCTAAATGAAATACTCTTGATATTAAATTTACCAAGTTCACTGCATATGCTCTCCATAATAAGGCTACCAGAGCTTCGGTAAATAAAACAGTCAAATTGTTCAAATTCAAAATTAAATTATCTTAATTATTCAAGTCTTCACAGATACTTTATAGGTTAAAAATATCTAAAATGTCGAACTCTCGAAGTAATCAAGACCTTTCGATGGAGTACGCGACCGAAGAGATGAGAACAAATAGGAAAGATGATAAAGATGATAACCTACTCAGCTGAATAGCAGTGACCAGCTGTAGCCAACCATCGATCTGAAAGTATCACTGCACCGCAAGCTAGGCTATGGCTGTAAGTGAGACGAGCGAAAAATGGATAGTCCGTTATATTGGCTCTTGTACCGTACCAAATACGCGGTGACAATTCATCGCCTGCAGAAAAAATATTTAAATAAAAATATCGATATTAACAGAAGTGTGAACCCAGCGCTCTCCATATAAACGGCGATGACGTTTTCCACCCTCTAAACTAAAGCCATGAGCTAGGTTTGTATGTTTTGACTTTTTAAATAGTCTTATTTGCTTCAAAAATACTGACGCTTTTTATTTCGTATGAAACTACTAAAATGCAAATATTGTCAACAAACTGGAACAAATTACCTTGCTACTCCGCGAAACCATTCCATTTGGTTTCGCGGAGTAGCAAGGTAATTTGTTCCAGTTTGTTGATATGGACCTCCGCAAAGTAACGCCTGAATCTATTAATTAAATATTGTCAAATTTATGATAAATATTTAAAAAATTAAAACATACAAACCTAATTAATAGATTCAGGCGTTACTTTGCGGAGGTCCATATCAACAAACTGGAACAAATTACCTTGCTACTCCGCGAAACCAGTGCCGGGCTCGTGCAAAATAGCTGCGTCTGTGCGACACACAGCATTTGTTTTGCATGAACATATGTGTGTCGCACAGACTCAGCTATTTTGCACGAGCCCGGCACTGGTTTCGCGGAGTAGCAAGGTAATTTGTTCCAGTTTGTTGCTACAAACCTAGTTCTATGGGATGATGACAACATACCATAAAATCATTGCAATAGGTTAAGGTAAAGAGGGTGGAAAACGTTATCGACTTTTGTATGGGGAGCGGTTTTAGGGCTGTATTCACACTCCTCCTAAATAGAAAACTACCGTGAGATTCACACATATGTTTTAAAAATGGATCATTTAAGTATCTAAAGTCCAGCTTCGTCCGCTCGTTGGCTCGGTGCAGACGACCTTAAGAGCTCATGAATAAAAGCACAATGTGATTCGAAAGACGTCATTCAAAAATTCGACTTTAAATATGTAAGTGAACCGTTTAATTCATTTAAAATATCAATAGTTTGAATACCACATTATCTTTACTGGCAGCTTTCGAAAAAAAGTTTATTAATAGAAACGTATTTTATCCTTAAGTAATACTCTCTATTATTTTATAGTCGCGGGCAAAATCAAATCTTAAATAACTTTAAATGTACAATCAGCAGCAGAATAATTAAACAATTTCAGACCAAAAATGATGCAATAAAAAAAAAGTAAAATGTGTTCAATTAATAATAAATAAACAAGCAATTTATAGAAAATTTATACCGTTATCTTGAGCATGTAAAACAGTAAGAACACTAAAAGCGATCGATAGAAATAACATTTTCTAGTACCTATTACTCCTACTTGTCTTAGTAAAATGCGTTTTAAGCTTGTTTTATTTGCAACTGTATCAGTAAAACCTAATTTTATAGACATATTTTAAATAAAAAACTGTCACAAATTACCACTTTGTCTTGTTTTATTGAAAACAAAAGTGTAATAAAACAGTTATTCCGCATATTCCGCATATTCCGTATTTTATACTAGCTTACTGCTCGCAACTTTGTCTGGGCATAAAATAAGCATTTTGGTATAAATCCCTTAAAAACTGTGTTTTGTGATTTCATTTCATTTTAATTTCTCAAAAAAAACATTTTCATTCTTTTTTCTCTGCTAAACTAAATATTAAGTACTTTAAATTTTTTTTTACGCAAGCGTGTTAACGACTACTTTTGCCGAGAGGCATCATGAAAATTTAAAAACAAAGGTTTTTCCTTTTTTACTGACTTCTTTTAACTCTTTAAGGTGAGAATTTCATAAAAACGTCCTTTGTTACTGAAACTTATTTTTCCAAGTTTTGGCTGAACACTGTCTGTTTGTAATTTAGTAAATTACACGGTCAGTCACTTTAACTATAGTATAGGTACAGATTACACGTGCTGTTAGCTGTTACTTTTGTTGCGTTCCAAGACTTGTACGTCAGTATGTTGATCCTGTCACCACCAGGCTGAAATCGGGCTGGGCAAACGATGTCTGCCGCTTGATCCAAAGAAAGGAGCCGATTGCCACGGAGTGGGTATGATGTACCTTCTAATAGAAAACCTAGATTGAAGAACCAAATTTACTTATTACTGGATCTACACTCGAGGGTTCTGTGGCACTATTATGTCATTTGTGAGTGGTGTGTGAGCAGAAATAAAGAAATATTGTTTTCAATACAGTTGCTCATTAAGTGCCCTTTTTTGGCTGTTTTGCGTGCGCAAAGTTCGTTTTTGCGAACTAGTGCAATTTACTTTTCTAGTTTTTTTTCAATGTGTACTTGTTCCAGTTCACGGCTACTTACCAAAGAGTTATTAGTTAGTTAGCTTGTACCGAGACGTAATAAAACTTAAAACCTATTATTAATGTAAGAATATCAAAATATTGAGATTTAATATTTTATTACTAGCCTGTTCATCATTATTGTTTAAATAGGTGTTGAATTCCTTAAAACAGTTCTTATTAAGGTGTCTGAATGGAACGGAATAGCTGCCGAAACGCCTGTCAAAGTGGAGGCGTTTTTCCCACTGCAAGTATGGTTTTTAACAGTATTGCAACTATATATTGCATATTAACAGTATGCAACTGCTATAGAATGAGAGGCCTTAAAACACGAGTGTGGTTTTATGAAACGAGCGTCAGCGAGTTTCATAATAGGATCACACGAGTGATTTAAGGCCTAATTAAATACAGTTGTATACGTTACTTTACCTACACACATATCATAACTGTAAAAAACCGTAACAGCAAAAAACCAACAAACGAGTGACAACAAGTATGGCTGCAATTCGATCTATCCGTCAAGACGAACGTTTTTTTAAATCATAGACAAACGAATGAAGTCGCAATTGTCGTGTCACTCGAGATCAAATGTCGTGCGTTTAAATGAAAAATCATACTGAGTTGACGTTTCGTATCGATAACTGTTTTAATATCTATGGATACTAGAATAGAGACCAACTTGAATTATGACAGCTGTTCCAAATTTAAATTCATAACGTCACGAGATATCGGTCATGTGATCACCAATAAACACAGACTACTAAGAGATACTACCCAATAAAGAACAGATTACCTACTAGCACAGACAACAAAATTCTTATAATAACATTGGTTGTAATAATGCTGGTCATTTCCTACGGTTTTTGAACGCGTTATTGAGCATTTATGATATGTGTGCAGATAAAGTTCTAAAAGCAACCGTTGTTTTTGTGTTTATACAATTTAAATATTTCTATACACAAATAATCGAACTTAATGATACTAAGGTAATAATAATCAAGTGTTATTTATTCTAACAGACGCCAGTACGTGCAACACGGATGCTTTATCTCTGAGTCTTACCACACGCGTTCCGGAGTCAGCCAGGGTTCTATTCTGGGACCATTGCTATTTGGGATCATGATCAACGATCTGTCATCAGTCCCAAAGAATGCCAGATGCCTGCTCTATGCCGATGACTTGAAGTTGATGTATGGAGTGCATCAGCTTTCAGATTGTGTGTCGCTTCAGGGGGACATAAATCGCCTTTACAGGTGGAGCATTAATAACAAGCTTCTATTTAATATAGAAAAATGCTCAGTAATGACTTTTGGGCGTATTCATGACCCCCTGCACGCTGAATACACACTTGGGACGGAGCTTTTGACTCGCACTGATACTGTTAAGGACTTGGGCGTCATTTTCGATTCACACCTCTCCTTTCATGACCACATAAAAGAGTTGGCTAAAAATTGCTTTCGAAGGTTAGGGTTCGTGATCCGAAATTCACGTGACTTCCATAGTCCAAGAACAATAGAAATTATATTTACTGCTTTAGTTAGAAGCAAACTCGAAACAGCTTCTGTAGTCTGGAACCCGCATGAGGCTTCCTACGTTTTGCTATTGGAGAAAATCCAAAAAGCATTTTTACGTTTTCTTTATAAAAAAAGATTTGGATATTATCCGTTTTTATATCCAACAAAATTTCTTTTAGGCGTATTGGGTTTTAACTCCCTTGAGGTTAGGCGTAATTATGTGTTATTAACGAGCGTTTGCGGAATCGTGCGAGGACATTCAGATTGTCCCGAACTGGTTGGTCAAGTGGCGCGCCTCTTCGTTCCCGCATTGTCAAGGATCACTCTGCGTCCGCGCACCCGATCTCTGCTTGCTGCTCCTGAAGCACGTACTGTATCGCGGAAACATTCTCCTCTCGTTCGAGCTCTTCACTACATTAATGACCTTCTCGCATCAGCACCAGATTTGGATGTTTTTGCGAGTAGTTGGCGAATGGTATGTCGTGAATGTCTAAGGTACTGTGAGGCGATGGATAGAAGGCCTTCTTCTGTGATTTATTAATTTTTGTACTGTATAAACTGATTTTTAATGCACAGTGAATTAGTATTAACTGTAATGCTGTGTTGTTATGTTGAAAATAAAAAAAATAAAAAAAAAATAAAAAAATTGTTTCCATCTTATAAAAAAAATGTATTTGAAAAAAAATCTTTCATTTGGCTGAATAGCAAAAACCATTGCCTTATATTAAAGCTAACAAAATCGCCTTTAATTTGTCAAAAACTTTCACTGCTTAAGTTTGGACTTACTTTACTTTAATTAAGAGCTTCAGTGAAAGTCGCAAATTAATTCTGTTGTATTTTTTTTCGCAACTGTATAGAAAAACGTCGTTCTATACACGCGCGGAAATGTCACTCTTCACTCGTCCCGAGTCTTGCCACTTGCCTGCGGCTCGTAGCAAGATATCTCGGAACTCGTGAAGTAATGACATACGTTCCGCACTAGTATCGAAATGTACTATTCGCTGTAACGTTGACACAGATTGTTATCAACTCAAACTATTTAAAAAAAATCACGTCACATATTTGCATTTTTTGTAAAGATGAGATGTAGACAAAAGAGGAGGAAACTTGTAATTTTTCCAGAAGGTTGGTGGATTCAAATTTAGATTAACTCAAATAAATAAATGTTTTGAAAGTAGACCTCATAGCTTTTTACAAGTCTGACTCTGCCAGCGTTTCGAGCAATAGAAAATAGTTACTGCATTTTTTTATCCAACTTACATTCCGGATGTTGTTGTTGTTTATCAGTATAAATATACAACGCTGGGGTTATTAAATAAGAAACAAGTCTTCGTCTTAAATATTATTTATGTCTTTTTTCTTTTTAATTTACTTTATAACCCTTGATTTTGGTCCTAAAATAGTGACCTTAGAGCCAATAGAGTAGCTTAATTCCATGAACCTAAAGTAATTTCATATAATTCCTGTAGTAGATTTGATCCAACCAACGAATGGAAAGACGTTGGTGAAAATCGCGCGTCGCGCTTTCCCGCATTGGTCCGCCTACTAAATGACACGAGGCCGACGAGAACGGTGTCTTGGACCAAGGTGCTACAGGAATCACCCTGATTGAATGAAATAAATGTTCACATTCCTGACAAATTTGTAAATACGTACTCTGCGTTCCTAGATAAAATAAAATCGACGGTAAACGACGCCCACTACAAACGACGGCGTATATTAGTTTGGAATTGATGATCGAAATATCTTTACATTTGTTGTTCGCCATATACAACTTATTTAAGGTAGGTATGTACATATATATGTATATATGTACATGTACATACATACCTTAAATAAGTTGCTTTACCATAGTAGGGTCCATGTCTGTACTGGTTTATGATATGACTATATCAGGTAAGTGACTAAGTATTATTAAAATGATTCGGGGCCCCGCAATATCTTAGTCTATACTTTCAATTAAGATAGGTTACGGTCTCTTTGAATTCGTAGAAATATTAATAAATTCTACAGGAAGAAAAATAAATGCTGGAGTAAAAAATAAAAACATTTTAGTTCATGCTGTAGCCATTGCTTTATTTATTTGGTAGGTAGAGTCACAGAACCATATAAGTGACCATTAAGATGGAACTGAGAGAGTGACATTTTTTGAATGGGAGGCATACAATATTATGCAGCTTAGTGCTATATTCATAAAGGGTACATTTAGGTCGGTTTTCTCAGTTCCATCTTTAATGGTCGGTCAAGTTTGTTGCTGAGTGTACTCTCTAAAGCTATTTCAATTAATGCCTGTAGAGGATTTGATCCAATCAACGAATGGAAACACGTTGGTGAACATCACACGTCGTGCTTTATTGCAGTCTCCAGAGTCGCCAAACGACACGAGGCCGACCAGAGTGTTGTCACGAACAAGTGGACTGCCCGAATCGTGCTAAATGAGTTAAAAATGTTATATTAAATTAAAAAATATAAAATTTCATTATTTTTAAAGTTATTTTACAGTTGTTATGTATTGGCAGATGAAACAGATGGAGTTATAATTACAAACCACGTTTCTTGAACCTTTAAATTGTAACTTTACTTTTCGTTATTTATTGTATTAGTCAGGCAAATAAAGAATAAAGGAATAAATTGTTTTAAACTTACGCGATTTTCACACATATTTATAACGTTTTCGGGACTTTAGCGCGATAAAAATATATTGTAGTGATATGCCTGTGGAAAATAAACAAGACAAAGTGCGGGTAATTCTTTAAACTCGCGCGGCTAAACAGAAGTAATACCCTCCAGTTCAGTCTACTCGTGACCACGGCCATTGAATCATGGCCGAAATGTCGAGGTTAATCAAAAATATATTTTAATCGCGCTAAAGTCCCGATAACGTTATAAATATGAATAAAGGAATAGTAATGGGATCCCGCTGGTTTGCTTTTAGTATGGAAGCCCAATTGCCGATATAAATTTTACCACTGATCAGTTAATATGATTTCGGTGCAAATGTTATGAAATGGTCTTATACTACAATAGTGTAATAACAAAATGATTTAATGATTATTAATAATTATTATTATTTGCTCACATAGCATAGCGAAGGCATATCCTCGTCACGTTTGGTGCAGATCAACACACTAGATGCCAGGGCTTTATAAGGCTCCAGCTCTTCTTCAGTAAAGACGCTAATATATTCAGTGATATTGTAGGTGCGTGTAGTCAACTCCATCAGATATTCGGACGGTTTATAGGTCTACAAATAAAATAAAATTTTACTAAACAATTTTCCATTATCTATGTATTTACTAGCTCAAGCCTTTGAAACTAGCTTGATTTATGGTTCTGTGCAGTAAAACTTATGGTATCAACAATAGATTCTAGCTATAACGTCCAAGATGTTTTACATGGGGACTCAACTGTTCGTAGATTTAGGTTTTTATGTTGAGATTAATATAGTTTAATATTTTTCTTTCTGGATTAAACAGACATAAAGCTTCTGTGAACTCTTTCTTACATAAATTCAAAGCCACTAGTTGTATAAATAACACGTATTACCTCATCGTCTCCCATACCAGCAACAGAGTGAAGTTTGTCGACTTCATAATCATGCTGAGGCAGTCGTACTGGTTTGACTTTGTCACTAAAGATCAGCGATTGGTTCACTCTAACCAATGCGATGTCGTTTAGACCTAGAACATACTGTCGAATGTTCACGTCTGTTGAGTTTGGATGTAGTATTTCTAAATCCACTATGTAACGTTGACCGCTCTTCTTCTCGTCAGTTCCGACCAATACCGCAGCGTCACGTCTAAAATAGCTAAATGAAATACTCTTGATATTAAATTTACCAAGTTCACTGCATATGCTCTCCATAATAAGGCTAGAGCTTCGGTAAATAAAACAGTCAAGTTGATCAAATTCAAGATTAAATTATCTTAATTATTCAAGTCTTCACAGATACTTTATAGGTTAAAAATATCTAAAATGTCGAACTCTCGAAGTAATCAAGACCTTTTGATGGAGTATGCGGCCGAAGAGATGAGAACAAACCGTTTACTTCAATAAAAATTTTCGAAAAAAAGTTTATTATTAGAAACGTATTTTATCCTTAAGTAATAATCTCTATTATTTTGAAGTCGCGGGCAAAATCAAATCTTAAATACGTTAAATTGTACAATCAGCATCAGAAGAATAAAACAATTTCAGACTACAAATGATGCAATTAAAAAAAAGTAAAATACATTCAATTAATAATAAATAAACAAGCAATTTATAAAAAAATTATACCGTTATCTTGAGCATGTAAAACAGTAAGAACACTAAAAGCGATCAATAGAAATAACATTTTCTAGTACCTATTACTCGTACTTGTCTTAGTAAAATGCGTTTTAAGCGTGTTTTATACGCAACTGTATCAGTAAAACCTAATTTTATAGACATATTTTAAATAAAAAACTGTCACAAATTACCAAAAGTGTAATAAAACAGTTATTCCAAATAGTTGCATTATTTATACTAGCTTACTGCCCTCAACTTTGTCTGGCATAAATTTAACATTTTGGTATAAATCCCTTAAAAACTGTGTTTTGTGATTTCATTTAATTTTAATTTCTCAAAAAAAAACATTTTCATTCTTTTTTCTCTGCTAAACTAAATATTAAGTACTTTCAATTTTTTTTACGCAAGCGTGTTAACGACTACTTTTGCCGAGAGTCATCATCGAAATTTAAAAACAAAGGTTTTTCCTTTTTTACTGACTTCTTTTAACTCTTTAAGGTGAAAATTTCAAGTCCTTTGTTACTGAAACTTATTTTTCCAAGTTTTGGCTGAACAATGTCTGTTTGTAATTTAGTAAATTACACGGTCAGTCACTTTAACTAACGTACCTATAGGAACCTATAGGTACAGATTACACGCGCTGTTAACCTGTTACTGTGTTGCGTTCCAAGACGTGTACGTCAATATGTTGATCCTATCACCACAAGGCTGAAATCGGGCTGGGCAAGCGACGTCTGCCGCTTGATCCAAAGAAATGAGCCGATTGCCACGGAGTGGGTATAATGTACCTTCGAATAGAATGCCTAGATTGAAGAACCAAATTTACCTATTACTGGATCTACACCCAAAGGTTCTCTGGCACCATTAATATCTCATTTGTGAGTTGTGTGTAAGCAGAAATAAATAAATATTTTCTCACTGTAATGTTGACATGAATTCTTATCAACTCCAACTATTTAAAAAAAATCTCGTCACAAAATTTGCATTTTTTGTAAAAATGAGATGTAGAAGAAAGAGAAGAGGCCTTTGCCCAGCATTGGGAGACTTATTTAATTTTTATTATATATCTTATAATCGTAAAGATGAATTTATTATTTTGCCTCTGAAACTTGTAATTTTTCCAGAAGTTTGGTAGATTAAAATTAAAATTAACTCTAATAAATACATGTTTTGCAAGTAGACCTCATAGGTTTTTTACAACTTTGACTCTGCCAGCGTTTCGAGGAATAGAAAATACTTACTGCATTTTTTAAAATCCAACTTGCATTCCGGATGTTCCAAATATACATTTATCAGTATAAACATACAAAACCAGGGTTATCAAATAAGAAACAACTCTTCATCTAAAACATTATTTATGTCTTTTTTCTTCTTATTATACTTTATCAAACTTTGACTTTGGCCTAAAAATAATGACCTTAGAGCCAATAGAATTGCTTATATCCATGAACCTACAACTACCGTCGGAGTCATCTATGTGAAACTTTTTAACATATTATCATATTCAACTGGGTACCTTCACAGCTATCGTCAGCTGACGAGAGATGGCGCCGTTTTTGTTACAAAAATTTTGTAACCGATTTTTCTTTCGATTTTGATTTTAAATGTTTTTAACATTCAAATTAATAAATTAGAAATCCATGCAATGAAAACACAAAGAAAATCCATCCATCCAGCTTCGTCAGCTGACGGTAGCTGTAAAGGTACAAGTTGAATATGATAACATGTTAAAAAGTTATCGCGTAGTCGTAAAAATACTAAAAACAACTGGTAGAAACAACATTTTTTCGTGTGAACTAGCAAAGTAATAATTTTCCTTAACAGCTTAAAAAACTGCTTAAATACCTGCAAAAGGACATAGTTATGCAATCTTATCAGTTTAATTGTATTGCATTTTTACAGCATTTATTAGTTTATTATATTTTCATAAATAACACAGAAATTTGGAATAGTTATTACATTTTATTGCGCGTTTGGATTCTACATACTAGTATATAAACGCGTTCGAAGACTTTGGCCCTAACACCAACTGGCTGAAATGGGACTTGGCAAGCGACATCTGCCGCATGATTCAAAGAGGTTGGCTGACATTGCCACGAAGTGGGGTTCACAAGATGGCGCTTAGTCTCAGCTAGTCCAGGGCAGTTCCACTTCGCACAGTAGGTACGCTCGACCGCCTTGCCTATGGCATAGGCAAATCACAGTAGGCTGTCGACTTGCCGCACGCTTACTCGCTCGCCCCTGCCGTGTTTGTTAGTGTAATTCAAAACGAATGCCACGCAACCCTAGCGTGTCGCCGGGAGTAGCGGGGGGAAGGCAGGCGCGGACGGCGCGTTCCTTTTGACTCGCGCAGCCTGGCGCATGACGTATGAAGTAATACGAACTTTTGAGCGTGTGAATAAAGCTGGAATTCGTTTAATCGCGGTCGTAAAAGAAAAGTTTCCGTACGTTATTTATTCTGTGGCCAGTCTCAGATAGGAAAAGAAAAATGACCAGTAAAATTACACCGCTGGATTTTCTTAGTGTAGTTTATTCAGAACCGGTGTTAGTTATGTTATTTCCTTTACTGCTAGTTAGTAACCTTAATTGAATAAATGTAACTAGTTTTTGACTTTCGATAATTATAAACTGCGACGAATGAGTTTCCATTTTGTATTATGAAAGGGATCCTTAAAAGTATCAGCTCTGCACTGCACTGCACTGCACTTGAATGCCCAGCAACAGACTGTTTAGGTACTTACCATTGCTTGTGCCATTGCAAAGGCCCTTTGCTCTTATTTAGCTGACCTGAATCAGTGACGATTTAGACATAGGGCAGCCACAACACAAAAACGCGTCACTACTACAAGAGCAAGGTAACGTTTGTGTAGAAGTCTATGGGTATACTTAAGGTCATCAGTCTCCCGTCAATCTAGAATGCCATCAGCACCAATTTGGCGCGAAGCGATAAGTGAGTTTAAATGATTATTTTAGCATTATTATTTTTTCTGTGCTTGAAGTAGAAACATTTATAGGAATCCATACGTTCGCAAATACAGACCTAGCCCACAGAGACGAAACTTAATACAACAGCGTTAGATAGGTGTGTGCGTGACTTCTCAGCAGCGAAAACCGGATTATTCCGGATTGGCCAGAGGACAATCTCACAGGCAATCGTGCACACTTCACCGCGCCTTGTGCTAGTGTGACGATCGTAGCGCGATGGTATGAAACTAACTCTCTGTGAGGTATTCAGGCATGTAATGCTGTCGGACTGCTACAAACTTTTAGTGAAGTCTACATTGAGACTCTGAGAAGAAACACCAAGAAACTCAGTCCGTTTGTCCGATAGGCGCTTTTTTATTTGCAGTATATAAAATCAACAAGAGAGTTGGTGGACCTACAGAAATATTATATAAAATAGAACGAGATCACTGTGGGTTTAACAAAAGAAGTCAAAATCATTTTTTTTGCTTAAGAAACACAAAAACAAGAATTATATACAAAATGGGATATCTGGCGAACCTCAAACTAAGCTGAGCATGTATCTTGAGGTCCAGAAAATGTAGGTTACCACCAGCGCTATGTTTAAAATTAACACAAAATATTGCATAAAGAATTAAAATGCTTTTTTTACTTAATTAACACGTTCACGTGCGCTGCCGATTTTTTAGGATATCGTTGTTTCGCACAGTACTTCCCCGTACAAAATGCAACGACGTCTATAGAGTTTGTGATACAACATGGGTAAAAATAACGCGAAATCTGACAGGAACGTTTCTTAACGTCAACTCGCGGAACAGCAGCGACGTCATAGGACGTTGTTAGAATTTGTACAGGTCCTTGCATGTATGTGCACTCTAGTCATCTTTAGTGAGGGTAAAGTTGGATATAGCGTGGCACTAGTGGTGCCAATTTTTGACATAATGTAGCACGATGACGTAGCTGATAGAATTTAGTACGGGCGCTCAGCGTTCAGTCACGTTGTATGAGGTTTTAATTTTTTTATTTCGACGGCTATTTACGTTCTGTTGCGCCGTATATACCATTGTTTTACGTCTAATCACGTAGCGCACATGAACGTGTTAATTTGGTACCTATTAACAACACAAACTTTTCTATTTGTTTTTAAAATCAATTGTAAGGCGTAACAGGACCGAAATCAAACGGCGACTTCGATAATTGCTCCAAAGTCTTCGTTTGATTTCGAAAACTTTTTCAGTGTGGGTTTTGGAATAACAGTAACTAAACCTTGGTACCAAAAGTGCGGCAAATTCGGGATTGCCCCAATTTCAAAACGTTATTAAACTTTAGTACACTGGGGGGCTCCCCTCAAAGTTAATGTCCTTGGCTTTAAGAATTGCACAAGGACATAGAACTATACTAGATGTTTATTTAACAATAAAGACACAAAGATCCAGGTAGTAGGTACATTAAGCAAGATCCATCCGGATCGCTACCAGTACCGCCATCTTGATCGCTAATCCAGCCGCTTAGCAGCAGCGCTTGCACTGTTGTGTTCCAGCGTGGAGAGCTAGACAGCGGGTGAACCTACCTACTAGCACAAGAGATATTCCATCTTGGCCCTCTGGGTTGGCAACTTATCTGCAATTCCTTGGTGTTGCGGCGTCATGAGGTGACCCACTTGCTAAGTTACCTTCCTATTAAATATAAAAAGGTAGAGAGTGGAGGCTTTGAAAATGTAGTGTTGTTGGAGATTGGAGGTGATAAGCTGGACAGAAGGAACAACAAATGACGAACTGTTGAACAGGGTTAACAAACTTTTTCACGTACTTTAGACATCCCCTGGCATTGCTTTTCACCCAATTAAAACGCCTGGCAATGTTGTACTCGAATCAAATACATATTAGCTATAATAAACAGCACACTTAACCCAGAACTTTAGATATATCTCCTTTGCTGCCATAACGCTCCCACCAACGAACTGCCAGGCGCCCGGATATTTCATAATCACAGTATGGCACACTTACTAGATGGCTTTAGTTGCTTAAATGTAAGAAACGAAACTTGGTCGACAAACTGGAACAAACCTGGACTTGGTCGGTCATGTTGAACCACTAAGCCTTTTCCAGAACCTTCTAACTCCCCGTTGGAACCTTTAACTCTTCAAAGATACGGTAATGAGCGCCCGCCCATTGACTCGCCAGATTACCTGATAAGCTCACTTTATACTGAGTTATAAATATTTACTGAAAGTAAAGCGCTTAAGTAATTTTAGCTTAAATCTTGTTACTGTTAAATTAATTCTGGAGATAATAAAATTCCTCGTCCGCCTTCTGTTTTACTTTTGGGTGTTGCCAATGTTTATTTACCTATTTTTTGTAACTTTGATTTAACTTCAAACTACATCTTCGCACTTATACTAAAACTACTACTAGTACTTATACTTTTTATTTTAGTTTATTTTCAATTTAATTTACAATAACTGGCCTACAGTACAATAATATTATAACCAACACACGTATTATGTAACATACAAATAGCTATAAGAAGGCAAACATCACCTTTCACTAAAATTTTAATTTAAGAAAAACTTCAATACTTGTAAAATTTTATCTACTATGGTATTAATTTAGTCTATAAAATAAATATGTCATAAATGTCATGCTCTCCCACCTACACCTAAAACAAAACTTCTCAAAGCACAAGCACCATCTACAGCGTATATTATCTAGGTATTAAAATAACCTATCGATGGTATGACCCTACGATCCCCTCGGCAATTATGATACTGTATACGCCTCTGTTTGGTTTCCTAACAGATTTACACATATACAATTCTACAAATATACCTACTACTCCATTACTTAGCACTCTAAATTCACCGCGTTCCGTTTCAAAAATGGAAATGAATGTAAGAAGAAAACTTTGATGAAGTTCCCGGAGGTTCCCAAACAGAACGGGGAAGTTTGCTCTTTGTTCGGCCATAAACAGGGTCCATTCCGGGGCCGTCTCAGAATTGTTTTTAACGCTATTTCTTTATGGGAATGTTTAGGCGAGGTCGGAGTAGGGGGTCCTAACTGAAACAAAATAACTTCTTTTTAAAAAAATGACATAGATGATCTAAGATGATAGGTTGGTGTCCGGCTACAAATTGTACCACCCCATATCTTCCCGTAGGTGTCGTAAAAGTCGACTAAAAGACTCAAACCAGAGGATCACACTGCGATTGACAACACGTCTGCCAAGCGTGGCGATTATGGCAGTTCTCCCTAATGATTAGGGAGATCCCTAGGGAAGGCCTATGCCCTGGAGTGGGCGTCTTCCGGCTGATATGATGATGATGATGATGAGATGACAGGTAACATCTAGAACAGAAATGTAAAAGATTCGGCCAGGATAGCTAGCACGATACGTCGCGAGTTGCTTTGTCGCTTAGTCGTCGGCGACAAATGAGCACGCGTGCTAGCCATACTGAGTCTTGTGGGCCGCAGTAACTTGCTTGTCAGCACGCAATTGATGCAAAGTGTTCAAAACTTAGAGGGCTTATAAGTTATAAAATGTTTAAAGCTCTATAACATTTGTTAAAGTAAACCGAACTGACAGGATTTTGTTACACAATCATTTACATGAATGCCAACAACAGCAGGTATGCAGGATTCATTAAGATATTTTCCCTGGCCGTAAAAGCGTGAGTTACTACAGTACTTAGGTAATGTACGTAAGTTTGATAAACTCATTGGCATGGCTGGGAATGGAACTCGGTACCTCACGATCACGAATCCACCTGCCTAGCCACTAGACCACCAACTCTCTTCTATCAGTCTCTCAACTGTGTCTCCAAAAACATCACATTCATATTTGTGTCGCATTTATTAGTTAGTCTGTTTGTTTGAGCATGCAGATGCTGCAAGCGGATATGTTTTATTGCGACCCTAGTTTATGCTTGTTTCGTCGGTTCGTTATAAAGGTTGGGTTTACACTGACTCTTAAAAGTGTGTTCAATATTAAAACTAATATGATTTATACCAATTGACCTAAACTCGGATTTGAAATCCAAGGTCAAAAGTAAAGTTACGGTCAGATCTGGAGCAACATCATGTGGTGTGGACGCTTGACACCTGTTAAATTTTTCAGACAAGACCTATCAAGGCCCGACCACTACAGCCATGAGGAAATGTCATCTGTAAACCCAAACTCTTGATATTAGCTTTTATTTCTAAGTATACCTGCCTGTACCTAAAGTATGTGTCAACACTGTCAACAAAAAACAACATCAAGTAATGTGTGTTGACAACCTGATAGCCTAGAGGTTAGTGACCCTGACTACAAAGCTTGAGGTTCCGGGTTCGATTCCCGGGAGGGGCAAATGTTTGTATGATGAATACGAATATTTGTACCCGAGTCTTGGATGTTATATGTATTTATCTGTGTAAGTATGTATATCCGTTGTCCAGTATCCATAACACAAGAAGTTTCAGTTGCTTACTTCAGGACTAGGTCAATTGGTGTTAATTGTCCCAAAAATATTTATTTATTTATTTTTTATTTTATTTTATGTCAATCAAGTCCATATAAAAATACTTTTATAACGTTTTCTTGTTTTAAAAAAAAAGGCTTGAGACATACATATAAAAAGTGATTTTGAAAATTCACCTAATACGGATATATTAGCCGCACTGTATGTAGAGTTTGGAGATTTCAGCGAGCTTTTCACATTATTACCAACCCGTGCGCAACGGCAAACTTTGTGTGTGAAATGATTTTGTTTTTTCCGTTGAGAGTTGTTAGCGCATCTCATTACGAGCTGTTTGAACTACTAACTGTGATAGTTCTATTTTTGGAAGGGTCGTAGTTTCGGCCTTGTCTGCGTGATGAAAAACATCGCCGACGCTTGTTTACTTTGGAAATCAGAGCGTGTAGTGTAAGCTTCTCAAATAACATGGAAGAGAGAAAATATCATACATGAAAGCTCTTAGAATAGAACATAATGTAGTCATCAAATCTCTGACAATTACAATTACTAGAATAGTAACACAATGGACAATAGACGATTTCGTTCTATTAGTATTTGATTCGATTAAAGGTGAATGGGCATTTTTGTATGGGCGCTGTCCCAACCCTTGTATACAATAGTGAGTAGTATGGACGTGTAGTACTCGGTGTAAGGATCATCATAGGCTATGTTTCGAAGACCAGGTGTCTGCAGCATTAATAATTTTTTTGTATGAAAAAAAAAACAGCTAATTAGACCTATGCTCCCATTACGTTTTTTACTTCTTGTGGCCTCAGTAATGCGTGGTTAAAATCTTTCGGCTATATCTCGAACATGATTTTACAGATACTTTTCATACAACTGCTAGTACAAAGTGAGGTATAAAATGGGCTGTAGCTTTTTCCCTGCAAACATCTCGGTTTTTCTGTCATATAAAAAAAATAAGCTCTTATTGAGAGCTTTCAAATAAGATATAGCACAACTGTATACAGCACTTGGGACAATTTGCCCATTCTCCTTTTACATAACTATAGTGACCCGCTTCGGCTTTCCACGGATACAATCGGAATTAAGTGTACGTAAAATCCGTCCGTGAAAAATCTCGAAAAGACAGTGCAAACCGTATTAAAATCCGTTGCGTGGTTTAGAGAGAAGGCGGCCGAACATACACTATAAGGATTTAGGATGACAGGAATGGATAGCGTCTTTACCTTATACTGTGTAATGTAAAGAATATTCCATATTATTAGTCATAAATTAATTAACATTACAAAACGTTTTCTAGTTGCAAAACCTTTCAGTTGCGACTGGAACCTCTTATTAAGTAGTTTAAAGAAAAGCTAACGACTCATATAGCTTCATTGGTTCTTGAGTTATGGGCGAGTGAAATGTTTAACCCAACTGAAAATCACCGTAGAATCAAAATACTTAAATTAAAAAGCAATGCGATGACAATATAGCAGAACTGCAGGCAGTACTCGAACCAGCAACATCTGTATTCCGTGCCTTGCGTTTTGCCAGTTTCGAAACAGTACCACTACCATACCCTGCAAATTTTTCAATGTGCTTCGTCTTTCGTCTGAGGGCCGAGCGGTTGGAGTCCCGCCACAACGTCAATTTTACGTCCTTTGTGGTGCGGGTGCCGACCGATCATCTGTCGACTTTTATGAAGCAGGAAATCTGGCCGAAGGGATTCGCTTTTCGTTGTTTTCGCGGACGGTTGCTGGACACCCCGAAACTAGGTCACACGTCGCCGAAGTAACGTGCTATTTTTTTTTATGCTTTAATGTTTTTGATTTATAAATATGTATGTCTTTAAGGTATTTTTCTATGGACCTATGCAGCCTGAAATAAATGGTTCTATTCTATTCTATTCTATTCTTTACGGTCATTACATTATTGATTTTTAAGAGTATCAAAATAAATCTTTGAACCACTTCGAACAGAAAAACTAGCAAAATCTTTTACAAGTTTGAGTAAATCGTTTTGTGCAGCTATAGTAATCCTACACTGAGCATGCGCATTACTTACCAACAAACACAACTCTGCTAAAGTAGTAAGTACGGTAGGGGAAATATATTTACGTACCACCTTAGAATGACGCGACGCGTTAAACGCCACGCTATGTCATACAAATGTCATGCGTATGTCTCTTCGACTAGGTTCTACGGTGGTACGTGTTTCAAAATCCGTTACAAACTCAACTGAGCCGTGAAAACAGACATGACGGACAGGCCGACTCACGTTTCCGTTTATTATTTGTATTAAGAATAAAGTGTTTTTAGCAATTGAACGAGTGCACCCCGTAAGCGGTAGGAGCGGCTGTCAACCGCAAATTGCGAGCGAACGCGAGACAACTTTTAATTAAATATCTACTAATTGTATTCGTAAGGAAATTTACAATTAGAGTAGGGACGCGCTCGGATATCGAGGTTGAAGGCTAACATCCTGGAAATTAAATTTAAAGCATATTTGGTTTGCGGTGAGCGCAGAAGGCACGTGTTCCGGTTTATTCTGTACTAGCGGACGCGCGCGACTTTGTTCGCGTGAAATTAGTAGCCTATATCCGCCAGGGATAGCCTAGCTCTCTATTAGTGAAAAAAAAATAGGAATCGGGTCATTAGTTCCAGAGATTACTCCCTACATACAAACAAACAAAGTTTACCACTTTATTATATTAGTGTAGATGAATCTACCGGAAGGTTACCCTTACAAACGCTCAGTAAATCTGCATTACTTAACGCAGTGTCGTCTCCTTCTGACGTTTGCCTTCGAATAAAGAAAACAAAACCACCAGTCACCTGAGGGTAAGTAATCACCACTGCCTATAGACATCCGCAGCATTAAGGATATTGCAGATGCGTTGCCAACCCAGAGGACTAAGATGGAATACCTTTTGTGCCAATAATTGCACCGAATGTCTTGCTCTCCACGGCGGAACACAACAGTGCAAGCACTGCTGCTTAGCGGCAGAATTAGTGAGCAAGATGGTGGTAGCGATCCGGACGCACCTTAGTTAGTTAAAATATCATATGATATCTATGTATAGGTAGTCTAACTAAATCAGTGTTTGTTTTTCAAGATCTGATTCCGAGCCTCAAGGCAGGCTGCAGTCGGCAGCAGCAGACTGCAGACGACATGTGCCGCGAAGGCAGGCGGCATTAAGTACTTAACAGTATGAATTTGTCGGGGAGCCAGTTCGACATACAACTGCACCTGCTGCCCACAAGTACCGACCTGCCGTGCAGCAGTTGCAGTCGCGTGACGTCCCTTATAAAGTCACCACAGTGTCATAATGATAAGTAATGTCGTCTGCCATCGCAGCACAAGCCTACCATCTGCCGCAAGGCTCGAAATCGCATCCTTATAGAATCTCATTCGAGTAGGACCGCATTAACATCTAACGAAGCCCTAAAACAAATATCTGATAGAGTCCGTTTTTAACTAAACAATAAATTCGATAAAGCTGTATGCACCCAAATAATGAATTGAATTGTTAGTTCTGTTAAAGTGAATCGCTCCCTGTGAGGCGGGAATTCCGAATTTTTTGCCGTTTTTTATTTATTGTAGCTAAATCGTATTCCGTTTTATTAATTCAAGTAGTTTTCCGGTAGTACGTCGTAGCTTAGGGCATTAGCATATTCATAGATCTAAGCAGACGCAGACGAAGTCGCGGGCACAGTTTTTTCAAATTAAAAAGTATTTTTCCGTTTTGTTGATTTGTTTGTTTATCGATATTCTTCATCCCACCCCTAGCCCACATGTGCGCGGAAGGCGTTTAAGAATTAATTCATATTTCGCATGTATTAACGAAGCTTTGTCGTGACTCGTGTGAAGTAAACAGGAGCCGAGTGAAAACATTATACACAACAATGTATGGGCACATAGTCAATACTATGAGTTTGCTCAGAATTTCCTTAAACTTACGATATCAAGACTAGTCCTGAAAGAATCCTGATAGAGTCAAAGAGAGACATACAAATCTATGTTATTTAGATTAAGTATTCTATTATCAGTTCAGGGAACATAATATACACTCTCCATAAAATTTCTTTGACCTGGGTGCTCTATATACCTCCCGGACAATCTTAATCCTCCCCCCCCCCTTTCCCTATAAACTAGAGATGCCACTAATAGTGATTTTTTACAAATACCGAATTTTCGGCAAAGCTCTCGGCCCTCGGTACGTCGTGTCACGACTCAATACGTCAATCGTAGTTGTAATGTCGCTTTGGCAGCGAACCTACATACCTTAAATAGTTCAATTAGTTATAGAACATTTAAAAACTATAAATATTATAAAACATTAAAACAAAGTGATGGTTGGAAACTGAAAACTAAAGGGTCTCATTCCCATTTTGTTCAACGTGGCATTATAACTTATATATATTTTGTAAAGTGTTGGTAAATAAAAAAACGTTTTATTTGTTATTTATGTAATACACTAATTATTTGTTACATGAAACTGTGTTACTTAATAGTGTGTTTATAATCTTAAAAAAAATCACTGTTTGTTCGGAAAAGCTTCATGATTTGGTATTAGGTATTCGGCTGAAAAAATAAAAACAAAAAAAAGCAAAAAGTGTAGCCGAATAGGCCGAATACCGAACAGTAGCCGAAGATTCGTGGCACCTATTGTAGACACCTATGGTGTGAAGAGGACGAATGCTTGCAGATGCGAAGCTGCTAGTGCTGTCATCCGAAAAATAAATCGTTTCATTGATTCGCAGGTGCGCCTTAGTGCGGGCGCCAGTCGATCATAAACGGCGCGAATTACACTTCCAGGCCACGTATAATCCGATCGATTTACATTACTTTCTCATTCCGCGAAATTGGGAATTGGGGACAGGCGGCCGGACGGGGAAAGCTTCTAAGTCGAAAATTTTAAAAAGATCAGTGCCTAATAATCCAATATCGAATGAATTGCCTGTAAATTCGAGTTGGACGTGTCTTGCATCGGCGCCGGCTTAGCGAAAACATAAGGAAAGCTTTCGGTTTGAACACAGAGTACGCAATGTTTAGAGCTGGTTTCATTCACTCGACTGACCTAGAAAATGAATTTTCCGTTCCCGGCAACAATTTGGGGGGCGGGGAGCATTACGAACAATCTGCTCCCTCAACTAAACTGGGAGGAGAACTTCGCCTTCTTGAACTTCCTAGATAGCTTTTTAGGCTTCTGTACCCAAAGGTCTATTTCTCTCACTCATCCGTTCATCCGTCTGTCTGTTCCTGCCACAGGGCCTCTTTTGAACCGGAGGTTGACACTTTAAATTTTAACAGAGTGTGCTGTACTATAGGGCCGCTATTTTAGAGGCGCTAAAAACGTACAAGAAAAGTGGTTTCCGGCATTTTTGAACGAAACCTTTACAGTGTGAGTCCGTCTCTCATTATACCGTTTTTTTTTTGTAAACATCTTTAGTCTCTGTATTTCAGTACTCTGTTCTGCAGATCAGTATGCGGCCCTCAGTGGCATACTACGGAGTCGCCTGCGCAGCCAATGACACGCCGATATCAAATCTCATTAAGATCATTTGTGCAAAATGAAAAAAAATTTTAAAAGCATTTAGTACATCCCTAGAAATATATTTATGTATATACAGTTTCTTCGCGGTGGTTTGTCTACCCACGATAAAATGGAAAAGGTGAATGCAAGAATATTGTATTAGGGTCAAAATCAAACACAATATATTTAGGTTTATTTATTTCATAATATTACGTTGCATTATATAATTACAGTGATGTAAATTTGTACGAATTAACATTATGATCGACAAAAAATTGTTATAATAGTACAACAAAATTTTAAAAATATTACAGCATGTCAAAAAAGAACAAGATCATAAAAATAAAGAAATGAGGAACATTCTCGACGTACAAATACGTGAGTGATCCGTTTTATTAATTTAAATTAAGATTATCTAAATAATAACAATATCACAATAATTAAAATAAAATCATTAAAATTAAAATAAAAAATCAAGAATACACCTTCAATATCAATTTAAATTAATACAATATGTCAAAAACTATCAAAACTTCTTATCAATAAATTCCCTAACTGATATATATTACTATATAATTCGTATCAAAAATGATTTAATTACTTAACTTACCTATATAAACCGTTACAAAACCGCTAAGAAACTGATATTAACTATTTAATTTATGAAGACTATTTAAAATATTAAAAACATACAAACCTAGTTCTAAGGCATAATGACATCATACCAAAATATCATTGCTATAGTGGTAGATTAAAGTTTACAGGATGAAAAACTTTATCGCCGTTTGTATGGAGAGCGCTTCTTAAGCCATGCGGAATGTGACACGGTCCTATAACGGTTAAGTCTTTCAACTGAGTACCTACAAAGAGGGTCACATTTACATAGATATACAGTTACTATGACTATAGGCGTTCTGATACAGTTATTATTCAAAAGTAAGGTCAACTTATTAATATTTACAAGTTACGGAAATAGAGGGCGTGCATCATAAAAATCGCAAAAAGGGGAGATTCAGGAAAACGGAATGTGCTGAAGGGGGAAAGAAATTTACATTCGCACATCATGAATCCATTGTAGGCGCCGAAACTTGCTAAACAGATGAAAATAATGTTTTAGTTTTTTTTTATGGCGTGTTTTGTGAAAACCTGTAATGTCAGAATGAAATAGGAACAGTGAAATACAACTTCAACGGATGGTTAGAGACGGAACTGAGGATTATCATCATCATCATCTCAGCCACAAGAAGTCCACTGCTGAACATAGGCCACCTCCATGGAGTTCCAAAGTGACCGGTTGGAAGCAGCATGCAACCGCGCCTTCCTGCCACCTGTATGAGGTCATCGGAACATCTTGTGGCTGGTCGTCTTACGCTGCGCTTGCCAATATGCGGCCGCCATTCGAGAACTTTTCGACCCCATCGCCCATCAGTTCTCCATGCTATGTGTGTCAACTTATACTAGAGGATTATATTTAAATGTAATGACAAGATAAAGAAAAATCAAAGGTAAATACCATGCGAATTTTTCAATGTGCTTCGTTTATAAAATATGCTCAATACGTGATTGTTTTTTTTTAGGTATAACTACCTTTGGTGTCATCTATGAGAAACTTTATCTAGTTTTAAGTGACTACTAGCTGACGAGATTAAGATGACATTAGCGTGGCATGATACCTATGTAGCCTGTGCTATGCCTATGTATAGTCGACCAAGAAATTGCTTGACCACTTTTCGACCGTAATAAAAAGGGATAGGGTTCAAAAGTGGTCAAGCAATTTCTTGGTTGACAAAATGTCATGTTTTACATGGAGCGTTTTCACGGGACTTGAGTTTCATCATTTTCTATTTGCGATATTTCAACAAGTAGTACATTGTGGACAGAAACTAAAAATATACTAGTAATTTTTGTTCTTTTCATGAGTTCCTTTAATTTTGTAATCGAAATTTCTATCGATTTTTATTTTAATATTTTGAACATTCAAATTGAATTTAAAGGCTGTACAACGACAACACAAAGAACAGTTAAGAATTAGCAAACGCAAGGCACGGCTGCTGAGGTTGCAGGTTCGAGTACTGCCGTTACCCTAATTTTTCTTTGTGTTGTGATTAAATAGCATTCAAGATAAATTTAAATTTGATAACAGACTTTTAGTCATCTTGTCCATTATTCCCAAGTTTGTTACCATCCTAATGTAATGCGGTTCTCATGTCCATTCGGCACGAACATGAAAATCGGATTCCACCATCAAGAATTCCCTCTAATCCTCTTCAAACCAAGCCATAACTCCGTTCCATTTTGTAATAATTCCCTTTTTTGTCCCTGAGCATTCTCAAAAAGGCAGACATCAAAGCGCAGTAATGTTCCGGAATATTTGGCGTTGGACTGGCAAAGGGAATTCCTAATGTGGTTGGTGCTAGCATAATAGGAATATTATATTGGACACGCCAAGGGTTCCCAAAGTATGCGCCGCGGCGCCCCGGAGCACCGTGGTGAGAAGGTGCGACGCGTGGCACGCCTATTTTTTCTGTTTTAAACTAAAAATTTTGCTGTTGGTTGATAAGCGCATCATTGAACGGCTGGATCGATTAGGCTATTATTGTAAGATTTGGAAAAGTTTCCCGGAAACTTGTCAATTCTTGGAAAAACTGAACATGGGGTTTTTTTTTATTTGAACAGGACGTTTGCCGAGTGCTGACTCGTAGTTGTGTACAAAAATTATGATTGTGTTCACTAGGGCGGATAAAATACTTCAATATGACAATGATATAAGGCATCTTATATTTTTTCTTCGCATATTTGATTTATTCACAAAAAAGGAAAAAGGGTAGACATAGAAGTATTATAACATCGGTCTGTGTATTAAAAGCACTCGATATTTCATACAACCTGTTAAATTAAGCGACGATACGATGGCAAAACGTGGATAAAACGATGGAAATTTTGTGTCTTATTAACTTTATATTGATAGAGCCACACTGTAGCTAGTTAGTGTATACTGTGCGAACGGGTGGGTTTGACCGGGGTAGTATCACATTTTCACAAACCACCACCACAAGTGACGAGATCCAGCGGAGGTGATTTCATTGGTCGTTTTTACTTCGCAGTCCAAGAAGAAGTAAGAAGAAGAAGTCTTCGAAGTCTTCGCTTCATCGGACGGCTCTTGTAATTTTCTACGTGCAACAGCGTCGAAGTCAGCGCCGGAGCAGCGCTCTGTCTTGCTCTAACGCGATGGCACGTGTGAGCGAGACAGATTGATGTTTCAACGTCGAGCTCGACGCTTAGAGAGCAGCGGGGCTGGTGGGTGCCAACCTTAGTTTGAGAACCACAGCTATGCACAGATATCGTTAATGCTTTTCTGCCCTCGGGCTACAAAATAACGTTTAATTTAACAATGTACGGACTCAGTTCTTTTAAACGAATCTTCAGGTCCTTTGAATTGGAGTGTTGACTTTGTTTCTGTAATTACATTTTAATCAAGAATTCTTCTGTGGTAGTTTAAGAAAAAAATGCTTCCGCGCTATTTCAATTAAATTCGTAGAAAGCCCTTGACGTAATGCGGTTATGAATTACATTAAGTATTAGTACCTGGACGACCGAGCTTTACTCAGATCGAAAGTAACAAGCCGTTTAGGTTGCAGAACTACCGAAAAAAATAGACATACACGCATACACTCGAAAAAACACGAGTAAAAAGATTTTTTTCAGAAATTACATAAATATAGATAATACATTTTTCCTACCCGTAATCGTAAACCCCTACATTTTAATAGTATTTTATGCAACTGCTATATAATGAGAGGGCTTAAAACACGAGTGTGGTTTAATGAAACGAGCGTCAGCGAGTTTCATAATAGGATCACACGAATGTTTTAAGGCCTAATTATATATAGTTGCATACATTACTTTATCTACACACATATCATAAGTACTCTATGATGGGTTCAGATCAGAAGCTATAGAGCAATGACCTGCATTGCTACTAGCTACTAGTGCTAGGTACCTATTAAATATCTATAGACTGTACACATTAAAATAATGTAATAAAAAATTAATTTGAACAAATATAGAAACAATTAATAGATTCAGGCGTTACTTTGCGGAGGTCCATATCAACAAACTGGAACAAATTACCTTGCTACTCCGCGAAACCGGAGCGGTAAACCGGTTTCGCGGAGTAGCAAGGTAATTTGTTCCAGTTTGTTAAATATAGAAACAAATTAGAAAAATTCTCATAATAATATTGGTTGTTATAATGCTGGTCATTGCCTACGGTTTCTAAACGCATTATAGAGCATTTATGATATATGTGTAGATAAACATCAAAATCGTTAGAACCGTTGAGGGAGACGTTATTACATAACATTTTTCATTATATGATAATGTATAGTCGACCAAGTAATTGCTTGACCACTTTTGAACCTTATGCCTTTGTAACACCTCTTAATAAGGATTTTTTAATTTAAAAGGAGCGACAGACAGACAGACAGACAGTCCACATGATTTAAAATGGATACCGCAGCCTATGGGACATTTGCAAAATCAGAAGGCTAGCAAAGTGCTGTCGACCTTGAAGAACCCTTTTCACGCCTTTCTTAAGAACTCCCATGTTAAGTGTGACGCAGGCGCCGATCGATTTTTGACTTTCGAACGCTCGATACTCGCCGTCGCGCGCCACCCAGTACCGGCTAAAAGATACACTCTCGAATTTTTTTTTTTTTAATATATTACTTATTGGAAATTACATTAAATTTTGAATGTCAAACATAACAAATTCACAATAAGATCGTCAAAAGATAAACAAAATAATAAAATAAAAATATCTAGAAATACGTCTAGAAAAATGTCAAAATGTCAAAAATAAAAAATTCAAATGTCACAATAAAAATAAAAATATAAACTCACAAACGGTGAAAATGTAAATACAAGCAAAAATGAAATAAAATGAAAATGAAACAAAAATAATCAGGTACAAAATAATTATCTAAAACAATAAATGAGAAAGCATCATAATAAGTCAAATTAAATTAAATTAAATATCACAACTGTTTTCATTGTACTCTTTTACAGAGTACAATGATTTATTTAACATAAAGTTTTTTAGTCGGCCGATTGGCCGCAGCTGGCGAACAGATAGAAAGTCAAAAATCGATCCACAGTTTCCTCGGAACACTCTCCGTTTTACATAGGATATACACAAATATAAAACACTTGGAAATAATGAAATGAAGGTGTTTATTTATTAGAAGGGAACAAAGCGTCAGCACGGCAGTAAGCCGCGCCTTGTTTACGCAGGGACAATTAAAATGCTAATTATTCGCCGACTTCAGATTCAGGGGAGCTGAGAAACGTGCAAATTAATAATTATTATCTTCAGCCTCTTCATTTGATATGGCAATCATATTAACAGGACTTTACGGCGATGAAAACACTTAAAACAATTTATGGTAAGTACGCAAGTGTAAAAATATTGTGCACTCGAAACTGTAATAGACGCTCTTATGCCGGCGTAGTAAGGTCCTTGCTACTTATTGCGCAGCAGGTTTAGTTGACACATACTTTTGCATTTGACTGTACGTAACTGGAACTCTGACAACAAACACTTGAATTACTTAAGAGATCTCAACTAACGCACTATGCGTGCATATAAAATTTGGGTATTTACCTCAATTTCCTTAAGGACTCATCATCAGATGCTGATTTGGTGAATATAACATAACGAGCATATACTTTTTCAAATAAAAATAAAAAAAATTAAAATCGGTAAACATTTTACGAAAAAACATCGATATGGTTTATATGTATTAGAATACGCTGAATTGACCATGTCTTCAAAACTTGTTCCCTAAGTTTAAAGTTTCTTAAAAATAAAAAAGTTTGCCAATATTATTTCCAATTATTTGAATTAAAAAACAATTCAGTTTGATGTCTACTTTCAAAGAAATACGCGGACAAACAAACATACCATAAATAATTCGCATATATGGACTTGTTATGGTGGTCTGAAATAAAAAAAAAATTTTTTTTTATTTTTTTTTTATAAATACAATTATGAATTTTTGCACACCCTATTCCGAAGCCTATAGTAACATACGAGTACCTATTCAAATATTATTATATATTTTCCAAAATATTACTGACTTATTTATACTGACTTCAAAAACCAGTGGCCCGTTGCACTAAGCTACAAGTTACAATTTTACAAGTCTAACCCGGCAACATTGGTCATTATTGACCACTGAACACATAAATGAGCCTCATCCAATAATTAGCTCACTCCATTCAATGTTTAGCTCTAAAGGATGCGGAGTCAAATGTTTGTGAGTTTTGGGCGCGATGATAAATTTATTGCTTTATTTGCTCTTAATTATACCAATTGTTAATTATGCTACACCGGTAACAAATAGCCGGTGTTGATTCTTCATTATGCTAGTTCTTAAGATAATAAATTGGCGGCTGTGAATCTGCTGAATATATATATCTTTGTATCTTTGTTTGTCAGGCTGTTGCATGTATATTTTCATGTCCGAAGGAATAGAATACAATGGTATGGTAGGACCTTGTGCAAGGTCCGTCCGGATCGCTACCACCATCTTGCTCGCTAATCCTACCGCTAAGCCGCAGTGCTTGCACTGTTGTGTTCCGACGCGGAGAGCAAGACAACCGGTGTTATTACTGGCACGAGAGGTATTCCATCTTAGCCCTCTGGGTTGGCAACGCATATGCAATCTCTTTGATGCTGCGGGCGTCTATAGACGGTGGTGATTACTTACCATCAGGGTTCCCACTTGCTTTTTTGCCTTCCTATTTCATGAATATCTTCATGTCCGAAGGAAGTATACAATAGCAATTGGTCACCGCAAAACAACAAAAAACTACAATTAAGAGAAATTGCATAAAGCACACAATAGGCGTTCTTATCGCTCTGACCGATCCCTTCCAGACAATCGTTAGAAAGAAGTGATGAATAACACATGCAGCTTTAGTTGCTTAAGTACCTTGGGACTAAGCCAATAGGTGTTAATTGTCCTAAAAAAATTTTTTAACAGACTTGTTATTACAGGTTGGTGGCATGACAACTAACTAATAAAAAAAAACAGATACAAATGTATACACACTTAGCCAAAGATTAAATTTACCCTATCTTTTTATGCCAAGTTAAAAATGGCAGCAAAATTCTAGTATGAATTGCCGGACACACTTGTCTTTTTCACTATTTTTTAGGGTACCGTAGGAAAAATGTAAACACTTACCTAGCCCTTATGAAAAGACTCTGTCCGTCTCTGTCTGTAATAGCGGCATATTTTACACAGATAATGATTTTTATCTACACACATATCATAAGTGCTCAATAACGCGTTCAGAAACCATAGAAAATGACCAGCATTATTACAACCAATATTATTATAAGAATTTTCTTGTCTGTGGTAGTAGGTAAATCTGTTCTTTATTGGGTAGTAGCTCTTAGTAGTCTGTGTTTATTGGTGATCACATTACCGATATCTCTGACGTTATAAATTTAAATTTGGAACAGCTGTCAAAATTCAAGTTAGTTTCTATTCTAGTATCCACAGATATTAAAACAGTTATCGATACGAAACGTCAACTCAGTATGTTTTTTTAATTTAAACGCACATAACGCAACGACATTTAATCTCGAGTGACATGACAATAGGGACTTCATTCGTTTGTCTATGGTTTAAAAAAACGTTCGTCTTGGTGGATAGATCGAATGGCCGCCATGACTGTTTGTTGGTTTTTTGCTGTTACGGCTTTTTGCAGTTATGATATGTGTGTAGATAAAGTAATGTATGCAACTGTATATAATTAGGCCTTAAAACCCTCATGTGATCCTATTATGAACCTCGCTGACGCTCGTTTCATAAAACCACACTCGTGTTTTAAGGCCTCTCATTATATAGCAGTTGCATAAAATACTATAATGCTATAGGTTTGTAATTTGGAATAGTTTTAAAGTAATTGCTATATCAATCTTACTGAAAAAAAACTTTTAAACTCTTTTTAGTTTCCTTAAAGAAAGGAAAAAGGAGAAAAAGGAAAGGAGTTAAAATTTCGAATAAGTACAGTTAATAGAACTTTACGTCAATATGAAGCAAGAAGAAACAGAAACATGTTTTTTATAGCACTGTTTTTAAAAAATAAACACATACCCATTACAAATAAACTTAGTTTTCCGGTTAGGTTTTTTTCACGGATTGTTCCACTAAATAAATATAGAACAGAAATTTTGTTTGATGCAAAACCCTCGGTGCGCGAGTCCAGTTGGCACTTTACCGGTTTTTTATTAATTTAACGCCAAGGTCCTTCCCGCATAAACGGCAGATGTCCCGGCTCCCACGAATTATTCCCGCAACCTTTAAAACTGAATTTATTCGCCCCCATTTTCAGCAAAGTATGTTAATTTAACCCAAATTTGTGGGACAATAAGCAAGAAATAAGGTTTGCTGCACACTATACCTGACATACTTGTATTTATTCGTTACTAGTGACCCGCCTGTACTGTTTTAGGGTTCCGTGGCTCAATAGGAAAAATTGAACCCTTATAGGAAGGATCACATCGTTGTCCGTCTGTCTGTCCGTCAAGACCCTTTTTCTCAAGGACGCGTGGAGGTATCGAATAAAAATTAATACCAAATAATAAATTGCTTTGCTAATCCGCGAACCCAATGTCAGCAATCGTGAAAAAAGACAACGCATGTGCTGAATACTTTAATAAAGAAATAAAAGAAACAACACAAAACGCGACCATAACCCAACCACCAACACCAAAAATACCACTCGACACGTGGTTCACCTCTCCACGAGGCATCATCAGGAGCTATTAACCTCTCGACAGTCAGTCGACGAAAGCTATAAACTATATATGCATAACAGTATTCACAGATCAATTAATATAATATAGAATCTATAGTTCTCCTAGCTGAAAATGACGGACGTTTTATATGGAATGGAATAAGCTGTGTTGACCAGTGGCGGATTTGCCCTAAGGCCCAAGTATGCCCGGGCCTAGGGCGGCCAGATATTGGGGCGGCAAGTCGTGGCAAAAAATACACTGAAGCGGTAAGTGCGTGGTATTAAAGAGGCGGCTGGTACTACACGGCCTAGGGCGGCCAAGACTGCAAATCAGCCTCCGGTGTTGACTATAATTGTTGGCGACAGAGAACCTTTTTTTCTACTTGTATTTTATACTTTTTTAAATATATGTTCTTTTTACGTTTTTCGAGTGTGACTTGGTCTGTCTGTTTAAAAAAAAAATGTTGAATTAAACGTGCTAATATTCTTATTGGCTTTTTTAATTATTAAAAATAGAAAAGTAGCGACACTTCGGTGCTCAACAATAATATTAGCATGGAAGTTACAACAATTAAATATACTATTCTTTAACAAACAAACGTACACTAACATTTTCTAACAATTCAGGAGCTCATTCATTTGCGACTTGGCACACCCTTTAACCGTCACGACCCCGTTAATCCGGTAGCTCAAAGGGACCGAGGTGCATTGTAGTTCACAGCCAAGTTCGAAACGACACCACAGTGCGTAACAGTAAAAAAAAATCGTTAATACAGTCATACATGCAATGTTAGGCAATCCGTATCTTGGTACGAGTACATAAATTTAACGCATACTCACGTCTAATGGTAAGCAATAACCGCCACCTATGGACGCTTGTAACTCTAGAGGAATAGAGCTTGCATTGCCGTCCTTCCAAAAACCTTCTTGTACCACTTTTTAAGAGCCCTAGAAAAACCTCACTCTTCTAAAAACTCTTTATTTTACATATTACATACATGGAAACAAAACATACTTATGAACCATTTCATTGATTTACTAACGAAAATGAAGAGAATTCATATATTTAATGAAATAGGGCGACAAACAAGCATGCGGGTCACCTAATAGGAAGTAATTACGACCACCGGATACCAGCGACACCAAGAAAGCCGCTGACCCGTTGCCCACCGTTAGGTCACCTCCACCCTCTCTGTATTATATCATGGAACAGCAATTGTACATAGTTCTGACAATAAATATTATGTTATTTTATCTTATCTTATCTGTTATAAATCACTCACCCACTTACAAAACACAGTAGCAAGCTACTACTTCACGCCGGTATTCTAAGAGCGTGGTACTACCGCGATCAAGCCCACCCATTTGTATTGCAACCAAGAACTAGCTAAAATGAGGCTGCACTTTTTTATACCACAAAGGAAAGCAAACGAGAAAGTGACTCACCTGATGGTAAGTGTACACCACCGCCCATAGACATTGCAACTGCGTTGCCAACTCAGAGGGCTAAGATGGAGTACCTAGTGCCAATAATTTCACCGGCTGTCTTGCTCTCCATGTCGGAACACAACAATGCAAGCACTGAGCAAGATGGTGGTAGCAATCCGAACGAACCTTGGACAAGGTCCCATCACCCGCAAAACACCACTTGATATTTTTTTTTATACAACATAGGAAGGCAAACAAGCAAGTGGGTCACCTGATGGTAAGTGATCACCACCGCCTATAGACACCTGCAACAACAAAGAGAGTTCAGATGCGTTGCCAACCCAGAGGGCTAAGATGGCATACCTCTTGTGCCAGTAATTACACCGGCTGTCTTGCTCTCCACGCCGGAACACAACAGTGCAAGCACTGCTGCTTAGCGGCAGGATTAGCGAGCAAGATGATGGTAGTGATCCGGACGGACCTTGCACAAGGTCCTACCACCCGCCACCCGATAATATAGTGAAAGTGCTAACTGAAATATTATTATGAAGAACCGTTTGACCTTGTAGTCACATTGAAACCAAACAGTTCGTGGGTTCAACCCCGCCAATGTCAAATGAATGAGTCATAAATTCAAATCTTTGTCACACGGTCTGGTTGTTCGGTCTTTATGCGATAAATATTCACATACGAAAATTATTAGGAATCCTTGAGTCTAGTATTGTATTTCTACAAGTACAAGTTAGTCTTAATATTATATATGGTCGACCAAGAAATTGCTTGGCCACTTTTCGACCGTATTACAAAGGGATAAGGTTCAAAAGTGGTCAAGCAATTACTTGGTCGACTATACAGCGCTTCAGTATCACAGCCATCACGTCAGTATGAACCACTTAGCAGTTGTAAGAGTACAACCGGTTAAGGTTTTATGGGAAGACCTTGTGCAAGGTCCGTCCGGATTGCTACCAGCATCTTGCTTCCTAATCCAGCCGCTAAACAGCAGTGCTTGCACTGTTCTATACCGGCGTGGAAGACGATTGATGAAATTATTGACACAAGGGGTATGCCATCTTAGCCCTCTGGATTGGCCACGCGTTTGCAATCTCCTTATTGCGGGTGTCTAAGGGCGATCACTTATCTTCAGGTGACCCACTTGCTCGTTTGCCTTTCTATCCACACGAATATAATAAAGAGGGAAACTTTGTTTATTTTTGTTTGTATGTAGGAGGTAATCTCTAGAACTACTGAACCGATTCCAAAAATTCTTTCACTAATAGTAAGCTACACTATTCCTGACGGACATAGGCTACTCATTCCACGCGAACGAAGGCGCGGGCGTCTGCTAGTTTATAATATGCGACTTCGTTCGCGTGACACTAGTAGCCTATGTCAGTTAGGGATAGTGTGTTTTTCTGTTAGTGAAACAATTTGTGGAATCGGTAAAGTAGTTTCAGATATCCCCTACATACAAACAAACAAAAAAACAAAGTTTATCTCTTTATTATATTAGTGTAAATGTAAATTAAAAACAAACGTAAGTAAAACAGTTTTTTTCTTAAAAGTATACTAATTAAAATGAAATTAGCGAACGTCACAGAACGGCTGGAGAATAATGCCTATAAAAGAGATATCAGATATATATATAGATAGGCTTTCCGTTTAGCCTGATGGTTGACTGGTTGAGAATGCCTTATGACATTAAGTCCGCCATTTGTACATTATTGTTTTTTTTATGCTACAAAGTTTAAATAAATAAATAAATATCAATATGCTTTTAGACACCCTTTTTAGAATTGTGGGATATAGGAGCCCTTGGTCAGCTCTGAATACAATAAAAACCAATTTAAAATAAAAGTTTTAGTAACCCACATCGAACAATCTAGACGGCCAAGTCATCAACTTCAACTCGTAAACGTGAGTATCCGAACTTGGCGCGTTCCAACACTAAACTTGTTTAACTCGGCCGTTATTAAGGCAAAGGCTTTGTGAGATAGTGCCGGCCCTTTAACGGCGTTCCGGACAATACAATGTTAATATAATTGTCCGGCGATGATTCGGGAAGGGGTTTAAGTCCTTGTTATTGTTAGAATGCGCTACTGTCTCAGTAAATGTAGCTAGAGCAGAAAGACATATCCATACAAACTTCTAAAACGTAACGCTGACACGACAGATAATAGTATTTTATGCAACTGCTATATAATGAGTGGCCTTAAAACACGAGTGTGGTTTTATGAAACGAGCGTCAGCGAGTTTCATAGTAGGATCACACGAGTGTTTTAAGGCCTAATTATATACAGTTGCATACATTACTTTATCTACACACATATCATAACTGCAAAAAACCGTAACAGCAAAAAACCAAAACCGAATGACAACTAATGGCGGCCATGTATATTAAAAAGATACTCTGTGATTTGATCTATCCGTCAAGACGAACGTTTTTTTTAAACCATAGACGAACGAATGAAGAACCTATTATCATATCACTCGAGATCAAATGTCGTGCGTTTAAATTAAAAAAACATACTGAGTTGACGTTTCGTATCGATAACTGTTTTAATATCTGTGGATACTAGAATTGACCAACTTGAATTTTGACAGCTGTTCCAAATTTAAATTCATAACGTCACGAGCAGTCGCGAGATATCGGTAATGTGATGAGCAATAAGAACAGATTTACCTACTACCACAGACAAGAAAATTCTTATAATAACATTGGTTGTAATAATGCTGGTCATTTCCTAGGGTTTTTGAACGCGTTATTTAGCCTTTATGATATGTGTGTAGATAAACACATTTATCCTTACCTATCTTAAGTAGTAAACAATATTCTAACCTAAGAGCCACCTAACCTAACCATAATACTGTTTATCATAGAAATAGTTTAGGGTAGAGAGTATTTTAAAATGAATAAGCTGATTTCTTTACTTTAAATGGCAATACAATGTGCCAAAAAGAGACGACTACATGCTCTAAACCTCCTCTTCAATTGCCACCCTGTACACAATTGAAATGTCAAAATGGTTACCTTTGGTGTGCATTAAGGTAGTACAATCTACATTTTTCTTATTAATTTACAGGTTTTACTACCTTGACGCACACCAAAGGTAACCATTTTGACAGTTTTGGCTGTGTTTATGTGCATTTCAGTGTAGATGACGCCCTTTCGTATAATACTACAGAATCTTAATAGCATTTTGAAATTTTTCCGAAAAAAATTTGCATTGCAGTACATTGAATAAGTATTTTTAAACTGTTTTCCAAATAGTAGTAGCTGAAATACTGTGACAGACAGACATGAGAGAGGTGAGACAACTCTCACCATACGTTACGGGTTTCTTTTTTTTTAACTTTTAAAAAGCGACGGTTAGTTTATTGCAAACTTCCGATTCAAAACTGCGCTCACGCATGACATGAAACAGTAAATTCACTATAACACCATTGTCTTTGTACCGTAATTTAAATCAGTTTGACAAACAAAAGCGACACGATCTATAAACAAGCCTTGCCAAACTGTTCCAAAATTACATTCAGATCCGAGTGTCCACTTATGAGTAATGTTAACAATACGTTTCATACAATTTCACAGAACGAGCGCGGAGGGCCGCGCGAACTTTTAATGGTCCCACAGGGCATAACACTTTTGTGCATTTTGGACCAAATCCAACAATTAACAGCGATGGTTACGACAGCACACCTAAGGGAAACATACATCGCTAGGCAAATACGAAGCTTATTCGATGTGATTGGATTACAGCAAGCAATGCAAAGCTAATTGCAGCGCTGATGTGCGGAGAGTTGCATTGTTAAAGTTGGCGGTCGCGTTTAGTTGTAAAGGGACCTCACGGCCATTCATAATTTTGCATTTCAACATGGCTAGTTTTATGTGTTCGCGTAACAATTATTCTACGGTCAAAACACTGCATTGCTAGTGGAAAATGCGTTGATTTGTGTACCGTTATTTATGTGCGGGATTTTAATAAAATAGGCTCCGGTTTGCCAAGAACGCGTGGAATGAAAGTGGACTGTTAAAGTAATTACTTGTGCTGATAAATTGGTTTTAAGTTGAAATAGATTAACGTGGTTTTGTAACATTTTCCAAAAAAATAAGCCTGTAATACTTTGGAATTACAGAAACACAAGTACATAATAAAATTAGCTTAAAATAATGTCAAGCATAACCTGTAAATACACTAACAGTTACAGTTTTATGAAAATTCTTGTAACTTATTTCAATTTATTGCCTTACTAAGCCTGAAGTAAAAAGGTTCCATATTTGTGTTTACAGTAGAATGGTACTTTTGGTGTAACATGCATTGGTAAAAAAACTTAAGAGACATAAAATAGTGGTAATTTTTTAAACTTAGGTATAGGAGAATGATGTCCAATATTTTGTGATATTATACAGTGTAGACCACGGAACTCATGAAGAAGGTTAAAATGTCTTTCTGCCATGATTTATATCGCAACCGTTTTCGCTTACAAATCAACTTCATAATTCAATTGTAATTAGTAATGATCTGTAATTTAGGAAAGAATTTAAATTTTATTTATTGCTGGTGCATATAAGGGGGAAAAATATTTTTTTTATTTTTATTTGTGGAATAGATGGAAACGAACACGCGGGTCACCTGTCGGAAAGTGATCATGATCATCATTGGTTTATCAACTAAGAGTCACCATCGCCCATAAAAAAACGGCAACCTCAAAAGAATCGCTGATTTGCTGCCGGGTTTTAGGTAGCCTCACTCATTGTACGAAACGCAACAGTAAGCTTCTACTACACTCCGATATTTTGCGAAAGTGTACCCGACATTTTTTACCGTTATACCAAAAGTTAAACCAAACTAAATAAAACGTTAGTTACAAATTTAAATTCTACATGCACTCTCGTTTATGTTTATTTTCTATCTCTAACAATGTAGGTTATATTTTTGTAATCGAAATTTATTTCCGATTTTTTTTAACACATTGAAAAATTCGCAGGGTATGATAGTTGGTAATGCGGCGAAACTGGCAAACGCAAGGCACGGAATGCTGATGTTGCAGGTTTGAGTCCTGCCATTACCCTAATGCCTAGCCACAAGATGGTCCGATGACCTCATACAGGTGGCAGGAAGGCGCTGGTTGCATGCTGCTTCCAACCGGCCACTTTGGAAATCCATGGAGGAGACCTATGTCCAACAGTGGACTTCTTGTGGCTGAGATGATGATGATGATGATTACCCTAATATTTCTTTGTGTTGTCATTATCATTTAAATTTATTTGAATGTAGGTTATGTACATAAAATTTGAAAGCCCTCCATAATTATCTCAATCAAATCTGAATCAATATAACGCATATTAAAATGCTAATCGTGATTCGTGCGTTGAGCGACCGCACCGCATCGCTGCCACATCGGTATCGCGCCAGCAATCCGACCATACCGTTACCGCGGCGATACCGTTAAGAGGAGCGTGAACCCAGCCCCGAAAAGCGCTCCCCATACAAACGGCGATAACGTTTTCCACCCTCTAAACCTTAACCTATGGCAATGAATTTTTAGTATGTTGTCATCATGCCTTAATAATAATGATTTTATAATTAAATTCATTTATTCAAGTAACAGGTCTCATTTGGTTAGTTAAAAAACAATTGGATCTTAAAACTTTGTTAGTAAAATATATGAACTTAGCCTTACTTAGCCTTAGAACTAGGTTTGTATGTTTTGAGTTTTTTTATCTTTTTCATAGTTTTGACAATATTTGCATTTTAGAAGTTTCATACAAAACAAAAAAGCGTCAATATTTATGAAACTATCATAGTTTTCTTAAATATAATGGAAATACAAGGATAAAGTATACACAAACTTAAAAACTCACATTAACTAAGGCTATAAGTATATTTAGACAATACAATCACACAAACAGAATTAAAACTATTGCAAACACTAACTTAACCTAAAAAAACCCCACTCCGCATCGCACCTGGCTCAAACGCGCCCATTACGCTTGCCGCGTTGCCCCGCTGTATGGCCAGCGAGATTTGCTGAACCAGGAACGACCCGGAGCGAGGGTCGCAACCTCTGTCCCGCAACCGACGACCTGTCTCCCAGACCAACGATTTCGCCTTCACACCCCAGGGGCCAGCCGTCTCAACCGCAACAGGCACGAAGTCGTACGTTGGTTCCAAAGCTGAGTATTTAAGATGCTTGGATAGCGCTGCACTCTCAGCTGCGGACCCAGCAACCCTAGAAGTGTGACCTAAGTGAAACTATTAAGTATATTTAAAAAATCAAAACACACAAACCTAGTTATAGGGTATAATGACAACATACAAAAAAATCATGGCTATATAGGTTATGGTTTAGAGGGTGGAAAACGTTATCGCCGTTTGTATGGAGAGCGCTGGGTTCACACTCCTCTTAACGCGGCGGTACCGTTAACTACGGTATCATGTAGGTATTATGCGGTTTCACAAATGCTCGGTACTAAAATCCACCGCAGGCTAGTAATGTAAATGAAAAGCGATTTTGTTAATGAACTATTTTATCTAGCAAACACATTTATCAGTAAATTTGGGCTGAATTTATTTTGATATTAAGTTTCCGTTTTGTTTGTGATTTAAAGGTAAAAACAATTCAGCCTGTACATAATGCTATGTGGGTTGTTACAAATTTTATTTTTGAAATAAAAAAAAAGTAAGAACTTTCTTTAGTTCAGCTAAGAAATTTAAAACAGAAATTAAATACTAGCGTTGAAGTTTTTATGAGTAATGAACAGGTTCTTAACACTTATAGTTTGGTAGTAAAAAGCTGGTGACATAAATACGGAAAGACAGGTCCGGTTGGACGGACATGATGAAACTATAGAGTTCGTTGTTTATGCAGACTATAAAAAAACTGGCAGATACGTACTTACTTTTCTAGTAAAAATAAATATGAATAAACTTACTTGTATTTGTACGTACATTAACAAAGGGTTGTAAAAAATCTCGGTATTTTTTTATACTAAACCCGAGCTCATCCCTTTATTTAAATTGAAACAGAAAAACAAACCGTTGAGAATACCTACTGGCCGTTGCATCTGATTTTCATTTTAAGATTTCTCATTTGAATTCCGAACGATTTTTATAAAATATTCACGTGGCCAGTTGTCGGGAACCCTTTCTTCGCGGGCAGTTATTTGCCATGTTTAATCGGGAAATATTTTGTTTTGAGGAAAGACGAAAGTCTCGGATCTTTACGCAAAGGCAAGCCTTGGAGCCACGAAGATTAAAGGTGCTTTTTTAAACGTTAGTTTCTTTAAAAATAATGTTGTATTTTTAAATACGATTTGAATAAATGAAACTCTTAAATTGCAGACCTAGTAGCCAAATTAAATAATAAAAATCATAAGCCCTTATGAAAAACGACAATAAAACTACAAATAATGCTTGAAAAGTTTTTGTCTGTTTATGTCAAAACGCTCTCAATAATTATAATTACTTATATTTTTTAGCTATAAATGAAGAAAATCCTCACAGGATGAGAACAATATGGCAAAATTATAACATTAGTAAGTTTTATAACCCCGCTTTGACTCATTGCCGCAAAGTAAAGAACGCCTTGTTTTCCCTTGAACTCGTGCACGGTATTGTTTTCTTGCCTATGCTTCTCACTTTAATTTACCCTGTGTTACACAAAATGTGCAATGGTTTACATCTACGGCTAAATTAAATACTTCAATATAAATTCTTATGTTTTTGCGATTTATGGGCATTTACACAAAATAATTTAAACTGTTTATATCCCGTATATTGCAACAAATCTAATTCCTAACGTTTAAGTCATTTTCAGTTCTCATATTCACAGGCAGACTGGCAAAAAAGTAAAAAAAATCAAAATACCTACCTAATTTTAAAAAAATGTTGTAAATGAAATAGTTCCAATTAACGGAATTAGACTACGAACGCTACCAGCGCTTCCATATTCGGTAGTTAGTATTTTTAATACTTTTTTGTCAGTCTAACCGTGAATATGAGACCTGAAAAGTGCTCGAAACGACGGGAATTAGATTCCTTAAAATACACGCAAAATAAACCGTTTAAATTGTTCTATTGTAAACAAATACTTCATTAACAAAAAAGCTTACCTTTTTATCCAACGCTTTTCCTTAAACCCTGCTCAATATTTCCCACATCAGGTACAATCGCGGGCACATGTGTGAATATTTTCTATGCACACAAAGTACGGTCGGCGGGGAGCGACAAGCGTTGAATGTCAAACAGTGAACACGACTGTACCGCAGTGGAGTGTGCTCGGGGCAATTTCACTGTTCAAAGGTTTTTGCAGGTGGTTGGGAAAAGTAGAAGGAACGGTGTTAGGTTTTGCTTCTAGCTCTTCACTGCAATAGAACTATAGAAATGCATCATTTGTGTTTGTTTAGTAACTGGTAACATAGTAGACGAGAAGCAAACACAAATAAGTTACCTAGTTGTCAATTAAGACAAGGTGACAAACTGCTCTAGAGACACTTAAATACACTACACATACACAATGTTTGTTGCTAGATAGTATATAAAATTAATTAATAACTTAATTCGAGAAAACATTATGTTAAATAGAAGACAACCTAAAATTTTCAATTTAGTTCAAAGTACTTAAGTTAACGTTAACGCGTTAATCTCAAATTCAATACAAACTTCTAACCTGGCATTCAGTAACAAAGTCTGACTCTACGTCACGCGCCGACAGCTTTCTAGAAAACGTAAAAGTTTACGTCCATGCTAGTAAGTCAGTAAGTGCTAGTGCTCAACAAAACGTAAACTTGCGAGTTTTTCACTCACGTACGACATAAAAAAGTTGATGCGAACCCTTTCCCTTTGTCGTTAGACGATATGGATTGAAGATAAAGTTTTATCGACGCAACAGTTTAGCAGCGGCCGTAAAAACGGCAGTTATTTTTACAAGGTAGTTTTATGGGGCCGAAGGTTGCCGATGGCCGGATATTTGACAGGTCATCAAACGTCTACGACGCATGACAAGTTTTAAATTCACTTCAGTTGGGTTATTCTCTACCGAGCAAGTATTTAACTGATGGGACAGCTCATCTGCCACAGAATGCCTGCCTGCCTTCTTGCCTGGCGATCAACCCTTAGATCATGCCCCCCTGTTCCTCCAGCCGCGTAGACGTTCTTTTAATAAAAGCAATCTTTCTTTGAAAAACCGTTATTAATATTTGGATAGTATTATCTACCGGAAGTTCAATAGACTGTTAAAATTACCAAACTTTACTGTTAATTTGTCATATAATGTAGGAATTATTAATAATATTTATGCGGAATTGTAGAGAAAACGAAGATGTTGAGTGTGAATGGTTGCAAACGCCGATTTTAAAAACATGTACAAGCTTTTTGACAAAATAATAACATAAATGATAAAATTACGATAAAAAAGTCTGGCCCCAGTTTTGATAAACTTTCTTTTACCATATTTGTTGCAAAATGCCGCTCCTTTATCACAAATTAAAACATATTTTAACGGAACAGCACTGTCATCTTGTCCTACGTAGACACTTCTAAGTTGAAAGGTATCGCTGAAATTTCGTCGATGTTTTAAAGAAAGCGTCACAAAGAGACGGGCGAGTCCATAATTCGTTCAACGACACGTAAACGAGACGTCGTAAAAGTCACTTTAGGGGTCCGTAAGAAATGAGAAGCCATATCTGACGTCTGACTATTTTAGACACATGAGATATTTTCCAAAAAGAAATGTTTTCTTCAAACTCATGTGCATAAAAATTTGTGTTTTTTTTTCTGTGTTTCTTCTTTTCTGTGACTACCTGGTCCGTTTGGTTGACAGTTTATTTTAGAAGAAACTTTGAATTTACCCTGACACATGTTGTAGAAGTCAAACCGCTAACCCGTTTTCAGCTGAACCTTGCCTGTCTCGCTTAACTCAGCCACCAGACAATAATCGGTTTATCTAATCCGGAGTTACAAAACCACCGATAGACATAAACTATAAACTTATAAATACCCGCTTTTCCTTGCATTGGATTATAAAGTACTCATTATGTGAAATGCTGTGATCCACGCCGGCTTTCCATAGCTGCAATTTCCGAACAAAAAAAATGTTATTATAAAAACCTGCCGTGACAAAATTACCATCTAATGTAGGAGAAGTAAGCGGCCAAAGATGTGAAGACAGACAGAGGCGGATATCGACATATACTATGTAATATTCATTGGATAAGCTTTTGCCCGCGGCTTGACTCGCGTGAATAACAGAAACTCGTATATGCTCAAAGCTTTAGCTCTACTATGGCTTATATTCAAACAAAACCGATTAATTATTGTTTAACGTTTATAACAACTCTTTCTCGCACTGAATTTCTACTCTGCATTAGATAAAACTTGTTTGAATCGTTGTAATTCACATCCGAGAGTTAGAGATCTCAGCCGTTAGTGTAAGTTTTTCTGTTACAAAATAAAAATGTATAGAGTCAAAATAAATGTCAAGTCTAAAAGAGGTTTGAGTGGACGCCACCGCTCGGATATAAAAGTTCTATAAGGGAGGACGCGCAAGCGCCAGGCGGTGGGTCCGTTTTGAAGCAAGACTGGCCGATCCCTAACCCGACTCGCAGGCGTCAGGAATACGGCACGGGGAGACTACTTCCCTGAAACATCCATAGAGGACACAATGGGATATTTCTTGCTGGCATTACATGGTCACGGTGAAAAGAGGGTATCATTATAGTAAATGCGTTGGTGATTCCAAAGCACCAGATGAAACCAGCTAGCAGGGTTTTGCAATTTTTTTCTAGCAATTTTAGTTCTGATAGGCCCCTACAGTACTGTTGCAGAGGTTAAAAGTCGAGTCCCATGTAACCCGCATGTAAGCAAAAATAATCCTAATTCAGTCGCCAGTCTCCGCCACACAAGTGTCTATTCATATAAGACACTAGCGACCCGCCCCGGCTTCGCACGGGTACAATCAATTTTATGACTCATTTTTCTACACCTTCGGTTACATTGTTCAAATTTTACCAAGGATCCCTAATTTTTTTCAAAATGAAATGTAGCCTATGTCAAATTGGAAGAATGTAGCATTCTATTGGTGAAAGAATTTTTTAAATCGGCCCTGCACTTTTTGAGCCTATTCATTACAAACATACAAACATACAAAAATAGGTACAAATCTTTCCTCTTTATAATATTAGTGTAGACTAGCGGACGCCCGCGACTTGGTTCGCGTGGAATTAGTATTAACAATATTGTAGCTTTCTATCTGGAAACAATTTTAGAAATCGGTTCAGTAGTTCCAGAGATTACTCCCTACATACAAACAAACAAACAAAGTTTACCTCTTTATTATTTTAGTGTAGATGTAGACTAGTGTAGATGTAGATTACGTGTAACTTTGTGGTAAAGAAATAAACAAATTTATTATCATAAAGCCTCCAAACCTTCAGCGCCATTTTACGTCATGCGCTTAAAATGCCGTATACCACAACCGCCGTAGCGTCTACACAAAGTACACCATTTTTAGCCCACGCAGGGCTGTCGGCTGTCGTAAAATAGTTTTACGCTTCTTACTGTAATTACACGGCGTGAGGCAGCCGCCGGGCCCGTGGGAAATTATATCGCGACCCTGTCTGTTATTACGATGTCACATCCTTGATTCCAGTGCAGATGTGGCTGTGAATGCATTAGAACTGAGACGTGACGCCCAGCTAGTTATCGGGCGGCGGGAGGAAGGGATGGGTATGCTTAGGGCGTGCAAGAACGGTTTTACCTTATATGAAAAACCCGGATGAAACTGAGTTTGTTTTTAAACGCGGGTTGGCATGCCCTAGTTACGCTAGAACAAGGGGTTGATAGGTGTTAATGCTACATTACTACGATAAAAGACGGTTTTGAGTATTGTGAATCTTGCCTTAAAAATGCTCTCCGTACAAACGGCGATAGCGTTTTTCACCCTCCAAACCTTAAGCCATATTCATGATTTTTTTTATGCTGTTGTTATGCCTTAGAACTAGCTTTGAATGTTTCGATTTGGTAATACTATCGTTTTAGGGGTTTCATAGTAGTTTCATACAAAAGAAATATGTGACAATAATTACAAATCTAAAAAAAATAATTGAAAAATCAAAACACACAGACCTAGTTCTAAAGCATAACAACAATATTCCAAAAAACTATGGCTATAGGTTAAGGTTAAGAGGGTGGAAAGCGTTATCGCCGTTTGTATGGAAAGCGCTGGGTACACACTTGTCTTAAAAGGATTGTGTAGGTGCCAAATAATGAATAGATTCAGGCGTTTTTTTGCGAAGGTTTAAAGCAAGAAATTGGAACAAATTACTATGCTAGTGTACTCAGTACGTGTTGTCTGTCAAATCTGGTACTGGTACGCGGTAAAACTCCAATGTAATATCACCAAAAGGTATAATTAATAACTCTCAATTACATGCATCCCGTTTAAAGAGTGGCATCCTTTTTTCCAAAGTCACGTCCCGCTACATGCATCCATTTCAAAAGTGACACTTCCTCTCTTTTTTAAAGTTCCGCACTGTCATTATTATGCATCCCTCTCAAAAAGAGTCACTTTCTCTCGATTCCAAAGTTATGCACCGTTATGCATCCCTTTCAAAAAGTCACACTTTCTAATTAAATTTAAAATGCTATATAATGAATGACAACACAAAAGAAAATTAGGGTAATGGCAGAATTCGAACCTGCAACATCAGCATTCCGTGCCTTGCGTATTCCAGTTTCCGCCACATTACCGCTAATCCTGCCATTACCCTAATTTTTAGCGGTAATGTGGCGGAAACTGGAATACGCAAGGCACGGAATGCTGATGTTGCAGGTTCGAATCCTGCCATTACCCTAATTTTTCTTTGTGTTGTCATTCATTATATAGCATTTTAAATTTAATTTTAATGTAAAAAAGTACAAAAGAAAACTCGAAAAAATTTAGAAATAAATAATTTCGATTACAATAATGTCACACTTTCTATTTAATCCAAAGTTACTCGCCGTTAAATGCGCATCACTTTCGAAAAGTGTTATTTTTTCTCATTTCTAAAGTAGCGGGTTGTAAGACCTTGTGCAAGGTCCGTCCGGATCGCTACCACCATCTTGCTCGCTAATCCTGCCCCTAAACAGCAGTGCTTGCACTGTTGTGTTCCGGCGTTGAGAGCAAAATAGCCGGTGCAATTACTGGCATTAGAGGTATTCCATCTTGGCCCTCTGGGTTGGCAACGCATTTGCAATCTCTTTGGTGTTGCAGATGTCTATAGACGGTGGTGATCACTTAACATCAGGTGACCCACTTGCTTGTTTTCCTTCCTATTTCATTTTAAAAAAAAAGCGCATTGTTACAAGTATTCCTTTTGAAAAGTGACACTCTTGATTCCGTCTATATCAGTAACTTGGGTGTATATTGGAACCAACACTCTTCAATATTATAGAATTTGCAAAAGCACTCGAAGTCGTACCTATAAGCCCATCACCTCGAGCTCCCTGCAGTAAATTCCCTTTACTATTCGACGTTAGAAAATTATTTTCCTTTTCAGGTCATTGGCGAACTATTTTTCCCTGTCAAGTCATCGCTTAACGCTCGTTAGCGCGCGCTAACTGACAGTTGCGGCGGTAATTAGTGGCCGGTTAACAATGCTGTAGATACCGGGCTTAGACGGATTTTTTTTTTATTACTTTTATAATATTGAATATTTTTAATATTGAATATTTTCTTGTACTCATAAAGCTTTATATGTTGTTTCGTGTGGAAGCGGAGGAGGGTGGGTTTTTGCATGAAAAATATGAATATTATCGCCAGACGCAGTTTTGTCTTGCACGTGCACGGCACTGGTTTCGCGGAGTAGCAAGGTCTGTTGTTCTAGTTTGTTAAAAAACAAATTGTCAATGAACCATTCGACCAATATTTTTCTAAGCGGTCACTTTAATTTTTTTTATACAACAAAGAAAGGCAAACGAGCACGTGGGTCAACTGATGGTGAGTGATCACCCCCGCCCATAGACACCCGCTACACCAAGGAGATTGCAGATTCGTTACCAACTCAAGGGCTAAGATGGAATTAAATGCTATACAATGAATGACAACACAAAGAAAAAATAGGCTAATGGCAGGACTCGATCCTGCAACATCAGCATTCCGTGTCTTGCTTTGTTAAGATGGAATACCTCTATTTCATGTGATCTGACACTTTGTTGTTAAGTTTTATTGCCTATTTTCACTGTACACCTGAAATCGGATTTCAAAGTGCACCCATGTTTTTTAATCTAATAAAATCCACTGTACGGCAGCGAATAGAAAACTTGTCCTCCACGTAGTGATCCGTGAAATGGACCCGGACATCCGCCCGGAACAATGTCGTTAGTGAGCGACTGTTGAATGCAACGCCATTTTTTTTTCGCTCACTGATTTGTTTGGAAATGTGAATGCTAACGGTTTCCCTGGGCCAGGGCTGTTGGCACGCTTGGCATTTTACATGACTGCCCCGAATCCAAGTTTAGTGCTTTGTAGGTAAAAAACTTAAGTAAAACCACTTTAAATTCAAATATTATTCACACACACACACACACACACACACACACACACACACACACACACACACACACACACACACACACACACACTACAAACACATACACGCACATACACAAATATCTATGTGCATGTAAGCATGGATATAAGAGATTCACATCCATTCCATAGGTTTAGGTTCTAGCTTTATATTGCCACTTTATCATTACTATCATTAAACAAAATAGTTTTTAAATTATTTCAGAAACAAACATCTAATTTTGTTTGGGGGAGGAGCGCTGCTTATCCTAAGGCACAGGTTTTTACCTAATTAGGGAGTAGACTTCTAGCGATAAGGAACTTTTGTAAAAGATGTTTTTATGAAATAAATTATTCTTAATTATATTCTAATTATTATATTTTTGACTTAATTTTTAAAGAAAGAGGTCCATTTAATTGTTAACGGCTTAGTCTACGGATAGTACTTAATTACTTACAAGTATTTTTGTAACCGAAATTTCTTTCGATTTTTATGATTTAATGTTAAACTTTCAGATTATTAAATTAAAATGCTATGCAATGACAACACAAAGAAAAATTAGGGTAATGGCAGCATTCCGTGCCTTGCGTTTGCCACTTTCGGCACATTACCACTAATAGTACCTATAATGTAATGGTTTAGTGGTATTGTGACGAAATTGGCAAACGCAAGGCATGGATTATGAGGTTGCAGTGTGGGGTTCAACTATCACCCTAAGTTTTCTTTGTGTTGTCATTGCGTAGCATTTTAATACACTAACAAAGATTTTGGTCTCTGTGCGAGACATCAGCGGACAATCAGGTCTGTCTTAAACCGCTATTGCGGATGACTGTAGTTATTATTATTGTTTTCTTTTATTTTTTACAACAGAATATTCAGCAGGATGCTTCTATCCTTAAACAATTTCTTACTACCTAATAGATTTGTTCTCATTATTGCTTAATCTGTAGTGTATCTTTTTTTGTTTCGTATGTAATTTTTACAATAATTGTTGGATAACTGTATACTTCTGTAAGCTTTGTATTTAAGGTATTGAATGTAAACAAACACCGAATTTTAAATGTATTTGCATGCAATGTACTTATCGCAAATAAGTAAATGAACAGAACTGAACTGAACTGAACTGTCAGGTATTGCTTTTAGGATGCTATTGCTGCTCCCGCGCATTCTCATACGGCGTCCAAGCCACCTACTCGCGCGTCAGCAAACATGCCAGAGGCGCTGCATAGGCAATGCCTTTTGCATGTATAGGTAGGTAGTGGTGTACAAAACTGATCGGTAATTCTTTTTTTTATGAAATAGGAAGGGCAACGAGCAAGTGGATCACCTGATGGTAAGTAATCACCACCACCCACAACACCAAAAACATCGCAGATGCGTTGCCAACCCAGAGGGCTAAGATGGAATACCTCTTGTGCCAGTGATTACACCGGCTGTCTTGCTCCACGCCGGAACACAATAGTGCAAGCACTGATGCACAGGATTAGCGAGCAAAATGGTGGTAGCGATCCGGACGGACCTTGCACTGCACAAGGTCCTACAACCCGCAAAATTCTCCGACGTTTTCACCGTTGCTCATTGCCGTTCCTTCATTATTTAATTATTGAAATACATGTCCACAAACATGGGCTTCAGAGTGGACGTAACTAGCTAAACTCTACGTTTTTTCTACAGCGTTATTATCGCAAATTATTAAAAGTCTTTAATTTTTTTCAGAATAAATAGAAAATTTACCTAACGAGGCTACCCTCCTAATGAGTTTTAAGGGTAGAGTCGTAATTAAATTTAGCCAAATAATTTAAGAACCTTTAAAAAAAGCTTTTTATTTAAGAACTTAGCGCTCATTTACCGGTTTCTTTGAGGATAAGATCGGATAGACTTTTTTTGAACGGTTTTTCGATTTGCATTGTTAGTGTCAGACGGCTCTTACAGCTTACCGGAGAGAGGGCTAGCAGCCGGAAGGGCGCTCAGCAAGGGGTCCATTTACTTAGCATGCCAAAGGGTGCTATTGAGCCGACCTCGGACTTTGGACGCTAAGAGAGAATAGGGAATATGCATCACAAACCAAATGGGCTAAGCCTGACAAATTGTTCTATATCAACAATAAAAAATATTTATGTCCTAAGAAGTAAATAGGTACAAAAATTGATATTATGTTAAAAGTTATAGCGATACAATTACTGAAATAACAAATAAAAAAAAAGGTTTTTGCTTCGAAGTACACTCAGGCAAATTTTTTGCACGTGACTTAAAAGCACTTAAGCCTCATGATAGCCCAGGTTTAGTTTAACCCCTCCCTGTGTCTTTGTTTAACTAGCGACATAAGAAATGGACGCAGATAGAGATAAACTAAACTTGGCCTGTCATGTTAAGGCCACTCAACCGAGCCCGCCTCGACGTCGAGCTCAACGCCCATACGGTTAGAGAATAACACAGCTTGCGCAGGTACAGCTCCGGCCCGGCCAAACGACGTCGTTTGTCGGCCGATATCATAACATTGGCGATGCAACAACCGATTGAATCTTACATTTCACTCCGATGTCTTGCCAGGGTTGCCAAAATAAATGCAAGCCTACTGCCTACTCCCCAGATGCCTTGTTTAAGTATGTACAGTAGGGGAAATATATTCACGCACCACCTTAGAACCCTATCGCAATGACGCGACACGTTAAACGCCAGGCTATGTCATACAAATGTCATGCATATGTCTCTTCGACTAGGTTCTACGGTGGTACGTGTTACAATTTCCTTGACTGTACTCGTTAGACATTGCAATTTTTTATTATACAACATAGGAAGGCAAACGAACAAGTGGGTCACCTAATGGGAAGTGATCACACGCCCATAGACACCCGCAACACCAAAGGGATTCCTTGTTTTTTTAATATTTGCATGCTTAATGTAAGCTGTTTTTTTCTGGAATATTTCACATTTAATATTATTACCATCTCATAGCTGTACCTAAAATTGTAGCAAATTTCATTCATTCATTCATACTTTTAAGGCATACTTAATAATAGCATTTACAAAATCATGGCTACATCAGCTTAAAGTTTACAGCGTGAGAAACGTTACATCCGTTTATATGAAGAGCGCTGCGTATACAACAGTCTCAAGAAATAGCAAATGTCTGAAGCTATATAAAATGTCTCTAAGTCCATACAAACAGCTTAACGAACTGTCTCAAAACTTAAATTGAATTAAGTTCATGGCAATTAGTCAGGGTGACAACCCTACGCCCGAGGGACCTGACTCCTACATTATGCACTAACTCGGATTCCGACTTGATTGGCCTGCAAACTGCTTCGAGAAATTGCTTCTTCAACTTTTTATTTATTAAGTTTGTTTACTGTTATAGTTGTGGTTAACGAGATCAATGGCATGTAATCTCGCCGACAGAAATAATAATAAGTAGTACAAGTACCTACAGAAGTTTTTCTTCGAACAAAAAACGGCGTTTAAATACAAGAAGTGTTCTAGCGAGGTATCGAGGGAAGTAAGCCAGGCCCGGAGCAAATGGCGCTCTACGGTCTCTGCCTACCCCAAAGAGAAGCAAGCGTTACATTAGGACGCTGTGATTTATTTTTATTTCTGCCTGTTTCCCTTAGGGGTAGGCAGAGACCACAGAACGCAATGCAAAGAGTGGCATACAGTATGTCTCTCTTATTATCGTATAACGTGTGCTCCGATACTCATGCATGTCCGCGAATTTGAAAAATATTTTTTACAATTATCGACGTCCCATGTCCAGGACATGAACGTTAGCACAACCAACCTAAGAAGTAGCTTAACACTTAAGAGCCTTTTCGTAGTAACATACAAAAAGAGAGTTGGTCGAATTTGTCACATTACTGACAGCGACAAGGTACTAAAATGTTAAACTACTTTTGAGGCCGACCGTACTATTATTTATTCTATGCCATGGATTCTAGAACCACGGTATGGTACTGAAATAGCCTTCATTATAAGACTGCGGCGGTATGAGCTCGATATTGTGGTTTCTTAAGATTCATAGAGCGGCAGTAAAAAGGCTAAAAAAGTGGCAAGGTTTGTTATAATCTAGCTCATCTAACTGTATACGGGGTATAACAGCCCAACGCTGCGGTGTTAGATAACAGGTAACCAATCCGGTCACCGAAAATCCTTTATCGGTTTTTCAAGAAAGGGCTGCGAACGCAGGGTACTTGCGGATATCATGAACACAAGCTAATAATATAGGTCAAATAAAAATATTCATTGTCAGACGATTTTTCGATACATAATTATGTAGTGGTATAAGATTATAAACCCATGATGATGATAAGCATAAAAACGTAACAAGATATTTATTGCATTGGAAATGCATCACACTCCAGCTGATTCGGCGATATTATTATAAAATTAATAAAGTTTGATTGTTCTGAAATGGTCAAATTTTGCTCATGCCAATTTTTTGAAACAACCATTACTATACAAACTCAAAAGTGAAATAAACACAAATACTGCCTGAGATATAAAATGTGAATGACGATTTAAATATACTAATAAATAAACACCTCATAATATTTTATGTAGAATAACTACTCATAACAAGTGACTTGATCGTTCTGCACGGTATAACAAATAAACTACTTAAAAAGGTAGTCACCCTAATGCATTGAAATAAAAAAAGAGAAACAAAGAGAAAGCATAACTGTAATTAAGGGTTTACAGGGTGGAAAACGTTACTACCATTAAATCTGTATGGAGACCGCTTAGTACAGCTAAGGTTATAACATAAAAGTGCATACAGTTTTTCATCCTACTGCAATAAATAAATAAAACAAGAGTGCACATAATTATTTGCGAACTTGAGGCACTTCCAACTAGACGTGCTTATTAACCATAAAATAATTATTTATAATCACAAAATAATTTCTAGGCATGTTCCCTACAGGAGCACGTGTTTGCTCGAGTCAAAGAAGCCGGGCCAAAGGGCCAGCCGTGAAATTGGATCCACACACTTTCAATAAGTATAGTAATTGATCTGTAGGCTTCGGGAGCATATAGTTTATTTAGAGACATATCTACACATATATGTAGATATGTCTCTAAATAAACTATATGCTCCTAAAGCCCGCTCGTTAGTTCATTAATCTTTTTGTTTTTTTTTTCTTTATATTTACATATAAAACTACCGTGAGACTCTGACATATTAATAAAACGGATCACTCACGTATTTTTACGTCGAGAAATGCCCAGCATGTTTCGGACCAGTCCGCCGCGGGGGCTCATGATTAAGGACCACGGACTGGTCCGAAACATGCTGGGCATCGACGTAAAAATACGTGAGTGATCCGTTTTATTAATATATATTTACATACTATAAAAAAGTCGCTTTCTGTTCCTGCCTGTCCTTATCGTATCTTGAGCTGTTTACTCCTTCTAAACCACGTACCGGATTTTGATATGGTTTTCACTGTTAATTAGATACATTTTTACAAAAGGTTTTTATGTACAATACATTCTAATTAAGTGTTCGTTAAGAAATTGCATCCGTGCGAAAGCGGCGCGAGTCGCCAATATTTACATAGAAAGATAGAAAGAAAAAAAAATTATTTAAGACTATTCAACACAAAACACGCGCATACACACATCACACAAAGTACAATTATAACAAACACAGCAACGTTTCTGTTGAATAGAAACAAAAAGGGGCCCCACTTAACATACTGCCTCGGTAAACCGAGACGCTGATTTTCAGTGGGGCCCTTGAGATTCTTAAAACTAAACTAACCCAAAATCGGTGACAACACGAACGAAAGTGAAATTCACAACAAGAAGAAAAATCAATTACAGCGACTACGTACACACATTACATTTACAAACATACATAGGGATACATAGTAGAAATTATGGTCGCAATTTTTTTCTTTCTGTCCTAAATTGTTATAATGTATCTTCGGCCGCTTTCTTCTAAACCACGTAACAGATTTTGATACTGTTTTTATTGTTATTAAGATAATTTCTTAGGGAAGGTTTTTATATTGCATCGCGATAGTAGCTGTGCGAAGCCGGAGCGAGTCGCTAGTGTATACTCGACCAAGAAATTCCTTGACCACTTTTCGACCGTATTACAAAGGGATAAGGTTCAAAAGTGGTCAACCACTTGGTCGACTATACATTAAAGTCTTTACGTACTTATTGTACCAGTACCTGTGTTGTCCTCATGGAATACCAAAACACATTCTCTAAATATATCGATTATCTTATCGATTGTCCTTGGTTTCGATTTCGGTAGGAACTATAAAGATTATAGACTGTTTTGAAACTGCAGCAGTTAGTTTACGGTAACACGTCATTCTCTGTTTACTTTGGTTATCGTTATCAATTATCAACAAAGTATCATCGGAACCACGAGTTTAGTTCTAGTATTAAGCGATGATGGAAAAACTCATGCTTTTAAATGATACTAGCAATGAAATAAAACCACTTTAGGGGTTTAGTTATGTCGTGTAAATAGCGACGAATCTAGCACTTGTAATTATACATCGTTCTTAGATTTGACGTTTAATTCCCATAGAAACGAAATGTTAAATGCTATATTGAGTTGGTACACTTGAGAGCCATCTATAACTACAAGCCTTACTCCTGATAGTTCGAAGTAGTTCGAACCATTTGCCGTACACGTAGCACGAACTTTTTCGACACGCCTTAACTGGCTACGTAGCTCAGTGCGTCTCTTTTTAACTAGCCCAGTAGGAGAGAGACGTCTTAAGTTACGGAGAGTCGAAAGATTTATGCTAGATGTACATCTCATATTGATAAATATACGCGTAAGAACGAACAATATTTTATTTCTCCACTTATTCAATTGTCTTTAAAATACCGTGGTCTATTTATAGTGAGCAAAACAATACATAGGCCTCTCATTCGAGCAGTACAGTGACACTCCGATGACGTCAGTAGACAAGTCTTAAATGGATAAGTGGTTCGTTCCCGACTGTACACATTAACTGCGCACGTTATCAGAATTATCTAGCAAACCCAATCTGTTAGTTGCCGGCAGTATTGTACCGCTATTGTATAAAAAAATATATAAAAATGCGCGTCGCGACGCTAGCCTTCCTAATAATACTTACGAAGAGCACCGACAACTTCGTAATCGAGAAGAGCGAAGATAATAATGGCGGACAAAAGTTACTTTTAAGGAAATTGCTGAGTTTACAACAAAACAATTCGACGGAAAAATCCTCGATGTGGAACGAGATACTCGCAAACGTGTTGGTGAACAAAATAAAAATAATCTTCACGAAACAACCTGAACGCGGGATAGAGGACAAACCTGATGTCGTCACTGAGTTTTTCACTGATGTTATTGGACTTTTCAAGAGAACTTATTGGGATAAAGTGAACAAACGACATGTTAGTGACGACACTGGAACGAATGACGACAATAAACCGGAAGGTGACCCTAAGGATGAAGTAGAAGAGATAGACCCACAGTATCACGGTCGGATCGAAAATGGTACAGAAGTTGATAAGAGGACAGTATGTCCCGAAGGTTCAGTGAGTGATGGAAAGGGGAACTGTGTGGACTCCAAGAATTTAAAGTTCATTTTGGCCATACCGTATCAGTGTCCGTTTGGTTACAGAAGAGACAGATTAGGATATTGCAGGCCACTGTTCTAAATTGTGCTTAAGTGAATGTGACAATGAATGCAACGTTATTTCGAAAGCATGGGACAAGTCTAGATAACAATTATTTCCCTGCCACTAAATCTGTGCTGGTAAAACATGCGTTTTAAGGTTTTTTTAAGGAGTGTAACAGAATCCGTGTAAAAACAAACGAACAAAATGAACGAATGATATTAATTAAACACGTTTAGTATCTTGCTATTATGATGAGGTAACTAGGAGATATCTAAAATGCTGTTAAAATGTTTGACGCTGTGTAATAGTTTTAATTAAGCCTGATTATGTTAGACGTTTTGTACATAAAGTGTAATAGTTTACATGAAATAGAGCCCTGGATTTTAGTCCATAAGAGCTTTAAAGATTTTAAAATGATACTTTGGTGCTTGTTGAACACACCCGAAAGCAATTTATTTTACATTTCCAATAGCTGATGCAGGAAACTCTTACAAACTTGGAATTAAACTACAACTGGATATTTAATCCTTTTTATTTACAATAGAACTATAAATCATTTTATTTTATTTAAAAATTAATAAAGCTTATGTGCTCACAAAAGTTGTTAACATTTAAACATAACTTAAGAACTACTCGTAACATTAAGACAAAAATATCATCAAGACGCCATAATATACAGATTACAATCACAATTCAATTACGAACTAAACCAACTTAAATAAAAATAATGTGACATAAACAAATATAAAGTTCCATTTATAAAAACTTGTTAAAAGACCTTTACGCTAAACTACACCAATTAGCACCGTGCCCGGGGCTGACGTGCCCCTTGCGTTAGCAGCATTTTTATTTTATTAAATTAACTTTTTTGCCATAAAAATCATAAACCTGAAGCATACTATCCTGTATGTGCAAGTGAGAAAGCAACGTATTAAACATGGTAGTATCACAAGTAAGAAAGAGAAAAGAAACACAATTTGTACTACAAAAATTACAATAAAATTGTATTTGTACCACATAAATTACAAGTGGTATAGCATTTGATATAACTATAAAGTTGTTCATACAAAAATGAGACAAATATGTTAAATGTAGCATCTTGAAGTTTTGTCGTATAAGCCCCAAGTTAGTTTAAATAAACTCTCTTTAATATGAACTTTTGCATTACTTGTAGCACGCTTCGACAGAACAAAAATAGTTATAACTCAATCATCTCTTTGTTCAAGTCAAATTCAAAGTCAAAATCAAAATATTTTTATTCAGACTAGGCTTACAAGTAGAATTTATGAATGTCATAAAATTTACCACCGGTTCGGAAAAACCTATGATGAGAAGATACCGGCAAGAAACTCAACGAGGTGTAATTGTTTAATAAATCAAAATTGCAATGTTATTTTACATCTTAAATATTTAAAAATTTTACAATTTAACACATTAGATGTACAATATTTGGAGCCAGGGATCGCCAAACCAAATCACCTATACTAGTATACACTAAATTTATGGTATAAATATAGTTTTCCAATGCTTTTTCTCCAACGTTTTGTGGTACAAACGCTGTCTAAAAGTTAGAAATTTTCTGAATCGCTACACGATTGCATCGCAGCGTGCACGTGCTTCCGACTTGAAGGAAAAACTAAAGTTCAGTGCACCTAGCATGAGAATTTTCGACACGCCGAAACGATACGTAGCTCATTACGTCACACAGTATTAGGACCTCATTTTGAGACAGGCTAACTTTATTGGATGATCGAATGGAGAAATATGTCACGAATGAAGAACAAAAATTCCAGCAAATACTAGAGACATTCATCACAAAAAAATTGGAACTGGGAAGCCCTAGCCTGCGCAAAAATGGTTTAAAATTTAGCCTTATATTAGGCCTATTAGATCACAGTACAAAATCAAGATTTATATTCGCTGTTTCTTTGTAAAAAAAAGATGAACGTTTTTCTAAGATTCCGGGACTTAAAGTTTAGATTGCATTTTTTCAATACTATGATTGTGAGCCTCGCGGGAGGTCTTGTCCTTTATTCGTGACATATTTCTCCATTCGATCATCCAATAAAGTTCGCCTGTCTCAAAATGAGGTCCCAGGGAACACTGTACGTCACTTTCTAACAGAACTAGCCTAGTAGGAGAGAGACGCTGAGCTACGTAGAGAGTTATAGAGTATCGAAAAGTCCGTGCTAGGTGTCCGACACGTCAACTTGCTTTAGAAGACCTTATTAAAACTTTAACTCTAGTTCCCGTCTCATTGGCCTCGTGGCACACTGGACCTTCAAGAAACGAATTGAGAACCTTTTTTGAAGTCTGTTTTAAAAGAAGATAAAGATTAAAAAAATGTTGTTTAAAAAAATAAAGAAAAAAATAGTCGACACCTCTGGTGACCCAAGGGCTGGCGTGTTCCTCGCCCAACGTATTGGCACTGCCATTCAGAGAGGTAACGCCGCCAGGCTTTTGGTCACTCTACCCAGAAACAGCGGCTTGGGTGACATTTTTCATTTTAATTTTAATTAGATTTTTAACTTTCCTATTTTCTTTTCTGTGATAACTTTGTTTCTTTTTCTAAATAAAATTAGATAAAGATAATGTTGCATATACCTTAATATTCACATCTATCTAAGTTCCTCTATGTAGGCTTCTGAACAGGTTTGCCTTTCATAGTTGGATGTTTGTTTGTTTGCATGAATTAGGTATTTACTTATTTGTTTGTAAGAGGATAATTTTGATTTAATTCTTATACTGGCCAACGCCGCGGTAATAAATAAAATGGAGCAAGAGTTTTCCCGTTTAGCAACAGTAAGTTTTAGCGTTTTACTTTATAATGATGGCCAAGTACGAGTACCCGAAAATTTCACATTACCCACGAAAACCTTCAAAATCCAGTCCTAAGAGGCTTACCTTTATCTTATTTACAGATTCAATGCAATATTTCGTGACAGTCAATTTGCGGCGATCAAGGTTGCTCAATGTTCAACGTTTGATCCGGGTTGGGGTATATCCGGAGTCCTCGGCTCGGGATATATCCGGATTCTACGGGGCCACTGTCGCGTGAAATTGACTCGCTTGATTGTCTCCACGTGAAAACCTTGTTTGGCGACCATAGATATTAACATCCTGGATTTTTCATTCATCTGAAGAATTAAAAATATACCTTTTTTTCGCTGAATTGTTATAATTTATAAGTGCAGGGGTGCATTAAACTATACCGATGTTTCCAAAAAAATAACCGGTTTGTTACCAACTACTGAATTTTGGTAACCAAATGGACATTTTCATACATTTTCATAGAAGAAATTCCTCTTCTGCTTGTGGGAAATTGAAAGTTATATTTTTAACAGTTATTTACAACAGATTTACACTTAAACGCTATTTGGTTGTAAGTGGGATACCATATTTTATGCTTTATATGTGTACATTATTTTTGGGGGAAATTTATTACATTATAAATATAACCTTATCAGTCTGACGGTGACGTCATGATCACGGTCGTAGAGAAATCTCGATGCAATAATTTTATCTTATCTCTAATTTAAGAAGATAGATACTGGTTGGAACTATGATTCATTTTAATTAAAGGTCAAAACACGGCCATATTTCAAACCAGGGTAGCTAGACAAGGTCACATTTAACATTGTGGGGCAATTTCTTAATTCATTTAATTTTAATATATATATATTAAAATTAAATGAATAAAGCGTGAGTCATTACGGTTCGCTGTTTGTTTGCAGTTGTTCAGTAAACTAGAGTTAAAATGAAAATGAAATTGAAAATGAGAAATGTATTGATAACAATCGTTACAAGTCAATGTTTTCAAGTTATTATTAACTAACACAATACATTATTCATTATTAATAATGTTGATAAAACAAGTTATTATATAAACATTCTCCATATCAAATTATTTTAATTTTTACATTATAATCATTTTTATTTATTTAATTAATTCGCGTAAATCGTATAATTGTAATTGTAACAGCCAATGTTTTAATTTCTTTTTAAAAACGACGGAGGAAGTTGCTGGTATTTTAAAAATAGAGGAGCCAAACGAGCGAACGGGCGAGTCATCAGATAGGAAACAATCCCCGTCACCCATGGACACCTGGGCCCAATTGCATATACGCGACAGGCGACCGGTGACAGTGACAATTCAGCATACATTGCTTGCCAACTATGATGTTAAGTCTGTAGCGTTACTTGTCAACACAGTAATTTACGGCGAATTGTCACTGTCACCTGTCGCCTATCGCGTTTATGAAATTGGTCCCTGCGGCCCTAACATGATAGCCCAGGTTTAGTTTAACCTTCCCTGTGTCTCTGTCTAAATAGTGTCATAAGAAAGGGACGCAGATAGAGGTAAACTAAACTTGGCCAGTCATGTTAGGGCCACTGTAGTATCTATCTGAAAAAACGCAAGCGCGTTTCGTTTTAAGAAAACGTTTTATTTCGGCATATATTTTAGCATAACCTTGGCCATTTCACCCATGCACATCTTTCATGCTCTCAAGCACATCATACATGCCAAAATATCGCGGCTTCTGCCTTAATGTGGCGCACAAAACTAAGAAACGAATTCGTAGTCGAGCCTGTGTTTTACGGTTATGCGTATCCCGGGGGATTTGTGACGTCATTCCCGGGGAATATCGCCTTACTTATTGTTGGTTCTACTAGTAAAGTTAGCCGGGGTTATTGCCTCTCGTGACCCTCAATTGAAAGGGCTATTCTCGTTAACACAATAGCGGAATATAATTTTATGACCCTTTCGACATTCCCAAAGTTTAAGTTATTTTGGTGGAGGATTTTGGCGACGGCGTTTCGGAGCCTGCCCACGCTTATTTTACCTTCTAATAAATGTTTCACAATCCGTATCACAGAAACACTGGCGGAGAACAGTTTTTTAGATGTTTGAGGAATTTATTTCTCTTTAAGTTTTTATTTACACAACCGTCTGTCCGTTTAAGAAAACTAGATAAAACACTCAGCCGAGACTTTCATGGATCACTTTGGATCTTTTTCGTACGTTACTACACTGCATTGGCCTGAACGGTTAGAAGAGAAAGAATTTTGAGTGGCACATGAGACTTTTTTTTTCGAGTAACATTTTCACGAGTTTTTTTCTAGTGCATTTGAACATGAACTTAGTCAGGTGTGCCTTATTTGAACACAGTAAAAAGAAAAGAAAGCAAACACTCAAAAAATCAATACGAAACGATTATTACATGTACATGTTCCTTATTTTCTTGTTAACTGTTATTTTTTTAATATTATGTGCAATAAAGAGTTTACATACGTACTTTATTCTTTTGGAAATAAAAGTTTGGTAAATATGAATAGGTACTGGCAAAATTGGTTTACTTTGGGAGAAAGAAAAAGTCACTAAGCAAACCATTTTTTTTCAATATCATTTTACGCTAGGTGAACTGTCTTTTTCGTGATTAGCTTCTGGTCCCATTTGAAAAAACCGACAAGTTCTGTATTATTAATAACAGGATTCTTTTACAGACATTGCGTACTCTTAATACTGACCTTTCTTCGATTTTATTTAGAAGGTTTTCATAAAATATTTTCCAAGAAATCAAGGCAAGTTACTTCGCTACTCCGCGAAAACAAAATGGGGTTTAAAAAGCATTAATATAATTTTTTAAAATCAATCGCAACAGGAACGACCTGCCAGTCCTCCATGCTTCGCTATGCTTACCGAAGGGAACCATAGACAATATTGTCAGGGGTAGTTTACATACCTGTAACATTACGAGGGTTGATACTTTGATTCAGCAGTTTTAAGCTTAGGCTGCGTATCCATTAGAGCGTATCGGAGAATGTTTCCAACAGAGAAGTGCGAGAAAGATGAGCGAAGCGAGCGAACTGTAGCGAAGCTGTGAAACTGTACGCAAATGAACAGGACCAAGGTGCGATGTGGACCCTTTTCAACAATTTTATACTTTATCAGATTTGGACTCTTTTGGACCTATTTAGAAAGAAAGAAGAACATTTATTTATAACTATTTTACACAATTTAATACAGACACAGACATATCACGTAGATAGTACAATTATTACAAATATTGTGTTAAGTAGATCAAAAGGCACGCAGCATACTGCCTCGGTAAACCGAAACGCTGATTTTCAGTGGGACCCTTGAGATTCTTAATACTAAACTAAAAACTAGTGAACATGACGATACTAGTAAACAGCGTAAGTACAATTTAACAAAAATTTGCAAATACAAAAATAACATTAGGACAGCGAATACTCTTTGCCATGTATGTATGGCCTGTTTTAGTAAAGCCTCGCCGCCATCTTTACGATAAAATGCATGACATAAACAAAAGAAAGAGGAAACTTATCCAATTTTAAACCAATTACGAATCGTTTTCCATTTCAACCGAAGATCGCAATAATGTAGCATTGCCAAACGCGAGCGGAGCCGCGGCGCACGGTGTATTTGGCGTGTATCCAACATAATTACTTACGTAAACCAAACGTCCACTTTTGGTGTTCCGTGTAGTACGAGGTGGATATGGTATTTAATGGATCAATATGGATCTGTTGATCTAAAATAATAAAAAATACCGATTGTTTTTCTCCTAGCGCTTCCCGTTTCTGCATTCGGGGTACCTATGAGTACCTACCCTGAACATAACCAGGGGGGTTTCTCTCCGCACTATACGCTCGGCCGCATTGCCTACAGAGTAGGCAAATCGCAGTAGGCTGTCGGGTTGCCGCACGCCCGCTCGCGCTCTCTGTATCCGTGTAATTAAAAACGAATGCAGCGCAACCCTAACGTTCCGCCGGGGATTTGCGAGGCGAGCGGACGAGGGAGGCGCGTTCCTTTTGACGCGAGCCGCCTGGTGAACGTGTATGAAGTAATATGAACTTTTGTGCATGTCGATAAAGTTGGAATTCGTTTAATCGCAGTCGTAAAAGAGAAGTTTCTGTACGTTAGTACCTTCTATTATTATTTCTGTGATATTACCGCAGATTCAACTTTCACTGATGACATGAGATGTCACTTTCCGTCGTTTTCGTACGCGGTTGTTGTGATGTCCCGAAACTTGGTCACACGTCGCTGAATTAACGTGATAATGTTACTGTTTTATAAACAACTTGTCGTTTTTATTTATTAAGAGGAAGGCAAACAAGCAAGTGGATCACTTGATGGTAAGTGATCACCACCGCCCATAGACACTCGCAACACCATAGAGATTGCAAGTGCGTTGCCAACCCCAGACCCTGAACAAAGTCCTACTTTTAACTTTTTCTAACGCAAAAACTTGTCGAAAATGTGTCGTTTTTGAAAAGTGTCTGTTTTGTTAGGTTTTCATTAAACTGTAATGTTAGGGCGGTTTAACGCTGTAAGGATGACCTGTTTGTGAACCCTTCAGCACATCATTAAGCTAATGATGCAATCTACATCACCCCACATGCATCCTTATAACTGGGTCATCGACCTGAGTTCAGTGAACTTAAAAAATATGTAAGTCTGTTTAAGTTTAAGTTCTAAGTTTGACCGACTTTAAAGTGAATTATGATCTAATAACTTTTATTTTTACAATATAATGAAGATTTATTTTCAATTGGGCAGGCAATAATTTTTAATAGTTTTGTGACAGAGAGACTGATAGACGAACGGAGAGATGAGCGACAGCAATAGGGCTCCGTTTAGACCCTTTGAGTATCTATCTGAAAAATATAATAAGGTAATTTTAGATATTTCAAAATTAAAATAAAATTACAACAATAAAATTAACATTTCAAAATTAAAATAAAATAAAATCGGTTTTTAATAAAGTAAAAATCCTTTTCAAAGTCAAAGTATTTGACGTTTGTAATACAATAAATACGTATACTAAGACTTTGAAAAATATTTTAAAAAAATAGCGACACCATGGATCCTAGAACTACGGTATGCTGCAAAACCTGCTCCAGTCATAATCATAACAAGAAATCTAGACATAGGTGGGTATCGCCCTTCAAGTTTGAATATCCTTTGTACGCGTAACTAGTAGCTTAGAACGCGTGAAATATAATTTTTACGGAAATTATACTAGACCGGTGATCAGGACTGGCTTATTCATCAGCCAACGGGTCGGCGTAGCAATACGACAAGGAAATGCAGCCAGCCTTTTTGGTACCCTACCCGAGTCTTAGCAACTTAGGGGATACAATTTGTACATTACAATTACATTCTTAGCTTTAGATTAATTTAGTTTAATTTAGTTGTTTGCATATTTTATTTTTAAAATAAAAATTTATTTATAAATAAATTAAATTTAAAATAACGTAAAAATAAAAATAAAAATTAAAAAAAAATTAAAAATTAGTTTTATTAGTTTTTATTAAAAAATTTTTTTTTTTTTTAAGTAGCGGACGCTCGCGACTTCGCTTGCGTGAAATTAGTAGCCTATGTCCGTCAAGGATAGTGTAGCTTTCTACTAGTGAAAGAATTTCTGGAACAGGTTTTGTAGTTCCACAGATTTCCCCCTACAAACAAACAAACAATGTTTACCTCTATATTATATTAGTGTAGATGTATTTCATTCATTCATTATCAAGTCATGTACATTATAAATGTGGATCTTACATTGGTATAAAGTCAATCCATGACGCCCTGTAAGGACACATAATAATAATTAATAACTAAATCTAGGATTACAAAATATTACGTCAAAGTATGCTAAGAAATTAATGTAGATAGTGTAGATGGCTTTGACTTTGAAACAAATTGGCTACAAAATTGGTAAATTAATACCTCATCCAAACCAAAAGTCAATGCGAAGCCTCCAATACGGTGGGTGTATCAAATATTCATTATCCGCCGTGGGTACGAGGTAATTTGGCAAGTCTGCGAACAAACTAAATGGCCATAGGGTAGCGCTATTCAATTTTAGAGCTCTATGATACTTTGATTTTTGGGGATTTGGATTGGCGACTGATTTTATCTGTGGCTAGTATGAGATAGTTGCCGGAGTGTGAGTGGTTTGCTGCATTGGTTGGTGCAAACTGGAAGTTGCTGACGAGATATGAAAGAACTGATTTTAGACTGCCGTTTTAGGATTCATCATTATCATCATCATCATCTCAGCCACAAGAAGTCCACTGTTTACCATGGGCCTCCTCCATGGATTTCCAAAGTGGCCGGTTGGAAGCAGCATGCAACCAGCGCCTTCCTGCCACCTGTATGAGATCATCGGACCATCTTGTGGCTGGTCGTCCTACGCGGTTTTAGGATTCGTTAATTGAAAAATTAATAGTACGAGTATATACCGACGTCATTTGCAGTCTTTTATGTTAGTAGGTATCTACGAATGCAAATAAGACTTAATATTTCTTCGTAGAGTTAGTATAGATAAATAATAATGTGATATCTATTATTAGCATGTATGAGTACGTCATGAGTCATGAGTAAGGTTTATGGAAAAGCATTATTGTAAACTTTTAGTCATTAACCATTTTATAGAAATTAGTGTTTCATAAACCTGTAATATATTAATGTTTTCTTTCTTTCTTTCTTTCTTTCTTTCTAATATACATTTAATTACTCATACGTAAAATTTTACAAAGCTTTTTTAAATAAACTACAAATTACCTTGCTACTCCGTGAAACCAATATAATCATAATAAGTATTGCGTAATGATTAGGCACCCTCGGTGCTCGTGTCAAACTCGCCTGTCCCTTACCTCGTTTCGTTTGAACCATCCAAGTCGACAATCCTCTCACGGCTATATTATTTATTTACCGTTTTAAAAGCGCCGGATCTGCAGTGCAAGCCCCTGGCTCTCCTCCAAGCAATTAAGACTGACGTATCTGGAGGCTTAATGAAGGATTTGCACCGAATCGATTATTGGAGCTGAACTGAGTAACTGTTTATTCTTTGAGATCTGAACGTTTTGCTGAACTTCAGCGTGTGGGTTTGTGGGTTTAGGTGTTACGGAAAGGAGAAATCCAAGAGTTAGAAAAACATAACATTACGGAGACAGAAACAGACATGAAAACAAAAAAGCTGCCAAACAAAAAGCGGGTGGTAGAACCTTGTGGAATGTCCGCCCGGATAGCTACCACCATCTTGCTCGTTAATCCTGCCGCTAAGCAGCAGTGCTTTCACTGTTGCGTTCCGGCGTGGAGAGCAAGGCAGCCGGTGCAATTACTGGCACAAGAGGGATTCCATCTTAGCCCTTTAGGTTGGCAACGCATTTGCGATCTGCTTTGGGCTGCGGGTGTCTATAGGCGGTAGTAATCACTTACCATCCGATGACCCACTTGCTTGTTTGCTTTCCTATTTTATAAAAAAAAAAACTGTGTTACAAAATCCCTAAACCTAGCAGGCGAACGCCGAGGGCGCTGCGATCGCCTAGTATGCTGGAAGTTAGCAACATGTGCGGCCTGGTTACTGCCAGCAATAGAAGGTAGTAAGTGGAGGTCAGGTGTACCCAGCTGTTTCTCAACAATAGCAGCATCACCACAGATGTAGATGGCGCGTTTCCTACAAAACCTAATCTTACAACTTATTCTATAAACTCGCAAATGGAATTCAAGATCAAAAGTCAGGTTCTACAGATGACAAGCTCTGGTAAATGCTATGGTCAGATCAGAAGCAACGTCATGAGGTATGGAAACTTGTCACAATCAAATCTCTCGGACAAGATAGGTCAAGGCCCCAGAACTCAGGCATCGGATTATTTCGGATGTAAATCCCAATTTTTGACCTCGAATTTAATTTCTGAGTAGTTCCTTATTATGAGCAAATGTTAATATTGTCTCGCTGCCACTTACGGGGCAAGATGCGTGCAAACTGTGACAAGCTTATGGAGCCAATGCAAAAAGCGAATGCTGTTTCAGTACAAATAGTACAAAGGCGGAAAGCTATTCTAACTTTATTCATGTATTATGTGCTATTTTCGTCCAGTTAAAACCATCCTAATGATTGCCAACTCACGATAAGACTTCATTTAAATTCTCTTTCATACTCTTTCAGTCTTTAAGAACTGATACATACACCCTTTGTAGCTAACTCGCCTACAAAGAGCATTCAAACAATAACTCCAATCCTTCAATGGACGAGGAAACCTTAAAAAGCCTTTTGCGTCGAAATTCCTTTGTCCCTATTTCATTGAGGGATTAATTAATTAAACGAATTCGGCGAAAGCAATCAATAAGTATGGCGGCGCGTGAGCCGGTAATCCGAGCGACACAATTGTGTTTTGATGCCCGCTCGGATTCGAGAGGCGCAAGGGACGGGGTACAGCGGATGAGCACTTATGAACACAGCACTGTTATTCCCTAAGCTCATCAGCGCCGTACAAACAGCAACTAACTTAAATAAGTTATAGATTCAGCAGCCCTAACATGACAGCCCAGGTTTAGTTTAACCCCTCCCTGTGTCTCTGTCTAACTAGTATCATAAGAAATGGACGCAGATAGAGATTAACTAAACTTCGCCATGTTAGAACTAAAACTACAAGATCGACGGGCGTTTCGCCTCTGTACGAGGCATCACCCAGATCTAATAGTACGACCGTTCGCTACTTGAACGCGTTCAAGTTTTAGCGTTTAGTGGTGGTGGTGTGTAGTTGAGTCTGTGTGATATTTGTTGTTTCATGTGAAAGCGGAGGGGGGTGGGTTTTTGCATGAATATATATATGTGTTGCACAGACGCAGCTATTTTGCACGAGCCCGGCACTGGTTTCGCGGAGTAGCAAGGTAATTTGTTCCAGTTTAGCAACAAACTTAGGTAACCATTAAATAAGGAACTGATTGAAATTTTCTATGCTCGCAAGGGATAGATATATCAACTTCATAGTGCATAATATGTGCCTCCCTTTCGAAAAATGACTCTTTCTCGCAGTTCCGTCTTTAATGGTGACTTATATGTGTCTTCGATTGTACTCGACATCGAAGCATCGCCCTGTCTCGCTCACTCGAGCTAGCGCGCTAAAGCAAGACAGGGCGCTGCCCTAACGTCGAGCTCGTCGCCATTGCGCTAAGAAGATCACTCTCCAATAAAACACTGGGTTTTATTTGAATTCTTCTTCAAAAAATAGGCGTAGCATTCACCCCTTTGTTCCTAACGAGTCACATCTGCAACTGTCAAACTGTGACTCGTTGGGAACATTTTATGCTACAAAAATCCAAACGAGTCAAACTGTTACTAGATCGGACAGTATTTAATATTTGTTCCCAACGAGTCACACCTGCAACTGTCACACTGTGACTCGGGGGAACACTTTTTGCTACAAAAAACCCCAACTAGTCACACTGTTACTAGATGGGATAGAATTTAACATTTGTTCCCAACGAGTCACACCTGCAACTGTCAAACTGTGACTCACTGGCAACACTTTTTGCTACAATAAATCCTAACTTTTGCGGGTGGTAGGACCTTGTGCAAGGTCCGTCCAGATCGCTACCACCATCTTGCTCGCTAATCCTGCCGCTAAGCAGCAGTGCTTGCACTGTTGTGTTCTGGCGTGGAGAGCAAGACAGCCGGTGTAATTACTGGCACAAGCGGTATTCCATCTTAGCCCTCTGGGTTGGCAACGCATCTGCACTCTCTTTGTTGTTGCAGGTGTCTATATGCGGTGGTGATCACTTACGGTCAGGTGACCCACTTGCTTGTTTGCCTTCCTATGTTGTACAAAAAAAAACTAGTTACAGTTTTTTTTATGTATAAGCTACTAAAAAAGAGGTAGGTATCATGATGATGGGGCAGATGGAAGAATGGTGTCAAAACTAGAGTGCGCACTATCAGGTTATTTCATAATTCGCCGCTTCATTGGTTGAATGGTGATGATATGATTATTTGTATTTTACCCATCATACTCATACGAGTATATACTTTGTTTATAATGTAATGAATATTCCTGTTTTTTTTTCTATTTAGTTATCGATCCGCTCTTCACTCGCGCCGCGTCTTAAGGCCCGGATTACACGAGAATTTTTCTCACTAAGCTAGGCGTAATTGAATGCTAAATTGACCGCGGAGCATCGTTCCTTTGGTAAAACAAATGTGTTGGAGCTATTGTAAAACAATACATATCCTGATTAATGTAAAACCATTTATAAATTATGACATTTTCATTCTTCAGCGATGACTTATGGCCGATTAGTGCGAGCGGATTGTATTACCTACAGACAGTTAAGTTTTTGACACATTTTCTATGGGATAACTGTATTTTTTTTTCTGAAAAAGGAAGGCAAAACAGCAAGTAAGTTACCTGATTGTTAGTGATCACCACCGCTCATGCAAGGACATTGCAGATGCGTTGCTAAACCAGAGGGCTAAGATGGAATACCTCTTGTGCCAGTAATTACACCGGCTGTCTTGCTCTCCACGCCGGAACACAACAGTGTAAGCGCTTCTGCTTAGGAGCTGGATTAGTGAGCAAGATGGTAGCGACCCGGATAGACCTTGCACAAGGTCCTACCAACTGCAATTTGACAGATGCTGGGTAAAGCGATCCGTTGTTAAAAGCGGAATTAGAGATGTGTGTGAATGTATATATTATTATTAGTACAGTCAGCCTCGGAAGTAGCTTAAAACTTAAGAATTGTCGTAGTAATGTATGAAATGAGAGTTGCACGAATTTAATTATATGACTGACAGCGACGAAGTACTAACTAAAATATTCAGCTACTTTTGCGGCTGACTGTACGTTATTTAACTTTACTTTAACGGAACAATGAACAGTTTTAAATTTGTTTTGGATCCGTGTTTTATATGGACTTGGCATTATTACTTTACGTTTAAAGTTTTCTGGTGGTAGGACCTTGTGCAAGGGCCGTCCGGATCGGTACCACCATCTTGATCGCTAATCCTGCCGCAAAGCAGCAGTGCTTGCACTGTTGTGTTCCGGCGTGGAGAGCAAGACAGCCGGTGTAATTACTGGCACAAGAGGTATTCCATTTTAGCCCTCTGGGTTGGCAACGCATCTGCAATCCCTTTGGTGTTGCGGGTGTCTATAGGCGGTGGTGATCACTTATCATCAGGTGACCCACAGGTTGTTTGCCTTACTATTTGATTAAAAAAAAGTCTTAAATTCTTAAGTCCAAAATTGCTACGCTCCAACAGGGTATCATTTGTAGAGCATTGTGTAAAATGTTGCAATAAACAAATACTGAATACTGAACAAAATAGAACGTGTTCTAAGCTAAAAACCAGGGAAGTATTCATACCTGCTTCAGTCTTAAACACACTCGGCATAGTTCTTAAACCTAAACAACCTGCGCTATGCCCTTCCTGCCTCTCTCGCTTGTTCCTTGCTTCTCGGAAAGCAAGAATGCAGCTACATTTTTCTTTCATAGCATTTAAATACTGGCTGGTTTCGACGCATGAGCTTTCTTTTAAAAAACCTCACAGTTGTGGTAAACTAGGTTAGCTTTAGTCGACGGTATGAACGGTTATTTGTATTAAAGTTGTATACAGAGTGGAATATAATAAAAATAAACTAGAAAAAGCATATTCCACATGGGAATCAGATTATTTAATAAATTTCCAGAATCTGTACAATAAATGCCAATTAGAGTATTTTGTAAAAAAAATTAGACAAATGTTGGGAGAAAAATGCTATTATGCTTTTTTTTTTTAATTAACTTGACTTATTTATATTGAATTAGTTTTACTTTTAATTTATTCATTTTATTTCAATTGTTGATATTGACTTTAAATATTAATAATATAACAACTATGATAGATTAGGTGGATTTAAAATGTGACGTGTAATGAATATTACCAATAAATTTATGATTATGATTATGATTATGATTATGATAGATTCATTTATTTCTTATTATGTACCTATTACGTTTTTATAATTTTTGCATGGCAGTTTTTAAGCTGGGCTATTGGTCCTATCTAATATTTGTACGCCCAAAGTGGAGAAACTTATTACTTTTTTTACGCCATCTCTCTGTAAACCTACTTTTGACAAATAAACGAGTGATTGATTGATTGATACAATTGCGTCGCCAACCTAGGGGGCTAGATGGAATACCTCTTGTGCCAGTAATTTCACCGACTGTCTTCTTCTCCACGCTGGAGCACAACAGTATAAGCACTCCTGATTAGCGAACAAGATGGCGGTAGTGACCCTGACGGACCTCCCATAAGGTCATATATTACCGTAAGGATACCTCTTACCTAAAACTAAAAAATCGTCAAATCATTAGAATAACGTAAAAATATTTTCCTCTCACTCAAACTTAGATCTCTTTCTCCAACTGCATTAACATCAATATTTACTCGACCGACAGCCTCAAGTCGTCAAGTACATAATCTTGGACATAACTGACCCTAACTTCCCTATCTTATCTTTTATCTACTAATAAACGTCGGTTTTTGTCCTCATTGATATCAATTCGCTAAATGCCAACGTTGACTCGCTAAGCTTTCAGCTCGACAAACACATTACTTACATTTTTTTACCCGACTTCGCTTATTGCTACTTAAATGTAATAGAGTTCTTAGTATTTGTAAGATTGGATTGCTAGCTTTTTATTTTAACAGGTTTACAGAAAATGTTTTCGACGTTAAAAATAGTACATTGTGCTAATTTGCAATTAAAAAATGAATGAAAGAAGATGTCTTAATTTATGGAGAGCTCTAAAAAATAAACAAGTTCCTCAAAGCTTAATTTAAATATTGATAAAGATAGTGAAATCAGATGAGTAATTTAGAAAACTACATCCTTCTCACAAACTTACAAACTTTACCTCTTCATAACATTAGAATAGTTGTACTGTGGCCAACTGTACTGCAGTACAGCACTCTCCCAGAATACCGGTGTAAAATAATAACTGATAACAGATCAGCGACTCGCTTGGAATTTCTGATACCCGTGAGTGACGATGATTACTTCTCATCATGTGACTCGCATGCTCGTTTACTTCCATAAAAATGGGGACGGTTCGACACCCAAGCTCAAGTGGTACGATTTATTATTGCAACAACTATTGCTTTCTGCGACTTGACTACTCAGTCAGTTTCAGCGCTTTATTGCTAATCTACTAGAAATCTACTTACTACTAAACTACTTGATTTTATTACACTTTGAAAAAACATTGACGAAATTGTTTGACATATTGTTTATTTTTCGGCTCACAGTTTTGAGAAGACTTAGCTGTCCATACGACACATCTTTGGCCAAAGCTCTTATAAAAACGACAAAATATGAGTAAAGTTGGTCAAATATCGCTCTTTTTATTCGGATTGTGGCCTCAATTGCTCTAAAGTAAGTTTGTTATTAGGACGGCCTTCCAGAACGTAAAAATGGGCCCGAAACAATGTATACATAAAAGTTAAAGTTTTATTAGAAAAAAATATGGTCGAAGTTTATTAATAACAAAACTGAACGGTTTGTTATCGCTTTCTTAACCATAAAATAATCATAACATTCATAAAGTCAGTAAATTAAAAAATCTATTTAAAAGAACATTCTGTAAACTCGAAGATAAAGACTTAAAAAATATTAAGAATAAAAAGTTTGGCGTTACTTTGCGAAGAGGTCCTATCAAAAAAGACAACCTTCACGGAGCACGGTTTCGCGGAGTAGCACGGCAATTTGTTCCGATTTGAGAAATAACAAACGCCACATTAAAAATAGTCCATAGGTATGTAGGTGCATATCCATACTTGGACAGCATTATGTAATAACTAACTAACACAATGGCATAAGCAACACACAAACTGACAAAGTCTCGAAATTTATTACACCTCTCACTCTACGGAGAGTTAATAGCTTCTAGAAGAAAAAACATTAAGTAGGTACCCTCCCAACTTAACATGTCATCATCAAAGTCTATATATTGAAAACCGCTTACCAGTTTTCCACAAAACAAGGCTAAAAACCAGCTAACTTAGATACCAAACAAAAAACGAAATGGATCCGGATCTACGATGCCACAGACAAACGTGACAAACAGATACAAACTAAACACATTAACTGCTACGTAGCGCTACGTGGTACATTCGTAGCTCGTAGCAGCAGTTTTCTGGTTTGTAGAGCAATCCTCTACGAACAGAGACCCAACTAGCGGGTTCGTGGCACTGAATGTGTGACTACCCACCTTTAGAAATGCATTACATTAGTTAAAATGTTCACTATTATAAAAGTTTGTGTTTTACACCTACATCACATCTTGTTTCCGTTACTGACTGACTGACAGACATATACGTAGCCTAAACGGCTGAAGGAAGAAACATGAAATTCAAAACATATGTGTGCCTTACGGGGCGTAATAGGATTTCTGAAAATTCCACTCTTAAAAGGTTTTAAAAGGTGAAGTGTGTAGTCCAAAATGTACGCGAAGTCGCGGGCAAAAGCTAGTTTCCATATAAAAGGCCACCGCTACTTGGCATACTTTCTAAAACCGTTTTGGCTCGAATATGAAACTGTGCTCTAAAACACCTCAACCTCTGCATGTATGTTTGTTTATCGTTATCCGCCTCATAACATAAACACAGTCGCGATGTAGCGAACGCAACAAATGAGCCAAGAAACTACCTTCACAAGTCTTCCGTTAACAGTAAACATTGTTAAAACAGTGACCCGTTCTTTTAGGCCTGGGTAACACTTTTATTTATTTTTTTATTATGTATGTCTTTCCCATTCAGGGGACAATAGTGCCCCGGACCTTTGGGAGGCGTGCGCGGAGCCGAAGCCAACACGTAGAGGCCCTTTAGACAATTTAATGAAATGTGATGAGTACACCGGGCGGATGCTGTCCCTGCCCGCATCATAGGGACACGAGCAGAGTCAGCCCCCGCCAGGCGTATAGACTATTGTGGAAAGATGGGACCTAAACCGTACAAGACTATAGGGGGAAAACGATGGACTAATGACTGAGCTATTGCGTGAGACATCCGGACGTCTGCCAAATAAAAATGTCTCAAATGAAACACTTTTATTATTATTATTAAATCTTTATTTCAGGTAACAAGACCCATACAATAAATACCTTATAGACTAACATACATATAAAACAAAAGCTATAAAACTATTTCAACTATTTTGGCGAAAAAACGGCGTGGCTCCGAAGCGTCGTCACTTCCGATGTCGTGCTTGTCAACGGCAAGGTGCCCCGGAACCGCCGGAACACAACATCCTTCGGCCAAAAGGCTGCGCAAGCGACGGTTGGCGCCGTTTTTATAAACGTGCCAATTTGGATACATAACAACAACCACTAATATTTATTGATTCACATAAGTAAACAAGAATAAAAGAACACACACAGGGAAATTTGACATGGGATTCAACAGGCGGTCTTATCGCTAAGCAGCGATCTCTTCCAGACAACCTTACATGCTTAGTTACAAATGTAAATTTTATTAATATGCTACAGGGAACGGAAGTACGTAGCACCACACCATCATGCTTCACACCCGCGGTATTAACGTAAAAGCACTATTTTGATGTCGTATAAACAATTTTATTTTAATCTTTAGATAAATCTTCAGATGTGAGCATTGCATGTTGGTGCTATGATATCAAACAAAACCAAGTGCGGGTAGTATGTAAAATTCGCGCAGCTTAATAGCAAATAAATCCTCCACTTCGATCTACTTGCGACTACTTAGGACTATGATCGCTGCAGTACGATCGAAACTAAATTAGGAATCAATTCTAATTGCTTGAAGCTCGCTCGCGGACTGTTTTTCGATATTTGAAATTGTCTATAAGTAGCTCATAAATCAGTCTTTCCACGGCCATGAAATCTTTGCACCAAGCACGTCCCTCCTCGGCACACGAAAACCCGCTACGTAACTCAGTGCGTCTCTCTACTACAATAGGAGCCCTAAGTATATACGTCAGACTTGGCTTGTTAGAAGAAAGCGCACTGAGTTAAGTATCGGATTAACTCGTGTCGAGAAGGTTTGTGCTAAGGACGTGAAATGCCGCTTTCAAACCTGATCTTATACATTAAGATTTGTGGTTGTGTTAACGAACGTTAAAGATGCCGCTGCCGAGCCGAGACCGCCAGCGATGCCGCCAGCGATGCCGCCAACGATGCCGTTAACGATGCCGCTGCCGGTGCTGGGGCCGCCGCCACCACCGCCGCTGTCGTCATCGATGTTGTTGTCAAATAGGTCATAGATAATGGGAAAAAAAGTTAATCTTCGGTCATTTCTCTGCGTGAGAAACCACAAACCAGATATAATTCATCGCGATAACGCTATGATACCTCCTCCCTAACATGTGACGTCAGACTCTCGTACTACGCTCTGATTGGTTCCACCACCACAATTGGTCCAGCACTGGTACAAATACACTACTACTGTTGTATCTTCTGTACACTAAGCCCCCTCTACTGTTCCGCAGCTCCAGCGTAAGTAGGTAAATTGCATTCATAATACCCCCACATCGCCGGGAGATCTAAAGAACCAAACAGAGAGTCAATATAATAAATACGCAAAGTTTCCGCGAAAGCACTCTCTACCCGCTTTTTATCCGGTTCTCGTTGAATATGTATGAGGCGAACTTCTAAATGTATTGTTTTTGCCTTAAGATTTGATCGCAACAAGCGCGTGACTTGTGGGCAAGTCTTATAACTCTGTTACGTGACGACTGATGAATTAAATTATGCTGTTGCGAAGATTAATGAAGACGAAAACAAGGGCACGGGGGGTATTCTTAGTCCCTTCAAAGTCTCTATTTTTGAATGAATATATCTGTATTGTAGTATTTGTAAAGTTTTCGGGGGCGGTAGGACCTTTTACAAAGTTCGCCCGGATCGCTACCACCATTTTGCTCGCTAAACCAGTCGCAAAGCAGCTTGCACTGTTGCGTTCCGACAAGGAGAGCAAGACAATCGGTGAAATTACTGACAAGTGTTATTTCACCTTAATCGCATCTATAATCACCTTGGTGTTGCGGGTCTCTATAGCAGTGGTGTTTGCGTACCATCAGGTAACCCACTTGCTCGTTTTCCATCGTATTTTATATTTAAAAAAGTATCTGGGTGACCGAGCTCTGCTCAGTACTCTGTGCCCGAGCCTTCTCGACACGCGTTAACTCGCTACGTAACTCAGTGCGTCTCGTTCTAACCAGCCCAGTAAGAGAGAGACACACTGAATTACTTAGCGAATTAACGCGTATCGAAAAGCTTCATGCTAGGTGCACAGGTCAAATAACAATGTCACTTTACATACCCAGAAGCCTACCCAAGTACCACACAGACCAATAAAAATTGTATTATAGTCATATAGAGGCAATCACCTCTATACAACTACTGTACAGCTCTTATAGCGCTTATGTGGTTCTTGGGTAAGAACATCCGCCTCCCCCCTCCCCCGATCTCGACATTCATCATCCAAAGCAGCAAACTTATATTTCGTGCCTGTATTCTGGGGTGCGGTTTCACCCCGTTCGCGCTTCCTACCCATTTGTAACCAGCAACTGGCTACAGTTGTAGTAGACAACGAAAGTTTAGATATTTTGATAGAAACTTGTCAGTTTTTCTGCTGCGCCCCTTGCCGGATATTTCGATTGTTTTCATAGGAAATTGCTTTTGTTCTTCTTTTTGTTCTGTAAATGTGATCGGATATTGGCTGCGGGTACATCAATAAGCAATTATGGAAACTAATGTACGTGGAATCGTGTTGTGACATCAAAGCAGGCGGGTAGAATGATCTTGTGCAAGGTCTTTCCAGATTGCTACCACAATCTTACTCGCTAATCAAGTTGCTTAGCAATTGTGCTTGCACTGTTGTGTTCCGGCGTGGAGATCAAGACAGCCGGTGCAATTACTGGCACAAGAGGTATTCTATCTGAACCCTCTAGGTTTGCAACACATGTGCAATCATCTTGGTGTTGCGTGTGGTTTCGATTACTTACTATCAGGTGATTTGCTAGCTGGTTTGCGTGCGTATAAAAAAAAGTTTAAAACTAAAATTGAGGCTAAACAGTACTTTTCATCAAAATCAAAGTAGAATAGTTATATTCAGATTGGGCTTACAGGAAGCACTTATAAATGTCAGTAAATTTACCACCACCACCATAGACCATTGGGGTAGAGCCCCACTATAGTCAGTTGCTAGTTACAGTACAAATGAACCGGCTCGACCTAACTTATAGAACACCGGCAGGTAGTACTTAACTATGTAACTATTGTTTCGGATGGAATGAGAGATCTGAAGAAGTCCAGACTCGGTGGTCCTAACATGACCGGCCTGGGCTTAATTTATCCCTCCCTACCTCTCTGTCTTACCAGTGTCATAAGAATGTGACGCACATAGAGATAAACTCATATAAACTAAACTTGAACGCAGGAAGAAGTCGCGGCTGCGCAATATCCGAGAGTGGACCAGTGTCCACAATGGACAAGAAGGGGCACAAGAAGCTAGCGGCCAACCTTCAGGATTGAAGAGGCACATGAAGAAGAAGAAGAAACTAACCTTGGGTGTCAGTCAGGACCACTGGTCGAATCAGACGTTTCGTAGTTTGTGTTAGCTTTATTTTCGTTTATTCTTGTACAAGTAAGTTCTATTATTAAAAGGTTAGTCCAAAACAGTTTATGTGAGCAATAAAGCAACCACACAATACTAGCTCGGGGATTATAAAAACTGCGACCGTCGCAATTTGTTGGTCTTTAGGGATCCTTGAATAACCTACACCGTTTTAGGTTTTAGATAGCTGTAGCTAAAGAGTGCCATGTAAAATAAAACAATACGTGTGAAATAAATACATATGACATGAATACCATTTATAAATCTTAGCCCTTATAGTGTAAGTTTTCTGTTAAAAAAAACGTCTCTAACGCGCTGGCGTTAACTTCTAAATTGTATGGAAATATTTTGTTACAAATACGCGCCGCAAGAGGGGCTTCCTTTGCTTCCATAGTAATCAAGAAGTTAGCACTAGACACTTTGTATGATTATTTGTCGTATAGGGTTATTTATTATACTAAATCCTCTAAGGAATGTGTTAAGCGAAACCCCATCATCAACAAAAAAAGAGATAAGTGGCCCGTTTTAAAGAAATATTTTGACAATCTTACAGAACCACGGACAAACCCGACCCACATGAGCCCGGACGGAGCTAATTAGAAAAATCCATGTAATCTGCAACAATTAGAACAAATTATACTAAATCGCGGCACCTGCGCCTGAGATATGACCGGGGAGGAAACGCCTTACGGAGTTTTTTGCCTGCGCTGGATTAGTAGGAATTAACTTTACTAGTATATTCTGTTGGTATTAAGAGGCGAATGGGAGAAATGTTTGCTTTTTTGCAGTAAGCTCGAGTACGTTTATAATCGTGACCAATGAATTTATACAAAAATCGTTTCACTAACTTCATAATTGAGCAAAAACTTTTTTTTAACTGTAAACTATTCGGGATATTTTAGGACCATCCTGTAGAACCCTATAGATTAGGTTGGATTTTTTTTATGAATCCTGAAATTTTTGTAGTTTCGGAAATAATAGCATTTTGTCAATTGATCAGTTATAACTCCTAACGCTTAGTAAACCTGCATTACTTATCCTTTTTAACGCCATTTCAATAACAAAAATCAACTCTTACACGCCAAGTTTTTTATTGGATTAATCAAGGTTCTACCTTATCACACCTTATGAAAATACATCTAAGTCGTGCAGACAAATATATCCGTCATTGGCATTAAACTTATAGTAACGGATATATCCGTCTATGGCGTTGAAACCGTTAAGCGGGCGAATTACTGTTGAGGTTTGAGCCCTTTACTTGGATCCTGCAAATGTCAATGGCGTGAGCGCAGTAAATTTAATTAGGCAGTTGCGAAGTGCCGAGAAAATTGCAATTATGCAGGTCGTTATTGCAGCGGTAAGGCTGCGAGGGAACTTTCAACAGCGCGTCGAGTCTTAGGGTTCCGTGAGGAAGTGTAAAACCCCAACGCAATGGGCGCTTTTTCATGCCACGTAAGCAAATCCGTTTGTGACCAAATTAGATATCCACTTATGTATGGTAGTTGTCTAATTTGCTTGTCTTCGTTCGTGGCACAAACCAGCGGATGGTAGGACCTTGTGCAAGGTCCGTCCGGATCGCTACCACCATCTTACTCTGCAGTGCTTGCACTGTTGTGTTCCGGCGTGGAGAGCAAGACAGCCGGTGTAATTACTGGCACAAGAGGTATTCCATCTTAGCCCTCTGGGTTGGCAACGCATCTGCAATCTCTTTGGTGTTGCAGATGTCTATAGGCGGTTGTGATCACTTACCATCAGATGAGCCACTTGCTTGTTTGCCTTCCTATTTCATGAAATAAAAAAAAATAAAAAAAACAGCGTGATGTACCAAGACGGTACCTTACTTACTTACGAGAAATCTGCCTTAGAACATAATTACTTAAAAGAAAGACCTTACCTAAACTTAAACAATCAAAAAATGCTTTTGCATAGAATCGGTTTGGATTTGAACAGTTGCTTGAGCAATCGGCGCCAGTCCGGTGGAGAACAAACCTTTAAGGACCACACTTTGACCAACTTTGAAACCGCCGGTGCTCAAAATACGCTGACGCACCATTTACCTATGCGTCGCTTTTTCACGCAACTTTCCATACTGGATTAAGAACTCGCCAGAACAAGAATGAAACTCCTCGGTAACGGATACCCCGAACCAGGCACTACCGCTAAACCACATCATCTACTTTATGGAGGAAGTGGAAAAAACGATGGACTAAGTGCGAAGGAGGGGTAAATACACAAAAGATCCCACTGGGTCAAAATGTATCCGAAAGGACCCCTTATAAATAAGATAAGATAAGATAAGTTGCGTCGTTGAATGACGTTGCGTCTGTGTATTTAAGCGAGTATGGTCGATCCTTTATTCATGCAAAGCGGAACCCTGGTACATAAAACTCGCTCACGCACCTCTTCCCCCGTAAAAAGTTACTGCGATCCCTGTTAAAGAACAGGAACTCTGAAACAAACCAACAGGGAGTGAATCTCGTTAAAGGTACACCCGTAATGATATTTGCATTTAATATTAACCAGGGCGGTGCCGCTTTGCAGTCAAAAGTTCCCGGAAGAACGAATTACATAGAGGCAGCCATTTTTTTCATAACTCGGCACCCGTGGCCCGTTTCACGAAGCTACCAGTTAGAATTTTACAAGTCTAAACCGCTAACATTGATCATTATGCTCATTGCCATTGGTCATTATTGACCAACGTTGCCGGTTTAGACTTGTAAAATTGTAACTTGAAGCTTAGTGAAACGGGCCACCGCTGTTTTACATGACGTAACAACCAAAGAGACACGATCAGAAAGTAATTGAGTACCTACAATTAGATAGACGAAAGTAACCGACATAGCCCAGCGGATTAGCAAGTTGAAGTGGCAGTGGGCAGGGCACATAGCACGGAGAACTGATGGCCGATGGGGTCGAAAAGTTCTCGAATGGCGGCCGCGTATTGGCAAGCGCAGCGTAGGACGACCGACGATGGTCCGATGACCTCATGCAGGTGGCAGGAAGGCGCTGGTTGCATGCTGCTTCCAACCGGTCACTTTGGAAATCCATGGAGGAGGCCTATGTTCAACAGTGGACTTCTTGTGGCTGAGATGATGATGATGATGAATTAGATAGTCTTCAGCTATGAGCTACTATTTAGTTTATAAAACGCGCAAGTCCGATTACCTAAATGTGTGACAATATGGCGGCGTTGGGCTTTCCCGCCATGTTCTAAATTTACGTATTTACACAATGTAACCTTAAATAAATAGATAAAATAAAAATCATTTATTTCAGAAAACTAGTTCCATATTTGTTAGTAACAATTATTGACCTATATACTATGTTAGATACATGAAAATATAAAAAAAAATTAAAGATCTGAAACTAAAGATCAAGATCTGAAAGATAAAGATCTGAAATTAAAGAACTGAGTATTATTTCTTGTTAATATTTACAATAAAAGATTACAATCACATATGGGTTTATCAATTAATTGTTTTAAATAGCTTCACAACTAAAATGCGCTCCGTCGGCCACTCCGTGAGTGGCCAAGTGAATGTGCAGCAGGTGCGGCTGGCACTGCAGCACTGCTGTGGAATACAGTGGTTTAGTTAGAACTTTTGAACTAGAACTTATGGCCTGTTGCACCACTCTCTTATAAATTCCCGACATGAGATCTGACAGATATCTGTGACCATGGTCACGAGTAGACTGAATTGCGGGGTATCAGTGGGAGAATAATAAAAACAAATACTAATTTCATAAATACACGTAGTAAAATGTGTTATGCATATTTATAATGCTATCGGGACTTAAACGTGATAAAAATATATTGTTGTAGACCGCCTTTTGGATTCTTAAATTTAAGATTTATCTGTAATTCTGTCAAATTGTAATGTGGTATTCAATAAAGCATATTGTATTGTATTGTATTGTTAATTTACCTCCACGTTTCGGCCCTGTTTCAACGGCCACGGTCACGAGTGGTCACGAGTACACTGAAGTGGAGGGTATTACAATATATTTTTATCGCGTTAAAGTCCCGATAACGTTATAATTCTGTGTGAAAATCGAAGTTTAAAATAATAATGTGTTATGCATCACGTAATTGGTATTTATTTTAAAGCCTCATTAAAGCATTGGAATATTTTAATGAGATGCGCAACGAACCGCATATATAACAACAGCATATTACGCGCTCGTTTTCGTCTGAAAACTTAATATTTCACTTGATCAAATTTAACTAGCGTTGCGAACGCAAATATTTACTTTCTTAATCATCGTTATAATTCATAATAATATGTTATCAAAATATGAAATGTAAAACATTTATGCATTTAAATTTTGTTTATTATTTTTTAAATGTTATTGGAGTTAATTATTCCGACTATCAGCCAACTACATAGTCTTACCAAATATTAACTGTAAAGCTATAGCAGTAAGGCATAAAACCGTCGGCCAGTGGCCCTAGCATGAGGTTTACTTTATTGCGGGTGGTAGGACCTTGTGCAAGGTCCGTCCGGATCATTACCACCAGCTTGCTCGCTAATCCTGCCGCTAAGCAACAGTGCTTGCACTGTTGTGCTCCGGCGTGGAGAGCAAGACCGTGGGTGCAATTACTGGCACAAGCAAGCAACCCAAGCTAAGAGGATTCCATCCTAGCTTGGGTTGCGGGTGTCTATAGGCGGTGGTGATCACTTACCATCAGGTGACCCACTTGCTTGTTTGCCTTCCTATTTCATAAAAAACCAAGCAACGAACTATGTCGGGACTCCATGTATGCTCCTTGTCTTTGCACGCCAGCACGAGGGAGCGAGACAGGGCAATGTCTCGACGCCGAGCTCGTCGCTGATGCGATTAGGGAGTAACTGGACCGCGTAGACTCGACCTTGCCGCTTAAAAATTAACACTTTCTTACTTTCTCCAAATCTTGGGGCCCGATGAATAATAAAAATATGAGGGCTGCGGTTTGCGACTTTGAAACTGTAATAATGTTTTAATTATATTTGTGGAGGAAACTCCGAGTTCCAGTTTCGGCTCAAGGATTTCGCGTACTTTCGTTTTAGTGGGCGTGTTCGGGGAACGTTTTTAAACGCTATAAAATCTTGTAATACACTTTTTTACTCTGACAGCGATTGTTTATAACGATTGTGAAGTTTGTGCTGTTGAATATTTTAATTTACTCGGGTCGGTGTTTTTTTTTATTAGAATTTAAAATGTTCTATTGCATTCTGACCACACTTTTCCCACTTTTTATTTTAATTAGCTTTTATTCGCGGCTTTGCGCTCTCTAAAAAGTATACTATATTTTAATCCAGGACATGATCTATCTGTTAACCAAATTTCATCTTAATCCGTCCAGCCGTTAATGCGTGATTGAGGAAAAACTTTCAAACATCCATATATCATCGCATTTCGTATTTATAATATTAGTAAGATATGAGATTGGTCGCAAACAGCACTGTTATTCTCATAGCGCATTAGCCTAGGGCTTTCAGAACTCTACATCAGGTCCTACTCCAGGACAAGAGTGTCCTGAACCAACGAACGTACACGTAGAATGTTGATGATGAACAAATTGCATCCACAAATAAAGTAATTTACCCATGCCAGTTTACCGCTATAAAATTATCAAAATGAAATTATTTTGAAAAATAAACTTCATTCCATTCAACTTGCTTAAGTAATGTAATGTTTACGTCCCAAACTGACCGATAACTGAAATTTGCATGCACCGCAATCAAAGTTGCATTAAAAAGCAATTAGAAGGTGTAACCTATTTAAATGGGTTTTCCTGAATAGCCAAGGTGAATAGTTAGTTAGCCTTTCCTTTGCTCGCTTTTTACCTTTTATTAAATCGTAAATCGAAGCGAAATGAGTGAGAAAATAACAGTCCAGGGGTGCAATTTTTTAATCTCACCAGGTGACTAGAGCTCAAATTAAATTTAAAATGCTATATAATGAATAACAACACAAAGAAAAATTAGGGTAATGGCAGGGTTCGAACCTGCAACATCAGCATTCCGTGCCTTGCGTATTCCAGTTTCCGCCGCCACAGGCAGTGAGACTTAAATGCAATTTTTGAATCTCACCAGGTGACTAAAGGTCACCGATATGGCCGCATTTCTTTGAAAAACGGCCATTTTGGCGAGCTTTAGTCACCCGGTGAGATTCAAAGATCGCACTACTATAACCTTTCAAGCAACAATAATAACATTAGCTTATGTTAATTATTAGTACCCTGTTAATTTTTTTTTTTGCGATTATTAAAATTAAAAATAAAACTTTTTTAAAGTAAAGCATTCTACTTTACTTAAATAAGTTTATATTTGTTAATTTAATTCCATTCAATCAATGTTTTCTTTTGGCAGGTTGGTAACACGACCACAAGTTAACGGTATCTGGCTCACATGTGTGGATTAAAAAGCACCTTTTTATTTGCTCTTTTCAAAAGTATGTCCATTAAAATACGACTGCATACACTTTCCATTTAAAAAGTGCGCTCTTTGACACGAGTGCAAAAAACAAAGTTTATTTGCGAAGTTTAACAAAGTTTAATTCTGTCGACCGGATAGCCTAGTAGTTAGCGATCCTGATTGGTCTGATTACAAAGCTGGAGTCCCCAGGTTCGATTCCTGGGGGGGTAAATGTTTCTAAGATGAATACAAATGTTTGTACCTGAGTCTTGGATGTAATATGTATGTATTTAAGTATAATATTTATGTTTTTAAGTATGTATATCCGTTGTCTAGTACCCATTATTACAAGTGGCTTTAGTTGCTTAATTTGGGACTTAGGTGAATTGATGCTGAATGTCCCAACATATATTAAGCCGGTGCAATTCGCTCATTTGCTATCTTTGTTTTTAGTGATATTGCTTTATGTTAAACTAGCTTCTGCCCGCGGCTTCGCCCGCGTGGCCTACAGAAAACAAATGACATCTAAATCCAAAAACCCCGAAACATCGTTATTTATTTATGATGAGCAGCTGCAATTCTAATTTTCAAGTTTATTTTTATTATTATTAATATAAGCTCACGCCTGTTTCCCTTTGGGGTAGGCAGAGACCACAGAACGTCATTTGCCCTGGTCTTGACATATTCCCTCGCTTCCTCCACACACATTCCTCTCTTCATGCATGCTCGGCGGTTCCGTGTACTTCTGGTTTGACCTGTCTTCAGGACATCACAAATTTGTCAGTCACATCACCTTCATAAATTTGCTAACATAATTGCCTTTCATCCATTCGTTCAACATGCCCAAACCAACGTTACATTCGTTTCTCTATTCTAGTCACTACATCTTCTTTCAGACCTCACCTCTCTCTTATAACACCATTTCTCACGCTCTCAGTCAGCTTGATCCCACTCATACTACGCAGAGAACGCATCTCTACGGCATTTATTCTACTCCTATGCTTCTTCTCGCAAACCCAGCTTTCATTTCCATACATAAACGTGAAAACTAACACAGCATCGTGAACAGCCGAATGTCGTAAAAGGCACGTTTGGCTGTTCACGTTGCTGGATGCGACATTCTGGCTGCTCACAAAAGCACGCAGAGCTCCCAATTTCTTGCTTTCACTCTCTTTTCAATGTCTTCATCGTGCTTTCCATCCCTAGTAAACATACTACTTAGTACACAAATTCTTTCACTTGTTCAACTCTTTCATTACCAATCTTTATTACACATTCAGAAACCTCTTCATTCTTCTCTTACACCATTACTTTCATTTTTGTAACATTAACTCCCTTAAAGTCTTCCAAGTTTATATCTTCGAAAAAGCCTCCATACTTCCATACAAAGTTATAACCCCGTTTCTCTCGTTTTAATTGTGAAGATCCAAATACCCTTAAACACGGCGGTATTCATTTACACTCAATAGTTCTAATTTTCAAGTTTCTACCTTTAAAAAACGCCGATACCTCCATACAAACTCCCCCCTCCTGGTGTTACCCCTTCAAATTAAAAATCTAAAATCTCTGAAATATCTCATTATTTATTTATAACTATCTCCTGCCCGCGGCTTCGCCCGCGTGGCCTACAGAAAACAAATGTCTTTATTTTAGAATCAAAAAACTTATAAGTGCTCTCACTCCCTCTCATATGTTCACCGCCCGTTTTGCCCCCTTCCAATGTAAAAATCCAAATACCCTAAAACAAACAATCATTTTGAAGTTCTTATTTTTGAATAAACCGATACCTCCCCTCCATACAAAGTTTCACCCCCGTTTCCCACATCTAAAACTCTATAGTCATAAAACCCTGAAACACATAATTATTTATTTATGATAAGTATCTAAAATTCACAATTTCAAGTTCCTATTAAAAACCCGATACCTCCATCCATACAAACTTTTACTCCCCGTTTCCCCCTGCAAATTTGAAAATCTAAAAACCCTGTGACGCGTCATTATTTATTTATGATAAGTAGCTGTATTTCAAAATTACAAGCTCCTATTAAAAAAAATCAATACGTCCTTACAAACTTTCACCCCCGCTTCTCCCCCTTTAAATGTAAAAATGCAAACATCCTGAAATACGTTATAATACGTACTAACCCTAGTAATAAGTTTCTGTAATTACTAACACTATGGATTCAAATTCTGAAATAAATTATTTGTATTTGTATAATACTTATAAGCTATTTATGATCAGTAGTTCTAATTCATATTTTCATGTTTATAACTTCAATCAACAAAAACTTTCATACAAAGTTCAACCCCCACCTCCCGTTTTCCCCCTAAAGGTAAAAAATACCAAAAATGGTTTCTTAGGGGATGCTTACGTTGTAAAATAAACCTATTTTCCAAATTTCAGCTTTCTTGATTGAATAGTTTTGGTTGGACGATGATCGCAAATCAGTCAGGACATGTTTGCGCGTGGCAGACAGACAGACAGACGGATAGACGGGTGGCAATATAGGCTTAGTAATAACACGTTACGACGTACGTTATTTTAACTTCAATACAAAAAAATTGTGAATGAACAATTCAAATACAAAATTTCATCCCCCTTTTCCCCCTTAAGGGTTGTAATTCCAATAACATCCGATATACTCGTTGCGTTATAAGCCTAAATAATAAATGTAGTGATTTTTGCTGTGAAAATGTAGGCCTTTCAATTTCAAGTCTCTAGATCTAGCGGTTTGGGTTGTGCGCTGATATATCAGTCAGTCAGTCAGTCAGTCAGGACTTTGAATTTTATATATATAGATTTTTTTTATTATATAAATTTTTACATGCTATGTATAGAATAATGATATAATTTGGAATGTAAATGTTATTTATAATAGTTTAATTCCCTCATTTACTTTTTATCTCTGTTTTTATTGATTTTGCTTTACTTATTATTTAAAAAAATTCACATATTATGTATTGACTAATGACATTATTTTGAAATGGAATGTCATATGATTGAAATTGCTTTTACTCGCTTTATTTTTAAGACAAAATTTTCACATGCTAACAACCTTGGCTGAATATATAGTGGGAAGCACTGTTTGTCATCTTGGCCTTAAGATCTTGAAATGTACCATATATTCTTGTGAATAAACGACTCATTCATTCATTCATTCAATTACTGGCCCAAGAGGTATTCCATCTTAGCCCTCTGGGTTGGCAACGCATCTGCAAACTCTTTGGTTTTGCGGGTGTCTAGAGGCGGTGGTGATCACTTACCATCAGGTGACTCACTAGCTTTCATAAAAAAACATATTTAATTTGAATTCTTTAAAAACGCTACAATTATTACAAAGTAAACTGATACAGCTCTTCAGATCAGATATTGATATCGCCAGATTCTAGCTCCGTTCTTCCGAATCTACCAAATTAAGAGGCCCGCCGCCGTAAAAGTAAACAACTTTTACGGGCGGGCCTTAATGCAAATCCCGGACAAGGAATGAATTTTAAATTTTTCTAATCTTTTAATTTTCTGGCTGTTCGCGCCGCCATTGTTTCCGTTGCTTTAATTGCGCCTGCGTCGCTGAACGGAGCGAATTATTGAAAAAGTTAGCGTTTACGGACGGTTGTTTGGAAGCACTGACCGGCGGTAGGACAGCTAGGTTTTTAATACGCATTGCGCAATTGCAAAACGCGAAGTAGGCTGTGTGTGCGTGTGTGTGTGTGAGTGAGTGTGTGTTTGTGAGTGTGTGTGGTGCTTACTGGTTTTTAAATTATGACACTCAAAACTTTCTTTCTATGAACACAAGATTATGCTTACAGCTAATTTCACTTCTAAGAGCCTCCGCTAAGTCGCGCGGGCGCACGAAAAATAGTATGAGAGCGTCTACTAACTCGCGCGGGTGCGGGTGCGAGCTCATACTATTTGTTCGATAGGCGTGTACCCGCTCCGTGCGCCCGCGCATCGTAGCGAACGCCCTAAAAGTTAAATTAGTCGTAAAGTCTCATAAATATATCGTAATTCTGGTTGTTAAATTGTTACTGTTATGAAATTTAGTAATCTTTTGGAAAGCTACAACCTGTTTTAAACCTTTCTAATTTTAATTTGAGAAGCAGAATGTGAAGGTTAAGAAGGTTTTGGCTCACATTTATTTCGCGAAATGCTATGGTAAGTTTCAAAATGGCGACTTCCTAACTAATGTTATAAGAAAGTGGTACACTAAAAGATAACTTAGATGTCAGTGACAGACCGTGTGTCAGTGGCAGTCGTAGATGCATAAAAAAACCAGTAATGCATTTGCTAAATAATTTTATCTACACATATATCATAAATGCTCTATAATGCGTTCAGAAACCGTAGGCAATGACCAGCATTATAACAACCAATATAATTATGAGAATTTTTCTAATTTGTTTCTATATTTGTTCGAATTCATTTTTCATTACATTATTTTAATGTGTACAGTCTATAGGTATTTAATAGGTACCTAGCACTAGTAGCTAGTAGCAATGCAGGTCATAGCCCTATGGCTTCTGAACCCATCATAGAGTACTTATGATATGTGTGTAGATAAAGTAATGTATGCAACTGTACATAATTAGGTCTTAAAACACTCGTATGATCCTATTATGAAACTCGCTGACGCTCGTTTCATAAAACCACACTCATGTTTTAAGACCCCTCATTATGCAACAGTTGCATAAAATACTATTAATTTCCAATTTAGCCTTTAGCCATTCATTACATTTACAGATCTTCATTTTTGCGGGCAGTTAAAAAGTCGATCGTTCCGACCGCCGGACTACCTTGTCGACTCGTTTGCTTCCACCTTCCGCGCGTAATGGACACGCGAATGGTAGTAAAAACAACCGCCGGACAGGATCGTAAGGCATAGGATCCTACACTTAATAGCTCTTATATCGTCGGTCGATTCACGAAGGGGCGTATCTGGGCCAAAATTATTTTTGATGCCTATCAAAACGTCCCTTGTATATTTTAACGCATATTTTTTACTTATTCTAATATTCTTAAAAGAACATTTTATCTTTAAATTCAAAACGACGTACGCACATCCGAATGATGACTGTTATAGAAATATTTGGGGTCAGAATAAGAAAAAAACTATTGTTTGGTAACGCAGTGGACACTATTTTTTGAGGAGTCATGGGGACTGGTAACGCAGTGGTATTTGGGTACCAAATGAGAATTTTCTGTAATAAAAAACCCAGGATGGTGAGAAAATTCATAATAAAAATTAGGGCCCGTTTGAGAACTAACGTAATATTACTAGGAAAATGTTTCGAGACATCTACATTTTTGTAAAAGTGTTTATACATTTTCATCTTTATTTTAGGCACTAAAACGAATTTTGGCCCATCTGCTAAAAAGTCTAATTTAAGTTACGTTAGCCATCGTATGCAAAGTGCATATTTTATCATGTTACGAAAGGATGTAACTGAATTCCTATTAGAACCAGACTTACAGTCCATAACGAAAAGCCCTAACTACTCAGTATTCTGATATTAAACATCATAAAAAGCTAAATCTCTATAGTGTAAAATTGTAAAAATCAATTACGCCCCTTCGAGAATCGACCGACGATATGCCCTCCCAAATTCAATTTATCTTTCAGTGGATCTCTTTATGACAGCCGCTGAGCTAAAGTAAGCTTTAGCCAAGATTTGTACAGCCGATACATATGAGCAAATGCTCATTGTTTGCATGGACCCAGTTACTGTCAGTGGTGTTTAATCACCTGAGAAGAGAACCCCTATGCATCGGTGACAGTGAGTTCGGTACGGTATTGCAGGCACAATTTTTTTTAGTCACGTCGTAACTCGCTACGTAACTCAGTGTGTCTCTCTTCTTTTGAGCTAGTAAGAAAGAGACGCACTGAGTTACGTAGCGAGTTACGGCGTATCTAGAAGGTTAGTGCTAGAAGTATACAGATCACGGCGGAAGACCACTCCATGGAATGAAATGAATGAAATGAGTGAAATGAGTGAAATTTGTGAAATGAGTGAAATGAATGAAATGAGTGAAATGAATGAAATGAGTGAAATGAATGAAACGAATGAAACGAATGAAACGAATGAAACGAATGAAACGAATGAAACGAATGAAACGAATGAAATGAATGAAACGAATGAAACGAATGAAACGAATGAAACGAATTAAATGAATGAAATGAATGCAACGAATGAAATGAATGCAACGAATGAAATGAATGCAATGAATGAAATGAATGAAATTAAATTAAATCTGTGTGTTAGACTTGAACTGAAATTGAAATTGATATTATTTATTTTGCAAAACATACACAGGCGTTATACATGCATACATGTCACTTGAAATTAATTACATGTAGGCATGTCCTGCCATAAATTAACATGCAAAATCTTAATCTAATTTAAAAATAATTCGAAAATAATACCATTAAACATCTATCCATTTATCAAAATATTCATTTAAATACGCACGAATATACAAAAAAAATTGTTGCGTTTCCTACTTTAATTGCAGGTGATGCCATTTTTTTAATGTTCCCGCTAGCTCCTGTGTCTTTAGTCCACGAAAGGCCGAAAACCCCAATTTGAACAGTAAAAAACGTAAATGTGATATTAAAATAGACGGTTATTCAGACCTAGCCGTGCAAATAGCTTTGCTAAATAATGTACTGAGTTGGCAAACTTGCCATAGTTCCGGGCATTCAATAACACGTTTCCTTTGCCTTGAGAAAATTCTGTGGAAGAATTAAAAGTTTAAACAAGTATGAGAAGTGATTTCCTTTTGCTTTTATCCGCTACGGGCTACGAGGCTACGCTACGCCGTAGCAGCTCTACGGTTTGTAGCGCTTTATGAGCCTTTTGCATCCCTTTCTTTAATGAGGAAATGAATGAGAAATGAATATTGATGTTGCCTGTATCAAAAAAGACAACATAACAGCAAAAAATTGAATAAATATATTTTTTGGAGTTTTTATCTGAATAAGAACTGTGGTTTATTGTGGTAGAGCCACTATAATGTAGCCAGGTGCCAGTTGCAAAACGAATGGGCCGGCTCGACCAGGGCAGTAGTAGTAACATAATGTTACAGAATACCGGCGTGAAGTAGTAGCTTACTACTGCGTTTCGTACAGTGAGATAGCCGTAGATCCATGGGGGACCTAAACGCTGGCAAGGGATCGACGAATGTATAGTGATTGGTTCCTATTAGCGACGGTTATTACTTTCCATCAGTGACCCGCATTATCGTTTTCTTTATTTTTTCGTAAGCAATACTAAATAACAGATATCTAGAAATTAATAGTTGTGTCATCGCCTCCATGAGATATACGCATTATTATGGATTAAACAGCATAATATAATTAAAATACAAAACCATCTAACATTCTAATGAAACTTATCGGAACGAACACGAATAAGATCGCGTTTAATAAACTCCAGAAATCCCAAAGAAAAAATAAACTTAAATAATAAAAACAGTCACTGCAAATGAATTATCCTCTTTAAAACATCGAATCGTATTGATATTCTGCCAATCACATCGCAACTCAACGCAGAACAACCAACCTACACAAACAAATCCATTTGTAAATGGCAACACCGACCGATCGCCCGCGGCAAACGTCGACTATCGAATAATACGAATTACTGGCTGATTCGTTATACGATATCGATAGTTCAAACGATGCGATGTTTGTAAATACTCGGTTGTGGCCGGTACTGGCTGTATACATGCACCACACCAGTGTGAGGTTTATCGTATTTAAAAATAAATCGCTAAGCTGTAATACATTCATAGGCCTAATCATAGTTAGTACTTATTGGAATAGCGAACCGATACTCTAAAAATGTATGAAACAAAAGTTAGTAGGTACTTGTATTTAATACATTTACAGCTTTCGTTCTTTTAGTACCTAGAAAGTTGCACCAGACTGCATCCACATTCGTACATTATACCTAACAATACAAGAAATTATTAGACAAACCGAATTGGAAGAAAGTTGACAGATTGCTAGTGTTCATAGCAGTATCACGGTCAAAAAATAATCTAAACACATAAAACTACTCGCTGTTGCTCTTTTTGCATCTTCTGGTGAATATAGTGCAGACTTTATTAACAAACAAAAAATCCTGGCGAAGTATGAGTCAGGCTTGCACTAAAGATCTCGAACTAATTTCTCTCCTCATGAGGAGCAATCCACTTTAATGGTCAAGCCACCCAACCGCTACGATGAGCGAATGAAGGACACTCCTGTGTTATCTATTTTAAATTATTTCTATCATAGAAATAGTACAGCATAGATGGAGTATTAAAATTGAAAGCGATATTTCATTATGGCAATACATTGTGTCAAAAAGAGATGACTACATATTCTAAACTCCTCTTCAATTGACACCCTGTACACGACCAATAGACAAAATGGTCACCTTTGGCTATGGTAATGTTTACATTAAGGTAGTATACTCTACGTTTTTCATATTAATTTGCAGGTTTTACTACCTTGACACACACAAAGGTGACCATTTTGACAGCTTTGGCTATGTTCACTTGACAAGTACTGAGGCTATAAGATTTCTATGGTCGTTTCCGAAAGCCTCAATTCAAATTTAGAATGGAAACAACTTCGCAGCATTTATCTGTCATTTCAAATTAAACTCAATTCGCCACCGTTTAGGTATAAATTGGCTTGAATTATAAAACAGTTATGGCGGCAAGAGATTCTATTTCGGCCTATGAAGTTCGTTAGCATAATTAATACGTTAATATTTTGATTACAGATGTTTAGTGTTAAAATGGCTGCCTTGCTTATCATAAATCAATTTTGGAATTTGCATGTTATAAATTATGTATTTCTGTGTGTATACTTGATTTAGTTTTGTCTTGTTTTACTAAAATTAGAATAAGTAATTGGCCGCGTCTGTTTCCTTTGCGAAAAACAAGCAAAATTTCTGCTATCAAAACATTCCGTTTATCACTGTTTTCCTTAGTTTCGTTTGCGTTTGATAATTGTTTGCCTTCTGCTTTTATTATGCATGTGATTGCTATAAATTTAATTTTAGACTTAATTTGTACAACATTTACAGGTTTTTAATTTTTAAAACTGTTCGCTGCTATAACAGTGGACATAATTTCGATCCATGTGTTTATTATTAAGTATATTATTATTTGTTTGCGTTAAATGACTATCCATGTAGTTGCATCTACGTATGTCAGGATCTAAAGGTTTCTCTTTCGCACTATGATCTTCTTCCTTCTTCTATCCCCATAGACTTACTATTGAGAAGACTAACGCCGAGCGTGTCTCCGAAAGGGACAGCAAATACACACACATGAATATTTAGGGTTACCATCTTTAAGGCAGTTTTCCCTGGGGTCATTTACGATGTCAATAAAAAAACAATCTTTTTATAAATTGAAAAAAGAAGAATTACTTTTGGAAAATGTTTTTAATAATTAACAGGAATTTATAAAATCACGTATATGTGGTTCGTGGGGGAATCTGGAAGTTAAATCCAGAATACACTTCACGGGGCTTCATTTCATACAGCATTTGAGTCGACCTCCGAGTTACACGAGTGCATATTTTATCTGTGTACTAGTGTTTTATCTCGTAAAATAAACGATTAAATGAATCAAAATACTAGACTAACATGCTTTACAAAATAGGGTCCTGTATAAGTTTTTTCTATACCAATATTTCATCAACGTACTATTTACCCCTTAACGTGGGGTAATGTTCGTGGGAAAAAGTGACAGCACTGAGTTTTAAGGTTATGTAAAAAGCACCAACTAAAAATGCATAAAACAGCTTTTATTTGATCTTGAAACACGTTAGGATGTGTATGTAAAGCGGGAAGAAACCACACAATATGAAACATTGTTCTAATAAGTCAAATAAGATCAAATTTTTAAAAACTTCAGAGTGAAATGATAGTTCATCAATTTTCGATTCACTGTCACTTTTGCAGCCTAAAACAGAACATCGCACCATTCTGCAGACTCGTTATATTGTTCTTAACGCCTGTATAAACAATAGTCCACGTAATTTTAAATAAATCGGACATTTTTTGTAATTTTTCCGGTGACATGGATTGAGCTTGTCACAAAACGTCAAAGTCTGTTTAGCATAGAAGTATGCCTAGCAAACTTCACCTTGAAAAAATTAAACATGCGATGAGGGACAAAACATATCAAGCTCTGTCTCTTTTTTTCACAAGCAAATTCATATTTATATCTTATTCTTGTGCAAATGAAAAGGAAGACGTCCATTGTTCTATAGCTTTCTCTTTCTACGTCTATCCCCCGTCCCATTTATCTTAAGTAGGTACTTATTCACTCTTGTTTACCTACACACCTTAACTGAATTATATTCACTGAAATAAAACAATTTAAACGGTTTATATCGCGTGTATTGTGACGAATCTAATTCCGGTCGTTGAAATATATTCACCGAAGCAAAATTAGACAATAACATCACTAAAAGTTATTTTCGTCTTGTTTTTGTCCCAGGCAGCATCGGTTCGTCAGAGCTATCCTCAAATTTGTGTTTCTAAGTCTTCGCATTGGACGCATTTCGACCCCTAGCTCTTTCACTCGACACTGGAGACGTCACGACGTTAACGCCAAAGCATCAAAAGTAGCAGAAGATCCTTAGATTAGAAGTTTATAGAACGACGTTTGTTTTGTTTTTGCTCCACTTTCGTTTAAAAATAGAACTGGCTGGGACATCAGTAATTGTGAAACTGAGTTAGCTGCACCTCGGAGCGCTTTCATCAGTCAGCGGAAATTGAGCATCGAGTGATTGGATGAAACGCATTGTCTAGCTATTCTGCGCTCCTCGGTTTTGCTAACCAAAGAGTACGAGTATAGGTATAACCACTACGTTTGTACGGTAACCCTGATCTTCTTAAACCCTTGCCTTATACTGACTTTTTCAGAATTAATTTATTTGACTGATAACGCTTCTTAGCCACAGTCGAGAATTAAAGTGATAGACAGGTGTTGTGTTGTGTTTTTTTTTATCCTAACGGTATTCTGATCAAGGATTTTTGTACAGGTACGCATAAAAACCATAACTGATCTGTTTTTCCTTTGACTAAGTGACATTGAATGATTTAAAGAAACAGTGGAATTGAAACGCTATAAACATATTTTGGTCACATGCAATTACTCGCTATGTTTTGTATTATTTCTGCGTTTTAATAAAATTCGCATTATATATGTATGTGACTGTAACAAATTATAAATAATTCCCAATAAGTTGTTTCCCCGGCTCAGTCGAGTCCTAGTTTATCCCTCCGCTATCTACGAGGCTTAACTTCGTCGCGGCACGACTCGAGGCTGAATTAAACAGATTCCAGCGCTTACAATTGCTGTTAATTAAAAAAGTAAAAAGAGCGGGAAAAGGGAACTACAGATTAAATAATTCTACGGATTCGGGCTTTTTGGTCATTGGTTTTGTGAGTTGTGAATTTCCAGAAATTAAATTATTACTTAAATTGAAATACAATGTATAACGATTATGTGTTAAATATTTAGACCTATAATCCCTTAATATTGAAATTTTACATTCAAATAAGCCGTAAGATGACGTTACGCTTTCAGTCAGGGCGTCTTGTGATATCATAGTTAAGAGTCAATGCCTGTTTCATACTGAATTAGCAATCTCAGTCTAAATCTTTACATATATAGTATAAAATAAAGTCGCTATCCGTTGCGTCCGTCTGTCCTCATTATCTTCGGCCGCTTACATACTGTTTCTAAATCACGCAACGGATTTTGATACGGTTTCACTGTATATTATAGGTCCTTTGGAGATTTTTAAACCAAGGTTTTTTATTATGAAATAGGAAGGCAAACAAGCAAGTGGGTCACCTGATGGTAAGTGATCACCACCGCCTATAGACATCCGCAACACCAAGAGGATGGCAGATGCGTTGCCAACCCAGAGGACTAAGATGGAATTCCTCTTGTGCCAGTAATTACACCGGCTGTCTGGCGCTCCACGCCGGAACACAGCGGTGCAAGCTCTGCTGCTTGGCGGCGGGATTAGCGAGCAAGATGATGGTAGCGATCCGGACGGACCTTGGACAAGGTCCTACCACCCGCAAATTATGTAGGTACGGTATATTACATCTTAATTGTACCGTGTGAAGCCGGAGCGGGTCGCTAGTAACTAATATTTGAAATTAATTTCACCTTCACCTGTACCAATTTATTTTCTTTTTTACCTGATGATTCACTGATTGAGAAATGCCTGAGGCATTAAGCCTGTCATGTGTAGGTACAGTCAAGGAATTTGAAACACGTACCACCGTAGAACCTAGTCAAAGAGACATACGCATGACATTTGTATGACATAGCCTGGCGTTTAACGCGTCGCGTCATTGCTATAGGGTTCTAAGGTGGTACGTGAATATATTTCCCCTACTGTACATTTATTTTAGAGTTGTGAAATAAATTAGAAAAAAAATAGACGTACATATAACCTAGTTAAAATATTATGGTATTGCTTTATATCCTTTAAAGTATAAACAGCGAAATACTATAGTTAAGTACATGAACAAACCAACATCTCATTGGTGAAACATTGATCTGACAGTGTGCTGCAACCTATGTTTTTTTATTTATTTAATCAAATATAATTTTATAGCATTACAGTTAAAACCAATGCGCTATAAAATTCAAAACAATAATTTAAACTATTAGGTAGGCGATAACACGACGGGGCTTTGTCGAGTCGCCATCGCTTTAGTAGCACGCTAGCGTTTAACGCGCACATAAACGCTTTGGTCCCTCTCGCATACGGATACTGGTTAGAACGGGATAAATGCTTTATGTTATCGATAAAAGCTAGCGGTGCTAGACCCCCTGCGGCCCTAACATGACAGCCCAGGTTTAGTTTAAACCCTCCCTGCGTCTCTATCTAACTAGTGTCATAAGAAAGGGACGCAGATAGAGATAAACTAAACTTGGCCAGTCATGTTAGGGCCACTGTTGCTGGTTTCAAATAATGCGAAGGTTCATACTAAAGCTAGCTGGCTATAGTTGCAGGCAAACAACTTGAGCGTAAATCGAGTGTAGGGGTATGTTTGCGCATACACATTTGTACTAGAAACGGCTACTGCGCAGTAAAGGTCAGTGCTCAAGTTGTTTGCCGGGAACTGTACGGATGACCTGTCATTCAATATAGATCATTGTTGGTCATTAATGTATTTCAACATCCGCTAGGTATATTTTTTCTCCTCGATAAACACATTGGCAACTCAGCGAAGCAGCGAGCCTGAATTTTTCTACTTTTGCGACATTCCCGTCTCGTTTAAAAGGGTCCGCAGCGTAGTCCGCTGAGAGACAATCACTAGCCTGGGACAAATTGATTCATCGTTAAATCGTTATCAATTTTGTCAATACATCGATTCTTGGCTCGGGTTAAACTTCGTTATCGAACCTGTAATGCGATCATCGTTAGCTCGGCTAACACGAAACACAGCACTAGTACTTAATGTTTATTACGGATATAAAGCATCAGTCTCTTATAACTAACTGTTTATAAAGGGATAAGTACAGGGGCGTAACTAGGGTGGGGCAGGCAGGGCATGTGCCCTGGGCGCCAAATAAGGGGGGGGCGCAAAAAACTAAATTTACTAACTACCTATTAAAAAAAATACAATCCAAATTCATATACATGGCCAAATAAAAGTCTTTTGAGGGTCATTTAATCCTTATTGTAGATACATTTATTCCAGACGGGGATATATTTGAGGTATTTTGTTTGTTTTACATACATTACATTACAAAATTAGTAAAAAATTTACAAAGGGAAAGGGGCGCAGTTTGGATGCGAGCCCTGGGCGCCATTTTACGTCGCTACGCCCCTGGATAAGTAATGTTTTATGTTCGTGATAAAAGCTAGCGTGGTAGGGACTCAGAAGGATTACATATTCTGTGCGTATAGTATCTTAATTGCCTGTAAACTTGAGTTTGAAACAGTTTAATATTTCTATTACACCACTCAACGCAATCCGTGCACGCCCAAACCGAAGTCGGTGTAAATTACGCGGCGGCTGGCAACACTGGGACTGTATTCGAAACGTCATGAAGCGATGTGCTAGCAATATGGCTTTTATGTTTTTTTTATTTGTATTGTATGGCCTGGTTGCAGAGACCTTTAAGCCACGGCTTCTAATGTTGCAAGAATCTATGGTTGCAAGACTATTAGGCGCTCGCGCGCGATTAGTTGCCGTCAGTGACGGCGGTCGAAACGCGCGATTATGTGAATATTCGGGCGGAAATGACGATAACTAACTATTGCTACTAGATGTAGAAATGGATTGCAATTAGTAGCCACATTTGATATGTACCAAATGTTTTGCTGACAATGACGGCGATTTAACGCCCAAAATTAGCTTAGGCGTGTATGACGGCTTGTCATATGTAGATAGGTACTGTAAGCAGCAGATTTTTAGACAGTGGGTGGGGTCAATGAGATCTTTCTTTTCTGCACACGACTTCATAAGAGATGAAACGTATACGTTACGGTTATACGTTAAAGACTTACTTTTATATCCATTACGGATAATTCTTGGCATGGTTGGTGTCATTATCGCTTTTCTTTTGTTGTTTTCTTTCACTGTGTCTGCCGTGTCTGTGGCCCTAACTTTACCGCAGGTTTAATTTATCCCTGCTTGCGTCTCTATCAAACTAGTCTCATAAGAAAGTGACGCACGTAGATATAAACTCAAAAAACTCTGCTTGCTCTGTCATATTGCCATTGATGTGTTGGTGTCTAGTAAGTTGGAAAAACGTGAATTATACGAATCAATAGTAACAATAAATACGCAAGAGGATGGCATGTCGTTATAAATTCGCAAGCAAGTCTCGAATACTATCCTCGAACTGCAGCACTGCAGCAATTATAGCCGGCGCGCGATTATCGCCGCTAAACCGCTATTAACGCTGTCTCGCGCTATTGTCCGCTATGCTGGTAGCATTGGGATTTGCAGTATTGTAACTCAGTTAGTGTGGGCATGTGAATGGGAGGGAGCATTAGAATCTGTGCAAAATGGGAACCGTTAGACTTGACGAGCAAACATAACAGAGGCTCGCGAAGGAATGACTCAAACACGAAGGAAATTTTGAACGTTCAGAGCGTCTAGTAAGTTTTTGTTACAATAAACGCAACGAACGCGTTAGTAGCTTCTCAATTACTATGGAACCAAAGACAGCGCCTCTTGCGGCGCGTATTTGCAACAAAAATGTTTTATACAATTTAGAAGTTAACGCTAACGCGGTCGAGACGTTTTTTGACAGAAAACTCTCACTAAGGGCTCAGACTATGCTAACTACTAACTTTATATGCTTCTTTTTTAAATTATTATTTTATAACATAGTGTTAGTAAGTTGAAGTGGCAGTGGGCTGGGCACATAGCACGGAGAACTGATGGCCGATGGCGTCGAAAAGTTTTCGAATGGCGGCCGCGTATTCGCAAACGCAGTGTAGGACGACCAGCCACAAGGTGGTCCGATGACCTCATACAGGTGGCAGGAAGGCGCTGGTTGCATGCCGCTTCCAACCGGTCACTTTGGAAATCCATGGACGAGGCCTATGTTCAACAGTGGACTTCTTGTGGCTGAGATGATGATGATGATGATGATGATGATGATGATGAACATAGTATAATACAAATTCGATATCCATTCCTGTCTGTTTTCATGTCTTCGGTCGCTTAGTCCTTCTTAATTTCGCAACGGATTTTGATACCGTTTTCACTAGAATAGCTACACCAATGCCGATGGAATATATACCTATCGAAAGAAGAGATTACTGATCAGTTGTAGGCTACTAGAAAACAACGCGAGCGCAGCCGCGAGCTTAAAGTATATAATATAGTATCAGTAAAGATAGATAGTATCAGTAAAGTGTCAAAAGCAAGTATAACTATTCTTCCCCTTCTGTTCTTACGTAATATTGCGATGAAAACCGTTACATAAAGTTGAGAAGCACCTACTTTCGAATAGATAGAGACTTCCAATTCTAGTCACCGCCATTTTAGCTGCTCTAACGGCCCTGACATGACCTTTGAAGTTTAATTTATCGGTATGTGTAGCGATGGCAATAATATGATTGTCGAATAAAATAAAGTTAGGTAATATACGGAGTCGTTATGCGGTTTCTAAAAATAAAAATAAAATTATTTTAATTCAAATTTTATATGCTCCACATTACTTCTCTGTTCAAACAATTTTAAACTTGGCACTACTGCCAACCCTAGCACTGCCACAAAAATGATACAAAATGTATGATGTATACATAGGTGATTATTATTATTTATTTATTCCGATAAATTGGATTCATACCTACTTTAAATAAATCATAGAATAAATAATTTTGGTTACCTTAATAATGTCACTTTTCTTCTTCTTACTAGTCTCTGATAAAATTTAGCTTGATTGGATTTCTAGAGACGAAAATGCCGGTTTGATCATTTCCGCCAAATTCCCGCCCATTTCACTGACAGTCATTTTGCTCGTCGACGTGCGGCCAGCGGGCAATGGCTTCAAGCGTGCAGCCTTTAATCTAGAACGTTCACCAATGCGTTCGAGTAGACTGCCGACCCTCTAATTATTCCTTGCGATAGCTGCGCTAAACTGACTCTCGCTCTATTGTCTACGTCCATGTTCCATGTGTCTGGAAAGTGACACGTTAATCTGTTTCTTATGAACCACAAAGACGTCTTCTTAAGCTTTCGAAAATTCTGATCGAAGGCACCAAAAAGACAACTTACTGACAGCACTTAAAGTTTGACAAAAAGTAGAACAGCAAATAATTTTCAATGACCGAATCATTTACGTATGGAGTAATTTTAAATGGGAAAAAGTGTTGATGATAAAATGGTTCATGCGAGATGCATCCCACGTGCGAGATACGTCAAAAAATGACAGATTTCCCAAGGATTTGACAGTTGTTTTCGTGCGAGATGAATCTCACATAAACTGACAATCGCCCCGCTGATCAGTTCACGTCTGCTGGTATGTCGCAGGCATTCAATAAGGCGGGTTAACTAGCCTAATATGCGCTCAGTGCCAGCTTCGTTTGATCGTTTGATCCAAAACTTGGTCCTAAGGATGACTGCGCCCTGTGCCTGACCACCACTGGTGCACCTAGTAACGGAACGGCCAAGATGAATGGCGGCAGGTTAGTAAACCCCCCTTAAAGTAAGAGACCACTTAAAGGGATCACTTCGCCTTTGTACATCTATTTCGTCTTGCAATTTATTATTTTTTATGTGTTATGTACACGAAACAGTCATACATAGGTACTTATATAGACCAAAAAGAACATGGCAGAACGGTCTGACTAGAATCTAAAAAACGATCATCAGCAGCACGTCTAAACTGCGACAAATTGGCGAATACAATAAAGCAAAACCGCCTCACCTTGGCAGCAAAGTTTTATTTTATTTTAAAATCCTTGTCCGGGCCATGACAAAAGACAGATTAGCGACGACACGCCGGCGACGACGTTTTAATAATTCAATAGGAAGTTTCAGCCGTCTTCGAGTTGCGTTGTTTTTATTTATGTCATTTTTTTGTGAGAGATTGGTATAATTATATGTAGTAGTTAGTAACAAATCAAGTACAAAAAGTTTTTGGGGAAATTTGTGTTGAGTTGAACGCTAGGACTGTGTTTGTGATCTAATACAACATTCAAATACTTGTTTTATAATGTTTCACATTATTGTTTTATTGAGGTTTTTATCTATATATAATACTAGCGGACGCGCGCGACTTCGTTCGCGTGAAATTAGTAGCCTAATACAACATTAAGATACAGAGGTTTTTCCGAACCGGTGGTAAATTTTTTGACATTCATAAGTGCTACCTGTAAGCCTAATCTGAATAAAATATTTTGACTTTGACTTTGACTTTGACTTTAAAGACAGGAAACATTAAAATGTCACAATAAAAATGTAAATACGGAAATCTGCAAAACATTTAGTGGTTATTAAAAAATATCCTAGAAGCCCCTTGGAAATAAACGTACCTTGTAAACTATCATTAAAAACAGGGTAAACAGGCAAATAAACAACAACCTTAACACACGATACACCGCCATTTTTCCGTTCACTGCGATACGCACTCACCCCTGGGAACAACAAGGTTCAGGAAGCAACCCAAACAGCCGTTTGACGGTATTTATCACTTCCAGCGCAAATGCGCGCCGATAAATAACTCAAAATTCGCCGGACGACGCTACAAATAAGCCGTAATGGCCGTGTTTTGTGACTTCCCGCGCTTTTGTGAGCGAGCTCTATGGTCCAAGTTTATTTTATGAAACCACAAATTAAACTAACCGATTTTTTTTTATTATTCGCTTAAATTACAGATTCAGAAACCTAGTGTTTTTGTTAATATAATTTCACACCCTACCACTGCCCTACCGGGTGATCGTAATTGTCCTGATTTTTTACAAATTTTTAACAGACGAAAAAAAACGATGGAGGTTCGCAAGTCAACTTATATACTTGTTATTTTTTAATTCATAAATGATTCATAACTGTTTATAGAGTAATCTAAATTTGATGATTCTTTTTTTTTGAGAATAAAACCGCAGGCAATTAATTCTCGCATTTTTATGAGTTATTGATATATTTCCGAAATACTTTTGGTTTAGTATTTTATTTGGCATTTTTCATTACTTACCCCATTTAAGATTCATCTAACTTGACCTTACTTAAAGAACACTACGAGAAAAAAAAAAGACAGTTCCAAAAGAAAACCATTTATGACCAAATGAAAAAGTTGCCAAGTGACACAGTTCAAACATTCGCCGAAACGGCGGTGCCCGTTATTATTGTAAGTAGCCGTGGTATTTTATTTCGTGAAATGGGCCCGGTCTAAGGGCATCAAGCTTTAAGGCCGGCACCGGACGGCGTCGCGCCGGCGCCGGCCGCTCACTCGACGCTCGCTCGAGCGTGAATGTGTGAATGGTTTTGGGCACGGAATTGTTATACTGTGAGAAAAACAGGGTAGGCTGCATCAAGGGCGTGCAAAACCGGGTTTTGTCTCTAAGAAAAAAACCGGTTTTAACCGGGTTTTCATATAAGGTAATCCCGGTTTTCCATCAGGACACAGCCGCGAAGAAGTAGGTATAAAACGTCTTGTGCGTGCTAGAGCGTGTGGCGCCATAGTAGTGCATTCGACAAATTTCTACAAATAACCACATCTTTTCTAAACTCTACGCCTTGTCATGTCAGTATGAATTTTATGTAGGTAAAGGTATCTTTTAAAACGTCGTAGGTTCTGCGAAACGCGTCCACTTCCACTCGAATCGATCAATGTGCAGCTGAGTAATAACTACATTGTACACACACACACACACACACACACACACACACACACACACATTGTACTACATTGTTGTTGTTGTATAAAACAAAGTCGCTATCCGTTTCTGTCTGTCTGTTTGTGTGTTTGTGTCCTCATCTATCGTATCATCGGTCGCTTACTCTTTCTAAACCAATAAACTCATTTTGATATGGTTTTCACGAAAGGATTTAATATTACCTTACATCTTCGTTGTACCCATGCAAAGCTTGGGCGGGTAAATAAACTAAACTAATAAAATATTCAGGATTTTTTAATGATACCTCTTAAACGTAATAAGTTAGGTTAGGTTTGTTTTTAAAATTGCTTTTACCTTAGGTTAGTCCGTTAATTCAATCTCACTTCGCAGTACTACTCAGTCGTGTGCGTGACAACTTCAATAGGCGGGAAAAACTGTATTAAGGGAATTCACAGATCGGTAACGTGCCCTCTTAATAGGTTTGTTTTCGAATAATCGAGTGGAAGGAGATATTTTTTATACCGTCTTCAAAATAACCGAGGTGACGTCAGAGGTTGCAATGTTACAAACACCACATTATAGTCTATTTTTAATTTGAAAGACTAAAATGACAGCTACAAATGTCAACATAAAATAATGTTACCAGGGGGCCTAGCACGCTAGCTTTTATCGATGACATAAAGCATTTATTCCGTTCTAACCAGTATGCGTGTGCGAAAGGGACGAATGCTTTATGTCAGCGATAAACGCTAGTGTGCTAGAGGGGCAGTTTAAAACAAACAGTGCTGCTCTATGATACCGGTTTCTGGAATAATCGATAATTTGTACTATCGATAAATTAGGGACAACATAATGAAATTCGAATTTCTACTTTCAGTTAGGTACTATTTGAGATCTAGGCGAGGTTACAAAAGGGCGCGCGCCGAAAGTGTTTAAGCCATGAAACTTTCAAGTAAGTTTTACCGAAAATTCTACTTTCTATACAGATGTAAGAGTTACTCCAGAAGGGTGCTTATGAGGTGCTAGAATAGATAATTAATAGATTCAGGCGTTACTTTGCGGAGGTCCATATCAACAAACTGGAACAAATTACCTTGCTACTCCGCGAAACCAGTGCCGGGCTCGTGCAAAATAGCTGCGTCTGTGCGACGTATATATGTTCATGCAAAAACCCACCCTCCTTCGCTTCCACACGAAACATTGGTTCATTGGTGAATTCTATTGGTTCTTACAAACACATCCCTCGCTACGCATCCTCGTACATCTCTGGTGGAAAAGCAGCCTTAGTTGACGTTAAATCGAAAATGTTCACAAACTATAAAAAAACTCTAACATTTAAACTTTCAAATGAATTCGTCTCCATACTAAACGATAGATGTTTAAATTACGTAACACAAGGGTAACAGGAGATAGTTTGAATTTAATTAAAAACTACCCCATCTTTGTGTTAGCCCTCTCTCACCGGGAATCTGCAGGTAGACTAGGTAGGGTTGCTGACGACGATTTTCTACTGTCTTTTGAAGTAGGTGGAAAAGTAGTAGTTTTGCATGGAGGTATTTTGACCTTCCTCGACAAAGGCCAGCTTATGTTAAATTTCTAAAGGCCACTACGCTATTATGCGTAAGAAAACTGCGTTGCTCTGCAGACTACAGGCCAGCTCTAACTCCATCCTGCGGGGCAATTCTCGGTTTATGCGAGATTCATCTCGCACGAAAAAAAATTGTCAAATCCCTTGGAAATCTGTCATTTTTTGACGTATTTCGCCCGTGAGATGCATTTCACATGAACCGAGAATTGGGGCCCTGGAGTGCGATTTTTGAATCTCACCGGGTGACTAAAGCGCGCCAAAATGGCCGTTTTTCATAGAAATGCGACCATTCTGGTGAGCTTTAGTCTCCTGGTGAAGTTCAAAAATTGCATTTAAATCTCACCGGGTCTCTAAAGCTCACCAAAATATCCGTATTTCATAGAGATTCGGCCATTTTGGTGAGCTCTAGTCACCTGGTGAGATTCAAAAATTGCACCCCAGGGATGCAATATTAGAATCTGACCAGGTGACTAGAGCTCACAAATACGGCTGAATCTCTATGAAAAACGGCCATTTTGGCTAGCTTTAGAGACCCGGTGAGATTTAAAAATCGCACTCCTGGACGTGATAGCGAGAAGTGAGAATAGTATCTAATCTACTAGAGGTCCTTTCGGATATACTTCGACTCAGTGGAATCCTTTATTTATCTGGTAAGGCGAGACACCGAGGCCTATGCCCAGCAGTGGGCGTCTTCCGGCTGATATGATAGGTAGGTAATTAATTGTACTCCTTAAAAGATAACACAAAACTTACGGCTCTGTGCCAGCCCTAACGTTAAACGCTGGGCTAACAAGAAAATTTACAAGGAATTTAAATTCCCGAATGCGGTTGGAGGTAGAAAACGTTATATTGCAGAACCTCGTGGAAAAAATGCAACAATTACCTCGACGAGAGTGGGGATAGCTTGCGAGGTGTTCTGCTTTATCCTTCAACCGCTGAAAGGTTTTTTATCGGAACGAATTATTGATAAATTAGTATTTCCAATTCCAAACATTCACATCCAAGTAGCGGTAGAGCCACACTGTAGCTCAGCGGTCGGCATCCTGGGCAGGGGGGTTCCACTCCGCACTGTAGGTGCGCTCGCCGCATTATCTATGGCATAGGTTAATCGCAGTAGGTTGCCGGATTGACGCGCGCGTGCCCGCTCACTCTGTGTCGCGCGAGATAGTATTATAGTAAGCAGCCCAACCCTAGCGGTGCGCCAGAGCATTGCGGGTGGAAGGCGGCCGCGGGCGGCGCCTTCCTTTTGACGCATGCCGCCTGGCGAATGATTATGAAGTAATACGAACTTTTTGTGCCTGATTATAAAGTTAGAATTCGTTTAATGGTGTTCGAAAAAGAGAAGTTTCTGTACATTAGTACTATTATTTATTCTGTGTCCTGGGGCCCGAGGCTGATTTGTAAATGAAAGACGTAAACTTAAAATATCACCAATATTCCACCTAACCTTTTTTACCTGGGAAAATGTGTTACGCATCCCACTGAAAACCTAGGGTGTTAAACTTCGTCACGTCATCGTATTCGAGAACATGCCATTTAATTTCATCTTACAGACAAATAGCGCAAGAGTTGAAAGTGATCTAGCCATGGTAATAAGAGCACGACCTATCTGGTTCCGGACACTCACCTACCCGCGCCACCGTATGGAAAATGAAAAATTTATTTTGCAAGTAGGCCATATAGGCTCTTTTACATGTCTGAATCTACTAGCGCTTCGGAAAATGGAAGATTCTGCTGAGAAGAAACGCAGCAAGAAACTCAGCAGTTAATATTTTTTTTCTTCTCTTTTCAAAACAGATTACAAAAGCATTATCGCGGAAGAAACCGATGTAGGTAACTATATACCGTTTGTTAAAATTATGAACCAGTCTGGCTTGCTTTTACTTCATTTCTGCACTATGTGGCTCTTGCCTGCCAAAAGTTTACCGACCGCTGCTGTAGCCACTCAGTGGTTGAATATGATGATATAGCTGGTACCAGGGGCGTAGCGACGTAAAATGGCGTCCAGGGCTCGCATCCAAACTACGCCCCTTTCCCTTTGTAAATTATTTTAAAAACAGATACCTACACATTTTTTTTTATTATTTTACTAATTTTGTAATGTAATGTATGTAAAACAACAAAATACCATAAATATGTCCCCGTCTGGAATAAATGTATCTACAATAACGATTAAATGGTCCTCATAAGACTTTTATGTGGCCATGTACACGAATTTGGATTGTATTTTTTGTTAATAGGTAGTTAGCAAATTTCGTTTTTTGCGCCCCCCCCCCCCTTATTTGGCGCCCAGGGCACATGCCCCGCCTGCCCCACCCTAGTTACGCCCCTGGCTGGTTCCGATGGGCGGTGAGGATCACTTTTCATCAGGTGCCCGACATGCTCGTTTGTAACAAAATGTACTAAAGGATCGCCCAAACTGAATGATTGTAAGTCCTGCCATGAAACATTAGTAGAATATGGGTACTTGATTATGATAGTAACCCTGATATATGGTAGGACCATGGTCCAGGCGGGCGGGTGGTAGGACCTTATGCATGGCCTGTCCGGATGGCTATCTTGCTTGCTAATCCAGCCACTAAGCAGCAGTGCTTGCACTGTTGTGTTGCAGCGTGGAGAGCTTGTAACGGTCCAGCCTCTGCTTGGCCGTTTAATTCACAAACTTATAGGATTTATTTATTTATTTAATTATAAATGGTCTTAGTAGGTTCAGATAGAGCTATATTTATTTAAAGAAAAGACAAAAAAATATAATTATTTACAAATACGTTGACGGAACCTTTTAGAAATGTGTTGTAGAATAATGGTTTTCTTACCACTAAAAATACAGTCTTAAGGATCTCTAAGTTAAAACAAAATGAGGGTAGTGAGCAGAGCGCACATATCAGGTGGTACATTTTTAAAGAGATTATAAGCCATCACGCTACATTAGAAATTCATCCTTATTTCTATAACGTTAAGAGTTAGCTTAGATAGGGTAGTAAACAGCCGTGCTTGAGTTATTAAAGAGTTTATGTGCCATCAGGCCACATTGGAAATTCAGTCCTAAACCTAAGGTGCTAAGATTTAGGTTAGTCAGTAAAAATAGATAAGACTGCGAACCAAGGATTGTCGGTAAAGAGGGTTCATCAAAAGTCTGCAACCAGTGGGGCAAGTGGTATAAAAGACGAGGGTTGAGCAGAATCTGGGCTTTTTCCATTCTTCACTCATCGAGCGTCGGAGACTCTGCTCCATCCTCAACAGGTGTGCTTAACTACTTGCTTACGGCAAAGCTCTGCCGGTTTGCTGTTATATTTCTATTATTTTATTTTTATTTTATTGTTCTTTAAATTCAGTGACTTTTGGTTTAAGTTTGCATTTCATTTTGAGTTGTGGAATTAATTAATTTTACTTAATAATGGGGTAGGTTCGCGTTAATTAGAAACACTTGTTAAGGATTATATTTCTTTTGTTTTATTGTGAGTGTTCTTTAAATTCAGTGAGTTTTGGTTCTATCACGTAACTGGGCTCGCGTAAGTTTTTGCATTTCATTTTGTGTTGTGGGTTTAATTTATTTTACTTAATAATGGGGTAGGATTGTGTTAATTAGAAGCACTTGTTAAGGATTGAGGAGTCTTCGTGCTACCTACGGAATTTAGCTTGTGCGGCGAAGTGCCGGCTAGGAGTTGATACCATGCGGTGTTAACGAAGCTCCTGGTTTTAGAGTCTGTGTAGGCGGGTTAAAATTGGGTACTGGCTGGACCCTTTTCATGGCGTTATGCTGGGGTATTTTAGCACCCTCGCCATGCCCAGGCCCCGGCTCCCTAAAACACATATACAAGGTACGGGCGGACCCAGTGGACGGACCGATGCTTAGGCACCCGTAAATCTGCGTATGTGGTTTATTGCAGTCGGTCTTATTGGTATTTATATATATATTACACCCCTTAGGTATTCTGCTCTCGCGCCGATCCATAGTTTCGACTTGGTGTTGAGAGCAACGCACACATGGCTTATTAGACACATGGTTACGCCACAGCCACCTTCTTTCGTTCAGCTAGTTAAGTTAGGAGTTTTCCCTGTCATTCCGGAAAGCTTTACATTACACATTACACGTTAACAGTAAATGTGGAGAAAATCTCCTAGTTTGCAAAACAGAGAATAGGGCCCTTAGAATAGGTATAGGTAGATACACTGTTTTGTAGGGTATAGTACGGTCTTAAGACAAGGTTTATTCTTTTCTTATACTTCTTATAGGCTCAGCTAAGGTTGATTTGTACCTACGTTTACCTTAAGATTTATTTACCTAGTTTCTCGACTTATAACTATTGTTTTAACTATATAACCAGGTCTTCATTAATTTTATTTCCAGGTTATTTAACATATTTTTCCACTCGTCACTATATTGTTTTGACTATTTAACCAGGTCTTCATTAAGATTACTTCTAGGTTATTTACCACATTTTTACCACTCATGACTTTATTGTTATAACTATTTGACTGTGTTTGTAAGATAAATTACTTTAAGGGTATTTTTCTAGCTACGGCTATTATCATTATTGTCGGTCTAAGGATTGATTTGTTCATAAAGCTATTATTAATTTAACAGCAACTCTCAAGCATATTGCTATGGCAACTTAACTATGTCTTTATTAAAATTGCTGCATCACTATCGATCTAAGGATTGATTTGGATCATGAAGTTATTATTAACGGGTACAAGTACTCGTAGTCATACTCTTGTGCTACAAGTAGCACGGGCCACTGTCCCACGGGATATGCCCAATCTTCGAGTCACTGACTGTAAAAGAAGGCCTGGTTACGACTATGGCTCAGCTTTGTGAGAGATATCATTCTAAAGTATCGAGCTTTATAAATATGTCTGCGCTAGATAACTTTAACTTTGTCAACATAGCAATATGCTTCCTTACGTAGATTACTGTGTCTGATAACTTATAATGTATATTTTTGTTTTAACGAGTTGTGATAAGAATCTCGTAACTTTTCTTTGTGATGCGCCGTGGTTAGCGCTTAACGTAGTTCCATAACAATGCATTTCTTTACGGAGAAGTGTATTTAGGAAGGCGATGGTGAAGGTCAAAGGGGTGGTGGCGTGACCTTCCGGGATTTTTAGGATCCCGGTTTATCCAGGGACGATTATCCAACTCAGTAATTACCACATAACTTTGTAGTTTTGTACGACAGCCAGTTGACGTTTCCACTGTACCTACAGTTATTTCTTACGAAACAGATCGCTTATCTAATTATTATTAGTGTTCCAATGAAGCATTACTTTTTACTTACCATCGTAATTAACGTGAGTCTAAGACCCGCTTGAGAGTGGAGTAGGAGGTCAGTTGGGAGGTTTCTTACTTTGGTTTACTTATAACTTAGGTTTAAAAGCCACAGAGCTTTGAATGAGTTACGAAATGTCTTTATTTTCATAGCATGTAGACAAACATACATAATTACGATATGCATAGTTATCCCCGTATGCATACTAAACATAGCTAGTTATTCGGCCTAAGTTTATATTAAATAGGAAGCAGAACAATGATCGAATCTCTTTATTTATGAGAGTACATAACAGTCATTATTACTATTTAATTATTTTGCTATAAACTTCATCAGAATCGGCGTAGCCATTCTTTAGAAGCAGCATTCAAGAAAATAGGATTCAGTTTTAAATAATAGGGCAATTAGGACATGGTATTTATTAATATTTGATAGCTTAAGGTAGGTTAAGTTTAGGGCATAGCGAATGAACCGATCTTACATACATTTCAAAGAACTTGGATTACTACCGTAGGACACAACGCAGGGTAACTAGACGATCACTTGGCCAAATCATTCGTATGTATATTCATTCAGTCAGTATAGTACTAGGGTTGAGTAAATGTATAGATTAGGGCGTACATTACATAGGACGTGAGTTTCAGACTATGTTAAAAATAGCCAGGTAGTTTGTAAGATTTTTTGTCGTTCTATTTTATTTCTACTTGTTTTTTTGTATTAATTGACTAGGTTAAGTTTTTATAAGATTTATTTGATTTAATGTTCTAAATAATTGTATATTTAATTGGTTGAATTTGTAAATAAAAGAGATGCAACTTCCCAAATATTCCTGTCCCGCTCACTCCGCCACGCACCAGCGTACTAGAGCATTCCCCGACCCTTCCTGCCCTGTCGCGCAGCTATATAAGCGGCGCGGCCTCCCTGCTCACGCACTCTGCACCACACCGCCGCCGCGTGAGCAACTCCGCCTCTCCTCTCCAAGCATCGTTAAGAAAATCAAAAAGTATTTTATTTAATCGCGCCACAACAAAATACAGTCCACGCCGTTTAATGGTCCATCGATGCCAGATCGCTGAAGCAGCTCAAGAAAAACAAGAAAGAAACACGTACGCGCGAGTTATAGCTCAGGCTAGATACTTGTTTGAAGAGGAGCGGCGAGAGTTATAGATTGGTTAGCTTACCATCTATCAACTCTGAAGCAAGCTTACGCGGCCACCTAACGGTGCCAACGGCCATATAGCGTACCCGAAAGCTAGTTGGACACGGGCGAGTCCACGTGCCTTTGTAAAGGCGCTCTAAGCCTGACCGACGTCGGTAAGGGACCACAAGTCGAAGAACCACTAGTTGGTAACGCACGACGGGCACGGTCGTTCCTACCGTGTCCTGAGCGGCCCTAGGCTGTGGTCCCCTCTGCCGGGCGGTTTCCCACCTACCCATCCCTTCATTCCTATTCCTGGGTGGCATCACCGCGTTAGGAGTCTGCCCAGGCTGTTAGAGTTAGGACGTAACCGATAGGGAGTGAAGTGTTAATTATAAGTAGCGTAGGGACCCTCGTGCGCAATGGACGGCAAGGACAGCCGTATGTTACGGTCAGCGAAGAAACCCGTTTCCGCCGATACACCCACGACGGGGCAGACGACATCGGCGGAAACCACAACGTGGAGTAGAGGCACCGGCATAGAAGAGGTGGACGGTGTCGATGGCGCGCAACCAGGGGCAGAGGCACCCGCTGATTTACCGTTAGAACGAATTGTTAGTGCACCGGGCACAGTAGTAAACATGCCTACGAGGCAGGATAGTTAGGTCGAGTTATTGAGGGCAGAATTAGAATCACAAGACGCCGATTTGGCCAGGGCTCAGGCGGCATCCGCTGCTGCTAGAAGTCGACTGGAGATCGCCCTATTGGAGCGGGCGACCTCCAACGACGCGGTGCCGCCGTTGCAGGAGTCCAGGCTGAGAGGATGGATATCGGAACAACAGATTCATAATAATAATAGGCCGGCTATCGCAGATAGGCTACAAGTACCCGCGTCTAACGAACGGGCCGAACCGCGCGTCGCCCCCGCGAGCGCGACCGCAAACACGAGCGACATGGCGTTATTGGCGAACGCAATCGTGCAAGCGGTTAGTTCAAGTAAAAATCAGGCGGTACCAAAGTTTATCCACGAACTCCCATATTTTGACGGGACAATATCTGAGTGGATGGCTTTCAAATCTGTATATGACGATACAGAGAAAATGTTTACAGAAGTTCAAAACGTTGCACGATTGCGGAAGGCGGTGCGCGGCGCGGCTCGCGAGTCTGTTAGGGCGTTATTATATACCGTCACCGACCCGTACGAGATAATTGATTCTCTAGAACGTAGGTACGGGCGGCCGGAAATGTTGATACTAACAGAACTCGAGAACGTTAAGCGTATGCCTCGCCTAGCGGAAGACGGTCGAAATATTGCATCATTCGCGAGCAAAGTTGCAAACACGGTAGCAGCGATCAAAACGCTAAAGCAGCCGCAGTACTTATACTCGCCCGAATTAGTAACTCGTGTCATAGATAAATTGAATCTCATACTAAAATACAAATGGTTCGAATTCAAGTCGGCTCACTCGGGAGCGCCCGAGTTAATTTTGTTATCGCGTTTTTTAAATAACATAGCAGATCAATGCGGAGCTATGTTCACGCACGAAACAATGCGAGACGAACGCCGCGCTAAGAACAACCGGGTAAATGCAGTAACACGCGAAAGGAGCCACGCTCCCCGCGCCCGCACGTATAGCGATAGCTCGAGTTATACGGAATCGGATAGCGAAAATGACTCGCGCGCGCGAGCCGTGGTAGCCTCGTTGAAAAAAGTTCGCATCGACAAAAAACCTGCAAAAAAAGCACAAAATAAACCCGCGCCAACCCCGTATAAATCGACAACGTTAGACGTAAAAAGTTGTAAGTGCGTAGTCTGCAGCGGTAATCACGCAACGGCAGAATGCGCAGATTTTACGAAACTAAACGTTGCCGATAGGTGGGCGGCCGCGAAGCAGTATAAATTGTGCTTTAGGTGTTTGGGCGATAACCATAGGCGGCCGTATAAATGTAATTACAAGCCCTGTGGCATGAAGGGTTGTGAAGCGTCGCATCACAAACTTTTGCACGGGAACGACAGAGTAGACAGCGGTAGCAAAACGCCCGAGCGTTCGGCGCCAACGCATGGCAAGGTTAGCTCTATAAATCACGTAAGTCAGTGCAATACCTATCTCAAGATAGTTCCGGTAGAAGTCCGCGGCCCACTGGGTACGGTCACGACCCACGCGTTGTTGGACGAAGGTTCAACAATGACTCTCGTAGAAAGGGGCGTGGCCGATGAAGTAATATCCAGGGGGCGGGGCGAGCCGCTATCCATTGAAGGAGTGGGGGGCAATATTGTCAACGACTTAGAATCATGTCGAATTACGTTGTCGATTCGCGGTTTATGTTGTCGTAATTACGAAACGATGGACGCACATACCATCGGCCAACTTAATCTCGCGCCGCAACAAGTAGACCGAGAGCTCGTCATGAACTGTAGTCACCTCGTCGATATCGAGGACGAGTTGGCATACGAACGCGCGAAACCTACCATTTTGATAGGGCAAGATAACTGGCATTTAATCACGTCGCGACAGTTAAAAGTAGGCCGTAAAGACGAACTGGTAGCAAGTTTGACCACACTCGGTTGGGTACTACACGGGAAAGACGCGTTATCACGAAAAACCGTAGCAATCGTAAATCACGTCAGGCCGTCCGAGCGCGAGGACCCGGCTCTAGCGTTAATACGGGAGCATTTTAGCATCGAATCCTTAGGTATCGAGCCCCGTAGACCAAAAGCAGACCCGGATCAACGCGCGCTGCAGTTGTTAGACGCGACGTGTAAAAAGATAGGTAATTGCGATAGGTACGAAGCGGGCTTACTATGGCGTACGGACGACGAAGTGATGCCGAAAAACAAGGGGCAAGCACTTCATCGCCTATACAATTTAGAGGCAAAATTAGACAGAGATGCGGGTATGAAGGCAGAGTATACCAAGCAAATCGAGAACCTCATCGAAAACGGTTACGCCGAAAAAATTGACGCCACGCCCACTTCGCCGAGAAGTTGGTATTTACCTCACTTTTCGGTAGTGCATCCTCAGAAAGGCAAGATCCGAGTAGTATTCGATGCGGCCGCTAAATCGGGAGGTAAATGCCTAAACGACGCGTTATTAGCGGGTCCGGACCTATTGCAATCGCTATTCGGCGTACTAGTCAGGTTTCGCGAAGGCAGGATAGCGGTCGTAGCCGACATCAAAGAGATGTTTTTGCAGATTAAAATCATTGAGCAGGACCGTGACAGTTTGCGATTTTTATGGCGGGGCGAAAATCGTGAAAATGTACCGCAAGAGTATAGGATGACGTCACTCATATTCGGAGCGGCATCATCGCCTTGCGTTGCCATACACGTTAAAAATAAAAACGCAGAATGTCACGGCGAGCAGTATCCGTTGGTCGCGCGGGCTACGGTGCGTAATTTTTATATGGATGACTACCTAGGTGCATTCGACGACGAAAAATTGGCCAAACAAGTAGTAGAGGACATGCACAAAGTGCATTTAAGTGCGTCATTCCAATTACGCGGATGGGCATCGAACGTACCTAGCGTCATAAGCAGCGTCGCGGACACGCGTAGTACCGAGTCGACTACGCTAGGCAAAAACGAAACGGAACGCACACTAGGTCTCATGTGGAACCACAAACGCGACACGCTCGGCTTTAACGTCAACCTTCGAAACACGCCGTCGGAAGTCGTACGCGGCGACGCGCCACCTACCAAGCGACAAGTAACGAGTGCGGTCATGTCGTTATTTGACCCGCTGGGCATCGTTTCGCCCATAACTGTGGTAGGCAGAGCTCTGATACAAGAGTTGTGGCGTAGTGGTATCGGATGGGATGACACCGTGTCACCAGAGCATAACGAGGCTTGGTGTTCGTTTACGAGCAATTTGCAATGTCTTAGAGACCTTGAAGTTGAAAGATACGTTCCCGCCGCAACCTCCAACGAGGGGGTGCTGCACACATTCGTAGACGCGAGCGAAAAAATTTACGCGGCCGCGGTTTATTTTGTCAGTACCGACGCGACTAACAATAAATCTGCGCGACTAATAGCGGGTAAAGCCAGAGTGGCCCCGCTAAAACCGATATCCATCCCCAGACTCGAACTGCAAGCGGCAGTGCTAGGAAGCAGGCTAGCACGCTCGGTCGAACGCGAATCCGACTATAAAGTTTTAAAAAGTCATTTTTGGTCAGACTCAAAAACAGTATTAGCATGGATAAAGTCGGACCCGCGCTCGTACAAGTCGTTTGTGGCTCACAGATTAGCTGAGATAGAAAGTTTAACCGCGCCTGTAGACTGGAGGTGGGTACCCTCTGCGGAAAATGTCGCGGATGACGCGACAAAGGGTATTCCCGCCAATTTTGACGCCAGTCACAGGTGGTTTAGCGGGCCCGAATTTATTAAGGGCGACCCCGAGACTTGGCCCAAAGAGCGGCAGGTCTCGGCGCCGCCACCCCCTTCAGGGGAAGAAAGAGTGATTAAGCAAGTTCTCGTTGTCAGTAGGTACGAACAGTATTTACCTGTAGTAGAGCGCTTCTCGCAGTATGCTAGGTTGTTGCGCGCTACGGCCACCGTCCTTCTCGCCGCTGAGGTATTCAAAGCCAAACTACTCAAAAAGAAAACAGATATAGAGCTAAGAATTGACCAAGTCAAGCTCGCCGAGCTATTGCTCATACGACGAAGTCAACATATGTCTTTTCAAGAAGAAATGAAGAGAATAGAGGCTGGGCGGCCCATACAGAAAAGTTCGACGATAAACAAGCTCGCCGTTGAAATGAAGAACGGCATTTTGTATCTCGACAGCCGTATAAAAGAAGACAGAAAGCAACGATTGCCAATCCTGCATGCAAAAGAAGCTTTTACGCGGTTATTGGTACAGCACACACACGCTACCCTTAACCACGGCAATCACTACACGGTGATGAACGAATTACAACAAAGATTTCACATCGTAGGATTGCGCGGCGCTCTACGATATATATGCAATAGATGTCAGTGGTGTCGGACCTACAAAGGGACACCGCACAAAAATCCCGTAGGCGACTTACCCATCGAAAGATTAACCGATAATCAACCGCCTTTCACAGCTGCGGCGGTAGATTATTTCGGACCGATGTACGTGACCATTGGACGACGACGCGAAAAACGGTGGGGCGCACTCTACACGTGCCTCACCACTCGCGCGGTCCACGTGGAGTTGGCCCCCTCACTCTCGGCCTCCTCCATGATACTCACTCTAAGACGCATGATGGCACGTCGCGGCACTCCTACGGTATTATACAGCGACAACGGAACTAACCTGGTTGGCGCTGAGCGCGAAATCACTGACGCAATTGAAGCCGGCAACGCCCAGATGCACGCGTTCGCTTCCAGTAAAACCATTACATGGAAAAAGATACCCCCCGGGGCCCCCAGCATGGGGGGGGCCTGGGAGAGATTAGTGCGCTCCGTAAAAAACGCACTGAAGGTGACACTAAAGGAAAAAAATCCAGCAGAGGAAGTTCTTCACACCTTGCTTCTCGAAGCTGAACACCTAGTCAACTCGAGGCCATTGACCCCAGTGAACCCTAACCTCACTGAAGAGGCGTTGACCCCCAATCATTTTCTTATTGGGAGGTCGAATGGAATGGCACCGTTTGGGACATTCACAGACCAGAAAATGACTCCCAACTCGTGGAAGACGGCCCAAACCTTAGCCGACGCATTTTGGGCCAGGTGGGTGGTTGAGTACAAACCCACATTGAAAACGAGACAAAGACAACACTCCCAGCAAGAAAACATACAAATAGGCGATGTTGTTCTGATTATAGACCAAACTATGCCCAGAGGAACCTGGCCCCGGGGCATAGTGACCTCCGTTTATCCAGGCCCGGACGGCCGGATCAGAATAACAGAGGTCAGAACGACAAAGGGGCTAATGCGTCGCCCAGCCTCCCGCCTCATCATAATTACGGCCTAAATAATAAGTGCTTGCGCACGAGGGGGAGATTGTTAAAAATAGCCAGGTAGTTTGTAAGATTTTTTGTCGTTCTATTTTATTTCTACTTGTTTTTTTGTATTAATTGACTAGGTTAAGTTTTTATAAGATTTATTTGATTTAATGTTCTAAATAATTGTATATTTAATTGGTTGAATTTGTAAATAAAAGAGATGCAACTTCCCAAATATTCCTGTCCCGCTCACTCCGCCACGCACCAGCGTACTAGAGCATTCCCCGACCCTTCCTGCCCTGTCGCGCAGCTATATAAGCGGCGCGGCCTCCCTGCTCACGCACTCTGCACCACACCGCCGCCGCGTGAGCAACTCCGCCTCTCCTCTCCAAGCATCGTTAAGAAAATCAAAAAGTATTTTATTTAATCGCGCCACAACAAAATACAGTCCACGCCGTTTAGACTAGGTATTTAATATTTACTTACCATCGGAGAAGCCGCTTGCCAGTTATATACTTGTAGATCTATAGTAGTTTAGGATTCACCTAGAGCTTCATAGTTCTAACAGTAGTATAGCCTAGGTCTTAATAGGTCTAAAATTTAGGTTAGGTCATTTAGGTCTTATTAGGTCAGAGAAATAGCGCTTAGGGGGGGGTTTGTTACAAGCTAAACAGCCGGTGACATTACTGGCACAAGAGGTATTCCATCTTAGCCCTCGGGGTTGGCAAAGCATCTGAAAGGTCATTAGTGGGGTGGGCAGTTAAAATGACCTTTCGCGTTACTTTAAACTATAGTTTTAAGCTTAACTTAAGGGAGTGGAAACAATAATACCAAAGTCAACAGATCAACAATAATATATTCGATATTTAATAAATAATCAAAAAATATACCCTTCATTATATGAACGTAACACTATGACTACCTACGTATATACTTAACGTGAGTCGGATCGTGTCAGTCCGTTAATTTAATGTACCTCAATTACCAGTGATTAATAACGATTAAAAGTCAACTGTACATACATAACTGTACATAAATGTACGTAAATGATTAAATAGAGACTGAGCACGAAAGAATCAATGCGACACATCTCCGGCTATGTGTGGGATTGTGGGTTTTCGCCTATTGTTTTAGTTTAAGACATTGTACCATAAAGTTTATTAAAAACCTCTCCAGCTACCGAACCGTATAAAGTAAAACGGGGTTATTGTAACTAATGCAATAACCTTCCTTCTAGCCATATTCTTTTTACATTCATATTTTTTTGTGGAAAGCGACGTATGTCAGCGTAAACAGAAACTCAACTGAAATTCGGTTTTCATTTCCGTTGTAAAACCTGGCTTCGGTCGAACACCAGTAAATAGTCTCCTTACATAAAAAGCTATGAGACCGATGATTAGTGCATTCGTTCCAGTAACCCCATAGTAACAATAGCTTTAGGTCACCTTAGCTAAAATAAAAATAAAATACAGGGATCCGATCGAACAGATGAAGATTCTCCTTTGTGATCAATATCAGTAGCTCAAACTATACTTATTTGTAAAATTATATAATTTGTAAAATTATATAATTAATTATAAAAGTAAAATTTCAATAACAAAAACAAATGTATACGTGTGTGTTATTTTTTTTACGGTAGATACAAGCATTTGACTTCTATCCTGATTTATCTCTTACCTTGTTATTTCAGAAAATATACAGATAGGTAAATCAATAGTTAACCTGCTTTTTGCAATTGGTTAATGAGCTGGCTATATACCTTTTTATTTACAATATTTATTTACGTATTTATATTTAACATACGTTTCACCTTTAAGTGAGTGTGCGCTTTGCGATATGCTCACTCTTCGTTTAAAGGTTTACTGGAAGAGAGTCCTTAAAAAGAATAACATGACATTTGTACCCTAATTGGTAAGTTACAGTACATTTTCTGGTCGGTGCACTACCAGCGCAAATATCGACAGTGGAAATCTCAAATGTCGTAAGGGACATTAAGGGACATATCCCTTACGACATTTCCGATTTCTAGTGTCGAGCCAAGCTGAGAATAAAAAACCGGTCAAATTTTTTTGCCGGAATTTTTCGCGCGTCGAGTGTTCCAAACCATTGTGTTACGTGCTAGCTAAAAACGAGTTATAACTTTTTCATATCTCTTACGATAATTAATCGTAATAATCATTTCATAAAATAATGGGATTAATTACGTAACGTAATGTTGCCTTAAGTGATAAACATCATGCTAACGTACAATTTCAGTTTTGCCGTCAACATAATTGTTTAACGATTTAATAAAACATTTGAAAGCTACATATTAGAAATCACTTCTTCTATTTACAGATTTACAGCATCGATCGTTCCATTTAGGCGATAAACGAAGTTTATGACAAAAAACTTAAATCTTTGATTAGAATTTTGTTTACATAAGAAATAAGACAACTACGGATAAACAGATATTAAATAGTGATTTTTTTGTATATTTATCATCTGTTTTATACTTCATCATCTAGAGATGATACTATGATACTTTGTTCAGTATTTTTTTTTATCAGTTGAAATCCGGTGATAATAAATTATTATCACTATCATGACTCGTATTTCGTATAGTGCACAGATTAGAAAAATAAAATACAAGGCGACACGAGGTTGTTGCAACTATGATTATGTTATTATAACTAATGCATTAGTTACACGAACCCCGGGTCACCTTACCTACCTACACCACAATGACTTTCATATCAAAAAAAATCTGAATAACCTCTAAAAGTATAAGCAAGCATCCTCTATAACGAATTACAATATGTACTTGCAAGAAAACATTTTCATTTAACATCACTTTAAAAAAAAGAGTTATAGCAAAAAAATATTTCAAATAACATGGACCTAAAAAGATCGTCTCTCTTGATTAACATGCTCTCTTTTGATTAAGGCACTCCAAAAATTAAAGTAAAATTGAACTAGAAAAAACACTAAAAATAAGAAAACACTTCTTTTTACACGGATAGCACAAATAGCCGCGGTTTACTTTGTCGCGTCTCTTTTTAACGGTACAAATCATCACACTTAGCGACCATGTGTTTATTTTTAATTGGCATTGTACTTTGGCTATTTTTCACCATATCTCTTTCCAAAAGATGTCTGGAACAGATCGCCGCTTAGCGATAAAACCGCCTGTTTAATCCCCTGTAAAATTTCCCTGTCAGTATGCACCTTTTGTTTGCATGGATATCAATAATTGAGTTTTTGTTGTTGCCAAAGGTTTCGGTTTTAGCCGAAACTGAAACCGGCCGAAATTCTAGCGTAAAAGCTTTGCTCGTACAATAAGAGGGTAAAAGCTTGTGCGGACCGTTTTGACCTCATCAAGTGTTAAGCTACTACTACTGCTGGCTGTACTCTGCTACAGTTTTAACTGATCCACTATCTCCCTCTCTTACGGCTAGATAGAAAAGGCCAGAGCGACAACACCACTCTCAACCGCGCTAGCCGCGCTGACAATAAAGGTTAACGCATTAAATCCAAACTGACACGACACTTAAAATTCGGCTAAGGAACGGCAACATTATTTCGTCTCGGTGGTTTTCACAGCTTTTTCCTTGTCCCCACTTAAGTAGTGGTAGTTGAGAAACCTGGCGCCCTGGGTCAGCTGGGCGCACTCGTTGGTGAGGTGGCAGGCAAAGAGCAGCATGTTCCGCGGCTGCACCTTCCAGGCGAATCTCATGAACATGAGGGAGTATAACGAGAGAGCTGGGGGCAAGGAGAAATTGTGTCATAAGAATTAAGAATAATAATTGATAGATGGGCCAAAATGGTTTTTTGATGGGGTCGAAAAGTTCTCGAATGGCGGCCGCGTATTGGTAAGTGCAGCATAGGACGACCAGCCACAAGATGGTCCTATGACCCCATACAGGTGGCAGGAAGGCGCTGGTTGCATGCCGCTTCCAACCGGTCACTTTGGAAGTCCTTGGAGGAGGCCTATGTTCAACAGTGGACTTGTTGTGGCTGAGATGATGATGATGATTACCACTTTTTCGAGACCTATAACGTGCCTTATACGTTTTAACGCATATTTTTTTACTTTTTTTTTTTTTAATAGCCTGTTGATGTGTCCCACTGCTGGGCAAAGGCCTCTCCTTTTGACCTCCACAACTCCCTATCTGATGCAGTATCTGGCCAGCACCTATCATACGCGTCCAAATCGTCGCGCCATCGCCGTCTTGGTCTGCCTCGTCGACGCTGCCCGTTCTGCGGCACCCACCAAGTGACTGCGTGAGCCCACCTCTGTGGGTGCATCCGACAGACGTGTCCGACCCAATCCCATTTTTTTACTTAATAAATAAAAAATAAATAAATATCTTGGTGATAGTTAACACCAAATGACCTAGACCCAAAGTAAGCAACGAAAGCTGCTTGTGTTGTGTTACTTATTTGGCTTTATTTTGATGTTCTCTAAAAAACATATTATTTTCTAATTCAGAATAGCATACGCATAACCGAATGAGGACTTTTATCAAAATATTTGGGCCCAAAATAAAAAACACCCTATTGTTGTATACGTTCCCCCGTGCCTCCCTCCCCCCTTTAATCCGCCTTGCACGACTTCGGCCTATAATCTCAACCAAATCACAGAATGGTCAACTTTAGAAAGTGATACTTTATGTCAATTTTTCTTTCTTTCCACTTATTTATCCAGTAATTTCTAAATTGCGCACGCGCTAACCGTTCCAGTAGTAGATTATTTGATACACTATCTATATATGGGTATTATTTAGATTTTCGTTAGTAAAATTAGTTTTATCTTTACGACTGACAGCATTGTAAAGCAGATCCCAGTCATTCAGATAACCATTGCCTACCAGATCTAAAAGGGCGTATGAGTAAACAACTTTGTTTGCACATACGCCCTTTTAGTTTACAAGAGCGTAGAGCTATACTTGTAATGTTTATCACCCACTTTGATTGATGATTACTTTATTATGCAACTTAAGTGTTTAGTTAACGAAGCTTAACAAGTACCTATTTGTCTAACAACTCCTGCAAAATCATTTTTTTTTATATAGAAATTGTCATGTCGTGGTAGAAACGGTCACCGCCTCCCATAGACACCAGCGACCTAAAAAGTATCGCTGATTCGTTGCTAGCCTTTGCGCAATTTTTTGTTATCAACTACACCTTTGCACCCGTTGTCTACAATATTTTTTAATGCCTATCAAGAGAATTAAAGTATTGCCACTACAAAAAATCAAGTACCTACTGGTGCACTGTACAGGCAGTCTCAGAAATAGCTAAAGACTTAAGAACCTTGTCGTAGTAATGTATGACATTAGAGTTGCTGAAATTTGTCACATCTCTGACAGCGACAAGGTACTAAAATGTTTAGCTACTTCTGAGACAGTACATTGCCCCCAGATAAATAAATAAATATCCTTGGACAATTCACACCAATTGACCTAGTCCCAAACTAAGCAAAGCTTTTAAATTGGCTACTAGGCGACGGATATACATACATACTTATATAGATAAATACATACTTAAATACAAATAACATCCAAGACTCAGGTACAAACATTCATATTCATCATACAAACATTGGCCCCGCCCGGTAATCGAACCCGATACCTCAAGCTTCATAGTCAGGGTAACTAACCAGTAGGCTATCATTCAGATATTCGTCGGTCGGTCGGTCGTCAGATTTATTTAATAATTTTAACAAAGTTATGTCATTGTTTTGGTTTTAATTCATGTACTAGTCTAATATAATATTGCGCAATAGGGAACTCTAGAATATTGCACAAGTATATACAATGACTATGGAGTACAGAGATAAAATCTGACATATGTAAACATATAAATATTACACAATACCATAATCAGTTCATTTTATTTATAACCTCGACATTTTACTCGGTGAAATACCTCTTTTTTAGGGTTCCGTACCTTATAGGATCACTTCGTTGTCCGTCTGTCTGTATGTCTGTCAAGACCATTTTCTCAGAACGCGTGGAGGTATCGAGTTGAAATAAATACCAAATACTCAAATCTGTAGTCCATTGGAGCAGTGAAAAAATCAACTGACGAATTCAGAACTTGAAAGAAGTTCTCCTTTTTTGAAAGTCGGTTAAGAGTTAATACAATTTATGTTTGTTGATAGGAGCTATTTAATTTATTACATCGCAGTCTAACAGATAAACTGATAATTTGTGGAGTTGGCACTTTGAGCTTTGACTCAAGTCCAAGTGAGATTATGAAATTACTCCTTCAAACCAGAATGCGTTTGTATAGAAACCACGTAGCACATAAAGTGGCCTAACTTCGTGATCTATGCCACTTCAGCGTGCTAATGCGGTGGGCTATGTCGATAACTTTGGTTCTCTGTCGGATCACTTCGTTTCTAATTCTATCTTTTAGAGAAACTCCGAGCATAGCCCTTTCCATAGCACGTTGAGCAACTTTAAATTTGTGGACCAGCCCTACAGTGAGTGTCCACGTTTCGGCACCGTATGTCATGACGGGCAGGACGCACTGATTGAAGACTTTCGTCTTTAGACTCTGTGGAATTGGCGATGTGAAGACTCGACGCAGTTTCCCATACGCTGCCCATCCCAACTGTATTCTTCTGTTGGCCTCTTTCTCGAAGTTGTTTTTACCCAATTGCATAGTTTGCCCGAGGTAAACATACTCCTTAACAACCTCGAGAATATTGCCCTGAACTGCAATTGGTTCCGGACTTACATGTTCATTGAACATAACCTTGGTTTTATCCAGGTTCATCCGAAGACCAATGCGTTGAGAAGAATCAGCTAGGCCATTCAACATATGTTGCAAATCTTGCAGCGTTTCCGCCACGATGACGATATCATCTGCAAATCGTAAGTGTGAGAGGTACTCGCCATTTATGTTAATGCCCCGCCCCTTCCAGTCCAGCGTCTTGAACATATCCTCCAATGCATTTGTGAACAATTTGGGGGATATAACGTCCCCTTGTCTCACACCACGATGCAAGAGGATAGGTTCAGACTGCCGATTCTGGACTTGGACGGCCATAGTAGCGGCGTTGTACAGACCTCTCAACACTTGGATGTATCGCCAATCGACTTGGCATCGTTGCAAAGATTCCAGAACAGACCAGATCTCGATCGAGTCAAAGGCCTTATATAGTCCACAAACGCTAAACACAAGGGCTTATTATACTCTTCGGTCTTCTGTATAATCTGCCGCACTGTATGGATGTGGTCTATGGTGCCGTATCCCGATCGAAACCCGGCCTGTTCGGGAGGCTGGAACTCGTCGAGCCTTCGCGCAAGACGGTTCGTGATGATTCTCGAAAACAGCTTATAGACGTGGCTTAAGAGTGAAATGGGTCGGTAGTTCTTCAAAAGAGTTTTATCACCCTTTTTGAAAAACAGCACGACAACACTCTTACTCCACGCCTCTGGAGTTCTCCCATCAAAAAGAACAGTATTAAAAATGTCCTGGAGCTCCTTCATTATAGGTTTACCACCAGATTTCAGGAGCTCAGTCGTAATACCGTCTTCTCCAGGGGCTTTTCCATTTTTAAGCTGTCTGAGAGCCATCGCGATTTCGTCCAGGCTGATTTCTGGCAAGTCTTCCGTAAAGTGGCGTGTTAATGCAGCTCTGGACTCCTCATTTTCGGGATCAGGTTGAGATGCATGCGTAGCGTACAACTGGCTGTAGAAGTTTTCAACTTCCGAAAGAATCCCAGACCTGGAAGAAACAACTACTCCATCCGTAGTGGTCAGCTTCGTCAGATGACTCCTCCCAAGAGACTTGACAAAAACCTTTGATCCCCGATTTTGCTCGATCGCTCGTTCTATTGAACGGGTGTTGGAGCATCGGAGATCGTATCGTACGAGTTTGCCAATTCTCCTGTTTAGAGCATGTCGTTCTGACGAAGTAGCTGGTGGGTGTTCACGTCGTTCTTCCATGAGTCTAAGTGTTTCTTCCGAAAGCTTCGACTTTCTGCCTTTACGCCGCAATTCGCAAAATCTCACACCTTCCTCCCTGAGGATTCCGACTACATTCTCGAGGGCCCGGTCAATGTCAACGCTATTTGTGGTTTCCAAGGCAGCGAATCGGTTCTCCAGATTAGACTGGAACTTTTCAGATCCGACTATAGTTTGGAGCAGAGTTGGTCGGAGCCTGGATTTCATCAAACGAACACGTTCAAGCTTAAAATCGATATTCAGAGAGCCTCGCACGAGTCGATGATCGCTTCCGGTATTAAACCTATTGATCACTGAGACGTCCCTGAATATGCGCTTCTTGTCCGTTATGATGAAATCGATCTCGTTTTTAGTCATAGTGTCGGGGCTACGCCATGTCCACTTCCTTTGGAGCTGTTTCTTGAAAAATGAATTCATCAAGAATAGCCCCTCCTTTTCGAGGAAGTTGACAAGCATTTGCCCCCTATGATTCCTGCTACCATAGCCATGGGATCCTACTACCGATTCGCCGCAACTCTGTACTCCCACTTTGGCGTTGAAGTCTCCCATGACAACGTTGTAGTGGGCCTTGGTGGTGAAGTGTAGGGCCTTCGATATGTCATCGAACATATTTTCCACCTCATCATCAGAGTGCGCCGAGGTCGGTGCGTAAACCTGCACAACCTTGAGGCTATACCTCTCGGTTAGCTTAATTACGAGGTACGCAACCCTGTTCGACACACTCGACACTTCTACAACGTTGTCACAGAGAGCTTTATTCACCAGGAACCCTACGCCGCCCTGGGACAGCTGGTCTCCCTCTCGATAATATAAAAGGTGGCCTGATTCAAGAGTTACCGTGTCCTCCCCCTCTCTTCGGACTTCGCTTAACCCAAGAACGTGCCACCTTATTTTCTCGAGTTCGACTTCGAGTTGTGCCAGATGCTCGTCGAGCCGTAACGTGCGTCCGTTGTACGTTGCCAAGGTCAATTGTTTTCGGCGGCATTCCGTAACCCGGGGATTCTTCGCACCCCCTGCCCTGCCGTTACCGTGACCGCCGCCTTGATCAGGAATAGCAGGGCGGCCGGGAACTGGGGGCCGTGGTTTGTGTTGACTTGCCATTGGTCAGGGTTTGCTCTAATTGCCACGCTGAGCAGGCGGGTTGGCAATCGCAGTATATTCACACCGGTATCGCTGCTGCCCGACACCGGTGGGACCGATGTGTACGTGGTCATAAGTCTCTTAGTCGCCTTTTACGACACCCACGAGAAGAATTGGGGGAGTGCTATTCTTAAGCCGGCACTCCACGGCAATGACAGGCAGCGGGGCCATGCAAACATGTGAGCGTTTGCTCATATGTGCGTACTAGCGACCCGCCTCGTCGCGGCACGGGTGCAATCGGTATATAACGTATAGTCGACCAAGTAATTGCTTGCCCGCTTTTGAACTTTATCCCTTTGTAATAAGGTCGAAACGTGGTCAAGCAATTTCTTGGTCAACTATACTATCATCATAATGGAACCCTGACCCACGGTAGAACCGTGTCAAATTGACATAACAACAACAACCGCAAATACTCTTTATTGTTTTGCACAAGTAAACAAAAAAGAACACAGACAGGGAAATTTTACATAGGAGTCAACAGGCGGTCTTATCGCTAAGCAGTGATCTCTTCCAGACAACCTTTAGGCATAAAAAGTGGAATAAAAAGAGACATGTTACGATTTCATTTAAAAGTTCACATTGACATAGTTCCATGGCGGGTCAAGGTTCCATTTTGTTGATTGTATAGTCGACCAAGAAATTGCTTGACCACTTTTCGACCTTATTACAAAGGAGTAAGTTTCAAAAGTGGTCAAGCATTTACTTGGTCGACTATACTGTAGTGGAGTAGTGACGTAGTTATAAGACATAGGTTTAAATAATTAAGATGCGTTATAATAAATCAGTATTTACTCATCATTCGGCAGTTTCACTTGCTCTCTCTATATAATGTTGAGTAAATACTGGTTTAATAATCTAAAGGCTAACTTATATATAGGTTACATAATGGAGAAGTGTGAGTATAGCGGGACTCACACTACAATACGTAAAACCTTTCGTAAAAATATCTCTAAATGATATTGAAAACCGTATTAAAATCCATTGCGTGGTTTAGGAGAAGGCGGCTGAATATACACTTTATAGTACAGTCAAGGAATTAAATTTCCAACCCACCTAAGGTTCAATAGCATATAGCAAACTGTCACCATAAGAGCTATAGAGCAAGACGTTAGTTTGACATATCGACCTTAATGCATTGCGAATGTCAGACGACATTTCAACGAAATGGGTAGGGAATTAAATTCCTTGACTGTACATTAATGGCTAGACGGTGATATTTAAAAAGATGACACCTATTAAAAACAAATCAGACCATATACTGCAGTATCTATAAAGTAACAAGGACATACAAGGAGTCTTGACCCACTACTGGCAGCACCCCTCATTAGGTCTTTTATTTATAAACTACGATCTTTGCGCCCACGTGATTCTATTTATGCATTTTACAGCGCAAGTACATAGGAGATATTTAAAACAAAATTGTCAATCAATTAGTAAAATCAATCGACATCAACATTTTTTGTCTGTCTGTCTGTCTGCATGTGCATGTGAACAAACTACTGCACTAAATTAGATGGGGTTTTCACAGTTATATTGTTGAAAGTCTGGTGCATGTGTCATCTTGGTTGCCGCCTAGAAAATATATACACTTAGAAACCTACTTCGGAATTTTACGCATAGGAAGACGCGGGCAAAAGCTTACCTAAATCATGAAGCAAATTTATGAATGTATATAAAGTTTAAGCCCAACTATACCTATTTCTTAAGATGAAAAATGTTGTAAGTCTTTTTTTGCAAAAGTGCTATTAAAAAAAAAAGAGCTGCTAACAATTACAAATGAATCATTTTATTTATATTTATCATATTAAAAAACCGAGCTATAAATGACTGGATAGCTTATTCATTAGTGAACCTGAGTACAAAAATAGATGTTGTGGGTTTGATTCGGATGTCAGGAAAATATTTGTATGATGAATATGAATGTTTGTAGGTACCCGACTTGTGAATGTTATATGTACAGTCAACTAATTTGATTCATAGGCCACTGTGGAACGTTGTCGCAATGTGTCATTGCTGAGATATTATGACATTTGTTGTATAAAGGTTCTATAATGGCCTTTTAATCAAATTGGTTGATTGTACCTATTTAAGAATGTATTTATTTATATGTTTGTGTGTATATCTGTTGTTTAGTAGGCATAAAATTAAAAAAAAATGGTTTGGCACTCGATCAATTGATTTTATATTCTCCTAAAATATGTGTTAAAGTGATCATTCAGGTTTAGCGTAAACTGCAAGCTTCTTAAACTAGGTATACCTAAAAAAGTACATACATATATAAAAGTTTTCTTTCTTACCAAACGTCATTTTGCCGCTAATAAAACTGGGGTCCTTCCGTGTGTCTGCAATAGCTGCCAGAGGTATTCCCCAATTGGCTACAGGACCCCAGAAATGTGTGCTGAAAACCATTTAAATAACACTTAAAAAATAGGGTAAAATGTAAGATAAGTATAAAAGCTATTTATTTTATAGGAAGGCAAACAAGCTATAGACACCCGCAACACCAAGCAGATTGCAGATGCGTTGCTAACCTAGAGGGCAAAGATGGAATACCTCTTGTGCCAGTAATTGCACCGGCTGTCTTGCTCTCCACGCCAGAACACAACAGTGCAAGCACTGCTGTTTAGGGGCAGGATTAACGAGCAAGATGGTGGTTGCTATCCAGACGGACCTTGCACAAGGTCCTACCATCCGCAAAATAGTTAAAAGTTAATTCTGTCCTAGGTTCTAACAATACAATGGAAAGCGCCTTACGATAAGACAAACAATTTGCTCTTTGGTTAAATCAGTTGAAAAAGCTTACCTCATTAAATACTCCCTAAACTCTTTGCTTCGAAGCGAATTTAATAATTTAGACGCCATTTTTCTGAAATAAAAGAAAATCATTTAACTTGGAGTCAATGCCTGATTTAGAGGTCTGGAGGCCTCGGGGCGACAAAGGAGTGGAGGCCCCCTGGCCCTAAATTATTCTTCAAATAAAATGGTCAATTTCTTTCAGTCACTTTTCTTTTAAGAAATAGGAAGTCAAACAAGTGGGTCACCTGATGGTAAATGATCACCACCGCCTATAGACACCCGCAACACCAAGAAGATTGCCGATGCATTGCCAACCCAGAGGGCTAAGATGGAATACCTCTTGTGCCAGTAGTTACACTGGCTGTCTTGCTCTCCATGACGGAACATAACAGTGCAAGCACTACTGCTTAGCGGCGGGATTAGCAAGCAAGACAATATTACATTTTCCAATAAAAAAAAAATTCCCAAGTCTCTATTGTACGGGGCCCTCTTTTGAGAAGGTCCCGAGGTTGTAGCCACGGTTGTCCTCCCTTAAATGCGACCCCGCTTGGAGTATTCCTCAATGAATCAACATTGCCATACACAGTACTGCTGCCAGCAATCTGGGACCCTACTGCCCGGCTGAGATTTAAAAAATTAAAATAATTAACAACGGAGCTGGAAGCCGCAGCAGCCGGTTTAAGCTGGAGCGACCTGGAATCTGCCGCGCAAGATCGATCCAAATGGAAAAGTGTGCTAAGAACCCTATGCCCCTGCTGAGGGGTGAAAGGAACATGATGATGATGATGATGATGATGATGATGATGAAAATAATTAAAATTCATTTATTTCGGATAACAATAGATCCATATTAAATTAAACAAAAAAAAAGATTTGAAACAACTGTTTTAACTATTTGTAGGTTTTAGTTTTACTGTTTATAGTTTCTATTTTAGCTGTACATACTTTCTTCATTAGTATTATTGAGTATTACTTAAAAATTCATGATCATTTTGGAAATTACACATTATATTCACTTGAAGCTAAATTAATGATATTTGTTTATGGAATAATATCGCTAAACTTTATTCATATGAAATCATACTTGATACGTTTGACCGTGATACGTTTGATTATCAAGACGTTAAAGACATATCAAAATCTGCCTATTCAAAGTAAATGTTGCAATTGTGTTAAACCGTAGTTATTGATAAACGTCCGATATTGCATAACAGGTTAGATTCATAAATATCTTACTAACATACGCATCGTTATGATAATTTTCATTGAATTAATTACGTATTCCATTATTTTAGTCCATGTCAAGGTTGCAGTGCAAATCTAGAGAGATGACAAATTTATTATGAGTGAAAGTTGACTGTATTTTAAATGAGGCATCCTTACCTTAATAGTTTATTGAATAATATTTAATCTAAATAATTCCCCGACCCAATTGATTCGCCCTCCGTGCTTCAAACGATACCGCAGAACTACAATCTCAATGTCACTGTCAGTCAATTATGTCAAATGTCAAACGCTGATAATTTTGATAACGGTAAAAACTCCGTTCCACGCATAAATACTAAGACAATGGTGAAATACTCAAAGCAAAAATAATATTACATGTAGACTGTTACATGATTATATTATTTCAAAAATAATGAAAATGAAAAACGTTTACATTAATATAAAATGACATAACATTACTTAAATTACATTGATAGACTTGTTTCATGCATGTTTCATGTCACAGATTGTATCACAATATTCTCACCCATTCAATCAGCGCCGCGTTCCGTTCGGCCTGTGGGCGCTAAGCTTCAAAAATCGGCAGAATTTTATGTAAGCAAATAATCACAAAAGGCAACTCCCGTACTTAATGCTTTAAGGCGCTAAGTGCTGGATGAAATACTGGCAAAGCGCTAACAAGACTGTGAAAGGCCTTTATGTGGCTTTTAAGGCCAGGCCACGACAGATGCGTACGCAACGCAACTCCTGCTAGTTTCGTAGAGCTGCGTTACGCATGTGTTACGCATGCGTAACGCAGCTCAACGAAGCGAGCTTAATACGCTTCGGAGTAACTCGGCCATGCCATGAAGCTTTACACTACACCTTCAAAACAATAGGTACCTAAGCAAATCTCGTTTTACAAACCAATCGTCAATATTCGTAACAGGTTTGTTTTGTTGTCAGCCTCAAAAGTAGCTAAACAGTTAAGAATCTTGTCGTAATAACGTATGAAATGAGAGTTGCTCGAATTTGTCACATTACGACAGCGACTAGGTACTTAAATGTTCAGTTACTTCTGAGACTGACTGTACCATTGCATAGATTGTGTACCTTTTGCGAAAACTTTTGACTATGGCCTTCTTTTGACCACCGTCAAAATAATAAAAAAAAACAACTGCTAACGGATTTGCTCAGCGGATTTGAGGTTAACCGTCAAAATTAAAAAAAAAATAAGCCCTCTATCAATACTCATGTTACCAAAATAAAATTTAAATAATAAAATTAAGCCAAAAATGCTATTCAAATGAAGTCCTGCAGCTCATAATGGGCTGGTTCCGCGTTCTGGTCATACTTTACATACTGGTTTACATCACCGTTTATTTCGCATTAGTTGGAGCCCTGGTTTACGTTAGGAGTATTGTGCTGCGGAGCGACAAGTACGTTGATTTCGTTGAATACACAAGGTATTTATCATTTAATTAAGCAAATGTAAATTAGGTCATATTGTCCCTGCGATTTAAGGATAGCATAAATGTTCGATTTTTGACACGATGCTTAAAAATGGCGCCAAAATTAGATACTTATTCATCAAGTAACGCAAGCGACTAGCGCTACCAACTTATAGGCGATTCTCACACGAACATATTTCTCCCGCGTGGAGACGCGTCGTCTTTATGGTACCGCGCGTGTTTTCTAAACAAACTAATATACAACGTTAAATCAGCCCCCCCTCTCCTTAAAAGATGTCCTCAGCAGTGCTTTGGCATTAAAGATATGGTGCCATAATTCTATGGGTGCCATATAAAGATTTTTGATTCAAAGTTTCGATGGTCAGACTCTAGATAGGAAATTATCATCTCTGCCTACCCACTGATAGGCACAGCATCCTCGAATAGTGTTTATATAGCTTAATAATTCCCACGCGTGCACATTTCGTAATTTTTGTGCTAAATTGGCCATGAGCATGAATGTGCGTTTTCCGAACATATTGCAGTGTGTATTAAATAGGAACACAGTGCAGATTTCCCCGCGATGTTTTCCTTCGCCGCAAAATCTCCGCCTCATGGTCAATTTAAAATGGAACAAAAATTACGAAAAACTCAAAGATAACGCAGTAGCTCAAACTATTAAGCTACGAACGATTTTATAAGAAATAATAGCTTAATACTTACTTACCGTCCATCGGTCCGTCTGTTCTCACGTTATTGCTGCATCAGTGTAGCACTCATCAGCGGCACGTCACAGCCAAAGGTACAAAAATAAGGTTCAAAATTGGTTGTGCCTTGCCGCTAGTAAGTTTAGTGGCATTCAGCAGTGTTCAGATTTTATTTATTTCTTTGGATATAAAATAAATTATCTAGTTTATCTTGGAATTTTGGACCCCCTGATACATCGTGTGTTAAATATTTAAGATGTACCTTAAAAAATAACACTGTAACTTTTTATTAACTAATTAGGTATACCTCGTCCTACGACCCCCTAGCACAGAATAAATAACGTACAGAAACTTCTGTTTTACGACCGCGATGAAACGAATTCCAACTTTATTCATACGCTTAAAAAGTTCGTATTTTCACCATGCGCCAGGCGGTGCGAGTCAGAAGGAACGCGCCGCCCGCGTCCGGCTTCCCTCCGCTACACCTGGCGATACGCTAGGGTTGCGCGGCATTCGTTTTCAATTACACTGACACGGCGGGGGCGAGCGAGCGAGCGCGCGGCAAGCTGACAGCCTACTGCGATTTGCCAATGACATAGGCAAGGCGGTCGAGCGTATCTACAGTGCAGAGTGGAATCCCCCTGTCGGCACCCTGTCTTGCGAGATAGCGCGACGCTGATGCGCTCAAAGAATTCAGAGGCTTATAGCGCCTTTACAGACAACTCATTACAGCATTATAAATACTTTATAAGTATTCGTCTCTTCCAGTCAACCAGAAGAAATCTACACGCCTGACTAGAAAAGCAACCAAAGATGAGTAAAAACGCCTCAAAATCGAAAGTCTCCAAGCAAAGTTCGTCAGTAACACCAACAGGATCGCAGGTTGCTGAAGTAAAACCTGACGCATCGTGTAAAGGCGCGTTATGCGGACGGCATATAGTAGAAATCACTTTGAAATATAACCAGAGGGTATTCAAAGTCAGCTTCGATGCGGTTTTGATGTTTGCTATTCTACTTATAATACTAGGCGTTACGCACTGCTACAGCTGTTATAAAGGGGACGGAAGCGAACAAGGCGAAAGGGGCAGGATGAGGAACTGTCAGCCTGGGGCCCTAGCGCGCGCACGCTAGCTTTTATCGCTGACATAAAGCATTTATCCCGTTCTAACCAGTATGCGTGTGCGAAAGGGACGAATGCTTTATGTCAACGACAAACGCTAGTGTGCTAGAGGCCCTAACATGGCAGCCCAGGTTTAGTTTAACCTCTCCCTGTGTCTCTGTCTAACTAGTGTCATAAGAAAGGGACGCAGATGGAGATAAACTAACCTTGGCCAGTCATATTAGGGCCACAGGAATGCGATTTTTGAATCTCACCGGGTGACTAAAGCTCACCAAAATGGCCGTTTTTCATAGAAATGCGGCCATTTTGGCGAGCTTTAGTCGCCTGGTGAGATTCAAAAATTGCAGCCCAGTATGCGTGTGACAGGGACAGCTGCGTTTATGGCACGATAAACGCTAGCGTGTTATTATAGCTGGTCTATAGCAAGCATCGGAACCTACACTCAAAAAAAATGTGAAAATATTAAAAAAAATATTCGGACATTTTTAATCTTTAACGGTTACATTTTAGTTACAATATACCCGTGGCGCCATCTATACAGAAACTGCACATTTTGAAAAACAGAAATAAAAAAATGTTTATTTACCTTTTGAATAGTGAAGATTTTTTTCTTTACAATAATTTATCTTAATTAGAAGACTGTGGCGAAACGAGCTGGATATTTTATCCTAAAATTCAGATAATACGAATGAAAACGTTTATAATTATAATATCAGCAAAGTCAACAGCAAAGAAATAACTTAAACGAGACTGGGGTGTTTGGAAGTTTGAAAAATTCGCTCGGAATTTAAATCATAACAGAACAGTACGTACAGAAACTTGTCTTTTTCGACCGCGATTAAACGAATTTCAACTTTATTATTAACACGCAGAAAAACTTCGTATTACTTCATACCCATTAGCCAGGCGGCGCGCGTCAAAATAAACGCGCCGCTCGCGCCCGCCTTCCGCCCGCAACTCCCGCGACACATTAGGGTTGCGCGGCATTCGCTTTCAATTACACTGACACAGCGAGAGCGAGCGATCGGGCGCGCGGCGAGCCGACAACCTACTGCGATTTGCCTACGCTGCAGGTAAGGCGTATCCCTAACAAACTGATCCTATAGTCATTGGGACTCTCAACGCTTTCGAGACGTTTGTTGGTACAAAAAACTGACAATTTAGGTTCTCTTCATGTCTAGTGGAAACGTTCCTAATACGTGGAAATTTCAAAGTGAACAATTTCCGAGAACTTTTCCGCCTTTTCGAAAGCTTTACACGTCTTATATCGTCATAATATTAAGTATTTCTTTGATTCGGACCCTGTTAAGTTAATAGATAGAAATGCAACAAAAATATTGTAACTAAAGTAAATAAATGTATACGCGCTGAAGAAACTTGTTCTTATTTCTAACAAAAGCATTGTTACAGCTTTTCGTTAATTATCCTATATTTTAGAACATTATTGACATCTCATTTGACTGGCCATGACATTTATCACTACATAAATCATTCTAGGCGCTGCTTTAAACGTTTTCACATAAAAACCTTCCCTATAAAAAAATTCTAAATGATAGTAAAAACCGCATCAAAATCCTTTGGGTGGATTAGAAGAAGGTGGTCGAAGATACAATATAAAAATTTCGGACAGACAGGAAAAATAGCGAGAGTAAAGCTAACGATAGGCCCATCACTATGTTACGGTACCATACCACAGAATAAATAATAGTACTAACGTACAGAAACTTCTCTTTTTCGACGACCATTAAACGAATTCCAACTTTATGATCAGGCGCAAAAAGTGTGTATTGCGTCAAAGGGAAGGCGCCGCCCGCGCCCGCAATATCCTGGCGCACCGCTAGGGTTGGGCTGCTTACTGTAATACTATCACAACGCGCGACACAGAGTGAGCGGGCGCGCGCGCGGCAAGCCGGCAACCTACTGGGATTAACCCATGCCATAGGTAATGCAGCGAGCGCACCTACAGTGCGGAGTGGAACCCCCCTGAGCATACTAACAAAATAATTAACAACTTAATTATAATACAGTGTATTATCATTTATTGATTTTTCTCTAAAAGTTCATATTCTTAATTACAAGTGGAAAAATTCTTGCATCTATTCTATCTACTATAAAAATATTGATATAAATGAATTGAGATTCAAATATGTCAGTCTCTAATATGGACGGCACAAATTCGTAGAATACAACAAAAAGATTACATCGTGTAATAAAAGTCAATTGTAAAAAATAATATAAAGAAAGAATGTGTAAGTATACAAAATTAGAAAATTCAGATCATAAGATAGTTAAATAAAAAAGGTATAAAAATATCTTAAAACTAATTCAAGTAGATATGTTACATTAAGCTGCTCGATTTATGATAAAAATTAAGTATAAAAATCAGGTATTTTAGTCAGTGTTCAAAACAGTTCATTACCGTCTCAAAGTACAATAGTTCATTTCCTATACTTGTCAATAAAGAATTGCTGTAACGTACAGTCCGCAGCAGAAATTTCAACACGGACGGAGAAATAAAAAAGAACTACACGCCTTACCTTCTTAATAATAAAGTCGTATGCTGTGATATTTAAGCGTCTCAACCGCGTCGATACATCAGCTACTCATTGTACATTTTAAGGCATTGTATCAAATTGCTTAGCAATTATCACTAGAATTACATCTGTAGAATTATACCATTAAGGAGAGAACTAAGAAAAATTGTCTATGCTCGCAAGGGATTATTGTCTATGCTCATATCAAATTCGTAGTGCATATATACGTCCCTTTCGAAAAATGCCACTTCTTTTTCTTTTACAGAACATAAAAGACAAACGAGCGTGTGGGTCACCTGATGGTAAGGGATAACTACCGCCCATAAACACCTGCAACACCAAGGAGATTGCAAATGTGTTGCCAACCCAGAGGGCTAAGATGAAATACATCTTGTGCCAGTAATTGCACCGGCTGTCTTGCTCTCCACGCCGGAACACAACAGGAAAGCACTGCTGCTTAGCGGCAGGATTATCGAGCAAGATGGTGGTAGCGATCCGGACGAAGGTTACACAAGGTCCTACCACCCGCAAACCTTCTCTTACACTTTCTCTTAGTTCCGACTTTAATGGTCACATGTCTATGTCATTATAACTATGTTCATATCTAACCAGCTACGTGTGATGCTGGTGCACACCCCAGGACCCCAATTCTCGGTTCATGCGAGATGCATCTTACGTGCGCGTTACGTCTAAAAGTGACAGATTTCCAAGCGATTCGACAGTTGTTTTCGTGCGAGATGCATCTCGCATAAACCGAGAATAGCCCCCCAGGGCCTATACCAAAAAAAATTACAAGTGCTAACAATTTAACACTTGTCACCTTTTTGTATGAACTTTACAATTATGTCAAATTGTAGCATTGTAAAGTCTGTTTATCCATACCTCTCTTAGGCTGCGTTTCCACCAGAGACGTGCGAGGATGCGTAGCGAGGGATGTGTTTGTAAAGAACCAATGAGCCGTTTCCACCAGAGCTGTGCTGACCGAGGCGAGGTAAATGAAGCGATTCTATTAGTTCTTACAAACACATCCCTCGCTACGCATCCTCGCACATCTCTGGTGGAAAAGCAGCATTATCATGTAAACAAATATCTTGCCTAAAATTCGAGTTTTTCTCACCTAAACATTGCTTAGAATAGAAGAAGTGTTTGAAATGTTTTGTTCAAACAAATTAAATTTTAGGTTAGAAAGTTGTTCACTATTTAAAACAAGTAAGGATGAAGATGGTTTAATTTTTTTGTAGTATAGAAAGCAGATCTTTGTGATGGTGATCATAAATGAGCCATAGTCCCTCCCTTTTATAGCTTTTTTTTATACAGGGGTGCAAATTTTGAATCTCACATGGTGACTAGACCTCACCAAAATGAGCGGATCTATGGAAAACGGCTATTTTGGTGAGCTTTAGTTAGCCGGTGAGATTCAAAATTCACACTCCAGGGAGGGAATTTGAGATGAGGCAGTAAGGTTATAGGTTAGGCGCTGATTGCATGCAAATAGTTTTGGAGGAAACCACTATTACTAACCATGTCAATTTTGTAAGGTATATGGAATGGAACAGATATGGAATGGAATTTATATGGAACAGATTATAAAGTCAACCTTGAGGTACAGTCGACCAAGTAATTGCTTGGCCACTTTTGAACCTTACCCCTTTTTAATACGGTCGAAAAGTGGTCAAGCAATTTCTTGGTCAACTATACATATACCTACCCTTACAGTCTCACCTTAAATGTGCATGCTCTAATAATCTTAACAAGGAGTCCATATTGCGTCGCATACAAATCGTTTGTCCTAACATAACGTTTGACATAACGCTCGTTTCGCATAATCGCTATAAAAAACCTTGTAAAATAAACCAAACCTAACCTATTCTAAGTAGCCAACACACAAGATATTCCAACATTATTCTATTTCAGTTAAGGAAAATTAGGGCAAACGTTGCTTCGACACAATACGGTATCCTCATGATTATTTTTATTTCCAAAATTGATAGAGTTGCTTAAAAGAAGAAAAATTGTGTTTTTAGTTTTCTTTTACGATCATTGTGTTATGAAACATCACTATTAATAAAATGTTAACGGGCGTACGTCGCTAAAACGCTCTATCACGCTGCATACAACGCCAATGACGTCACAAGCGTGATTTGTATAGAGCCAACACTAAATCGCGTTTATTTTAATACTGCCAGCTTGTAAATTAGTCTTGTAATAACATTATCTTCATTTTTTATCTGGATTTGAATGAGCATATTTTGTAACAAAAAAAAATAACTTTTATCATCGTCATTTTGGTACTTTGTATCGCTAATCAGGTTTTTTACTAACTTCTTAATGCTGATGTTGCAGGTTCGAGTCCTACCATTACCCTAATTTTTCTTTGTGTTGTCACTCATTACATAGCATTGTTAATTGAATTTGAATGTATAAAAAAAAATACAAAAAGAAAATCGAAAAAAAAAATCGATTACAAAAATTTTACTTTGGACATAAATATATTTTTAATAGTCGTCTACGACAATTTTGCACTTTTATGCCATTCGATTTGTAAGTGGAATACCGTACTAGGACACACAATTTTATGCGACGCAAAGCTCCCCTTACAGTATTACCAAAAATATATTGTGCCACGATGTATAGTCGACCAAGAAATTGCTTGACCACTTTTCGACCGTATTACAAAGAGATAAGGTGTTAAAGTGGCCAAACAATTACTTGGTCGACTATACCTGCGCAGTAGACCAATTTTAGTAGCGCGAGAAATTTCGATCTACCAATGATAAAGTAGAATTTTACGCGCGCTAAACTCTTGCGCTTTTATTGGTCTATCGATTTCGGAGCAACATGGCGGCAGCCCGTGCGCCACAGTGTACGAATTGTGTAAGCGGGACAAAGCTAAGAATGCATAGCAAGCAATACTCTGCCAGTTGCGCTTGCAAATAAAGTACAATATGGATTATTCACACGTTTGGCTACTGTCGGTAACCGGTCTGCGCTTCTCTGCGGAAACGAATACTGCCGACGCACAATATATTTTTGGTAAAACTGTACCTTACCTTAGGTTTACCTAAGCCTGTACACTAAAAACAGAACAGCGACAACGATCGCAAAGCTACTCTGGATAGCTGCAGCGCCTGCCAACCTACACTTAAACATGTCTATACGTGTTTCCTTGTCAGCGATTATGTTCTGGAACTCAGCCTCCATTATCTGTCCGTCATAATACGTGATCTCATCCTCGAAGGGATATTCGTAGCCCTGGAGACACTCGCACTTGTAGCCGCCGGCTTCGAACCCACGACCAAGAATCGGCACGCACTGGGAAAATAATCAGACAATAGTAAACAAGCGGGGCGATTGTAATAGTAGATTGTGTCGAGGAATAAAAATTATAGATTTACGGCGAGAATGGTGCAGCGAAGCCTCGTGGGACATCGGGCAAAAGGAAAGTAGTAATGTCTGATTGAAACCGGATTTGTAGCCGAAACTGAAACTTAATTCGGTACACGTTGGAAAAAAAATAATTTAGTTTTTAAAGCTTTTAGGTATTATGATTTTATGTATACGTAATAGGGGGTAATACCAGAGAAATAAAAAACACTCACATAAGAAGACTTCCTGTCACATTTGTCAGTTCCCTTGAAGGCGTTAGGCACGTAATACTTGTCAGGGCACTGGTTAATGTCTAAAGACATTAACTGCATAGTTACAGCTACAACACCCCTGAAAAAAAAATATATTAAAAAAGACAAAACATCCGGTTCCAAGGACCATGTGAAGATAAAACGTTGAAGCTGCGATTGACATACGCAATTCCTTTTCTCACTTTAAGAAAGACCGGAATCGGATCGGGTTGCATAAATTGACTGAATTACATAATCTACTTCATTTGATGTTATAAATTACAAATGATATATTTTTGGAGCTGTTAATAGTAGTTTATGCAACTGCTATATAATGAGAGGCTTTAAAACACGAGTGTGGTGCTAAAGGCCTAATTATATACAGCTGCATACATTACTTTATCTACACCCATATGTATCATAACTGCAAAAAACCGTACCAGCAAAAAACCAACAAACGAATGACAACAGTAATGGCGGCAATTCGATCCATCCGTCAAGACGAACGTTTTTTTCTAAATCATATACAAACGAATGAAGTCCCTATTGTAATGTCATTCGAGATCAAATGTCGTGCGTTTAAATTAAAAAAACATACTGAGTTGACGTTTCGTATCGATAACTGTTTTAATATCTATGGATGCTAGAATAGAGACCTACTTGAATTTTGACAGCTGTTCCGAATTTAAATTCATAACGTCAGAGATATTCTTATAATAACATTGGTTGTAATAATGCTGATCATTTTCTATGGTTTTTGAACGCGTTATTGAGCACTTATGATATGTGTGTAGATAAAGAATATTTATTGCTGTCATTTAAATTAAAACGCCCAATCAACGGACGCCCCCTGAACTCATTAACTAAAAAAAGTAAAAAGGCGAAGGCGTACTCACTTGAATTCCAATTTGACTTTAACGCTGTCCCAGCCGAAGAACGGCGCGGCGTAAGTGACCACCCACTGTTTCAGATGTCCCTTGCAATCAAAATAGGGCCTCGTCCAGTGACCGTGCTCCAGATTGGCCGCCATATAGTACGTGGGATATCTCTCGTAGTGCTTCAGGTACTTCCCATGCTCGTCGTCCCGTATCTTCATCTTGAGGAAGAACTTTTCCAAATCGTCGAAGTTGGTCGACCAGCGTTGCTTCAGGAATTGGAACCAGGGCTTGTTGGTGTAGAGTTCGTCTGGTTTTAAAATGCAGTCACTTTGAGCAGGCGTATAATTGGAAAAAGGTGGAATGTTATAGTATAGGTAATGCAATGACCTGAGGCTTTTTATCGCCGCCTGAGGTGTGTTCACAATTTTACGTCTTCCCCTGGTCAGGAAGTGGACATTTCTACAGCGGTAAATTGCTATTTACAGCCTGGGGTGATGTAAATTTATTTTTACATAATTTTTAAGGCATTAATATTGAGTTATTTACAGTAAAGGCTCACCTTCATCTTAGAAAAAATGAGTGATAGAATGAGAGGGAACTAGAAATCTAAGAGAAAAGCTTTTGCTCAGAGCACTGGGATACGATTTCAGGTTAACAAAAAAAAAGAATCTCAAAGAATACTAGAAAAACACCTACCAGTTTTGTTCAATCGAGCGAGATCCTCGAGTTTATACTTTCTCGTGTTAAGCTCAGTCTTGTAGGCAAAAGGGGCGAAGAACGTCCGGTTGGTGAATTTGTTTCTATCCCAGAATATACCTAAAAAAAAATTAAGAATGCATCAGTTTATATATTCTTTAAATGCTATGTAATGACAACACAAAGAAAAATTAGGGTAATGGCAGGACTTGAACCTGCAACATAAGCATTCCGTGCCTTGCGTTTGCCAGTTTCGCCACATTACCGCTACCATACCCTGCGAATTTTCCAATGTGCTTCGTCTTACGGTTATTACATTATTGATTTTAAGGGTACAACTACACTCGGTGTCATCTATATGAAATTACACCTCGAAAGGTAGGTTAGTTAAAGGCAGTAGCAGATCCAGGAGGGAAGTCACCATGGGGTTGATCATTACTGACATGCCAACACGGGGTGTAATCAAACAGCAAACTCACCAGCCGACCAGATCTTGGAGTCGCCCAGCACCAGGGCCAGAGTTTCCCCGATCATCTGGTCCTCGGTCAGCGGCTTGTCCGCCACGCGCGTCCCGCTGAACACCTCCATGGGGTCCGAGACCTGCAGGAACGCGCTGATGAAGTTGGCCATCCGGACGGCCATCTTGGCCTGGTTCTCCAGCTGCTCCTCGGCACCGAAGGATATGTCACCGTTGAGGAATAAGTCTGAAGGGTTGTAGCTGAAAGGGTATAATGTTAAGGTTATCGGTGTAAAGTATCATGGCAGCAATATATTTGACTATCGTTAGTATTGTTAATAGTATCTTGATCTTGAATAATAGACACAATATCGATAGGTCTATCAATAGTAATTAGATCCAATACCACAGAATAAATAACGTACAGAAACTTCTCTTTTAGGACCGCGATTAAACGAATTCCAACTTTATTCACACGCTCAAAAGGTTCGTATTACTTTATACGCCATGCGCCAGGCGGCGCATGTCAAAAGGAACGCACCGCCCGCGCCCACCTTCGCCCCGCTACTCCTGGCGACACGCTAGGGTTGCGCGGCATTCGTTTTCAATTTAGGCAAGGTGGTCGATTGTACCTACAGTGCGGAGTGGAACCCCTCTGCCAATACTATCAATAGGCATCAATACTGTTTCTACTATCGCGTTATGCGTCACGCTCTACCACGCTGCATACAGCATTAGTGTGTCACTGGGGCGATTATGCATAGAGACACTAAATATCGTTTATTTTAATATTGTCAGCATGCAGCGAATTATTCTCATACTAAAACTTTTTATATTTTTATCTGGATTCGAATGAGTACATTTTGAAGCAAACAAATACCGTTTTCCTCGTCATTTAAAAATTTGTATAGTTAATTTTTTTGAATTGTAATCGTTTTTACAGTAAGTCAAGAAACAATTGACCTCTTTTGATTTATTAAAAAAAATTACACTTCGTCGAGTATCTTGGCGGTATCTTATCAGAAGTTTTTTTCTGAACCCGAGGCAAATTTTATGACATTTTGACTTTGACTTTGACTTAACAATAGGTTCGAATCTTGTACTGAGAGTACTGTTGTGTAGGTGTGTTTGCATGCGTGCGTGCTTCGACCCGCTTCAAGTATTAACTTATGTCCGTCAGGGATAGTGTAGCTTTCTATAAGTGAAAGAATTTTTGGAATCGGTTCAGTAGTTCCAGAGATTACCACCTACATACAAACAAACTAACAAACAAATCAAGTTTACCTCTTCATTATATTAGTGTAGATTATATTAGTGTAGATTGTACAATATTTGACAATGTTTAGTGTATGTAAATTCAACATTTGCACGCCGTGTTCTCGGTAGGATTATGCCGCATTCAATATTATGCCTTCGTCACCAGCTGTGTAATGACCATAATTCTTGCAAATAGCAACACACACAGCCGGTCAGCCGGTGTAATTACTGGCACAAGAGGTATTCCATCTTAGCCATCTGGGTTGGCATCGCATCTGCAATCTCTTTGATGTTGCGGATGTCTAAAGGCGGTGGTGATCATGACCACTTACCATCAGGTGACCCACTTGCTTGTTTTCCTTCCTAGTTCATAAAAAAAACTTATCTTATCTTATAACGCGTACTCACAGCGAGCAGTTGGCGGGCTGCACGCCGCGGATGAAGTTGAGCACCTCGTAGACGTTGGGGCGCTCGGCGTGCAGCGCGGCCGCGCCGGCGCTGGCGTTCACATACTCGTAGTAGCGGTCCAGGTACAGCGCGCGGATCCAGGCCGGGGACCGCTCCCACTTCACCGGCAGCCGCTGCACCCCTGAGGATGCAGGTACCACGGGGTAAATAACAGGGCGAATACAGAAGTCACTCTCTGAGGGCCTCCGCTAGAGGCTCGTACAGATTGCGCGCGGCAACCACTCGAACACTGGTTCGCGCGGCTGCCGCGCATAATCTGTAAGTGTGAGCCTATAGAAAAATTGTATGATAGCGTCCGCTGACCCGCGAAGATGCTCGTACTATTGTTCGATAGGCGTGGACCCGCTCCGTGCACAAGCGCGACTTACCGGAGGCCCTGAATGAAAACTGCGTTTAAGTACCTATAAGTTTTCTCATGTGTCTGCCTCTAATGTACCTCTCTGTGTGTCGTGTAACTCGTATTCGCACGCGCGGCAACTGAACTATGGCGGCCCCATCACAGAGGTGCGTCTAATTCGAATCGATTAAGTGCGAGCGTAGCAAAGTGCGCCGAGCCTGACGGTAGTCTTAAAAAACTGTATCACCACTCTCTAACAAGTGACCGATACCAAATCTAACAGATATCTGTGATACCGTTTCTGTTTGTGTCCATAGAATTAACAGAGACAACCTCACAGAGGTTTGTTAACCGTTGATCCAACAGCCAATTTGTCCCCCAAAACCGCGATTCGTCCAAATCTTGATTCGAGATTTCTGTTGAATTTAATTTCAGGAACTCTTCAGAGAGTTGTGAGGCTCGGCTGCCGGTAGCCTGGCTGCCGGTAGCCCGGCTCGCAGCGGCACTGGTAGCGGTACTCACAGCCGATGGGCAGGCAGTCGAAGTTGTTGAAGTACTGGTCGGAGGTGGCGCGCTCCACCACCTCGCCGAGGTAGGGGCGGCGCACGAGCCCCGGCTGGCGGTAGCCCGGCTTGCAGCGGCACTGGTAGCCGCCGCGCCGGAAGCCCCAGCCGTGCAGCGGCTCGCACTGGGAACGACGTTGACGGAATGAGGCAACATTTAAAAAAAGTAATGGTTGAAAAATAAAAAATTGTTTTTGAAAGTTTATATTAGAACTAGGGCTTCCAATACTGGGATTCCTGATTGGACATACTAAAAATCCTGTACGGAAACCGTAATTAGAACTAGCGACTCGTCATGGCTTCGCTCAGGTGCAATTTACTAAAGAAAATTTTATTTGAATGTACTTTTGAATCTTATCAGATTTCATATTTCATTTATTTCGCCAGCAGCAGCAAGTTAATATGCACAAAAGCACATCTTTATAACCAACATGCATTTAAAAATGTATCCAGAATAATTATAGCAAAAGCACAATGTAATAATGTCATTGACAATGTAATAATTTAATCTGAATATGGTCAATAAACTTATTTTGAAAGCTCTATGTATGAAGTTGGTTCTTAATTTGAATAACTTCATTAATCAGATTACCTCTGTGGTTTCATTTTTACATCTGTCCGTTGCTTTGAACCGATTCGGTTTGTCGTTCCCCTGACTCTCCGGGCACTGATTGATGTCTATCCTGTCAAAGTCCATCTCCATCACCACAGCGGCCGTGTACCTGTGGGATAGCAAGCATGGTGAAAACAGCTCCCGAGCTGACCTCCCGAGTTCAGTAATGTCACAGAACACACGCCTTCCCCCCGCTACTCCCGGCGACACGTTAGGGTCGCGCGGCATTCGTTTTCAATTACACTGACACGGCGGGGGCGAGAGAGCGAGCGCGCGGCAAGCCGGTAGCCTGCTGCGATTTGCCTATGCCATAGGCAAGGCGGTCGCACGTACCTACAGTGCGGAGTGGAACCCTCCTGGTAATGTGCGTCCCTTTCTTATAAGATCAATTAGATAGAGCTACAACATATATAAATAGAACAAACACAGAATTGTCTCTTCAAACAAAAACGCGTTTATGCAAAGTATCCAATAAATTTAAGTAAGTTACATAATAATGTCCACATACATGTTTTCATACACAAATGTATGTGGTCATACGAACTCGACAATGAACCAGAACCACTTAACATCAATAGGTATATACAAAGCAAAACGAATTTATTTATTAATAATTTGTGGTACAGTCAAGGAAATTGAAACACGTACCACCGTAGAACCTAGTCGAAGAGACATACGCATGACATTTGTATGACATAGCCTGGCGTTTAACTCGTCGCGTCATTGCGATAGGGTTTTAAGGTGGTACGTGAATATATTTCCCCTACTGTACAGTAAAATTTGCAAAACTCAGCAAAATTTGGTTGTCTATGTACATTGATGTAAGAAGTCTATGTACAAGTTAAATGTTATCATTGTTTACTTGGGCAGTTAAGATTATTTCATTACTAAGGATGTTTTAATATTCTGGAATAGAATAAATAAATACCTAATATAGATCAGTCCGTTTGGTGTTGACAAGATAAACTCTGACTAATGACCTTTGGGGTTTAGTATTTTATCACATTCCATAAGACAATGTTTTTGTTCTGAAAAACGTTGGTGGCTCATAGGTACCTATTTTTAGGTAGGTTCCTATTTTTTCAAGATAAGAAATGAGGTAAACAATCTTGGTGAGTCTTATTTGCAAAAGTGCAATTTTAAAATAAATAAGTCCTGCTATAAAACCTGTGACACACAATAAAGTAATTGATTGATTGATTGACTGCTAGGTAAGATATTATTACAAGTAAATCATGTTATTTCGGTATAATCTATTTAAAAAGGTTATTTCTTTGACTGAAGCACTTTTGCTAAATAAATACATTACCATCATTTGCATTGCGCATTTTGTTAAAAAGACTTGTTGAAATCATTACTCATCCTTAAAAAATGAGACAATAGTCATAGACTAATATGATTGTGTCTACTGGGTTCAATTCTCTGAAATATGGTACATATGTATATATGACAGTGGAAAGTTATGGCAGCCGTAGCGCACTTTGTGAAGCTACCACTCGTTCGGTGCACCACTGTACTGGGGTCACCGCACTTGACCCTCGAACGAACCAGTATGAGTACTATGATAAACAGAGAGGCATGCAGCATGACACTTTTTATACCTAAACACTGTTTTTCTTTTGTTTCTACAGTTATGATGTCATTGTTCTGATCTGTCCCTGGGGCAGGACAGTGGTCATAGGACCTCTGCAGTAACATAAATTGTTTGGTGATACATACTTGGGATATTCAATATGTCTGAACTGCGTGTGCCGAGGGAAGATGTCCGCGACGGGTGAGACAGCAGCCACCAGCCACTTGTTCAGCCTCCCACAGTCAAAGTAAGGGCGGGTCCAGTTCACCGGACCTGGATTCTTTGGTCAAACAAATAACAGATAATTATGTACTCTCTTGCTCTTGATGTCTTAGGAATAAAAAAACTGGCTTAATATAAATTTTATGTTACTGTAAAAAGTTTTAATAATGTTTGGGGATAGGTGTTCCATAAAATAAATAAATAGTGGGACAATTTACACTATTTGAATTATTCTTAACATTTCAATAAAATCCAATACGTAATACCAACCTCATCATTCCCAGGTGGTCCATGGAAAGTAAAAGTTTCATTTGTATTATTCGCATATCTGATCTCAACCTGGTACGTAGTCTTCGTGTCGTGCCTCTCCCCAACCCTGTCTGGTAGCCATTTGCTGTACCACTCGTTAATACGGTAAAAATCAGATGTGTAGTCTTTAGACAAACTTTCAGGTTCAAACGCACCCAAATCTTCAACATGGAAGGTGTTCAAAGTGGAAATCTTTTGGAGATGCACGGGATCATTAAAATCATCAGCACGATAAGCTCTAGGCGCGAATCTAGGCATGGTCTTATTGAAGAATCCTCTATACGATGATGTATACGACATGTTAGGCGAAAAATATATCGAACTAGCATTTATATAGGGGTTGGCTGAAACATCGGCCACAGACGAAAGGAAGTAATACATCATTCCAGGATCGTAAGTGTCGTTGATAGCTGGCCTAATGAACCTAGACTGGAGAATGTAGCTCCAGAAAAACGCTCGGTTCATTGCCATGTTGTGCAAATGAAGCATAGCGGTCCGGTTAGGAAATACAGGGTTAATGTTTATCTCTTTCACGTCAGGTTGGTGTGAAACGGAGTCGGAGGGTAAAAACAAATCATCCAAATGCGTTATGTAACAATTATCAGCGGAAACCCTGTCCATTCTGCCTCGAATTTCATCGAAAGCATCCCGCAACTGCCACTCATATTGCCCGGCCACACCCCATAGCAAAGCGCATAGGGATATCACCAGCAATGTGCAGTTAGTTTTATCCATTGTCACTTGTACACTTAATTGAACTTATCGACTAATTAGTTAATACATTTTAACTTTAAAAATAGGTTAAATTTAATTCAAAACTTTGGTCTAAAACAACCAAACCAAACAAGCTGTTTGAGTGTCAGTCCAAACCAAACTGATTGACTGTGACTGACTGAAAAATAAAGTAAGCTTATTGAAGTCTTGAAATAAAACGCTGCAAATTTACGAATCGTTTGCTTGTTTTACGCCACTACGACCCTAACAAGACCGCCCAAGTAAAGTTATTTAGGGTTCTGTGCGGCTCGGTTAGCACGATATAATAAACGTACGCATCCCGAGGTGCTCAAAGGTGGATTTACGAATCTTTGAAAAAAATAAGTTCCAGCGTTCATTTCGAGCTAGCCTAATATTTTGTGTAAATATAGGCAGTGCGAGAGAGATACTCGTCGTTAAGCTGTCACTTTCTACGCACCTCCTACCACGGCTCTGGCGGAAGAAGGAATTCTTCGTATATTTATTTTTTATTGTTTTACACCTTTTAAAAAACGACGTTTGATCCTTTTTGATAGTTGCACTTTTTAATATTTAACAGAAAAATACAGCTCTCAACTTTCAATGTCATGGAATATAACCTAAAAAATAATAGATTTTTCAATGAAAATAAAGCAATTCCTAACAAGAAACAGAAATAATAAGCACTGTTAACCATGGCTGGAACGCTTTTTCGTAAGTTAAACTAATACATCTAAGTTACTTTATTACTTGGAACCGCACAACATTTGAAATAAAAATAAATTTCAATCATTTTCAGGTTCCGTGCTAAACACAACACTGTCCACTTATAAAACGAACACTTCTAATTTGGTATGTTAAATCTCATTAAAATTAATCAAACACACTCAAAACCTTAAGTCTTTTAAGGAGCGCCAAGCTTAAAAGACCAAATATGTCAATGATTAACCTCTTTAGGACCCCCAATATCGATTTATAAATGTGGCTATTTAGTGAACATATTTACTGGATAAAGCCTCTTATTGTACTGTATTTTATAATATTACTAGCTTTTGCCCGCGGCTTCGCACGCGTTAAATTCGTAGTAAAACAATTCCACTTTCCCTATACTTTGAAGATTTCCTGCTATCTTTGGAATATCTAAATTCATATACTACATTTTTCATCCAGCGTTTGCAATGTAAGCGCAAAAAAATGTGTTTATTTTCGACTTCACATTAGAAATCTTGAAATTCTCAGTGGTTCTCTAATATATTAAGCATGTTTTATACATATAAACCTTCCTCTTAAATCACTCTATCAAAAAAATCCGTATCAAAATCCGTTGTGTAATTTTAAAGATCTAAGCATACATACAGACAGACGCGGGAAGCTTTTGCTTTATACTATGTAGTGATGCACATAAACAAATTATTTTTATTTTCAGCGAGCTATACATACCTCGACAGTGTTCTATGCCGCCCGGAAAGGTACCAGGGCTAAAGCCCGCGCCAAGAAGGTCAAAGTTGAAATCACCAAAGTTGGATTCGTTCCCCGCACTCAAAAAGGATCAAATAAGTATTCATTCCTTATGTTTTTGTGACTTGTAGCCATTTAAATAAAACAATTAAAACTAGTACTGTAATGCATGTCATTCCCGACGTTTTAAACTCTTTTTAAATCTCATGTTTGGTGTATAAACCATTTTATTTGTTTTATTTCGATATCAAATAAGCATGTTAAAGTGACACTTGTTAACAAGCTTTCAATAAGCTTTACTTGTATGTAAAGAACAAATTGAGGCAGTAGATATTGAACCACTTCTTGTTGCATGAAACTTCAATTAAGAAAGTTGACAATGCAATATAGAATCAACAATAAACGTGGTCCCAAAATGATATTAATGAAAAATATTTAATGTATGAAGAAAAAAATTGGCAGTTGTTTTCTAGTAATAATAAAAAAAAATACCATTCATAATTTTCATGTATGTATTTAGTTTTAATGCTGACCAAACGCCTCTATTGGGTTTTATTAATTAACATCCCAAAATTTTCAGAGCAACAAAAATCAACTTATTACCAAAACACATTGACGACTCCATGAAGCTCATTTCCAAAGATGATGTGTTCCCGATGAAGTATTACCAGTGGGTGGTGTACTCCGCTGAGGATGCGGTGAAGGCCCACCAGGAAACCCACCATCCTACGATGTACAATGAGCCCAATGCATTGGTGTTTGCAAGCGTGGAAATTAACCTGGAAGCTGCAAAGCAAGTGAGTTTTCTCATGAGGCTAGCTAGGATATGCTGACCCTAGCTGACATACTGATGACTCGATAGACTAGCCACTAGGTCAGGGCCAATAACTAGGCCCTAATGTTCATTGCCCCTGACTACTAAGCTAGAGATTCCAAGTTAGATTTCCACAAAGGGCAAATGTTTGTATGATGAATATTAATGTTTGTTCTTGAGTGGAATAAGGATGTAATGATCATAAAATTCAGTGGCTGGATTAGGGGGCAAGATAGTGGTAGCGATCCGGACTAGATATGAGCGCCGATGACCAATTCCACGGCGGCGGCGTGATCTCAAAATTTCTTCGGCGGCTGAGGCGCACGGACGGCGGGCGTGACCTTGTACCTTAGATATTTTATCAGGGGTCGAATTCTTGTCTTTTTCAAAGAAAACCATATTGTTACTAAAGAAAGTTTTATATTCTTTAATAAAGAAATGGAAGACATTAACGATCGTAACTTTAAACACCTCGTCAAAATTTACTTTTTTAATCGACGTCGTAAAAGAAAGAGATTCTCAATTTAACTGAATATTGAATTTTAGTTTTATTTGCGTGTATGTTACGCAATATCTCCTCTAATTGTTAACAGATTTCAATGATTCTTTAAATTTTGAATGATAAATCGCTGTCTGCATATAAATTCGAGGAGGAAAGCACATCTGCCGATGCTCATCGAGCCGCGTGGCCCGGTCAGCGGCGGCGCGCCGTAGGAATTCACGGCGACGTCCCTCATATTTAATCCGGACGGATCTTCCACATGGTCATGCCACCGGTTCCTTGATTACGTTTCATCAATAAATTTGAAAAGAACTAATAATTTCAGAACCGCTTCGTGGAGCCGTTCGTTCGGCTGGCGCTGCTGCCGCATCGCTTCCCTCGCGGCGACGAGCGCAGCATCCTCGCGTTCTGCAAGACTCCGGAGCTGGTGAAGCAGGCGGCCGAGGCCGGCGCAACCACCGTCGGGGGCACTGACCTCGTCAAGAGGATACAGGTTGAAGTCCTAATAAATATGGATGATTATTTTTTATGATTTATCAGAAATAAAATATCTCAATATTAGCTGTGCCCGCGACTTCCTCCGCGTGGAATAGTGTCTTACTTGACCTTATATATTTCCATACAAACTTTCATTCCTTATTCCCTGTTATTATTTACAACCTTGAGGGTAAAACTTTCACAAACTTTGAATGCCATATTTATTTATATCGAATCAACTGCCTAAAAACTAAGTTTCAAGCTTCTAGCTCTAAAAATGACGATGCTTCCATACAAATTTTCATCCCCCCTTTCAACACCTTACAACCCATATATTGCATTAAAAAGTAGCCTATGTCCTTTCTCAGGCTCTAAACTATCTGTGTACCAAATTTCATTCAAATCTATTAAGTAGTTTTGGCGTGAAAGCGCGACAGACAGACAGACAAAGGTACTTTCGCATTTATAATATCAGTAAGGATTATTATGTGGTTCGACAGGAAGGCGCACTAAAGGTGGCAGAGTACGACTACGTGGTCGCGCACCCGAACATGCTGACGGAGCTGGTGCCGGTGCGCGGGCTGATGAAGCGCAAGTTCCCCAACGTGCGCGCCGGGACCCTGGACCCCGACCTCGCGGCGCTCGTCGCCAAGTTCGCCGCCGGCGTGCAGTACCGCGTCGCCAGGGACGAGCAGCAGCTGAACTTCGGGAGCACCGAAGTGCCTGTCGGCAGGGTGAGGAGGACTATATCGATCTCTTTGGTTCTACATCCACTGATCCACTAGTGGATTCAGGGGGGGGGGGGGGGGCAGGACCCCCCTCCTCAGGGCTAGGTCTAGGTTAAATAAATAAATATCTTGGGACAATTTACACCAATTGCCCTAGTCCCAAGCTAAGTAAACCTTAATGATATTTTATCTATTCCATTAATGAGCCTTTCCAGAATGTGATCGAAGGCAAGATCTGCTCTTTCTACATCATTTTAGCGGGTGATAGGACCTTGTGGAAGATTAGTCCAGATCGCTACCGCCACCTTACTCGCTAATCCAGCCGTTAAGCACCAGTGCTTGCACTGTTGTGTTCCGGCGTGGAGAGCAAGACATCCAGTGAAATTGCTGCACAAGAGGTGTTCCATCTTAGCCCTCTGGGTTGGCTTTTCTATTCCCGATATTTCAGCAATTAGTGATCGTAGACAAAAACCAAGAATGCATTTTTTCTTTTGACGTGTTCTTTCAATTTTGATAGCAGATAAATTTTAGTCATGCCTGTTGTCTGTTTACAGTTAAACATGGAGGCGAAGCAAGTCGCTGAGAATATTGCGGCGTTGCTGAAGGACATACAGTCCGTTAGACCGAAGAGAGACGGACTGTTTATTACAAGGTTTTCACCGTTTTCATATTATTTTTACTAGTAAGCGGCCGAAGATATGGGGACAAACGGCAACAGATAGCGCCTTTATTATATACTACCTATGTAAAGAAAAAAAGACATATTCCTCAATACATACAGTATCCAGAACATAGATACAATCATTCATATTAATCATACAAACATTTTCCCCTTGTGGAAATCGTACCTACAACAGAACTTCAAACTTCGTAGGGGTCCGACTGGCAGCCTCATCACAGTGCATTTAAAGACTGTTTTCGTGGATATTTTTTATTGCCAGCTGCCCCTCTAGCACACTAGCGTTTATCGCTGACATAAAGCATTCGTCTTTCGCACACGCATACTGGTTAGAACGGGATAAATGCTTTATGTCATCGATAAAAGCTAGCGTGCTAGAGGGGCTGGACGGCTGTCCGTATTGCGGTTAACCGCTCAGTGCATTGGCACCCTGTGTTCAGCTACTGGCTACCCAAAATTACACACAATTGTGGGTTGTCATATCCCGGCGGGGCAATTCTGGTGTCAGTAGAGATGAAGTCACACTCGAGATAACCCAAAAAGAGCTGTCAAATCCCTTCAAAATCTGTCATATTTTGACATCTCTAACGTCTGATGAATCTCGATGAGCGCCAGAATTGGGGCCAGGACCGCAATTCTGGCACTCATCGAGATTCATCTCGCATTCGACATGTGTCAAAAAATGACAGATTTTAAAGGGATCTACGGGGCAATTCTGGCGTCAGTAGAGATGAAGTCACACTCGACATATGCCAAAAAGAGCTATCAGGGGGCCTAGCACGCTAGCTTTTATCGATGACACATGGATGACATAAAGCATTTATCCCGTTCTAACCAGTATGTGTGTGCGAATGGGACGAATGCTTTATGTCAGCGATAAACGCTAGTGTGCTAGAGGGGCTGATCCCTTTAAAATCTGTCATTTTTTGACACATGTCGAATGCGAGATGAATCTCGAGGAGTACCAGAATTGGGGTCCAGGGGGCCTATCACGCTGGCTTTTATCGATGACATAAAGCATTTATCCCGTTCTAACCAGTATGCGTGTGCGAAAGGAACGAATGTTTTATGTCAGCGATAAACGCTAGTGTGCAAGAGGGGCTGACAGCTATTTTTGGCATATATAGAGTGTGACTTCATCTCTACTGACGCCAGAATTGCCCCGCTGGTAGGCTTGTCAGATAACAAAACTTTTTTACTCATCAGGTGCCTGATAACAAGCCCGCCATCGACAGAAAGGCTGAAGATAGACCCGTTCGTCCACGTTGAACGCACCCTAGCGCAGGAGGTGCAGGATGACAGTGACGACGAAGAGGAGCCCTTGGCTGCGACGCAGTGATTGCATTTGTACCTTGTCTTCTAGATGTTTAGAGTTCGGTTTATGTATAATATAGAGTATTACCAATGTCTTTGTTTTATTTATAAAAAATGATGGTTGGATTTGCTTAACCGATTGCCTATTGTGTCTGTGTTCTTTGATGTTTATTAATGTGATACTTTGTATATAGGGTTCATAGACCTAAAAAATCTTACATACACAAGAACTTCTTGACATAAACAATGCCTTTTTTACAAGTAAAATGCTACCTGCCGCTGAATAACATAGATTTTATTTTAAATTATTCCCGGACAAAGCCGCGGGTTAAACATAGCTGTTATATTGAATAACAAAAAAAATCCGTTGATGAATCAGAAAGAATGACTAATTATTTTATCTCTGAACGCATCCAATAACTAGATTTGATACGTCAACGCTTGCGCTGTCAAATAATTGGAAGAGGAGTCTTTTGAAATCAAACTCTTAGATATTGACCAATCACTGGACAGTATTTGAAACTAAATTGTGCTTTGATTGGCACCGTCGTAAGAACACAAATGATTGTTGGTTAACTGCTCGAAAACGCCTCTGATCGTGAGGGGGGCGTAAAGTAATCCGCCATTTTGTCCCTGAGACAATTTAGATTTATAATTATTTTAAACCTGTATGAATATAATTAATCCTTGTATAAAAGTGATAGTTCGGAGGCTGTGCAGTGTTTAGAGAAGCTGTGATATTTGTGTCTCCAGTTATTTTTTGTTTACGTTCATCTTGACGTTTTATAGCTGACCGATTTTGACGTCGTATAGAGCTCTAGATAATCAAAATGGGCACAAGAGAGGACGAATACGATTATTTGTTCAAAGGTACGTCTTGATCTACTTCTACGAGTTATCCTTTGCAAGAAAACGTAACAATACACTCTTAAACTGATGCGGAACTTAAAGTTTCTTTGATACCATTGTCCTATCTCTGACGTAGAAATATTCGTAACCGATATAACAAATCCCTTTGTTTTTTGTGTTAACATATTTCTGAAACTGACAAGTGTTATTTTGCATGTATTTGAACTATATCCAGGTGTAATACTTGTTAAAAACGTAAGTTAAAATATCAGCTGATTGGAAGCGACAACAATCGATTTTACGTAAATTGCTGAAGTGAGTCACCTTCAGAACGGTCTTTATGATCAGATTTGGAGCAATTCAAGTCTAAACCCGAGTAATTCTAGAGCGGAATCGTGTGTTTTTGTTCCAGTTGTCCTAATAGGAGATTCTGGCGTCGGCAAATCCAGTCTTCTCTCGCGTTTCACTAGAAATGAATTCAATTTAGAGTCAAAATCTACAATAGGCGTGGAATTCGCGACAAGAAGTATAGAGGTAAGTGGTGCTGTGAATCAGATTCAAAGGCCATTATGCTAATTTAGTGATACTGAACTCTATTGTTGGAGAGAAAATATTCCTTTGTCTGCACATTTCTATTTCAACTGAAATGAAATAGAATTAATCATTTGACTTCTTTTATGTGTTCATCAATAGCCATGTTCTGGGGATCTTCCATTGGCTTTATTTAGGGAACTCTTTTGTTTACAAACAAAGGTTTTTTTTGTCTTGCCATGAATGATGACAGACAGACCATTATTGAGTTGTTAAGTTTATCTATAAGTGATGATTAAACCAATAAACAATGCCAAGTAGGTACTTTTTGTCTAAAAACCACCATTTTGTTAACAAGTTAACATTAGACAATGGAAATATTAATTAGTTGTCTGTATAATTTTCTCTTTGTAGAATCACATATTTATTCAAAGATAGAATATCTTTATTGTGAAGGCTCCCGGGGGTAAAATTAGGGGATTTTTTATTAATGTCTTTTAGTCTGGCTTAAATAATTGGAATTTCCATCAAAAGTAATATCCATAAAATAGTGATATTGCATCAAAAGTAGGTAGACATTCCTGTCAGAAAAATGGCAATGAGAAGTAGATGAAACATGACACATGTTTCACATTTTTTTTATAACAATGTAATCAATAATGTTCATGGTAATCCAATTTACTGTTTTATTAAAAATCAGCCAAATTAGTAATTATAATTCACTTTTCTCTGAAAAGATGATTCAATAGATTCCATTGAATTAGTGAAATTAGGCAATTTACACCCACACACACATCTGCCAATGTTGTGTGACTTTCTCTTCTGTGTCACATACTATGATTTTCAAAGTATATGGTCACGAGTCGCTGGTTCAGAAGGATTACAATACATTTCTGAATAGTAAACATCTCAAAAAAGGTCCTGTTTTTTGAAATATGTTTTACCTACAAAAATTTTGAAAATTTTGGTTGATTTAAAAACAATTGATGATGTAGAGTTATTTATTACTTTATGTATAAAAATCCAGAATTTTACTTTGTGGATCCATCAGAATTTCTTATTATTTATTATTATTATTGTTATGGCAGTGTTTCTCAACCAAGGGCGGACCCCTAATGCAACCTGTTCGTGGAAATGTTTTAGCTATGGGTAGATACTTCCCTCAGGCACTGAAGTTTAAAACTGAACATGCATTTAAGACTTATCATAAACTTACCCTAGGGGTAAAATGTACAGGTGTAAGAATGGACCTACTCTTCAAACTAAAACAAATTACCTTGCTACACCAGTTTTTTTTGATTTATTTTAGCCCAGCTCTTGAAGAAAGCCTGGCAAACCTTTTTTGACAATAGGAACCCTTATCACTTTAGTTTTCTGCCTGTTATCATATATTATCGTTTAATTAGTTCCATTTCCTATGGGAAACAAGCTTTCATTTAACTTCAGAAGTTTATTGAACTCAAATCTTACAACAATTTGGATTTGCTCGCAGTAGTTAGACTGTTTCCAAATTTGCTATGGGAATGTAGCTCCAATTGCAATACATCCAATAAAATACCGTCACCAATAAAGCTTGTGTCTATTTTTATTATTATTATTGCAACAGTAACTGAAGGAGTTATTGATAATGGGATCAATGGTTGCCGAATCTGCCCACACCATTGATTCATATTAAATAGTACCGGAGGCTTTGAAGTCCTAAGAGTGTTTGTAGTTGATTGCAATTTCAAGAGCAATTATAGTTATTGTCTATTTTGTCATCTAAAAAGGTTGAAATTCTGAAATATATGTATGTGGTCGATGTAATGCCTCTGCTTAAAAAAGGGTTAAATATTTATAAAAAATAAAACATGTCTATTATGTATCGCACTATAAAAGTAATGTTTATATTATTAAAATTCGTGTATTGCAGCCACTCCTTACTGGTCTTGATGATTCAATAACTAGGTTTCTAGGTCAATTGTACTAGAGTGGGCCACAAATAGCCCCTATCTATGTTCAATTGATGCCGCTTATTAACTGAGGAATTCCTTACTCTGAATACAATTTAGGGAATTCCTTTTTTTGTGGACCCTCAGCTTGAAAGGTGGCCGGTTCCTTTTTAACCAAACTAATGTATGTCTGGGTGACAATGGCAATTCCACTATTTAAGCATGGGGCAATGCAAAATGTCAGAGTTAATGTATGCTGCATTGTCCTTGTAACATGTCACCTGTCATTGTGGTTACATAGGGGCTAGGACAAACCATTAGCCTACCACAACTTTTATAATTTAATTTATTATCTACTAGTGACCCAGTCCGGGTTCGTACGGGTACAATCGGGATGTAATGTATATAAAAACCCTTCCTAAGAAATTCTTTAAATAACAGTGAAACCCGCATCAAAATCCGTTGCGTGGTTTAGGAAGAGAAGGCGGATGAAGATACACTATAAAAAAATTAGGACAGACAGGAAAAAATAGCGATTTTACTTTTTACTTTGTAAAGATAAGCGTCCGCGTGATATGTGTATTTTATGGGATAATGAGTATTCTTTGTTTTAATCTAGGACATAATCTATCTGTCCGCCAAAATTCATCTAAATCCGGCTAGCCATTAAGAGAAGTGTGAACCCAGCGCTCTCCATACAAACGGCGATAACGTTTTCCATGACTTTTTTGTATGTTGTCACTATGCTCTAGATCTAGGATTGTATGTTTTGATTTTGTTAATATTCTTAATAGTTTCAAAAATATTGACGCTTTTAGGTTTTGTATGAAACTCCTAAAATGCAAATATTGTCAAATCTGTGTTGAATATTAAAAAAATCAAAACATACAAACCTGGTTCCAAGGCATAATGACAACACACCCAAAAATCATTGCCACAGGTTAAGTTTTAGAGGATGGAAAACGTCATCGTCGTTTGTATGGGGAGCGCTTTTTCGCGCTAGGTTCACACTCATCTTAATGCGTGGTGGGGGAACAAACATCCGAGCATCATTACTTTCACTATAACATTAATAGGATCATAGTAGGAAGTAGGATTTACAAAAACACACAAAAAAAATTAGAACTCTATTGTGTTCTTAATAACTTGCTTTATTAAGTAAATAGCGTCATAAACCATAACCCGCATTGTTAGTGGAGAGATGCTTTCATTGTCTCTGGCCGTGAAAACTATGGTCATGGGAATTGTGGCTCAACAACAGTTTAATAGTACATTTTGCACCTGTTTTTGTTCTTAATTGGTTGTTATACCCATACTAGGCGTGCTTCTATTTTGCGCAGTTTTCAAGTGGTTTGTTAAGTCTTGTCTTGTATGGTTAGTTTTATTAAGTGACTAGCTGACCCGGCGAACTTCGTACCGCCTAATTATTGGAGGCATATTTGCTCACCGTTTAGACCTACCCTGGACTACGACAAACATTTTAAAACCAAAATCAGCTCAATCGGCCCAGCCGTTCTCGAGTTTTAATCAGACTAACGAACAACAATTCATTTTTATTTATACAGATTACTTAAGGTTGATATTTTGTTGGCACCCGTAGTTTAATGTTTGCGTATGTTTATGTATGTTTGCGTGTATGTGAAGGTTATCTAGAAGAGATCGCTGCTTGGTGAAAAGACCGCCTGATGAATATCTTGTAAATTTTTGTTTGTATTTTGTTTACATCTGCGAATCAATGTATTGATTTGAGCAAAAAACATGTATTTTAAAGTGGTATTTCGACTTGGCATTGGCCATTGTTACTTCTTTACGCACTTTACATGTTTTTGCCAAAGTCTATGAAATAACTGTTTTAGTTTTGAGTCATACATAATGCATGCATGACATAAGTGTTAGGTTTTTGCGCTCACTCTGTTCAGGCCATTTGAAAGCGCCATATCATAATGTTTTTTGTTTCCTAATCTCTAATGTAATTTGAATAAATTACGAATGTAATGTGCAATTAACATTATTATTATCTTAGCATTTTTAGCAACAAAATATTTTTACATGATTTCATCATACTATCTGTGGATGGGTTTTTATGAGCGTTTTAACCGAATTTTAAGATAGACAGACAATCAATGCTAAAGATGTTTTACAAACATGATCGGACACAACAAATATTTGTCTTCAGTATTAAAATAAAAAACGACAAAAAAATGTGTTAGCGCATTATATATTTTTAGCTTTGCTACTCTTTTGACTTTTGACCTTATTATCTTCTGTGTCAATGCTCTTTCATTTAATTAGGTTTTCTTAAAAAACTCCATTGGTTTTAAAGAGGGCATAATATTTTTATAGAAGATAAATTCTAAACGGAAACAAAATCTATGGAATTTAAATCAAATGCGTAAACATCGAGCGAGACAAATTAATAATTTAACTAAGGACTAATGAGACTAACAGAGATGCCACCAGCTAGTCCTAGATGACATTTATCTCTATGTATGTGCGTCTTTTCCTATGGCACTACGCAGCCATAGGTTGGAATAACTTAAACTTGGGCGGTCGTCTTAAGCCAATGCAGCATAAGTTACTATTTAAGCTTTCCGGCTACTAGGCCGGAGCTTACCATGACCGTAACCGGCCCGGCACAGACACGGGCACAAAAGTAGCCGCCTGCACTCATCGGCTCACTCGCGTTTAAATTGTTTTAAACTTTCGCGATTTTCACACATATTTATAACGTTATCGGATCGGTGTCTACTCGTGACCACGGCCATTGAAACATGGCCGAAACGTCGAGGTAAATCAACAATTTATTTTTATCGCGCTAAAGTCACTCGCGTTTGTACGCCGTCGAATCGCATGGTACACGTTCTGACGTCCGCAGTAATTTATGTTCTACAGTTTCTTCAGTAAGGTGTACAGACGCGGGCCGCCGCCTGCAATCACTGATCTGGCAAAGTCCCGTGTCTAGACAGGGTGTCCACATTCTGGAAAGCTCAAGGAGTCAGTTAAAGTTAGTAAAATCGAGGGGATCACCTTGAAAGTCAGGGAAAACTGAAACTTACTGTTAGCTCCACACACTTTCCCAATCTTCGCTCATTAAAGTTCAGTTTTCTATAAAAAATAATAAGTTTTTCGTTTTCTCGCGTACTGTACCTACTTATTGTTTGGTTTGCGTGAAACATCACGTAAAGAATCACAATTACAGTAACCTTGTTTTTGTAAAAATAAGGAAAATTTGCTTAAATATAGATATGGTTGGTCAGGGAAATTAGGCAAAGTGGTCAGGGATAAGTCAAAGCATTTCTTTTTTAGAATTTGCTGTGGATAGGTACTCTGTTGGGCCTGCATGTTGCGCGCCGTGTTATTTAAAATTATCTGAACTCTACTCAAATACGTTCATCATCATCATCTCAGCCACAAGAAGTCCACTGTTCAACATAGGCCTCCTCTAAGGATTTCCAAAGTGACCTGTTGGAAGCGGCATGTAACGCTATTACGAGACCATCTTGTGGCTGGTCGTCCTACGCTGCGCTTGCCAATACGCGGCCGCCATTCAAGAAAAAATACGTCCAGGCGTGTTTAAGTCTTCCTTTATTCTTTATTAATTGCATCCATAAAATAATAAAGTTTACATGCTAGAACATGGACCCTGTTAGGGTATCGCAATGTATTACAGTTACTTAAAATCTAATTCTAGACTTTATTATTTCAATTACAACTATTATAACGCCTATGTATGAGTTTGAGTGTGTGTATGTGTTAGTCTATGCGTGTTTGTGTGATTGACCGCCTTGCTCACTCCGATATTTTTGATGCCATCTGTACAAGATCGTGTCCTTCACATAATGCGTTTTTTTTATGATCGCTTGAAAGTGGGTCAGTTTATCTGAGGAGTACCAAATGTACTCTACCTGCTTCATGCAGATCGGTTCAGGCACGATAAAATCGCAATCGATATGCTCATCGAACGAGAACAATGACTTACTTTAGGTACATATGTGCAAATCGATGTAGGCTGAAGTCGATACAAAAACAGGTCTGTGCCCAGAACGCCTAAAACGATAATAAATGGTTACCTATACAACCAACCATAGAGACTAACCCTCTTATGCTCTATGGGAGGGGATGAGGCAGCGTGACCATAGGATCGTTGAGATTTGGGAGGTATGACAAGTGGTCACGTGGCAAAGAGCCCTGTGGCAGATCCCTGCCTCCACGCATTTCCTCACAGCATATTCGTACTAATTCGGAAACGAAATTTGCCAAAACAGCCTCCAATTGTAAAAAGTACATGATTGTCAGTTACTTTGCGGGGGTCCATATCAACAAACTGCAACAAAATACCCTGCTACTCCGAGAAACGAGTGCTGTACACGTGCTAAACAGCTGCGTCTCTATGTCATGTATATTTTTCATGCAAAAACCCACCCTCTTCCTCTTCCACACGCAACGACATATACCACCCCAACTCAACTATAAACCACAACCACTAAACACTAGAACTACACGATCTACGCGCGTTTCGCCTCTATACGAGGCATCATCCAGATCAATTAGTATGACCGTTTGCTACTTGAACGAATTCTGTGTGATATATGTCGTGTGAAAGCGGAGGAAAATGGGCCTTTGCTTGAAAAATATATATGAACAGTTTTGCACATGCACAGCACTGGCATCGCGGAGTAGCAAAGTGGTTCGTTCCAGTTTGTTTTAGGTCCACTCGAAACTCAAGTTCTAACCTTGCCGGCGTCTTTACAGGTGGACGGCAAAACCATAAAGGCCCAGATATGGGACACGGCGGGCCAGGAGCGGTACCGCGCGATCACGTCCGCTTACTACCGCGGCGCGGTCGGCGCGCTGCTCGTCTACGACATCGCCAAGCATCTCTCCTACGAGAACGTGGAGCGGTGGCTGCGCGAGCTGCGCGACCACGCCGACCAGAACATACTGATAATGCTGGTCGGCAACAAAAGCGATCTGAGGCATCTCAGGTGAGTTGTTGATGACCAGGCCCGCTGCAAGCAAGGCGTGTACCGCATGCGGGCGGCACGTCCAGTGGGGAGGCAATTCTTTTCTTTTATCACCCCCTTATGAGACAACAATTAAACATCCTTTCTGACAAGCTCAGCGAGGGTAGTATACATCTACACTAATATAATAAAGAGGTAAACTTTGTGTGTAGGTATGTAGGGGGTAATCTCTGGAACTACTGAACCGATTTCAAAAATTCTTTCACAGATAGAAAGCTACACTATTCCTGACGGACATAGGCTACTAATTTTACGTGAACGAAGTCGCGCGCGTCCGCTAGTCGTAGATAAACAGGGGCGGCATAATCGGTATTGCACACGGGCGTTCAAATAGCTAGCGGCGGGCCTGTTTATGACGTATGAGTATAGTCAGGTATAAGAATGGGCGCTTCTTCATTGACCGACGCCGGCACCGACATCAGTGGGCGCAGAATTCTATGAAATCGTACTGCACCCTGTTGCAATGGCACGGCCAACCGCCGGCATGTCGTCGGCGGCAAGTCTTCCACTGGTGCCGTGCCGACATCTTTTGTATGTGTTGTGTACAGTAGGGGAAATATATTCACGTACCACCTTAGAACCGTATCGCAATGACGCGACGCGTCAAACGCCAGGCTATGTCATAGGTACAAATGTCATGCGTATATGTCTCTTTAACTAGGTTCTACGGTGGTACGTGTTTCAATTTCCTTGACTGTACACACGCAAGCTTCCATGTCAGCGTGCAAGTTAGACTAGACTGGACTGGAAAAGCTATCGTGTCGAAGCATTTCGTCGTTCAAATGAAGAGTTAAGCTACCAGTGTTGTCTCTTAGTGACGTCGGTGCAGACGCCGTTGTCGTGTCGCTTTGGCCAAATGGAAAAACTCCCAAGTATGAGAACGTCAAACGGTGGCATACGACAAGGACCTCTGATAACTTAACTAAACCTAAAACATTTTAAAAACGGAAAACATTTTCTATGCAACTAGAGAACATCTCTATGGATTTTCTCTAGTTGTCTTTGGAAGAGACCTACGTCTCTTCCGAAGACTCCCACACCAAACGGCCTTCTAAGTCCACAAATATAGCTGAAAATAAAATTATCACTTACCACCTGGCTTTCTAACGATTATGTTGATTTCCAGGTCGATCCCAACAGAGGAGGCGAAGGCGTTCGCGGAAAAGAACGGGCTTAGTTTTATTGAGACGTCCGCTCTCGACTCCACCAACGTGGAGCCGGCATTCCAGAACATTTTAACTGGTAAGCTTTTAGTTGTACGACATCTATTTGTCGGGAGCAATCCGTCCACGATAAGGATTATCTTATGTTAAAAGGAAAGAATTTCAACGGTTTATATCGCGTACATTGTAACGAATTTAATTCCCGACGTTACAAACAAGAGTTTATTATGATTATGCGTGACATTTTTAATAGTACAGATAAACATATTAAAAAATTTAACATTAGTACAAGGCCGGCCAATAAATTTTTCAAGTGGGCTTTTTTTTTTATGTTGTGCGGCGTCGGACCACAAATTTATAAAGAAGTAAATGAAAAAAAATAGGAGACAGAGTCGCGGACAGTCGGGCTTGGCGGACAAATTCAAATGTCTTGGCGGGCCAGGATTTGGCCAGCTTAGTAATAGTAGATTTTACTAAAAGTTTAGACCAAAGTGAAGAACCAATATGCTGTGGTATTAGCTGATGCAAACTGCGCAGACAGCAAAGTGTACCTTCGCGCTCATTCGCCAATATGCACTGTTCCGCACATTATTGCCCGCTGTATCGCCAGGCACAAGGCTGTGCATCGTTTTTTCAATTCATGAAATAGCGACTCTTTTACCAAAGTTTTTAAATTTCGATAACAGATTTTTTTTGTCAACAAGCCAATTGTGTGTCATTCCAGAAATCTACAGGATCGTGTCCCAGAAGCAGATGCGCGACCCGCCCGAGGGCGACGTGATCCGCGCCGACGCCGAGCCGGCCGACGTGCACGCCTCGCCCGACAGCGTGCGCCGCCAGTGCTGCCAGTAGACAGGTAGCCGTCCCCACCGCCAGTGCTGCCAGGAGACAGGTAGCCTCCCCGCCGCCAGTGCTGCCAGTAGACAGGTAGCCGTCCCCACCGCCAGTGCTGCCAGGAGACAGGTAGCCTCCCCGCCGCCAGTGCTGCCAGTAGACAGGTAGCCGTCCCCACCGCCAGTGCTGCCAGGAGACAGGTAGCCTCCCCGCCGCCAGTGCTGCCAGTAGACAGGTAGCCGTCCCCACCGCCAGTGCTGCCAGGAGACAGGTAGCCTCCCCGCCGCCAGTGCTGCCAGTAGACAGGTAGCCGTCCCCACCGCCAGTGCTGCCAGGAGACAGGTAGCCACCCCGCCGCCAGTGCTGCCAGAAGACAGGTAGCCGTCCCCACCGCCAGTGCTGCCAGGAGACAGGTAGCCTCCCCGCCGCCAGTGCTGCCAGTAGACAGGTAGCCGTCCCCACCGCCAGTGCTGCCAGGAGACAGGTAGCCTCCCCGCCGCCAGTGCTGCCAGAAGACAGGTAGCCGTCCCCACCGCCAGTGCTGCCAGGAGACAGGTAGCCTCCCCGCCGCCAGTGCTGCCAGTAGACAGGTAGCCGTCCCCACCGCCAGTGCTGCCAGGAGACAGGTAGCCTCCCCGCCGCCAGTGCTGCCAGTAGACAGGTAGCCGTCCCCACCGCCAGTGCTGCCAGGAGACAGGTAGCCTCCCCGCCGCCAGTGCTGCCAGAAGACAGGTAGCCGTCCCCACCGCCAGTGCTGCCAGGAGACAGGTAGCCTCCCCGCCGCCAGTGCTGCCAGTAGACAGGTAGCCGTCCCCACCGCCAGTGCTGCCAGGAGACAGGTAGCCTCCCCGCCGCCAGTGCTGCCAGAAGACAGGTAGCCGTCCCCACCGCCAGTGCTGCCAGGAGACAGGTAGCCTCCCCGCCGCCAGTGCTGCCAGTAGACAGGTAGCCGTCCCCACCGCCAGTGCTGCCAGGAGACAGGTAGCCTCCCCGCCGCCAGTGCTGCCAGTAGACAGGTAGCCGTCCCCACCGCCAGTGCTGCCAGGAGACAGGTAGCCTCCCCGCCGCCAGTGCTGCCAGTAGACAGGTAGGCCACCCCCATCCTGGGCGTAGCATTGGCGTTTCGTTGCCACGAACAATGATTTTGCTGAATACCGAATATTAAGCTAGGCTTTCGGTCGAATACACTGGTGATTCTGCTAAAGTTGCCACGAACAGTGATTTTGCCGAATACCGAATATTGGGCTAAGATCTCGGCCGAATACACTGGTGTTTCGACTGGAGATGCCACGAATAGTGATTTTTACCGAGTTCCGAACATTGTCAAAAGAATCACCAAAATCGCCTCACGTAATTAGTAAACGTACGTCCTTGCTGTTTGCAGTACGAAAGGGCCGGCTCGATCGGAGTAATAATAAATACCACACTCTAAAATTATATCGGCGTAAAACAGTTGCTTGCCAAATGCTACTGCGTTTCGTACGGTGAGTGAGAGATCTGGACGCCCAAGGTGGGTTCCAGAATCAGGCAACGGATCAGCCATTCGCACGGGTTCGCCGGTTCACATTGGCATCCTTGCCACCCAAATATAATAAAATTCGTTTCTATTTCAGAAAGTCCAGTCAATATAAGAGCCTGAGAGAAAACGGATGGAGTCATTGAACGCAAACATTACGAATCATTCCCAGACTGTGGTCTAATTTAACACCTTACTAATACGTTGCCCGCCCGACGACATCCACGACATCCCCGACATCCGAAGCCACCGCGGCCACGGCTCACGGCGCGCGGCCACAGTGCAGCACTTATGTTGACGGCAGTGCGAGTCTAGCGGGCGACCCAACAGCTGTTAAGAGTGGCGCATGTAGATAGCTTTGTATAATTATCGGTATTTAGTGTCCGAACGAATAAAATAATATTATTGTTACGCGAAAATTCAATGAACTAGACAAGCTTCAGTTCTAGAACGCACCGAGCAAGTTGGCGCTCTTAACCAGTGTGATTTATCAATGGATTTTAACGTTCTTATTTGGGTGGAACGGCGTTTTTCTTTCGACTTTAGTTGATAATTCATGTTATATCTATTTATTTAGTAAATTAATAATGATAGCTATCCCAACCTGTTTGAGTTGGCGGCACGCCACTAGGTGTATCGACATTACCTTCTAAAATTATAAACTGAGCAATAAATTCCGCTGGAAGAACGAATACTTAAAAAGGGTTAACTGTTAAACTAGCACACAAATAAATAGCTTGATATTTAAAAGTACGTCTTATTGTTTTTGTATTACACTAGCGGTAGTTTCGTATAAGTAACGAGATAGCTTTTTTAAAGGGACATTTTTGTTTACTGATATTACGTGCCTTCGGTGGACACGGCAGGTCGTGTACATTTTTTATTAAAGCTTTTAATTGTTTTGCCCCTGTGCTGGGCGTCAGTGTCAGGGAAGGCGCCGCTCGGCCGGCGCCCCGTGCCATATGCCGGCCGCCGGCGCGACGCCTACCGCTCGGGCTCCCGTTCCGCCATTCCGCGGCTCCGAATCATTTTCGAGACAGGACGCGGTGTTCGTTGTATCTAAGAAATATATAATTGTATTATGGTCTTACATATGCATGGTTATTTTTTTAGTGCCTATCTGTAATTACTTTATTAAAGACAAAGATAATAAAATATAATGTAAATTTGTTGGTGTTTGAATTCGGAATCTACCTACTTATAGTCCAATATTTTATACTCTTTTTGACAGTTCCTACTTACCTGCGCCATGCGTCAAACGCGTTTCGAGATAGACAACGGCTTACGGCTGCGTAGGAAGTAAGGAAGTGACGACACCTGTCAAAGAGATAATAAATCATTACAGAAGTATATATGTAAGACCCATCATTTGACACATGACAACACCCATATAACGTAAATGTGCATTATCCATTGAAATTATAAATAAAATATACAACAGCTTTTGAGCTTCACAGATACCTAAAAGCTATGTATATGCTCTTTTAAGGTGCAACTAAGTGGTTATTACATTTATTTATATCGTAAAAATAAAGTATTTCATACTAAAAACTCAACACGTAAACAGTTACATATTAAGTATTTTTTTTCTTAAACTTAGTGTAGTGACCAAGTTCTTCGTTTCGATTCAAATGAAATTTTCGTAAATTTGTTGAAATCGATTAATTTATTACAAAATCAAAAAGATATCAAATCATTAAATCAAACATTAAAATGAACCAAAAAAATCCCTATGGCTAAGAACGTGCCCTTTTTAACCGACTTCAAAAAAAAGGAGGAATATGCTTCGCGATTACTCGAAAACGGCTGGACCGATTTGAAAAATTCTTGTTTTGGTTGAAAGGGTATATTCCAAGTTGGTTCCATTGTCATCAGGTCACGATCTGGTGGTGGGATCCTGGAGAAATCGAGGGAAATCTTTAAAAAATGCACACCTGTAGCGATTTGGATATTTTTTTATAGTAACTTGTACTTTTGTTCTCGGAAAACTGGAACTGATAGTGAATACAGACGGCCTCTGAAACTACTCAATAATAAGTAGGTATTTCACGGGTGGCGATACGCGCGGCTATTTTAATATAGTTGCTAAGCAATTTATGCTAATTGCAATGCATTTGGTCAAGTGAGGCTGATGGTGAAGAGGTGCAATTTTTGAATCTCATCAGTTGACTAAAGCTCACAAAAATGGCCGAATCTCTATGGGAAACGGCAGCTTTAGCCACCCGGTGAGATTCAAAAATCGCACTCCAGGAGAACTCCTCAAGAATTAACATCCCTGCATTGGGAAAAGCAATATTTTGTAAAGGGTGATGAGCAATTGACATAACCGTGTAACTTAGATAAACAACCAGACTCACTAAAAAGAGAGAAATGGCTTTATTCATCGAATTTTGAATTTTCAAAGCATAGATTTTTGAACGAAACATTATCAGATTATGGTACCAGTCCGGGCGGAACCTGCACGAAGTTCTATTAAGCCTAAGCCTAAGCCTTAACTCAGATAAAAATATATTTTTAAATCGTCACTATAATCGATTGCAATAATCTGCTACCCTTAGTAATCGGTAGATACGTTAATCGCCACGCCTTAGCCTCATCACTATAAACATCAATGGACAAGTCTCAAATATTGGGTCTTACATATATTCTTCTATAGAAAGATTATAATCAGAATATTACCATACCACTAAAATTTAAAACGGACGGCCGAGGCTGATAACTTGAGCACGTCACGTATAAAATGTTTAAATACTACAACTACAACGATATCTATACTCGAAAGTTTTAGATCCGTTCATACCCTGGGATACCACCTAAATGACATCCGTGCCGCGTCACTGCCCCCGTGGTATCAGCGAGGCCAAATATCTCAAACACTCTAAACACATAACCAAGGAGCACATAACCCTCGCTTTATTAATTCGATAGAACCTAGTTCTGAGGCATAATGACAACATATCAAAAAGTCATTGCCATAGGTTAAGGTTTCGAGGGTGGAAAACGTTATCGCCGTTTGTAAGGGGAGCGCTTTTTGGGGCTGGGTTCACTCGCACTCCTCTTAATAGCACTAAGCTTGTAGGTGTTCGATAAATGATATGAAAGGCACTATGTCTAATACAGCCATTCATTACTTATTTTGCAATTCCCAAATGGCTTACACTAACCAATTTGAGTCATTAACCCAAAAACATCGATGACGCTGTGACCGAATCATAGAGTACCTCCACCGAATTGATGCTATTTGGGGTGGGGCTATCTAGCTAAGAGAGCAGGGATAGCGAACCCTTTTCCAAAGTTAAGTAGGTAATTTGTCGCATGCCAAAAGTTCAGCATGCCTGATCAAGAAAATTGAACATCAGCAGTTATATCAGTGGTTAAATAATCACTAACTGATTAATTGTTTCTGGTGTTGTCACTGCATTTGTGATAATGATGACCAACTCTTGCTAATACCACGGCGCAGAAACTTGTGTTTGTATGTTCTGTCAGTATCTTCACTCGTTCCCTTAAAAATAGAAGTCATTTTCATGTAACGGTCGATACGCCTGTGATAATATTTTAGCTATTTCAATGACAGTATCAGTTTATTTTTGTCCACACACGTATTGTAGGAGTATTAAATACACAAATATATTTTGTAAATTAATAAGACTAAAATAAACAAAAAAATTGAATGTATATAGATGAAGCCTTTACATATAAATTGATACTCTACTTGACCTAAGAGCCTCGCTTTGAAATTTTGACTCTCCACCACTTCTCTGCCCATTTTTAAAAGAAACTATTTTTTATTGTTCATTGCTCGCATACAAATAGTACGGTCGGCCTCAGAAGTAGCTGAACATTTTAGTACCTAGTCACTGTCAGTAATGTGACAAATTCGAGCAGATCTCATTTAATATGTTACTACGACAAGGTTCTTAAGTGTTAAGCTACTTCTGAAGCTGAATGTACAGGTAAGATGGAATATTACAATAGGAGGAGCTTACAGGCTACCAGCGTAGGGTGATGCAATAATTAAAATCTAGAATGAAGGCCTATTAATATGATTACATGCGTATTACCAACATTCATTACAATTACGAAATCACACATTACATTTCCAATTAGTTTGAAGAAATGTTATTAACTACTTTTTTACATATTAGAGGTGGTCAACAAGCAAATTGGCTACGTGATGGTAAGCAATTACCGCCGCTTACGGACACCAGCCCCTCTAGCACACTAGCGTTAATCGCTGACATAAAGCATTCCTCCCTTTCGCACACGCCCACTGGTTAGAACGGGATAAATGCTTTATGTCATCGATAAAAGCTAGCGTGCTAGGCCCCCTTCAATATCAGAAGAATCACATACGCACTGCCGGCCCTTAAAAAACGAATTAGCTCATTTCTTAAGGGACCTAACGTCAGATTTATTGGGAAATATTTAAATTAATAAGTAAAATACGGCATTAGTAGTTAATTTAACGAGTAATATTAGATTGGTGATTATAAACAGAGCAATATTAGATATCAACACAAGTTTTAGTCGAGGACCGAGCAAACGAGCCTCTGAGTCTGTATTTTCTGCACTATAAGCTTGATTTTGCTTTGGCAATAGGACCTTTAGGGGAGAAATTGGTAAATAAGTAGTTCACCTAGCACGGAAGACAAGCACACGCTGCGGTGCTCCTTCAAAACCCCTACAAACCTCCCCCCCTTCCCCCTCTTACTTACCCTCTTTCTTTCATAAGTACTTGTGCAATTGCCATAATAGATTACTTTCTCACTTGCGTATTCAGAACAGACTCTCTACCAGGGTCCCATTTAGCTACCGCCGTATCAGCCGTATCAATGACACGCCCCCCCCCCCCCCCCCCGAGCTACTGGGGCCGGGGGCTTTGATATGCGTCAGCAAAAATTAGTAAAATGTAGACTCAAGGGTTAGTAGATAAACTGTCTTTTCCATAAAATAAACAAATAAATGTAGTAACGTTTTTATCGTTTATTTATTTGCTATTATCACGGGGTCACACACGGCTCAATAGAGTACCTATATAAATGTACTCGTGAGAATCTACTCGTGACCACGGTCATTGAAACATGGCCGAAACGTCGAGGTAAACCAACAATATATTTTTACCGCGCTAAAGTCCCGATAACGTTATACCTAAATATGTGTGAAAATCGCGAAAGTTTAAAACAATTTATATAAGTGTGCTCGTCACATTCTACAAAAACATTAGTCAATTATTACACGTAAAACAATAGTTTGGTAACTATCCCACCAAATTAATAACCTTTTGTGATGATAAAATCTAATATTACAAAGTAAAGATACTGTTTAAATAAAATAAAATATCTTATACCCACCCTCGACGACCCAGATAAAGTAACCCGTTTTATCTCGATTAACTGTCAAAATGACGTTAGGTCTATCACCGAATGTGGCCGGTCATGTTAGGCAAGAGGATAAGTTAACCCTAACACCTGTCAAAAGAGTGCTAAGTACTGTGACACGTGCGGTCATGTTAGCTACCGGGGATAAGACTAGTTTATCCCCGATGGGAGTGTCAAAAACAGATAAAGTGGCTGTCATGTCATGTCATGCAGGCGTTACTTTGCGGAGGTCCATTTCAACAAACTGGAATAAATTAACTTGCTACCACTGACCTATAAGTAATGGACTTCTAGTCAGTGTTTAAAAAATGGCCTTATCGAAAGAGGAGTAAAAAGAGGAGTAATTCGCCCCTTTAGAATTAAAGCGACTCAATTCTGAATATGACATTTCCCAAAATTAAACCCTATGTCTTTTAAATAAGGTGAAATTTTAGGACGTGTGTTATTCAGAAATGAGTCGCTTTAATTCTAAAGGTGCGAATTGTGCTGTCAGTTTCCGTGTGACGGCGCTTCTGTCAAAATGCCATACTGCACTGTGAAAACATGTAAAAATTACAGTAGCAAAGCCAAAAGAAAGGATGGAATATCGTATTTTCAGTAACTAATCTATTGTGTTATAATTCAGAAGTAATTAATTGCTCAGTCTTTCATTTATATTCGGATTAAGTTACCATATCAATGATTGAAAGATTCAGAACAAAGAAACTATAGAGCCGCTTGGATGTTAATTTTATATTCATGCAAATTCTTATTAAATGCCTGATTTTGCTGTTTTCCATATACTCCAAATCACGTTTAGTAGAAAATTAGGAATGTTAAAATTAGAAATCAAGAATTTTACCTACCTAATTTTACCTAGGTCAACCAATTTTTTTTGCTTTCATTTTGAAAAATATTCGGAAAATATAACAGAGTCAGTCACAGGTATCTGAGCCCATGAGCCTCAGCGTATTTTTCAGACTTGTGATGCAGTCTCTCCATGCTATGAAGAAACTTAGCAAAACCATGTTTTATCTCCATAACTGACAATGTTAACTAAAATGGTGGTGAACCGTAAAAAAAAAGTTTGGTCATCCAAAACAAAAGCTATCCAGCTACCAAATTTCGAGTCAGTAGGTGGGTAGTCATTTATTCATTCTTTCATTTCAATGGTATTTGTGGTGGTTTTTTAATTAGTTTTATGCTTCAAAGTACATTTAATTGTCATTTTTTTATTAATAAAATTAAAACTAATAATAGTTTCTACAAGTATCTAAAATTAAAATATTTAATTGTTGAATTAGGAGAACTGCGACTCTATTAGTCTCTTTTCATTGTGACAAGAGAACCGCCATTTCAATGCCAATGTTTTTTTTTATAAGTTCAAGCTGCCAGACATATTTTTAGAAATGCAATAATAAAAAACCTATTTGCGACAAAACTTTATAAATGATAATTGTATACCATTTTATACAGTATGGCGTCGTAGTAAGGTTGAAATTAAAGAAAATATAAAAAGTCAATTAAGAGTGTACATTTTGAACATTGGCGTCAACCTATTCTCATTTGTCGGGCCGTTTTTCGGCTAACATTTAGTATGACATTGTACATCCATGCATTATAATATCGTTGCTTGCTACTCCTCGAAGTCAGTACCGTGCACGGGCAAGACAGTACGTCTGTACTATATATATTTTTATGCAAAACCCACCCTCCTCCGCTTCCACACGAAACAACATATAAACCACCACCACTAAACGCTAAAAGTACACGATCTAAACGGGTTGATTTTTGCTTGAAAACCATACATATCGCATAAACGCAGCTGTCTTGCACGTGCACGGCACTGGTTTCGCGAAGTAGCAAGGTAAGGTTTCACATTATCTTTCTTCGAAATGTTCTGTTAAATGTAATTTTTGTTGATAACATTATTGTATGTACCTTTTTTGTTTAAATAAATTTATTCTTATTCTTATTCTTATTCTTATTCTATAATTTGTTCCAGTTTGTAGATGAAAGGGGCTCTCGACAAAAATTAAATTTGGATATAGAGGGCAAGCGCGTCTATTATTATTATTTTTTTTAATTTATTCTTGGCCATGGGTGCAAAGCCCTTTAGCCGAGCGCGTCTATTAAGCGCACGCAAGCTACACCACTGATCTAAACTCTACTATTCTAAATTCTATGATCTAAACTTCACACTCCGGTGTAAAGTTACCACGAACAATCATCCAAACGTTTCACCATGTTTTAACTTCACACTTTTGAAAAAAACAAAAGCCGAAAAACAATTGACGGCGGCCTCTTTAGCTCGGGAACCCGTTGGCTCCGTTGGCTGCGTAGCTCATTGTAACGCGCCGTCATGGTGAGCGCCGCCATCCTTGTTCGAGAGGTCAGGTGTCATACGAGAGCCCGAAGACATTGGTCCAGGGAAGGCCGACCTCTTCAGGGTTCCAGTAGACACAATTCAGGGACTTAAAGATGGATATGTCGGAGAATTCGCCATGTAAATTGTAACAGTAATAGTACCATTATTTGTTTTGGCGTTAAGGCACTCGCCGATACTCAAAACAGAGCTGTTATATTTAAACGTATCAGTCGAATGTGCGATGGATAAAACGTCCGCCATCTTGGATTTTGAATTTTGAACTTCCTGTCGGAATTCGGGAGTTCCAACATCGAAATTCGTGTTCAGCGGGTCCGAATTTGTAAAAAACGCATTTGGCCAAATATTACCTAATCTACCCAAAACGTATCTAGAAATGAAATAAAGGTTTTTTTTTTAGTGAAAAGCCTGGTTTTATAAAAGTGACAATATCTCGAAAACTATGACATTTTCATTTAGGTCAAATTTGCCTAATCTGATTGCTTATGAGTTGCTAACAACAGCCCTTGAAGTTTTTGGGTTGGTTTTAGAGACACCTGTAATGCGCTGCGAAGATCAGTTGCAGACTTTATAGTAATTTTTTATCGCTTTTTATAATGACGTCAGCACTAGTAGCATTCTAGCTTATTAGTTAGAGAAGGACATTACACTTATGTCGCAACAAACGCTAACGAGCTAGGGCCTCTTGAGTCCTTTATAATAAACGTAGGTATAATCAACCAATTTGATTCCTAAGCCACTATGGTACCTTGTCCCAATAAATGTCATAACTTTACTCATAATATCCTAGCGATGAGATGACACATTGCGGCAACGTTCCACCGTGGCCTATAAATCAAAGTAGTTGACCATTCATACGGGTCGTACTTTTAAACGGAACTCAAGCTCCATGGGCGTACCCAGGGGGGGCAGGGAGGGGCAGCTGCCCCCCCCCCCCTGGAAATCTCGCAGAACATGTATGAACTCGCCTAATTACTAATCAAAGTGTAAACGGGGCCTTATGCTCTAACTTTTAAAGAAACCGCACAGTTGGCACTGGCAAAATGCACGGTCCAATTGCCAAAATACCGCGCGCGACGACGATGGCGGACGAAGATAACCAAATCTAGCATCTGATTTGCCCCCCCCCCCCCCCTCCCTAGGCCAGAAACTGGGTACGCCGATGTCAAGCTCCGTCCGATACTACGTAAGTTACATAGTAACATAGTATAGAACTGGAGCTTGAGTTCGGATTAAAACTACGGCCCTAAGTATACATTCGTAGTACAATTTGTGCCATGACTAATGACTCAATGAGTTTTTCTATTATCCATTATCGATTGGTTTCCGTGCAGTTCCGTGCATCAAGGTTGTTGTGTTCTGTCTGTTGTCAGTCACTGCCTCGCGGCCCGCGGCCCGCGGCGCTTTCCGTTTGCAGGTCGATTGAAATGTTTTGAATGAGTACCTGTTAATGCCCGCCTTCCACTGCGAGCGAGACGGGCTCCGAGCGGAGTCCATTTAACTCGTAATGGCGAACTGTATAGAAGCTCACTCTCATTCAGTGGAAGCGCTTCTATGCAGTTCGCCATTGAGAGTTAAGAGGAAACACAAGGGCTGTTTTTCCATACAAACGTCGTCCCCTGTTTCCTCTCTGGATAATGCCAGTAGAGCAATTTTTTTTTTGCAAAAAATCGTTGGCCACTGTTATGCATGTCCCTATGTTTTCCTTTTTTTCATAAATTAATTATTAAAACAGATATGAACATTCAAAAACCTAAAAAATTGGCCAGATTTTCGGCTGCGTTCATACATTCAGAAAACAAATTTAACTAGATTATATATAAAAAGAAAAACATAGGAACACTGCCAAAGCCTTTCTTTAATTTTTAATGAAAAAAGTAGTTAAATCGGATAAGTATTGGAGAAGGAATCAGGGGTCTACGAATCGTTGATTTTGTGTACTTTAAATAGGTATTTTCAGTCCAAGCTGCAGCTGTCTCTATTGCACTCTGCGGGGGGAGGCTTGATAGATGGAGGCAGCAATAGATTTTACAAATACCTATTTTTCAATTCTCTAGGCCTTGGTGTTTCCTCTTGAACGGACACCGTACGGAGCCCGTTCCGCTCGCTGTGGAAGGCGGGCATAAGTCTTAGTCGGAATGCTTTTAATCGATTTCGATTAATCTTTATCTTTACATGGCATACTCGTAAAACAAACTCGCTATTCGTTCCTGCCTCTCCTCATATCTTACTCCTTCTAAACCACTCAACGGATTTTGATCCGGATTTCACTGTTATAATAGAGAATTTATCACAGAAGGTTTTTATGTACTTACATCTTAATTGTACCCGGACGCCAGGGTCGTTAAGTAGTATCTAAATAAAACGGTGCAAAGAAATATGTTTAATCATTTCTTTACACACCTACCAGACTCTACAAATATATTTACGTGTTCAAATAATGATTTACATGTCGAATTTAAATTTTAACCATATCACTTGTCAAACAATTCTTTTATTATTCAAATTAAATTGTTCCAATAATGCATAACTGAAAACGTTCAGATATATTGTTGTTAAGTATACTTACTGTTTTCGTAAAACTATGTTTAAATACCTCCCGCCGTCTTGCTCGCTAATCCTGCCCCTAAGCAGCAGTGCTTGTACCGTTGTGCTCCGGCGTGGAGAGCAAGACAGCCGGGGGAATTAGTGGCACAAGAGGTATTCCATCTTAGCCCTCTGGGTTGGTAACGCATCTGCAAAATCTCCGTATAGGCTAAGAAAACATTGACTGAGACCCAGGGTGCACCGGCCCAAGCACCTCTCCCCGGAGGAGTCCGCAGCACTTGGCCACACGAGGAGGAATGCCGACACGCCTCCCCGACTTAGTTTAGTTTAGCTCTGCGAGCGTCCCTTTCTTATGACTCTAGTTTAACAGAGACGCAGGGAGGGATAAACTAAACCTGCGGCCCTAACATGATAGCCCAGGTTTAGTTTAACCCCTCCCTGTGTCTCTGTCTAACTAGTGTCATAAGAAAGGGACGCAGATAGAGATAAACTAAACTTGGCCAGTCGTGTTAGGGCCACTGAGACGGCCATGCTCGGGCCAAGCTCACACTACATACCACGATGTGTCAGCTTAGAGGTAGGAAGCTACCTATGATTTAGCTAGGTACTTATTCTATAGTTATCTCAACGTAAACACAGGAAATAGGTAATGGATAAGTAATACTGATTTGCTGTTTTCCGTTATTGCACATAAATAAAATCAACAATTAATTAAATACGAATTACTTAGGTACCTAAAGTTGTGAAAGGTTAAACCCGACCTACTACTGTTTCAGTAGGTGGGTTAATAACCCTCCCTTCTGCGGCCCTGACATGACAGCCCAGGTTTATTTTAACCCCTCCCTGTGTCTCTGTCTAACTAGTGTCATAAGAAAGGGACGCAGATAGAGATAAATTAACCTTGGCCAGTCATGTTAGGGCCACTGGTAGCAGTCGAATCATCATCATCATCATCTCAGCCACAAGAAGTCCACTGTTGGACATAGGCCTCCTCCATGGATTTCCAAAGTGGCCGGTTGGAAGCAGCATGCAACCAGCGCCTTCCTGCCACCTGTATCAGGTCATCGGACCATCTTGTGGCTGGTCGTCCTACGCTGCGCTTGCCAATACGCGGCCGCCATTCGAGAACTTTCCGACCCCATCGGCCATCAGTTCTCCGTGCTATGTGCCCTGCCCACTGCCACTTCAACTTGCTAATCCGCTGAGCTATGTCGGTTACTTTCGTTCGTCTGCGGATCTCCTCATTTCTGATTCGATCACGCAGAGAAACTCCAAGCATAGCCCTCTCCATAGCTCGTTGCGTGACTTTGAGCTTTCTTATAAGGCCCATAGTAAGCGGCCACGTTTCAGTGCCAATAGAAACAGTCGAAGCAGTCGAATAAAAACTTCGAGCTCTGGCTCTAATGTTATGGCTTGCCCTGGATGGGACCTGTATCACAATTTGTCGGGGGGCCCTTCTACCCGATTGCGGCGAACCCGAAATGGAGGGTAATGATTTTATGGTGCTACAAATCGGGGCCCCTGTCACTCGGAGGCCCCGTCTCGCTAATACGGCGGTAGCTACGCCCCTGTCTGGCTCGCATGTCTCGGTCTTTCGGGATTGACATAGAATCAAGCATTAGTTATTTGTCTTAAGAAAACATCATGGCGCAACCTGCCCACCTGCGATGGAATATGGCACAGATATTTCTTTAAAAAATTTAAGCGATTTTGCTAAGACACGGTTTCATTTAAATAAAAAAAAATACGTATTGTTCCGTAACTAAAACTAAACTAAGTCTCAGGAAAAATTTAGACGAATTAAACAAATTTCTAAATGACACATTCGACTAAACATTTCGCCGACACTTTGGTTGTCCCAAAAGCAGGCAAGTGAATACGGTATTCTAATGACTTTTTTTATTTCCAAAATTGATAGAGTTGGTTAAAAGAAGAAAAACTGTGTTTTTAGTTTTCTTTTACGATCATTATTTTTCGAAATATCACGAGTAATAAAATGACAACGGGCGTGCGTCGCGAAAACGCTCTATCGCTCTGCATACAGCACCAGTGACGTCACTATAGTGATTTTGTATGGAGCCAACACTAAATCTTGTTTATTTTAATACTGTAAGCTTTTAACTAATTACTCACATACAAAAAATTTCTACATTTTTTATTTGGATTCGAATGACAAATTTCGAAACAAAAAAAAGAACTTTTTGTCTTCGTCATCTTTGTAACTTTGTATCACTGTTACTTCTAAAATATTAGGTTTTTTTACCTACTTCTTTGGACATAAGTATGTTTTTAGTAGTCGTCTACAACAATTTTGCACTTTTATGCCATTAGATTTTTGAGTGAAATACCGTATTGTAACATCTCAGAACAATTCTAGTGTGTATGAGATCATTAGAAACTATTGTGTTAATCATGTTCACGTTGCGTTAAAATCAAAAGTGGAGTACCCGCACTGCAGCCGTGTGGGTGGAAAACCAATCTGGTTCAACCAAGCACTTTCACTGATTTTTTTTATGAAATAGAAAAGAAAACAAGCAAGTGGGTTACCTGATGGTAAGTGATCACCACCGCCTATAGACACCCGCAACACCAAAGAGATTACAAAAGCGTTGCCAACGCATAGGGCTAAGATGGAATACCTCTTGTGCCAGTAATTGCACTGATTTTCTGTTTATAGGTCCTAATTGTAAATAGGTAGAAATATTTTTAGAGCTATCAATTATACTGAAGAATTTGTACTACGGGAGGAACACTGAAAAAGCGAAAATAAACGCGTTAAAATTATTGTATTAAATTTATCTCGACGTTTCGGTTCGGCCATAAATACACAAACATACCTAATTGTAGAGTTATTCATACAAAAATGTGACAAAGGTGTTAAATTGTGACACTTGTAAGTTTAAACTTACTGTATTGGATTTAGCATACAATTTAAAAAAAACTTGGGCAACTTTAATACGTGCACACTTATTTGTTGTTGTTGTTTTAAATGTTTTAAATCGAGCTTCTCGAACAATCTGTCAAAACTAAACAACAAAACGATGCGCTTTTGTGCTTTTGATTAATAAATTGCTCGTACTATGGGCATTGTGTGCGAACGGGATAGCGCATTTTCGGCATAAGCTCTGTCCTTGTCACTGTGTTTGGTGTGAGTGCCGAGGAACAACCCGGCGGTATATAAACCGCGCCCGCCTCCCGCCGCGCACTTGGTGCCGGCATCTCGGACTGATCTGTGTGTGAACCTTAAAAAAACAAAGTAAGTTTTAACTTTTTTATTATTATTAAAAAGAAAAAAGGGCTAGGATTTTTTTAGGACGCACAGGTTTTAGAAAGTGGGGTCAAGAAAGGTACTAACTAGGTGCTAAAGTGAACATAAAACAGTGTGGAAAAGACAAAAGTCGTTGTTTATTTGGACCTTAATAACATAATTTTTAAATGTATATAGTTCGGTATTCTTGTAGTCTACTTTTAAATTATTTACGAGCGGTTACCACCCAAGGCTTGCTGTGTCTAGATAATAAAACACGAGTTGAATTTTAATTTTAAATTTAGAACTACTATGAAGTTGGTACCTTATAGTGTAGTGACATGCATGTCGTATTATTTTATCGATTAACGTGCAGCTATTTAATATTCAATTATTATTATTGTCACTATTAGTATAGTTTGTTATTAATAAAATGCAGGAAATTTTAAGAAACAATAAATTACAACGACTTTGAGTATTAGTGTATTGAAAGATACGTAATTATTTATTTGTCTTAGGAGTAAATTTTCAAACGGTTAACCTAACGCAAACCAAAAAATAATTTTTTAAACTCATTTTTACTGTATGACTTAACAAAAATTGACAATACAAAAAACGACTAAACCCACCGTTGATGCACAAACGAAGTTTTATTAACAAGCGTAGTCATCGATTAAATTTCATCAATTCCAACAATGGCATGAAAAGCACTTAAATAAGTGAAAGCAAATTGCTTTATTTAACTTGAACCAGTTCACCCGTTACTTGCTAACCATTAGTTTAGCATTCCAGTTGCTTCCCACGCTTTTATGATTTTAATTCAGTAACTAAGCTAATTAAATTTATTACTTTGAATAGTTTAGTGTAGAAAAATGGAACGGTTCATTAGTAGCAGTTAATAAGAAAATCGACACGAAAACTTTTAATGAGGAAAAATCTAAAATTAAGTTGATGAAATGCACAATTTCATAGGTAACATGATACGCCCAAATAAAACTGTAAAAAAAACAACTGTTTCCAAAACTAAGTGAAATAATTTTAAATTTGTATTAATATTTTTACGGGGTTTTGACTTCATGAAGTCCGTAACACCTACAGTAATTCCTAACCATTAAATAGGTAGAAACGCTCTTAAAACAGATTTTTTTAAATGTCCCAACCCAACTTTATTATTGTTGCGTGATATGGTGCCTTTAAAATAAGTGTAAATATAAGATACATGAATATTTATTAGTGATACAAACCAAGTGGAGCTCCAGAATTCCAACAGATAAGACAAATACGACGAAACTAATTACGCTGGTAAAAACCCGTAGTAATAAAAAAAGAAACGCCGGCCGGCGTTTTGACGTAACCGGTTCTTATTTAATTGGTGTAACGTGAAAACATACGCAATGTTGTATCGACAACACCCGCGACGAAAAAACTAGTATTATTTGCATAATAAATATCGAAATAAATTATTAATGTAGATTGTTATTTATTTATTATTAAATGGACAATTATGGATAAATTATGAATAAAATAAAATAATTATATGTTGACAGCTAAATCCTCTTTCCTCTTTTAATAGTCATATTTTATTCCTTTTCCTCGAAATACGAATTAACATCGAAATAAATAGTTTTTTTTTTCGTAAAAACTACATAAGCGCATTTCAGTAGCAAAATGGAACAGTGCATAGAAAGTTATATCAATTTAATGACGCTGCAATGTCAAAAATACTGTTTGTTGCAAGGTCTACTAGAAACAAAGCGTAACCTTGTATTTACTTAAATACTCTACGGCTTAGAGCGATCACCCAAGCCTACTATTATTATCAAAGATTAATTAATGCAGTCGTGATAAATTCGCAAAACGCGATATTAGAGCGATGCTGTCACTGGCCTTGGCGAACCCCCGATGATTTGTCGCAGCGATACACAAGAATGATTATACTGCTGCATTGCTGGAAAAACTTATGGCGTATCATATCTCCCTTAAATACAACATGTTATGTAGCCATCTAACTCATGTGCTATAATTTTACTAAGAGAGACATCACGTATAACTTTAATCAAACTTTATAAATTATAACGTGTTCAAATTATCTGCCTGCCACAGACGTCGCCGGTCGAAATATTATCCATTGTGTTGCTCCAAGGTCATGGCTATTAAATTGTTACCACTCCTCGTATTTGATGTAGGTATATATCCACTAAAGTTGTGTACTTGCATAGTGCAAAATGTTAAAAAAAAAAACAAATGAAGTGAAAGCAAGAGTTTTAAATACCTTGTTACTTTTCGTTTAATTTACCATTTTAATTCAAAAGTTGTACAATTTCTAAGAACGGCTTTAAAAAACTTTCATTATGTCTCTGTTATATTACATTTTAAAATTGTTCGTTATTTTCCTGTGACAATCGAGACAAAAATAATGTAACCGTCAAGTACCACAAAAATCAGACGTAGGTAAAAAATGTAAATAATTAATTGAAAAAAATAAGCAAGAAGAAGTAATAAGAACCAAAAGTTCTATCTTTTTATAGACAAATCATATTTTTTAGATTATAGCGTATAATTTCAAAATGAATCTCCTTACGATCTGTTATTGAGAAGTTCATCTTATAATACAGTCGACCTTATCTCAAGGTTACGCCAAAGTGGCGCTGGCAATTATTCGATAGCAAAAAATAGTTTACTAACAAAATAATTTACTAGCTACAAGAAAAATAAAAACATGAAATACGTTATAACTCCTTTACAGGGATATGCTCGCGTTTGTACTATTTTATTTTAATTGTAATATTATGTACCGTGTTTTATGTACAATAAAGTGTTTACTTACTTACTTACTTATACAGGTTCAAGGCCCTAATTTTTCTTTGTGTTGTCATTACAATTTTAATTTAATAACTATACCAGGTTTTGATGTTTCCTTATTTCAATGTCAATGGCATTTGTGTTAATAAATGTTATGCTGGAATAGAAGTCACAGATATAACGTTCGTAATTGGTCACTTTAGCGAAGTTTAGTTTATAAATTCAGTCCATAATTATCTAGAATGTTATAAAATACAAAAATAACAAGTGGCATGAATTTATATTGAGATTATCGAAAAGTAGAATAAAATTAAATAAATAATAGTAATTATCATATTATTTGTATTAATTATTATAGTAATTTAATTAATCTTGTTAGAGACTGGCTGGCCTTCGGAACATGATCCGTAGAATAAGCGAGAGATTTTAAATATGAGGTTGGCTATCCCCGTAGTATTAAAAAGACATAAACAACCTTTATATTTTAGAGACACAAATGCAAAATACTAGTCACTTAATCATTAAATCTCCAAATCTACAAAACCCACAAATCTGAAATTTTGCATGTTCTTAGGTTCTTTTTATAACATTCATATCCATAATGGCTCTTGCATCCATTAATAATGGAAAAAAGATACTGGTAGTTATTGCAAAAAGATCGATATTTTTTGTTGTTCATATTCCTTTTTTGATTTATGTTAAAATAGCCCTCTAGAAATTAGAAATTCTACAGATAAATCAAAAGTATGAAGAACATTTATTGTATCCAAAATTTCTCTCATTTTTAATTTTTAATATAGAACTTTCATATTTGTTTTTGCCTCTTGTTGTCATTGCATATCAACTAAATGTAAAGTACATTACTATATTTAGTCATAATGTAAATCCGATGCCCAAGTTATTGTAAAGATAACTGCTGATAACGTTAAAAACAGACTCAAACCTGGCAATCGTAGCAAGGTCAATGTCAAATTCACTATGAATACTTTTACTTTCATGTTTTTTCATCGAGGCCAGCGTAAAATCGTTTATCGAAACACAATGGAAAAGTAGACGTTATCGATAATTTTAATAGTAGCTCCGCCCTAGCCATGTCATGCCATGCCAATAAAACTTTTACTATTGGTGGTAATGATGAAGCTAGTTTGGATTATCGATATTATTATTGAAAGCATCATGGCTTCTAAATATACTTAGTAACAATAGCGATGGGTCTACCGGTAGTTTATTTTAGTTTATGTAGTCAATAAATATAAAGTTACATTATAAATTGTACAAATGTTAAGTTTCATGAATTTATATTGAAATCGACAAAATTTTAATTACACATCTAAATAAAATAAAATAAAAATATCAAATTTATAAAAATGGCGTCACCGTTTCGGATCTTCAAAATGTCACACATAATCCAATTCCAATTCCAGTAATTATGTCAAGTGTACAACTAAAGATAGGATTGTCAATACTAGAAATAATACAGTAATAAATTAAACATCACAATAAAGAAATCATAGTAATTATGTCACGTTTACAATTAAAGATAGGAATGTCAAGACTAAAAGTAATACAATAATAAATTAAATTTATAATATTCTAGCTGCATGTCCATAAAATAAATTATAGAGTAGAATGCATTGATTCAACAAAAGAACCTTTAGTCGAAGGCCAAATTTTTCGTGAGTTGGTTCACTTTTTATGTCGGAGGGTAGGTGTTAGTAGTAGCATACCAAGCAAGATACCATCGACGATAATAATAGTATTTCGCTACCTACTATTATTATCGATAGTAATTATGGTTAAATTAACTGAATGCACTAAAGTAACTCGACGTACCAGGGGGCCTAGTACGCTAGCTTTTGTCGTTGACATAAAACATATATCCCTTTCTAACCAGTAAGCGTGTGCGAGAAGAACGGATGCGTATATGAGTGCTACTAGAGCAAATATCAGTAAAACTACTTCAACCATTGCATTTTCAAAAGAAAACTCTTTTGCGTTCACTACTATTTTTTGGTAGCAATGTCTTGAAATTATCATTCCTAAGTCTAGTGTAGATAACCAAACTATCGATAGCTCTGCAACGCTAATTGGAGGCACGACTTTTTTACGATATACTAGCATGCCTTTTTTGAATGCTCATTGCTTAAAATACTTGCACCTTCTATTCACGACACGATTCACCATGCACGTCACTAAATGCGGGCCCGCTTTTGCTTTAGGGCAAAAAATAAGTGGCCTTATAAAATCTAATCCAGGGTAAGTTCAAGACCCCTAAGAGGCCTACCGTAGCGTAGCCAAATAGTTGGATTGTTACACAGAATTGTACAATAGTGACTGCTTATTAAACCTTGAGTTACCCCAAATTCTACGCAAACAAAGTCCTGGGCAAATGCTAGTTATTTATAAAAGTTAAATGTCCAATGACTGGCGTTGCTTGCTTGTTTGTTGTCACTGTTAAGTAATTGAAAAACCACCCCATTATAAATATTACTCAATGAGCATTCAACCAAGAAGTGTAAAATCCGAAAGGGTAAACGGATTGGCAAATTCGAATGGATATCGAACTAAAATGGGAGTAATAAAAAACGCTGCACACATTGTGTAAGGGACATATCCGTTAATATCCCTTACGATATTTTTGAGATTTCCACTGTCTATGTATATCACCAGTGCAGGGTTTTTTTTTACAATCATTTTAATTCGATATCCATTCACTGTATGTTTTAGTTTCATAGATGTAAGGCCGGTATACCATTAGTACTTTTTGGTATAATACGAAAAATACCGTATTATACCATACCTAACGGTGTTTTTAATATAAATCAAATCTGTAGTCATGTCACTTTGAGAAATATTATTTATGTGTACAAATGTTTTATGTCTTTTACAGTAACATGCCAGACCTGTACTACGTGCCCGGCTCAGCCCCCTGCAGGGCGGTGCTCCTCACGGCTAAAGCCCTCAACATCAACCTGAACCTCAAGCTGGTAGACCTTCACAGCGGAGAGCAGCTCAAGCCCGAATACTTGAAGGTACAAAATGTCTTTCATTGCAGTTTAATAATGACCAAAAACTACAAAAAAGTGTAGAACACATTTGAGCCTCTACCCTTGAGTTGATGTGATCTCACCTGTCTCAAAAGACAGAAAAGTTAAGCTAAAACCTATAGATTTAGTTCATTTTTATGTATACATACATAAAAATATGTATACTTTCTTATTCTTATTCTAATTCTACCACTTGACTAATTATGTATATACTTACTGTCATAGTATGGTGAAATCGGAAACCATAGAAAATACATGGAAACGGTGCTAAGAACCATTGGGTATTTTTTTTGCTAAAACAATTTAGGTATAATTTAATAGTAGTTTATTCCGGAACTTGTATTGATTTTAAAAAATCCATATTTATTGGTAATGGCAACATTTACTTCAGCTATTATTTCTAAAAAGTGCGCTACAGTACAGTATATTCATACGTGTGTACACAAAACGCATTGCATAACCCGTAATGCCGTTTTGATTTGAGCACCTACTTGCATCGATACGAGTTTCAAAACGATCCAAACACTGCTTGACTGCATGTCTGTGGGTGAATAAACCCGACGTCTGCGAGAATTTGGAGGCCAACCGGTCCGATTCGGACCGCTTGCGATATTACATAACGAATCTGTATCTTTTAATCAAGCTTTACTATGCTATATAATGAATGACAACACAAAGAAAAATTAGGGTAATGGCAGGACTCCAACTTTCAACATCAGCATTCCGTGCCTTGCGTTTGCCAGTTTCGCCACATTACCGCTGTCATACCCTGCGAATGTATAACAATAAAAATACCTACAAAATAAAATGTAAGCTAGTACACTATAGTTTTATATCAATAAAATATTTTTTATCGATATCGATAAATCAATTCATGTGTGTAACTACACTATTAAGTAAATTAGCAGAGCAGTATCTTTCTTGCATATTTGCACTCCACTCAGTGTAAGGAAAACTAAACTAACATAGGTACGTATAGTCGACCAAGAATGACCACTTTTCGACCGTATTACAAAAGGATAAGGTTCAAAAGTGGTCAAGCAATTACTTGACCGACTATTCCTACTTAAATGAAACTTCTATCTATGGTAAATGCTACGAATACGAATAAGTCTATTCGTAGGGTAGATGAGATAAAAATTAGACTTAGTTTCAGGTACTCTCTGATATATTATTAATAGAAGATTGTTCAATGAGGGATCAAAGGTATCTTTGCGTGGTATTCTTGTTTTTTTAAATAAGACACATAATAAAATATTATTCATATTTCACTTCTATGCAATGTTTAATTATCTTATCCTGTTGTGTAAAAGAGTTGTTTTACATAATGCATAAAAATTAGGATAACCGTAAAAAAAATTGAGTTGGTAGAGTCCAAGAACGAGTGGAAAGCTCCTGTCAGTCGTCAATTTTCCCTTGGCCCAGGGATCTTCCGCTCCCTGATCTCGTTGAGTTTCTTGTAGGTATCTTCTAATCAGAGATTTTTTCGAATTAGGTAGTAAATTTTTTGACATTCGTAAGTGCTTCCTGTAAGCCTAATCTGAATATATATTTTTTTAATTTTGCGCGTTTGCGGGTGGTAGGATCTTGTGCAAGGTCCGTCCGGATAGCTACCCCCATCTTGCATGTTAATCCTGCCGCTATGCAGTATTGCTTGCACTAAAACAAACTGGAACAAATTACCTTGCTACTCCGCGGAACCAGTGCCGTGTTCGTGCAAGTTAGCTGCGTCTGGCACAGGTTTCGCAGAGTAGCAAGGTAATTTGTTCCAGTTTGTTGAAATGGACCTCCGCAAAGTAACGCCTGAATCTATTAATTAGTGCTTGTTGCACTGTTGTGTTCGGGCGTGGAGAGCAAGACAGCCGGTGCAATTACTGGCACAAGAGGTATTCCATCTTAGCCCTCTGGGTTGGCAATGAATCTGCAATCTCCTTGGTGTTGCGGGTGTCTATAGGCGGTGGTGATCACTTACCATCAGGTGGCCCACTTGTTTGCTTGCCTTCCTTTTTTATATAAAAAAAAACTTTGACTTTGACTCATTCCGGGCACTGTACCACATTTAATAACATTGTTTTGTTAAACCAAACCACAGAGCGTTCAATACCTATTTATTAATTAACCGAAAGAATCAAATTCCAGCAATTTAATTAAGCATAAGCATGACTTTGTAATATTGTTTTGCGATATTTGTTTCCTTGTTTTTCTCGCAACCATATAATTTATATACTTTACAATAAAAAGTATCATCTATAGCTTGTGCCCACAAAAGATGTTTGTATTATTTGGACTTTCAAAGTTTCATACGAAATAAAAAAAAAGTAACAATATTTACAAATTATAAATACTATACCCAAAAATTTTAAGATACTACCAACTAGAAATGGGCATTTCGTAATCGATTCCTGATTACAGAGTTACTCGATTTTACTTTTGTAATCCATTACTGGGACCAATTTCATAAACGCGACAGGCGACAGGTGACAGTGTCAATTCGCCGTACATTACTGTGTCGACAAGTAAGGCTACAGACTTACTGACTTAACATCATAATGGGCAAGCAATGGTATACCGAAATGTCAGTGTCACCTGCCGTTTATCGCATTTGTGAAATTGGGCCCTGGTTGTCAGATTACTTATAATTTAATGAAGTGAAATGGTTAAGGCAGAAACTAAAAAAACTATGGCTAAGTATAGGTTATGTTTAGGGTATGGAAAACGTTATCGCCATTTGTATCGATAGCGCTGGGCACACATTAAACATATAATGTCCCAGTGCTGGTATTCAAAAATAACTCCCCATCTATCTTAGTATGCCAAACAAGAGCTTAAAACAAAGCTTTGTTAAGTTTAAAATCCTATGGAAACAACTGGAGGCCAAACGGTATTGCACCGCGACGCAATTGCCCTACTTAGGAATGCTAGGGTCATTGGACCCTTGAAGGTTGTTTTCCATGATTACAACACGCCATTGTTGTAACACAGATAATGATAAGTAATCGTTACGTAAGATATAATAATTATTTATCTCAATCTAGTATTGATTTAACATTAATTGATAAGGTATCTCTAGAAAAACCCCGTTGAATACCTATACAACTTAAGAGGAGTGTGAACCCAGCCCCGAAAAACGCTCCCCATACAAACGGCGATAACGTTATCCACCCTCTAAACCTTAATCTATGGCAATGATTTTTTTGTATGTTGTCATTATGCCTTAGAACTAGGTTTGTATGTTTTCATTTTTTTTAATATTCTTCACAGATTTGACAATAATGCATTTTAGGAGATTCATACAAAACAAAAAAGCGTCAATATGTTTGAAACTATTAAGAATATTTAAAAAATCATAACATAGAAACCAGAGAACGTTTCCCTGCAGCCTAGTGTTGCATTACCAATACAAAAATTCTTAAAAGCCAAGTGTCCGGCTAAACTGGTGGGTTGTCCAGCTATTCGGGGCTAGGACCTCGCAACCCTACTTCCGCTTATAGGTTATATCTTAAGGGTCATTTAAATGGAGCGAATTCTTGAATGCGAGCAGCGTGGTATACCAAGGTATGATGCGATCGATTGGTGCTATGTAAATGGCCCTTTCTACTAGCAAATTTGAGAGTTTAATCGTGTTTGTTGACTTATGATATTCACGTCATTCAGAGTTCACAAGCTTTGTGGCATTAAGGCTGATTTACATTGACCCAGTAGCTGGATCCAGTAGCACTGGACCAAAAATAGAAAATTGGTCTATTCCATAATGGGTACACCATAGTGGGATTGTAACGTGTTTTCCATTAGCCCAGTGTCAATCCCGAGGTGGTATCCAGTGACGCTGGATCCCGCTACTGGATCAATGTAATTCAACCTTTAGGTATAGAAAATCCATGCGCAGACGTTGGTAGATCGTTCTTAATTGCCTGTCAGTTTGTTGCGTGCGAGTCGGCGCGGGTGAACGATTATGTTTCGTAATCCAGTTCAAGGAGGTTGAGATTCGCAGTGCCAAAAGGAAGTTGGTTTTGAGCACATGCATGCGGTTAATAGATTGTTTATCTACACATATATCATAAATGCTCTATAATGCGTTCAGAAACCGTAGGCAATGACCAGCATTATAACAACCAATATTATTATGAGAATTTTTCTAATTTGTTTCTGAATTTGTTCAAATTAATTTTTTATTACATTATTTAAATGTGTACAGTCTATAGATATTTAATAAGTACCTAGCACTAGTAGATACCCATCATAGAGTACTTATGATATGTGTGTAGATAAAGTAATGTATGCAACTGTACATAATTAGGTCTTAAAACACTCGTGTGATCCTATTATGAAACTCGCTGAGGCTCGTTTCACAAAACCACACTCGTGTTTTAAGACCCCTCATTATGCAACAGTTGCATAAAATACTATTTTTAAGATAACGTTAAATCTAAAGATGGAATTGTGAGTCACGTTTATGAGCCTTGCTTACTCGTACAAGAGGTAAATAAGCTGATTAGCCCCAATTGGCACATTTTCTATTCCGTCAATAAGATAATTTGTTAGGTAAAGCGATCAGTTGTTTGAATGTTGTAAGTATTGGAATAAAATTCAAAGTCATACTGTTAAGTTGTCATTATCAATCAACAAAGCTTTGATTATTTTCAAAGCAAGTAAGTAGCCGTTTGGCTAAATGTGAAAACAGCGCGATGCGATAAAAAAAAGCCGACTTTTGAATCGAAATATCATTAACAAACTGGAACAAATTACCTTGCTACTCCGCGAAACCAGTGTCGTGCTCGTGCAAGTTAGCTGCGTCTATGCGACATTTATATGTTCATGCAAAAATCCACCCTCCTCCGCCTCCACACGAAACAACATATATCACACAGTCGCAAGTACGCACCCACACACACATCTAAACAACACGATCGACGCGCGTTTCGCCTTTGAACTAGGCGTCATCTGGATCTAACAGTACGACCGTTTGCTACTTGAACGAATGGCGTACGATCTGAAATGGACCTCCGCAAAGTAACGCCTGAATCTATTAATTATCTATTTTTTTTTTCAACAGCTCAACCCTCAACACACAGTCCCTACACTGGTTGACGATGGCTTCTCCCTGTGGGAGTCCCGCGCCATCATCACCTACCTGGTCAACAAGTACGGCAAGGGCAGCACCCTGTACCCTGAAGAGCCGAAGGCGAGGGCCCTGGTCGACCAGAGGCTGTACTTCGATGTCGGCACTCTTTACACGAGATTTGGTGACTACTTTGTAAGTATAGTCTGATGGCTTAAAAGCTTCCAACCATAGAGAACGATGAGTCGTCGTGAGATGAAAACTTTTGTTATTTCATGAATTCCAACAATTCTTGCGTCAGTAGTGATTAGAGACGAAGTAACATTCGAGATATGGCATACATAACTGTCTTTTAAATTTGTAATTTTTAATATATCTCGAAGGTAAGATAAAAAACGAAGCTCAAAGTTATTTCGTATCTAGACAGAAAAACGTTTGACTAACTTTTATCGGCGTTTGTAATGGCAGAATGTATGGGTTTGATATTAGCACAAAGTATATAATACTGGTATTAGCCATCCAACGCGATGCGGTCTCTTTTCCAATACGTTCTCTTTTCCTCGCGATGAAACGATCCGTCCCACGCTGCTTACAATGGCAACCCCAAGATTATCATATCAATCTTGTGGAGCCACAACTCTTCCTTCAACTAGTTCAGTCGCAATCGATAATTGAGAACTTTACGAGCCCAATTCCCTTTAACTTCGGTTGATTAGAGCTATATTAATCCTCTTTCTTATAACTTACAAACATATTTTTTCCAGTATCCGCAATTATTCGCCAAAGCTCCCGCAGACCCTAGCAAGCTGGCAAAGATCGAAGAAGCCCTGAAGTTCCTGGACACCTTCCTGGAGGGACAGAAGTACGCGGCGGGGCCCAACCTGACCGTCGCCGACCTCAGCCTCATCGCCAGTATTTCCAGCTTCGAAGCCGCCAAAATCGACTTCAAGAAATATTCTAATATTAAAAGGTGAGAATCTTCCACTATCATTAGCATTTTGCTCATCATCATCTTCTCAGGAGTAATTAGAGAGTACTACGGTCGCTCAGCGGTATATTGTCCCAGTGTATAGTCAGCGTCAAATATACCAGAGCTGGCAAGGTGTCAAAAATATCTGAACTCGAATCTATTGTCAAATACGCTCGGGCGTGTTCAGATATTTTTGACCACCTTGCCCGCTCTGGTATATTTGACGCTGACTGTACAGCAGATACCAGTCCCAAAGAGGGGGGCAAGTTCGTGTGTTTTTGAATGCACTATATGAAGGCCTAGTGGGGAGCAGCGGCCACCTCTGCTCCCCCTGGTAACGCCAATGGTGGCTTCCCCATCAGTTACTCTGTGGCCGTCCTGTTGATTAGGGTTCTACTACACCAATCGATTAACTATCGATGTCGACTTTATCTATTCTACCATAGATCGATTGATTAGTGTAGTAGAAACTTTAAACGCTCGCTCTCTAGTTTCTTCCTCCGCGACGTTAAAATAAATTTATTCATAAGCAGCAGTTTTCTTTACGAACAAATTTCAATGACCTCTTTTCTCCAGATGGTACGAGACAGTGAAAGCCACAGCTCCAGGGTACCAGGAAGCAAACGAGAAGGGACTCGAAGCCTTCAAGAACCTCGTCGATAGTTTGATGAAGTAGACTCTCAACTCACCATACTGATTGTTTTCATTCATTCACAAGTTCGTCCGAACTGCGGATTGTATTTTTAGGATATCTTAAAGCATAATAAATAAATTCTAAAATATTATGGACTTTAATTATTTGATCTTTATACGTACATTTTGCTGGAACAAGTTTTTGGATAGCAAAAAGTATTATGTTGCAAAAATTAGAGTCAATATTGACATAGCTGGTTAGAACAAGTGTAATGGCATAAGTCCTCCCGTATCATCATCCCAGCCGAAAGACGTTTACCGTTGGATATAGACTTTCCCCCTAAAGATCGCCACAACGCCCAAGCCTTCTCCACACGCGGATTCCTGCAATCATCACCAGATCGTCACTCCACGCTGCGTCTTCCGATACGCGATCGCCGCTTTAGAACTCTGACACCATCGGCCATCTGTTCTACTAGTAATGTGCCGTGCTACTTAACTCTAGCAATTCTTAGGGCTATGTCGATTACTTTAGTTCGTACTAGCTCTCATCATATCCGGTTCGACCACATAAACAACTCCTCTGTCTGTCAGAATTTATTTAATTGCAAAAATTGCGAGTGCGACTAATCTGCTCTATTTTATTGAATGATTGGGACTCCGCGTGCACCTAGATAGGTGTTTTAAATACTGCCCACAATTTATAGGTCCCCTAAATACGACGTGCATGAGTCTCTGTCGTTGCCGTTTTGGAAAAGGAGCCCTTTTCGCATTTTATGGTCAAATCGGCTACCTATGTCAGAAAAAATTCGCCAGGGGAATAATTATTTCCAGGCCTGAAGTGGCGTCACAATGACGGACACAAACTACATTAATATTCCATAGCCAAATTTGTAATGGGTTGACGCATTTATTTCTTTGCTTAGTTTTAGATACGCCCTTCTTATCAAATAAATAATTTCTTTGAACTACGGAGACTCCATGGTTTCCTTTTTGATCAATTTCCTTAGGACCCCGAAGTATCTGTTCGTGCCTACGACATTCAAATTGATTGGACCCCCGTAACTCCTGTTACAGAAAATTCAGACCGACAAGTTCATGGTTACGCATTCATTTACATGAATGTTCACGATGTTATATATACGACTACACATACATAGACTGCTGAAAACACAACACTTCCTTTTGGCTTTGTCGTAGTCGGGTAAAAGCGCAAGAAGAATGACTGTAAAAAGAGATGTTTTGAGGGACAGACCTTCATAATCATCATCATCATCATGACTGTTTAGTGTTGGTTAGTAGGTAGCGCTAGTCTATTTTCGTCGTAAAATTAAAATAATATGTTGCAATTTTCAAAATATCACAAATCAGTCTGATTAAATTATTCTAGTCATGCATCATGATCATAATAGAAGCAAGTATCACAAATTTAGCGTACTTAAGCTCGCCCAGAGCTCTTATTACCAAAACGGAATAAAGTACATTATGGCTTAATTTGTTGACTTTCGTATGTTGACACGAGTAAAAGATAAGCCGTGTGGGTGGAACCTACTTATGTATGTTTTGTACATTTAACATTGCGTCTAATCATTCCTGCTTCGGTGTCGATTCCAGTGGCATGCATATATTTTTTCTTCTTTCTTTCGATTTAAGGTAAATAATAATTAAAATCATTCATTTCGGGGTACGCTTTGACTAGAACTCAGATTTGGCAGTTCAGGTTATTCCAATGGAGCGACTACCATTTGACTTCCGTAACCCCAGCTAGGGAAACCAGAGTGACCGGTTCTTAGTTACACATTAATTTGCACGAATGTGCAGGTTTCTTTACGGCGTTTCCTTCACCATAAGAGCATTGGACACTAAGGTATAGTTAGTCACGTCACTATGGCACGATTGCGGTCGATTTTTGACTTTTGAGCGCTCGACACTCGACAGCCGTAGACCAATCAAATAAGCGAGCGTATATTTTAGGCGGCATTGATTGGCACGCGACCGTAGAGTGGAGAGCGCTCGAAAGTCAAAAATCCACCCACGGCTCCTATTTCACCAAACTGACAATGACAATGACCATTCAGAGTACTCCTCTTCATCATCCCATGTATGCCGGATACATGCATTTGGTTTTATGTCGTGTATTGCTATAAAGTAAACAATGCCTTTATGTTATTTGAGGCATCAATGTCTCTCCAACAAGAACAGCAGCACTAAATATTTCCCGACTACAGTTCTTTAACATGACCTCTCATCCCCTCAAATATGAGGGTCTACCCGATCCAAAAACAACCATGGTGTTACCCTCAAACTGGTTTGCTTCCAGGCGCCGTGAGTGCACTAGTGCACTATAATGACGCGTGACCAGTCGCCCCAGCCCACGTGCTCGGGCTCCTGTGTCGAAGGAGATGGTCTGCGTCCCAGGTTTAACATCCCTCCTTGCGTCTATGTCAAAATAGTGTCACAAGAAAGTGACACACAGAGAGAACCTGGGCCGGTCATGTTAGGACCACTGGTCTCTATTCACAGTGGCGCCACCAAGTGTCTCAAATGCCGACAGTATAGCCATAACTATTATAATATTGGAATGCTACCGATAGATGGCGCTGCACTATCTGAGTTGAATGGACTATCAGTGTCATCTTGTTTTGTTCTTCAATGCTATTATTTACGCGACTTCCTTCCATTTTGATAGTAACTGTGACTTAACCAAATCAATGGACTTCGGTGTTTGCCTTCTTATCAACTGTTAAGTCATTTGTGTCTCATATTTTTTGGGGTACGCATTTTAATTTTTGATATGAAAACACTAATGTTACCTACGCTGTTCTCTACAGCGGCACTTGACTGGTTCAAACATAATCAAACACAAGATGTGGGTTTTTTAATACGAAATAGGAAGGCAAACAAGCAAGTGGATCACCTGATGGTAAGTGATCACCACCGCCTATAGACACCCGCAACACCAAGAAGATTGCAGATGCGTTGCCAACCCAGAGGGCTAAGATGGAATACCTCTTGTGCCAGTAATTACGCCGGCTGTCTTGCTCTCCACGCCGGAACACAACAGTGCAACTTGCAAGCACTGCTGCATAACGGCAGGATAAGCGAGGAAGATGGTGGTAGCGATCCTTTCGGACCTTGCACAAGGTCCTACCACACGCAAATTCGGTGTATCGTAATGCATTACAATGAACGGAATTGCATTCTTTTGCTGTTACAGTAGGTATCACGAAATAAAAAAAGGATCGCTCTAAAATACGGTTTTTTCAGCTCTACGTTGGGCATTTCTATTTATTAATAATTTAGGTTATAAAAAAGAATTAATTACGAGGTCACGAGTAACTCTAGCGTTTGTACGCACGGAATCCTCCGTATCTTCAAGATAATATGACGAACCATTTACCTTAATCAGATCTTATCTGTACAGATAACAGAGTTTTTTTAAGTTATAAAGACTTAGTTTCGTTACCACAAACGTAGTTTTGCTTGTTTATTCTTCAGGACGCCCGTAAAAGCGAGGTACGAGTAATGTTTATTGATATTGTTAAAATCAATACTATTAATATTGTACTGAAATCGTCTTGTTTCACGTAAAATCTTGCTCGTTAATCCTGCCGCTAAGCAGCAGTGCTTGCGCTGTTGTGTTTCGGCGTGGAGAGCAAGACAGCCGATGACATTACTGGGACAAGAGGTATTCCATCTTAGCCCTCTGGGTTGGCAACGCATCTGCAATCTCCTTGGCGTTGCGGGTGTCTATAGGCGGTGGTGATTACTTACCATCAGGTGACCCACTTGCTGGTTTGCCTTCCTATTTTGTACAATAATAAAAAAGAGAGTGAAAACTTTGAATTTACGTCGGGTATATTTTAAAAGTTACATATTTTTATCAAACATGAGTAAGAAGCGACCGTCGCTTAGGTCAATTCTACTACCAAACAAACATTTCCACGTTATATTAAAATCGGGTCAACGGATCTGCGGGGCGAAGTCACACTCGAGATAAGCAGAAAAGAGCTGTCAAATCCCTTCAAAATCTGTCATATTTTGACACATCTCGAACGTCAGATGAATCTCGATGAGCGCCAGAATTGGGGGCCTGGAACTTAGCTACAAAGCCAAGGATAGACTGACTGACGAAGCTTTTATCTTATTTTACTATGTTTTGCATCAAGAGTTAAAAATGGCAATGTTTTGTTGTAGTTTATATTACAATAGACAGATTTGCCCACAGACGCCATGCCTATTGACTTCTATTACGTGCCGTACTCGCCACCCTGCCGGGCCATCCTTATGGTGGCAGAAGCTTTAAAGCTGGAGCTGAACCTCAAGCTCGTCAGCACCAAAGACGGGGAGCATCTAACTCCTGAATATTTAAAGGTGAGGAACGATAGCCTTCCTGGCATTGATCTACAGCCCATCAGAGAGAAGGGCAACTCCGAAATCAAAGCCAAAATTAATTTCCAGTTAAGAGCGTGAAATGTAGCGTTCTAGGGTTGAACCCAGACTTGTGACCGATTCCAACCGGAGCTGAGACAATTAGCGAAAATATTTCAGCAAGTAGGTATAAACGGTGGATTGGTAAAGGTATTTCGGGGGGGGGGGGATATTCTGAACTCCAAAACCTCTCCCTGCCAACGACCTTGGTCCTAGGCAGCCTTGTGTACTTTATCAGCCTTCTAAGCAATGCAATATGTCAGAGAGAAGTTCATCTAATGTAATGTTGCGTTAAGCTTTCGTTACAGCAAAAGGATACAGCGTTAAAACGATAAAGAATAATGTAAGGCCTGACTTTTCAGATGAATCCTCAGCACACCGTACCAACGATAGTAGACGATGGTTTCGCCCTGTGGGAATCTCGTGCCATCATCACGTACCTCGTCAACAAATACGGCAAGGGCAGTAGCCTGTACCCTGAGGATCCACAGGCGAGGGCGCTTGTTGACCAGAGGCTATACTTCGACATCGGCACGCTTTACCAGAGATTCTGGGATTATTTGGTGAGTACAATTGAAATTGAGTCAAAGAGTCTCTAATTTTAATTACAAAACAACTTTTTTAAGTTGCATGAAAACAAGTTAGCGATTACTTTCAAGCAAGAAGCGTTAAACTAGAATAGATTACGAACTCATGTTTATATGTTACAGAAAAGATTAGAGCCGGCCTAACATGTTTTAGGTTTAACTATCCTTCCCTGCGTCTCTGTCAAACTAGTGTCATAAGAAAGTGACGCACATATAAATAAACTCAGATAAACTAAACTTAGCCAGTCATGTTAGGCCCACTGTAGTATAGATCGTTCTCAAGTCCCGTCGCGTTCTCAACGTTTCATTCCTATTTCCTATACATATAAAAGATCTGTCCCAAGCGATCTTAAGTATTCTGCTGTACCTACTTGAGAAGAATCTAACAACAAGACATTTAAGTGACTGATCGTTATCACACTTTTACTATCTTTCTATATCTTTGTAGACCTGTCTTTGTAGTTTTAAACGTTTCCGTTCCTTTATAAGTCATCGCTCTTTCTGTCGTTGTTAGTCTATTGATCTTTCTTAAGACTGTCTCCTCCTTAACTTCTAACTCTAGTCTTACCTCCTTATTTATAAAAAGTTAACAATATTTTTAAGCTAACAAATGTTTTGTCCCTTTCATTTGAGAGCAAACGTCACAATGACAGATAAAGACATAAAAATGTTAACTAACAAACGTTTAAGAACCGTTTATGAAGGGGGTTAGATTCAAAAGATAAACAACAAAGTGTAATTTATTTTCAAGATCAATCAACTCACGGAGCCAGCCGATGAAGCCAAGCTAAAGAAGCTAGAAGAGGCTTTGGGATTCATGGAAACATTTCTGGAGGGTCGCCAGTACATCGCGGGTGACAACCTGACCGTAGCCGATATTAGTATTATAGCTTCGGTCAGTAGCTACAGTACTTTTGGTATTGATGTTTTCAAGTACCCGAATATTAAGGCGTAAGTATTGAATTATGGTCTCTTCTTTACTTCTTCTTTCAGTACCTCTCCAACTAGAGTGAACTTGTCGTCATCTACCTATGTCAGCTCTATGTACACTTTGTCCCTTGTGAGATAGAACAGCTCTGTGGCCCTCACGGTTCTTGTCCATTCCTCAATGCTAAAGTCCATTGCTTCGTAATCCTGATCTATTTCACTCTGATGCCCCACTCCAAGCTTGGGGTTTATTTATAGTAGACTGAATTCATACTCATTTAAGTATTTCATTTCGGTTTCGGTCGCTAAATGTCTCACAACTGACGATTTTTATGGCTTCGTAGTCAGAACATCTATTTATAATATTTTATGCTTTTTATACGTTTTGTAGTAGAAACGTTTAAATGACTGATTAGTAGTTTTCAAACCGCACATGGCTCGGTAAAGAGATGAAATGCAGGCAATAAGAAACCAAAAAAACTTTTTCTATTAAAGGTTTTTTTTTAATCAATTGATGTTTCAGATGGTACAAGAACGTGAAAACCACTACTCCCGGATACCACAAAAATGAAGAAGGTGCCAAGATTTTTGAAAAAGTTGTCCAAGAAAGGGCGAAGATAAACAAATCATCTTAAATTCAATTAAAATAATAATAAAAACGAACCATGTGACTGTGTGAATCGTGTGAATTGTAAATATTAAAGATGTGTTTTTTAAATAAAATTATTGACGATTATTATTAATATTCAATTATTTAGCAGTGACTAATTATCGGCGAAGACCAGTCATGATTTTTTATCTATATATATATAACTAGATGTCGCGTGGGGGCCGCGGGCCCCACGGGGCCCGCGGAGGGTGTCGTGCTTTACATCTGTCCATCAAGCTTCACATTAAGTCGTAAGAATGGCATCGAGACGAATCGAAAGAGTACCAACACGAGGGGTCTAGCATTTTTGGTTTCCGTGATAGAGCCAAACGAAGGTCGAGCTGCCTTAGGAGGGGGGAGGAAGGGGGGGATGAGTTCCAACTTCACAATGCAGCTCGCCCTGCGGGCTCGCAAGTTACTCGGGAGAACTGCCTAAGAAGGGACGCTACGGCGCACGCGCCTACGCGGAGCTCGCCCTTCGGGCTCGCTGGGGAGGGGGGGTGGCGGTATTCCAACTTGCTGTCCTGCCCTCTGGTCTGGAGGCCCAACTTCACATTCAGTCGTAAGGATGGCATCGAGACGAATCGAAAGAGTACCAACACGAGGGGTCTAGCATTTTCGGTTTTCGAGATAGAACCCAGAGAAAATCGGGCTGCCTTAGGAGGGGGGAGGAAGGGGGGGATGAGTTCCAACTTCACACTGCAGCTCGCCCTCCGGGCTCGCAAGTGACTCGGGAGAACTGCCCCTCCGAAGGGACGCTACGGCGCACGCGCCTACGCGGAGCTCGCCCTTCGGGCTCGCTGGGGGGGGGGGGTATTCCAACTTGCTGTCCTGCCCTCAGGTCTGGAGGCCCAACTTCACATACAGTCGTAAAGATGGCATCGAGACGAATCGAAAGAGTACCAACACGAGGGGTCTAGCATTTTCGGTTTCCGAGATAGATCCAAGAGAAAGTAGGGCTGCCTTAGGAGGGGGGAGGAAGGGGGGGGGATGAATTCCAACTTCACACTGCAGCTCGCCCTCCGGGCTCACAAGTGACTCGAGAGTATTTCGCGTCCAGTGGACGCTTCGGCGCACGCGCCTACGCGGAGCTCGCCCTTCGGGCTCGCTGGGAGGGGGGGGGGGGGGGGGGGTAAAAATTCCAACTTCACACCCCAGCTCGCCCTTCGGGCTCGCAAGCGACTCGAGAGCACCGATGGGACGCTCCGGCGCAAGCGCCTAAGCGGAGCTCGCCCTGCGGGCTCGCTTTCAAAACTCCCTTGTATGGCGGCCATCTTGGAAAATGGCGGAATCGAAAAACTTTTCCCGGAATCGCAACCAGCGGCTCCCAGAGCCTGCGGGTGCAAAATTTCAACCCGATCGGACAAAAAAAATTCGGCTGCCATTTTGGATCCGCCATCTTGAATTTTATTCAACTCCACCAAATTTCCCCCCTCCCCCTGAGTGACATTTGGTCGAGCACCCCCCCTCTATCTCTAATGGTGCTCGAGATATTCCCGTTTAAAGTTTGTATGGCGGCCATCTTGTTTCGGCCATTTTGAAAAACTACGACCGGCTCACCCATTGGCCGGCAGTTCTCTGCGACTTTGGTTTTGGAACTTTTCTCTAGGACTCATACTTGCCGAGATCCGCTCCCCACCCCAGGTCTGTTTCCACGTCCAGGTCGGTTTCGTATTTTTTTATGCTCATCAAAACGCCCTCTACCTGGATTTTGTTCTAGTTTTACCCCACCCCTTCACATCTCTCCAAAAAAGCATGTCAATGCTTGTAAAACTCCCTTGTATGGCGGCCATCTTGGAAAATGGCGGAATCGAAAAACTTTTCCCGGAAACGGAACCAGCGGCCCCCAGAGCCCCCGGGTGCAAAATTTCATCCCGATCGGACAAAAAAAAATTTCGGCCGTCATTTTGGATCCGCCATCTTGAATTTTTTCCAACTCCATCAAATTTCCCCCCTCCCCCTGAGTGACATTTGGTCGAGCACCCCCCCACCAAGTCATACGGTTTTCGAGATATTCCCGTTTAAAGTTTGTATGGCGGCCATCTTGTTTCGGCCATTTTGAAAAAAATTCGACCGGCTCACCCATCGGCCGGCAGTTCCCTATGACTTTTGTTTTGGAACTCGGCCGTACCTATCACGGTTTCTGAGATCCGCACCTCACATCAAGTCCCTTTCCACGTTCAGGTCGGTTTCGTATTTTTTGTCTACTCGTTGGAGCACCCTCTATACAAAAGTGTTTCCAGTTGCTCCCCACCCCTTCACATCTCTCCAAAACAGCATGTCAATGACCAAGTGAGTGAGTGAGTGAGTGGTAATCGAGCTATATATATAGTAACTAGATGTCGCGTGGGGGCCGCGGGCCCCGCGGGGCCCGCGGAGGGTGTCGTGCTATTGGTCTGTCTATCAAGCTTCACATTAAGTCGTAAGGATGGCATCGAGACGAATCGAAAGAGTACCAACACGAGGGGTCTAGCATTTTTGGTTTCCGTGATAGAGACAAACGAAGGTCGGGCTGCCTTAGGAGGGGGGAGGAAGGAGGGGGATGAGTTCCAACTTCACAATGCAGCTCGCCCTGCGGGCTCGCAAGTTACTCGGGAGAACTGCCTCAGAAGGGACGCTACGGCGCACGCGCCTACGCGGAGCTCGCCCTTCGGGCTCGCTGGGGAAGGGGGGGGGGGGGCGGTATTCCGACTTGCTGTCGTGCCCTCAGGTCTGGGGCCCAAACTTCACATTCAGTCGTAAGGATGGCATCGAGACGAATCGAAAGAGTACCAACACGAGGGGTCTAGCATTTTCGGTTTCCGAGATAGAGCCCAGAGAAAGTAGGGCTGCCTTAGGAGGGGGGAGGAAGGGGGGGGATGAGTTCCAACTTCACACTGCAGCTCGCCCTCCGGGCTCGCAAGTGACTCGAGAGCATTTCGCGTCCAGTGGACGCTTCGGCGCACACGCCTACGCGGAGCTCGCCCTTCGGGCTCGCTGGGAGGGGGGGGGGGAGGGTAAAAATTCCAACTTCAAACCCCAGCTCGCCCTTCGGGCTCGCAAGCGACTCGAGAGCACCGATGGGACGCTCCGGCGCAAGCGCCTACGCAAAGCTCGCCCTGCGGGCTCGCTTTCAAAAGTCCCTTGTATGGCGGCCATCTTGGAAAATGGCGGAATCGAAAAACTTTTCCCGGAATCGGAACCAGCGGCCCCCAGAGCCCCCGGGTGCAAAATTTCATCCCGATCGGACAAAAAAAAATTTCGGCCGCCATTTTGGATCCGCCATCTTGAATTTTTTTCAAGTCCACCAAATTTCCCCCCTGCCCCTGAGTGACATTTGGTCGAGCACCCTCCCTCTATCTCTGATGGTTTTCGAGATTTTCACGTTTAAAGTTTGTATGGCGGCCATCTTGTTTCGGCCATTTTGAAAAAAATTCGACCGGCTCACCCATCGGCCGGCAGTTCCCTATGACTTTTGTTTTGGAACTTGGCCGTACCTATCACGGTTTCCGAGATCCGCACCTTACATCGAGTCTCTTTCCACGTTCAGGTCGGTTTCGTATTTTTCCTCTGCTCGTTGGAGCACCCTCTATACAAAAGTGTTTCCAGTTGTTCCCCACCCCTTCACATCTCTCCAAAAAAGCATGTCAATGACCCAGTGAGTCAGTCAGTGAGTGGTAATCGAGCTATATATATAGTAATAAAAAAACTAGATGTCGCGTGGGGGCCGCGGGCCCCACGGGGCCCGCGGAGGGTGTCGTGCCCTCAGGTCTGGGGGCCCAACTACACATTCAGTCGTAAAGATGGCATCGAGACGAATCGAAAGAGTACCAGCAAGAGGGGGTCTAGCATTTTTGGTTTGCGAGATAGAGCCAAGAGAAAATCGGGCTGCCTTAGGAGGGGGGAGGAAGGGGGGGGATGAGTTCCAACTTCACACTGCAGCTCGCCCTGCGGGCTCGCAAGTTACTCGGGAGAACTGCCTCAGAAGGGACGCTACGGCGCACGCGCCTACGCGGAGCTCGCCCTTCGGGCTCGCTGGGGGGGGGGGGGGGGTATTCCGACTTGATGTCGTGCCCTCAGGTCTGGGGGCCCAACTTCGCATACAGTCGTAAAGATGGCATCGAGACGAATCGAAAGAGTACCAACACGAGGGGTCTAGCATTTTTGGTTTCCGAGATAGAGCCAAGAGACAGTCGGACTGCCTTAGGAGGGGGGCGGAAGGGGGGGGGGAGAGTTCCAACTTCACACTGCAGCTCGCCCTCCGGGCTCGCAAGTGACTCGAGAGTATTTCGCGTCCAGTGGACGCTTCGGCGCACGCGCCTACGCGGAGCTCGCCCTTCGGGCTCGCTGGGAGGGGGGGGGGGGGGGTAAAATTCCAACTTCACATTCCAGCTCGCCCTTCGGGCTCGCAAGCGACTCGAGAGCACCGATGGGACGCTCCGGCGCGAGCGCCTACGCGGAGCTCGCCCTGCGGGCTCGCTTTCAAAACTCCCTTGTATGGCGGCCATCTTGGAAAATGGCGGAATCGAAAAACTTTTCTCGGAATCGGAACCAGCGGCCCCCAGAGCCCCCGGGTGCAAAATTTCATCCCGATCGGACAAAAAAAAATTTCGGCCGCCATTTTGTATCCGCCATCTTGGATTTTTTTCAACTCCACCAAATTTCCCCCCCTCCCCCCTGAGTGACATTTGGTCGAGCACCCCCCCTCTATCTCTGATGGTTTTCGAGATTTTCCCGTTTAAAGTTTGTATGGCGGCCATCTTGTTTCGGCCATTTTGAAAAAATTTCGACCGGCTCACCCATTGGCCGGCAGTTCCCTACAACTTTTGTTTTGGAACTTGACCGTACCTTTCACGGTTTCCGAGATCCGCACCTCACATCGAGTCCCTTTCCACGTTCAGGTCGGTTTCGTATTTTTCCTCTACTCGTTGGAGCACCCTCTATGCGATAGTAGCTCCAGTTAATCCCCACCCCTTCACATCTCTCCAAAACAGCATGTCAATGACCCAGTCAGTGAGTGAGTGGTAATCGAGCTTTATATATAGTAACTAGATGTCGCGTGGGGGCCGCGGGCCCCACGGGGCCCGCGGAGGGTGTCGTGCCCTCAGGTCTGGGGGCACAACTTCACATACAGTCGTAAAGATGGCATCGAGACGAATCGAAAGAGTACCAACTCGAGGGTTCTAGCATTTTCGGTTTCCGAGATAGAGCCCAGTGAAAGTAGGGCTGCCTTAGGAGGGGGGAGGGAGGGGGGGGGATGGGTTCCAACTTCACACTGCAGCTCGCCCTCCGGGCTCGCAAGTGACTCGAGAGTATTTCGCATCCAGTGGACGCTTCGGCGCACGCGCCTACGCGGAGCTCGCCCTTCGGGCTCGCTGGGAGTGGGGGGGGGTAAAAATTCCAACTTCACACCCCAGCTCGCCCTTCGGGCTCGCAAGCGACTCGGGAGCGCCGGTGGGACGCTCCGGCGCAAGCGCCTACGCGGAGCTCGCCCTGCGGGCTCGCTTTCAAAACTCCCTTGTATGGCGGCCATCTTGGAAAATGGCGGAATCGAAAAACTTTTCCCGGAATCGGAACCAGCGGCCCCCAGAGCCTGCGGGTGCAAAATTTCAACCCGATCGGACAAAAAAAATTCGGCCGCCATTTGGATCCGCCATCTTGAATTTTTTTCAACTCCACCAAATTTCCCCCCTCCCCCTGAGTGACATTTGGTCGAGCACCCCCCCTCTATCTCTAATGGTGCTCGAGATATTCCCGTTTAAAGTTTGTATGGCGGCCATCTTGTTTCGGCCATTTTGAAAAACTACGACCGGTTCACCCATTGGCCGGCAGTTCTCTGCGACTTTGGTTTTGGAACTTTTCTCTAGGACTCATACTTGCCGAGATCCGCTCCCCACCCCAGGTCTATTTCCACGTCCAGGTCGGTTTCGTATTTTTTTCTGCTCATTGGAATGCCCTCTACCTGGATTTAGTTCTAGTTTTACCCCACCCCTTCACATTTCTCCAAAACAGCATGTCAATGCTTGTAAAACTCCCTTGTATGGCGGCCATCTTGGAAAATGGCGGAATCGAAAAACTTTTCCCGGAATCGGAACCGGTGGCCCCCAGAGCCCCCGGGTGCAAAATTTCATCCCGATCGGACAAAAAAAAATTTCGGCCGCCATTTTGGATCCGCCATCTTGAATTTTTTTCAACTCCATCAAATTTCCCCCCTCCCCCTGAGTGACATTTGGTCGAGCACCCCCCCCACTAAGTCGTACGGTTTTCGAGATATTCCCGTTTAAAATTTGTATGGCGGCCATCTTGTTTCGGCCATTTTGAAAAAATTTCGACCGGCTCACCCATAGGCCGGCAGTTCCCTACGACTTTAGTTTTGGAACTTGGCCGTACCTATCACGGTTTCCGAGATCCGCACCTCACATCGAGTCCCTTTCCACGTTCAGGTCGGTTTCGTATTTTTTGTCTACTCGTTGGAGCACCCTCTATACAAAAGTGTTTCCAGTTGCTCCCCACCCCTTCACATCTCTCCAAAACAGCATGTCAATGACCCAGTGAGTGAGTGAGTGAGTGAGTGAGTGAGTGAGTGAGTGGTAATTAAGCTTTATATATAGTAAACTAGATGTCGCGTGGGGGCCGCGGGCCCCACGGGGCCCGCGGAGGGTGTCGTGCTATTGGTCTGTCTATCAAGCTTCACATTAAGTCGTAAGGATGGCATCGAGACGCATCGAAAGAGTACCAACACGAGGGGTCTAGCATTTTTGGTTTCCGTGATAGAGCCAAACGAAGGTCGGGCTGCCTTAGGAGGGGGGAGGAAGGAGGGGGATGAGTTCCAACTTCACAATGCAGCTCGCCCTGCGGGCTCGCAAGTTACTCGGGAGAACTGCCTCAGAAGGGACGCTACGGCGCACGCGCCTACGCGGAGCTCGCCCTCCGGGCTCGCTGGGGAGGGGGGGGTGATTCCGACTTGCTGTCCTGCCCTCAGGTCTGGAGGCCCAACTTCACATCCAGTCGTAAGGATGGCATCGAGACGAATCGAAAGAGTACCAACACGAGGGGTCTAGCATTTTCGGTTTCCGAGATAGAACCCAGAGAAAGTAGGGCTGCCTTAGGAGGGGGGAGGAAGGGGGGGAATGAGTCCCAACTTCACACTGCAGCTCGCCCTCCGGGCTCGCAAGTGACTCGAGAGTATTTCACGTCCGATGGACGCTTCGGCGCACGCGCCTACGCGGAGCTCGCCCTTCGGGCTCGCTGGGAGAGGGGGGGGGGGGGTAAGAATTCCAACTTCACACCCCAGCTCGCCCTTCGGGCTCGCAAGCGACTCGAGAGCACCGATGGGACGCTCCGGCGCAAGCGCCTACGCGGAGCTCGCCCTGCGGGCTCGCTTTCAAAACTCCCTTGTATGGCGGCCATCTTGGAAAATGGCGGAATCGAAAAACTTTTTCCAAAAACGGAACCGGCGGCCCCCAGAGCCCCCGGGTGCAAAATTTCATCCCGATCGGACAAAAAAAAAATTCGGCCGCCATTTTGGATCCGCCATCTTGAATTTTTTTCAACTCCACCAAATTTCCCCCCTCCTCCTGAGTGACATTTGGTCGAGCACCCCCCCTCTATCTCTAATGGTGCTTGAGATATTCTCGTTTAAAGTTTGTATGGCGGCCATCTTGTTTCGGCCATTTTGAAAAAATTTCGACCGGCTCACCCATCGGCCGGCAGTTCCCTATGACTTTTGTTTTGGAACTTGGCCGTACCTATCACGGTTTCCGAGATCTGCACCTCACATCAAGTCCCTTTCCACGTTCAGGTCGGTTTCGTATTTTTCCTCTACTCATTGGAGCACCCTCTATACAAAAGTGTTTCCAGTTTATCCCCACCCCTTCACATCTCTCCAAAAAAGCATGTCAATGACCCAGTGAGTCAGTGAGTGGTAATCGAGCTATATATATAGTCGCGTGGGGGCCGCGGGCCCCACGGGGCCCGCGGAGGGTGTCGTGCTCTCAGGTCTGGGGGCCCAACTTCACATTCAGTCGTAAGGATGGCATCGAGACGAATCGAAAGAGTACCAACACGAGGGGTCTAGCATTTTTGGTTTCCGAGATAGAGCCAAGAGAAAATCGGGCTGCCTTAGGAGGGGGGAGGAAGGGGGGGATGAGTTCAAACTTCACACTGCAGCTCGCCCTCCGGGCTCGCAAGTGACTCGGGAGAACTGCCTCCAAAGGGACGCTTCGGCGCACGCGCCTACGCGAAGCTCGCCCTTCGGGCTCGCTGGGGGGGGGGGGGGGGGTGATTCCAGCTTGCTGTCGTGCCCTCAGGTCTGGGGCCCAACAACTTCACACTCAGTCGTAAGGATGGCATCGAGACGAATCGAAAGAGTACCAACACGAGGGGTCTAGCATTTTTGGTTTCCGTGATAGAGCCCAGAGAAAGTAGGGCTGCCTTAGGAGGGGGAGGAAGGGGGGGGATGAGTTCCAACTTCACACTGCAGCTCGCCCTCCGGGCTCGCAAGTGACTCGAGAGTATTTCGCGTCCAGTGGACGCTTCGGCGCACGCGCCTACGCGGAGCTCGCCCTTCGGGCTCGCTGGGAGGGGGGGGGGGGGGCAATTCCAACTTCACACCCCAGCTCGCCCTTCGGGCTCGCAAGCGACTCGAGAGCACCGATGGGACGCTCCGGCGCAAGCGCCTACGCGGAGCTCGCCCTGCGGGCTCGCTTTCAAAACTCCCTTGTATGGCGGCCATCTTGGAAAATGGCGGAATCGAAAAACTTTTCCCGGAATCGGAACCAGCGGCCCCCAGAGCCCCCGGGTGCAAAATTTCATCCCAATCGGACAAAAAAAAATTTCGGCCGCCATTTTGGATCCGCCATCTTGTTTTTTTTTCAACTCCACCAAATTTCCCCCCTCCCCCTGAGTGACATTTGGTCGAGCACCCCCCCTCTATCTCTGATGGTTTTCGAGATTTTCCCGTTTAAAGTTTGTATGGCGGCCATCTTGTTTCGGCCATTTTGAAAAAAATTCTACCGGCTCACCCATCGGCCGGCGGTCCCCTATGACTTTTGTTTTGGAACTTGGCCGTACCTATCACGGTTTCCGAGATCCGCACCTCACATCAAGTCCCTTTCCACGTTCAGGTCGGTTTCGTATTTTTTGTCTACTCGTTGGAGCACCCTCTATACAAAAGTGTTTCCAGTTGCTCCCCACCCCTTCACATCTCTCCAAAAAAGCATGTCAATGACCCAGTCAGTGAGTGAGTGAGTGAGTGGTAATTAAGCTTTATATATAGTAACTAGATGTCGCGTGGGGGCCGCGGGCCCCACGGGGCCCGCGGAGGGTGTCGTGCTATAGGTCTGGGGGCCTAACTTCACATTCAGTCGTAAGGATGGCATCGAGACGAATCGAAAGTGTACCAAGACGAGGGGTCTAGCATTTTTAGTTTCCGAGATAGAGCCAAGAGAAAGTCGGGCTGCCTTAGGAGGGGGGAGGAAGGGGGGGATGAGTTCCAACTTCACACTGCAGCTCGCCCTGCGGGCTCGCAAGTTACTCGGGAGAACTGCCTCAAAAGGGACGCTACGGCGCACGCGCCTACGCGGAGCTCGCCCTTCGGGCTCGCTGGGGAGGGGGTGGGGGGTTCCATCTTGCTGTCGTGCCCTCAGGTCTGGGGGCCCAACTTCACATTCAGTCGTAAAGATGCAATCGAGACGAATCGAAAGAGTACCAACACGAGGGTTCTAGCATTTTCGGTTTCCGAGATAGAGCCCAGAGAAAGTAGGGCTGCCTTAGGAGGGGGGAGAAAGGGGGGGGATGAGTTCCAACTTCACACTGCAGTTCGCCCTCCGGGCTCGCAAGTGACTCGAGAGTATTTCGCGTCCAGTGGACGCTTCGGCGCACGCGCCTACGCGGAGCTCGCCCTTCGGGCTCGCTGGGAGGGGGGTGGGGGGGGGGGGGGAATTCCAACTTCACACCCCAGCTCGCCCTTCGGGCTCGCAAGCGACTCGAGAGCACCGATGGGACGCTCCGGCGCAAGCGCCTACGCGGAGCTCGCCCTGCGGGCTCGCTTTCAAAACTCCCTTGTATGGCGGCCACCTTGGAAAATGGCGGAATCGAAAAACTTTTCCCGGAATCGGAACCAGCGGCCCCCAGAGGCCCCGGGTGCAAAATTTCATTCCGATCGAACAAAAAAAAATTTCGGCTGCCATTTTGGATCCGCCATCTTGAATATTTTTCAACTCCATCAAATTTCCCCCCTCTCCCTGAGTGACATTTGGTCAAGCACCCCCCCCACTAAGTCTGATGGTTTTCGAGATTTTCGCGTTTAAAGTTTGTATGGCGGCCATCTTGTTTCGGCCATTTTGAAAAATTTTGACCGGCTCACCCATTGGCCGGCAGTTCTCAGCGACTTTGGTTTTGGAACTTTTCTCTAGGCCTCATACTTGCCGAGATCCGCCCCCCACCCCAGGTCTTTTTCCACGTATAGGTCGGTTTCATATTTTTTTCTGCTCATCGAAACGCCCTCTATCTGGATTTAGTTCTAGTTTTACCCCACCCCTTCAAATCTCTCCAAAAAAGCATGTCAATGCTTGTAAAACTCCCTTGTATGGCGGCCATCTTGGAAAATGGCGGAATCAGAAAACTTTTCTCGGAATCGGAACCAGTGGCCCCCAGAGCCCCCGGGTGTAAAATTTCATCCCGATCGGACAAAAAAAAATTTCGGCCGCCATTTTGGATCCGCCATCTTGAATTTTTTCCAACTCCACCAAATTTCCCCCCTCCCCCTGAGTGACATTTGGTCGAGCACCCCCCCACTAAGTCGTACGGTTTTCGAGATATTCCCGTTTAAAGTTTGTATGGCAGCCATCTTGTTTCGGCCATTTTGAAAAAAATTCGACCGGCTCACCCATCGGCCGGCAGTTCCCTACGACTTTTGTTTTGGAACTTGGCCGTACCTGTTATGGTTTTCGAGATCCACACCTCACATCAAGTTCATTTCCACGTTCAGGTTGGTTTCGTATTTTTCCTCTGCTCGTTGGAGCGACCTCTACGTGGATGTAGTTTCAGTTTTTCCCCACCCCTTCACATCTCTCCAAAAAAGCATGTCAATGACCCAGTGAGTCAGTCAGTGAGTGGTAATCGAGCTATATATATAGTAACTAGATGTCGCGTGGGGGCCGCGGGCCCCACGGGGCCCGCGGAGGGTGTCGTGCTATTGGTCTGTCTATCAAGCTTCACATTAAGTCGTAAAGATTGCATCGAGACGAATCGAAAGAGTACCAACATGAAGGGTCTAGTATTTTTGGTTTTTGCGAGATAGAGCTAAGAGAAAGTCGGGCTGCCTAAGGAGGGGGGAGGAAGGGGGGGATGAGTTCCAACTTCACACTGCAGCTCGCCCTGCGGGCTCGCAAGTTACTCGGGAGAACTGCCTCAGAAGGGACGCTACGGCGCACGCGCCTACGCGGAGCTCGCCCTTCGGGCTCGCTGGGAGGGGGGAGTCTATTCCAACTTGCCGTCGTGCCCTCTGGTTTGGGGGCCCAACTTCACATTCAGTCGTAAGGATGGCATCGAGACGAATCGAAAGAGTACCAACACGAGGGGTCTAGCATTTTCGGTTTCCGAGATAAAGCCCAGAGAAAGTAAAGCCGCCTTAGGAGGGGGAAGGAAGGGGGGGGGATGAGATCCAACTTCACACTGCAGCTCGCCCTCCGGGCTCGCAAGTGACTCGAGAGTATTTCGCGTCTAGTGGACGCTTCGGCGCACGCGCCTACGCGGAGCTCGCCCTTCGGGCTCGCTGGGAGGGGGGGGGGGGTAAAAATGCCAACTTCACACCCCAGCTCGCCCTTCGGGCTCGCAAGCGACTCGAGAGCACCGATGGGACGCTCCGGCGCAAGCGCCTACGCGGAGCTCGCCCTGCGGGCTCGCTTTCACAACTCCCTTGTATGGCGGCCATCTTGGAAAATGGCGGAATCGAAAAAAATTTCCCGGAATCGGAACCAGCGGCCTCCAGAGCCCCCGGGTGCAAAATTTCATCCCGATCGGACAAAAAAAAATTTCGGCCGCCATTTTGGATCCGCCATCTTGAATTTTTTTCAACTCCATCAAATTTCCCCCCTCCCCCTGAGTGACATTTGGTCGAGCACCCCCCCTCTATCTCTGATGGTTTTCGAGATATTCCCGTTTAAAGTTTGTATGGCGGCCATCTTGTTTCGGCCATTTTGAAAAACTACGACCGGCTCACCCATTGGCCGGCAGTTCTCTGCGACTTTGGTTTTGGAACTTTTCTCTAGGACTCATACTTGCCGAGATCCGCTCCCCACCCCAGGTCTATTTCCACGTCCAGGTCGGTTTCGTATTTTTTTCTGCTCACTGGAATGCCCTCTACCTGGATTTAGTTCTAGTTTTACCCCACCCCTTCACATTTCTCCAAAACAGCATGTCAATGCTTGTAAAACTCCCTTGTATGGCGGCCATCTTGGAAAATGGCGGAATCGAAAAACTTTTCCCGGAATCGGAACCAGCGGCCCCCAGAGCCCCCGGGTGCAAAATTTCATCCCAATCGGACAAAAAAAAATTTCGGCCGCCATTTTGGATCCGCCATCTTGTTTTTTTTTCAACTCCACCAAATTTCCCCCCTCCCCCTGAGTGACATTTGGTCGAGCACCCCCCCTCTATCTCTGATGGTTTTCGAGATTTTCCCGTTTAAAGTTTGTATGGCGGCCATCTTGTTTCGGCCATTTTGAAAAAAATTCTACCGGCTCACCCATCGGCCGGCGGTCCCCTATGACTTTTGTTTTGGAACTTGGCCGTACCTATCACGGTTTCCGAGATCCGCACCTCACATCAAGTCCCTTTCCACGTTCAGGTCGGTTTCGTATTTTTTGTCTACTCGTTGGAGCACCCTCTATACAAAAGTGTTTCCAGTTGCTCCCCACCCCTTCACATCTCTCCAAAAAAGCATGTCAATGACCCAGTCAGTGAGTGAGTGAGTGAGTGGTAATTAAGCTTTATATATAGTAAAAATTAAGCTTTATATATAGTAATTCAAAGTCCTGACTGACTGATATATTAGCGCACAGCCCAAATCGCTAGTCCTAGAGAGAGAGAGAGAGAGAGAGAGAGAGAGAGACTTGAAATTTTGTACATAGATACCTTATATAGTGTAGGCATCCACTAAGAAAGGATTTTTGGAAATTCCACCCCTAAGGGTGTAAATTAGGGGATGAAAGTTTGTATGAAAGTCCGTCAGTTTTGAAGTTAGGATTTTGAAATTTTATTGTTAGGCTTAGGTAAAAAATTAATTTATACAGGTCTCATTGTTTTTGATAATTCCACCCCTGAAGGGGTGAAAAGGGGGATAAAGTTGTGTATGGAAAGGCCTTCATTTTCACAGCAAAAATCACTTAATTTATTATTTAGGCTTATAACGCAACGTGTAAATCGGGTGTTGTTGGAATTACAACCCTTAAGGGGGTGAAAAGGGGGACAAAATTATGTATTTGAGTTGTTCGTTCACAATTTTTTTGTATTGAAGTAAAAATAACGTACGTGGTTACGTCTTATAACTAAGCCTCTATTGCCACCCATCTATCCGTCTGTCTGTCTGTCTGCCACGCGCAAACATGTCCTGACTGATTTGCGATTGTCGTCCAACCGAAACTATTGAACCCAGGAATTCGCCAAGAAACCATTTTTGTTATTTTTTTTACCTTCAGGGGGAAAACGGGGGGTGGGGGTTGAACTTTGTATAAGTTTTTGTTGATTGAAGTTATTAACATGAAAATTGTAATAAGAACTACTGATAATAAATAGATTATAAGTATTATAACGTTTTTCGGGATTTTGCATTTTTACATTTAAAGGGGGAGAAGCGGGGCTGAAAGTTTGTAAGGACGTGTTGATTATTTTTTAATAGAAGCTTGTAATTTTGAAATACAGCTACTTATCATAAATAAATAATGACGTGTCACAGGGTTTTTGGATTTTCAAATTTGTAGGGGGAAACGGGGAGTAAGAGTTTGTATGGAGGTATCGGGTTTTTAATAGGAACTTGAAATTTTGAATTTTAGATACGTATCATAAATAAATTATTGTGTGTTTCAGGGTTTTACGACTATCGAATTTTAGGGGTGGGAAACGGGGGTGAAACTTTGTATTGAGTGGAGGTATCGGTTTGTTCAAAAATAGGAACTTCAAAATGTTTGTTTGTTTTAGGGTATTTGGATTTTTACATTGGAAGGGGGTAAAACGGGCGATGAAAATATGAGAGAGAGTGAGAGCCCATAAGTTTTTTGATTCTAAAAAAATGTCATTTGTTTTCTGTAGGCCACGCGGGCGAAGCCGCGGGCAGAAGCTAGTTTAATCATATTTCCTTAAGAAAAATACGTTTATAAAATCACCTATTATTATTTTATTTTGTTCATATTGAGGGGTGAAAGGCTGATGGCGACATTTCTGCAACTTTACAGGAAAGCGTTTTAAAGTTTTGAAATGACGAAAAAACTCATAGTTTTGGAATTTCTCATCTGATTTTGATTATAAATATACGGTTTTTTTTCGAATTGAATTCCTCGTCTGTTGTTTAACATTTTTAATAAATAGAAAGAAGAGAAAAATTAAACTTGAGTGTTTAAATGTTAGGACCACAGGCGCAGGAACATTAGCTTTTCATCATTTGTTAAGTTTGTAAGCATGCCAACGATGCGTACAGTCAAGAAAGAGGGTGGTAATAAAGTACGATCTTCGTATGTCATATAAAGTTAGTAATATATTTTATATACACATATATCATAAATGCTCCATAATGCGTTCAGGAACCGTAGGCAATGACTAGCATTATAACAACCAATATTATTGTGAGAATTCTTCTAATTTGTTTCTATATTTGTTCAAATTCATTTTTTATTAAGTACATTATTTTAATGTGTACAGTCTATAGATATTTAATAGGTACCTAGCACTAGTAGTAATGCAAGTTTATTGCCCTATGGCTTCTGAACCCATCATAGAGTACTTATGATATGTGTGTAGATAAAGTAATGTATGCAACTGTACATAATTAGGTCTTAAAACACTCGTGTGATCCTATTATGAAACTCGCTGACGCTCGTTTCATAAAACCACACTCGTGTTTTAAGACCCCTCATTATGCAACAGTTGCATAAAATACTATAAACGCATTCTATAGTTAATAACTCATTTGTTCCGGCTAGATAACAACCATACTTCAGATTGACATTTGTTATGTTGGTTATATACGCGGCACAAACGATTTAGTTAGGTATTTACATTTACATATTACATCCTCTCTTCAGTTTATGATGAATTTTTCTCCATAATATTTTTGATTAATTTTGTAAAAATCTCAGCGCCTTCCTCGTTTTTATTGAATCCGGGGATAGTCGTCTTTGCTCTGGCGTACCATCTGAAAGAAGTAGTATGATTTATAGTTTCACTTTGCACTAGATATGAGCGCCGCGCCGGCGCGCCGTCGTCGCCGTGAGTTCGTACGGCGCGCCGCCGCTGAGCGTGGCACGCGGCGCGCCGTCGCGATATGCTTTCCTCCTCGAATTTATATGCAGACAGCGATTTATCATTAAAAATTCAAAGAATCATTGAAATCTGTTAACAATTGGTGGAGATATTGCGTAACATACACGCATATAAAAACTAAAATTACATATTCAATTAAATTGAGAACCTCCTCCTTTTAAGAAGGGTATTTAAAAAGTAAATTTTGACTAGAGTTTAAAAGTTTCGATCGTTTATGTCTTCCATTTCTTTATAAACGAATATAAAACTTTCTTTGGCAACAACAATGGCTTTGGCTCCTTCATATTTCTGAATTGCCATTGTATCTACGTGACATTAAACATATTTTTAATTGGTTTAAAAACACACGAGCGTACTTTTGAATACTACTAGCAGAAAAGATGACTATATATTTTGAAAATCGATGAAATAGTCCAAGTCGAAATCGTGTGACTTAATCGTGTAATTTTTTTTTATGAAATAGGAAGGCAAACAAGCAAGTGGGTCACCTGATGGTAAGTGATCACCACCGCCAATAGACAACCGCAACACCAAATAGATTGCAGATGGGTTGCCAACCCAGAGGGCTAAGATGGAATACCTCTTGTGCCAGTAATTACACCGGCTGTCTTGCTCTCCACGCTGGAACACAACAGTGCAAGCACTGCTGCTTAGCGGCAGGATTAGCGAGCAAGATGATGGTAGCGATCCGGACGGACCTTACACAAGGTCCTACCACCCGTAAAACCGCACCCGCACTTATGGAGGACTCCTATCTTAAACCGCTCTACAGAATACTCACGCTTTTATATTTGGGTACTTGTAGATGTCGATATCAAAAGTACTGAAGTTGGTAACCGTGGCGACAATGCTGATGTCGGCTAAAGTCAGCTGGTCTCCCGCGACCCAGTCGTGGCCCTCCAGGAATGTCTCCAGGAATCCCAGAGCCTCCTCCACCTTCTTCAGTTTGGCCTCGTCAGCTGGTTGCTTGAGAAACTGCGGGTACTGAAAATGCAAGTAATATTAGTAAGCAGCGACGCGTAAGTGGCAAAAGGCGGGCCACGTGCCTTGTGACACCACCAAGAGACACGGAGACTTCTTGAGTGGGGACCGTGGTAGCACATGCGACCATGAGTATAACCATCTAAATATTAGGAAACATAGGTACAAGTTCGAGTTGGATGGGAGAAGCTTTGAGAAGGCCTACAGCCAAAAGATGATGACGATCACGTATAATAATTTTCAAATAGGTGCTTCTATTCTTAGCTAAGCGAAGCGTTTTGTAATTATTTTGCGTATTTACAATTTTAATCAAAACACCTTTAACTTATGATTTATTGAAGACATTAGATAGTAAAGATAGGAAAATACGAGTCAATATCTAAGTAAAGATAAATTCAATGCCGCCTTATCAAAAAATGTTTCAAAAATTACAATATCACTAAAATCAACTACGGTTACTACCCGTTCGCTACAAGTTTGCCGTTAGCTTCCACCACCCGCGCCTCTTCGTTCCCCTCCTCAAGCGACGCCCTTCAAGCTTACGTGGTTGGTTCTAAGGAGGGTGTCGCTTGAGGTGCGGTACGAAGAGGTGCGGCGGGAGGTAACAGCAACCTTGTAGCGGGCAAACTCAAACAAATTAGCGGGTATACTATAGCGTCATAGCTCACGGTAAGTTCATGGTTACGATACTTACGTCATCTAAAGTCAGAAACGGAATCCGAGATCAAAAATTACGGTTTACAGACGACATGACCTGAAGTCTAGTAGTGTCAGATCAGGAGCAATGTCATGCTGTGTAGAGGCTTGCCACCTGATAACTGGGACATGACAGATCAGATTAGGCATCAGATCATATCGTCTGAAGACGATAGCTTTTGATTCCTGATTCCATTCCTGAGTGAAGGTCGGTATAGGACATCTATTGAAGCGTTGCCTTTTAAGTGTACCACTTCAATTTTGCCTTTAACCTTACCCGCATTCAGTTGAATGTGTCCTAAAAAAATATATCGATTACTTTCACCTACCATATAATCAGCGAATCTCTGGTAAAGAGTGCTGATGTCGAAGTACAGTCTTTGGTCGACCACTGCCCTTGCCTTCGGTTCATCAGGGTACAGGCTGCTGCCCTTGCCGTATTTGTTGACGAGGTAGGTGATGATGGCGCGAGACTCCCAGAGGGCGAAGCCATCGTCCACAATCGTGGGGATGGTGTGCTGAGGGTTGATCTGGAATGTTTTTTACAAAGAGAGATAAGAGTTAGACTTACGCATCGGCATTCATCCGCTCCGTACGTCAAATGAAGCGCACCGAATCGAATCGCAAATCACAACGCGTCGCAGAAGTTAAAGTGATTTTACAACCGCAATAAGATCTTTTTTGTAACTACCTTCGTTTTTTGAGACGCTACCGCTACATGATTCTCGCTCGAAAAAACTACCAGGGCCCAATGTAGTCTTGTAGGGACCGACCAAAACTGCAACTCCCAGCCCGTGGTCTCCATTAAAGAACCTTTACGACTCATCCGGCCATGTTTCAACGAGAGACGTGCTCCATTCATTGCTAGTCTAATTTGAAGCAGAGTTTAAGAAGAACTTTTATCCCAATTTCCAGCCTGTATTCGTAACACACTGCGGGCCTTCTCTAACAAGCCTTGAAGAAATTTTTACCCTTTGCAGGCGCGTGTACTGGTTTTATCTAGAGTTACAGTCAGCGTCAAATATGCCAGAGCGGGCAAGGTGTCAAAAATATCTGAACTAGACTCTATTGTCAAATACGCTCGAGCGTGTTCAGATATTTTTGACCTTGCCCGCTCTGGTATATTTGACGCTGACTGTACTAAGAATTGTGTCATGCCATTTTTTATAGACAACGACTTTAGTTGTTATGTATGTGTACGTACTTATAAATACACTTACATGTTTAAAAGACCATAATTTTTTTTAGCACTGAGCTGTGAAGATTAGGCTTTTATCTGTTGCCACTATTTGCTGTGATTAAAAGACGATAATACACGCCCCAAATTAAAAGCAATCTTATCAGTTAGTCAGCTTGGTATTTGAAAATGATCTCCACGATAAAATTATAACAAATTAAATAAAAAATATAATTCTACTTGAAACACACTAAGTTTAAGTTTAACCACTGAAAACGTATTTATGTACTTCAAACCGTAAGAAAATAAGGACAGTTCTCTAGCTGCTAACCTTTATGAATTCTGGAGTCATGTGCTCCCCTTCCAGCGTGCTGAGGTGTTTGAGATTCAACTCTACATTCAGGGCTTCAGCTACCATGAAGATGGCCCTGCAGGGTGGGGAGTGGGGGACGTAGTAGAAGTCTATCGGCATCATGGTATCTGAAGACAAAACGTACAAAATTATAACCGCTTCTGACGGCAATCGGCTTAAAATAAGGCATGAACGGAGTAAAATAAACTTCTTTAACTGTACCCTTAATAATTGATAGATTCAGGCGTTACTTTGCGGAGGTCCATATCAACAAACTGGAACAAATTACCTTGCTACTCCGCGAAAACGCTTGCTTGTTTGCTTGTTTTCGCGGAGTAGCAAGGTAATTTGTTCCAGTTTGTTGTGCCCTTAATCTTTGAAATTTTAGGAACTGAGCCAAATCAGTATCTTTTGTTGACAATAGTTAAAAATAAAATCCAAGTTAAACCAATGGCTTCATAAATAGTCGTTACTTTTTAGAAATGGAAGAAACAGAATTCAAAAAAATTAAGTATGAATCACACGTAGCAAGTAAGTATTAGGTATATCAAAGTGGATCACCCTTTATCGTTTGCTTAAAAACACTAGTATGCTTGGTGAGAATTTCGAACCTCTATTGACCCATGGAGGTCTCACAGGACTGTGGCTCAGTGGCCTTAACACGACTTGTCAACAGTTTATCAAAGTTTATCTTATGCTTCCCTTTCTTATGACAACAGTTTGACAGAGATGCAAGGAGGGATAAATTGAACCCGTGGAGTGACTTTTGAGTCAAGTCAAAAAAGTCAAAAGTCAAAATATTTTATTCAATTGTCAAAAAATTTACCACCGGTTCGGAAAAACCTCTGATGAGAAGATACCGGCAAGAAACTCAACGAGGTGTAATTTTTTAAATAAATCAAAATTACAATGTTATTTTACATCTCAAATATTCAAAATTTTTACAATTTAACAATTTAACACAGCAGGTGTACAATCTTTGGAGCCAGGGATCGCCAATACAGATCGGGATCATTTCCAAACATCCTTGTCCAAGATATAGTCATTGATTTTATAATACGCCCGAGAAATTAATGTCTTCTTGACAATAGATTTAAATTTTGTATCATTTAGTTCAGTTATGTTTTTTGGAATTTTGTTGTAAAATCTTACACAATTTCCCATGAACGACTTATTGGTTTTAGCCAGTCTGTAAGTTGGAACTTTAAGCTTTCCTGTATTTCTAGTAGCCTTTGGCTTATCGACGTTGGTAGGGAAATTGCATATATTTTTCCTAACGTACATGATTATTTCAAAAATATATAGCGACGGTAGGGTTAAGATGTCTATTTCCTTGAAAAATTCCCTTAATGACTCACGAGTATCCATATTATAAATTGCTCTAACTGCCCTTTTTTGCAAAATGAAAACTGACTCAATATCTGCAGCAGATCCCCATAAAATAAGGCCGTACGAAATAATGCTATTAAAATAGGCAAAATAGACCAACCGTGCCGTCGCTACATTGGTATCAAACGCTCGACACTCGCCAGGCGCGAGCTTATCAAAGCCAGCTAAAATATAATATGTTGTATTTGATTGGCCCGCGGCTGGCGAATCTCAAACGCTCTAAAGCAATGATATCCTACTTATAAATGTAAAAGTTTGTATGTTTGGATGTTTGTTACTCAATCACGCAAAAACAACTGAATGGATTTGGATGAAATTCGGCACACATATGTATTACTGTCAAGATCCAGATATTATTCGACAATAATAAATATTACTCGTTCTCTTTACATTTTTAAACAAAAACTTATAAAATAAAAAAGTGTATTAACCCCTTTTATTCATAAAATCTTAACGAAGATTGTATGCTATCAAATGTTTTGTCCCTTACATTTGAGGGCAAACGTCACAATGCCAGATAAAGACATAAAACATGTTAACTAACAAACGTTTATGAATAAGACCGTTAATCTATAATAATAAATTAATCTAAAGTTAATTAATTTCATATTTTGGAATAGTTTTCCTAGTTCGGTCGGTAGGTAATAAAGATTGCAATCTAGATGAAAATAAAATATCCTATGATATCGTTCTCTCTATATTAGCAGACTAGTAAAGGATTTTAATGGTTATATGTGTATAAACATCGACATCATATTTATCGATAACAAATCCCGAGAACTTGCCACGAGTTAGTACACGTTTGGCTATAAAACACAATAGTTTGAAAATAACGAGAAAATATTCTTACAATCCACTGGATTAGACACTATATGTATTGTTTTATTTTAAGCTACTTACCGGTTGGTGTTCAATGCGGCAATGTAATGAAATGATAGTGACTTATCGGCAATGATAGGATGCAAACAGTTTAGCAATCAGCTGATTCACTCTGCGAAAATTGTTTATTGACTTAAAGCTAAAGACATACTCCACGTTATTTTTGGGTCTTAGTCATATTTACTGCATGTCACCTGATGGAAAGCTATCACTGTTGTCAATAGGAACCAGAGATCCTTAGAATCGCTGAATAATTTTCTATTGCCGGCCTTTAGCTGTTTCATTGCCGGTTTTTAATGCTAAGAGGACTTCCAAATTTCTCACTCACCATATAAACCACAGTAGCAAGCATATTACTTCACGCCGGCATTCTGTAAGGGTGTGGTACTACCCCGGTCTCAGCCTTATTCATACTGTACCCGGCAACTGGCTACAGTGCAGCCTCCTCCTTCCTTGTGGTTACAGGTCCAAATGACTACACAGATGTTATTGATTTAGTTATCATTTAATTAAATAAAACTTGTAAAAAAAATTAAGTACAATAGATTCTAATAAAACAGCAGATTAAATCTTTATTTATTTATTATTAATAAAATTACCTAATTTAAGTACTTAAAATGGTACTTACAGCGACAAAAGACTATTATAAATCCCTATGAAACTGGAACATTGAATTCTAGGTTCATTTCTTCCCCATCCTCCCCATGGAAGCTAGGAACTTCTGGAAAGCGAGCCTTCCTTCCTCGTTGGCTTCTTGGTGCCCAGGTGCCGTAACTTTTACTCTCTCCACCCAACTGTTGAAGAAAAACAGAATTATAATCTAATTGTTCATTGGTGCCGTCTAGAGAACCAATTGATAACCACTATACTATTTGTTGACATTTGGTTTGGTGGTTATTTGCTTCGGTTATCTACGCGGCACACACGTTACTGTTGTCTAGTTCCATACTCAAAGGGTGCCAATGGGACAATAGGATTGTATCGTGATATTTCAGTTTTTATTACTTTACTACACTGTAATGAATTTTATCTACACATATATCATAAATGCTCTATAATGCGCTCAGAAACCGTAGGCAATGACCAGCATTATAACAACCAATATTATTATGAGAATTTTTCTAATTTGTTTCTATATTTGTTCAAATTCATTTTTTATTACATTATTTTAATGTGTACAGTCTCTAGATATTTAATAGGTACCTAGCACTAGTAGCTAGTAGCAATGCAGGTCATCGCCCTATGGCTTCTGAACCCAACATAGAGTACTTATGACATGTGTGTAGATAAAGTAATGTATGCAACTGTGCATAATTAGGTCTGAAAACTGTTAAAACTATAATGTGTGAAGCCATTCTTATCATTTGTTTGTCTATGCATGGTTGTATGGCAACACTAGTTTGCTCTACTGTCTTTGCTCGCGCCCTCTTCTTCCCGTTCCGATCATGGCTCCGGTTGACTTAATTTCGTTCGCTAATGTTATTAATATAGTAATTGAATACGGTGCTTTAATACATACGTTCCTAGTTTGTGTAAGACACTATTCATGTCTGGATTGTTGAAGCAATACACTATCCTGAATATTTCCGGAGTGTTATTTATGCCGCCTCATTGCCTCGGAACCTCAGCTTCCACCTACGCTAATAGAGACCACCTCTGCACTTCAAAAACACTCGTGTGATCCTATTATGAAACTCGCTGACGCCTGTGTTATGGGGGAGTACAGTCAGCCTCAGAAGTATCTTAACACGTATGAATCTTTTCATGAATCACGAATGAAATGAGAGATGGTCGAATTCAATTACTGACAGCGACAAAGTACCAAAAAATTCAGCTACTTCTGAGGCTCACCGTACCTATATCGCAATTTTTATTAGTTAATAATTCATTTTAAGCCCTAGTTTGTATTGTTTTTGTTTATATTTACATTTTGTCAAATATTTGCTTGCTGAAAAAAGTGCAAAAATAAAACATACAATTTATCTCAAAGTTTGATAAGATAAAACGCATATATTTCAATTCATTATTACATAAGCTATGAACAGGCATTTTATCATTGATGTTGTCAACAAGCCTATGACATTTATCATAAAACGAAAAAAGGAAATACCTCATGGCTGGTTGCGATAAAACACATGTATATCGGAATTTTGTAACACATGTAAATAAATAAAAATCCTGGGACAAATAATACTAATTGACCTAGTTATTAAATAAGCAAGCTGCTTATGGGTGCTGGGCAACAAATACTATAGTACGACTCAGATACAAACATTCAATATTTATCTATCATACAAATATTAGCCCCTTGTGGGAAACGAACCCGGAACCTCTAACTTCGTAGTTAGAGTCACTTCACTAAGCTATCCGGGCGTCGTAAGTATTTTAGCTGTAGTTTACTTTAATACATTAAACAGTTTCATATTATGGTTTCATCTTGAGAATATCAGCCAATTATGTCATGATATCACCAGTCATGACTCAGTCATGGTTAAATTGTTTAGCATCAGCATGACATGGCGTTTGTTGTGTGTTATGCATTATAAGTCTATCAAGAATTGACCACTTTGAACTCCTTTACTCCTTAGAATAAATAAATTATAATCAATATCCTGGGACGATTCCCACCAATTTACAATAACTTTACAGTTTTACCAAAAATATATTGAGCATCGGCAGTATTCGTTTGCGCAGAGAAGAGCAGACCGGTTTCCGACAGTAGCCGAACGTGTGAATAATCCATATTGTACTTTATTTGCAAGCGCAACTGGCAGAGTATTGCTTGCTATGCATTCTTAGCTTTGTCCCGCTTACACAATTCGTACACTGTGGCGCACGGGCTGCCGCCATGTTCTGCTGTGCCGAAATCGATAGACCAATAAAAGCGCAAGAGTTTAGCGTGCGTAAAATTCTACTTTATCATTGGTAGATCGAAATTTCTAGACTGATTCGATGCATCTACTATATAGACCCCTTTTTTTACGGTTCTCTACCTAAGAGGAAAAAAGGAACCCTGGTAGGATCACTTCCCTGTCCGCCTGTCTGTCTGACTGTCAAGACCCTATTTCTCAGGAACGCATAGAAGTAACAAGTGAAATTACTATCAAATACTAAATCTTTAGTCCCCCGCGCGAGTTATTGAAAGCTCTCATACTATTTTTCTAAAGGCGTGCGCACGGAAATCAGAAAACAGGGGAAGTGCAATGTACGCTCGATGCGCGTGCCAACATTACGTACTGTTGTACGTAACCTCCGCTAAACCGCTAAACCGCTCCCAGTCGTGTTCTGTCATCCCGTGGAGGTGTTAGTCTTGCAAAATACCTTATTTTTCCCTAGCCATACCGTATTGTTCAGTTTTAGAGTGCAAGAACCATAGTAGGAGTATAAATCTTCAAAATGGGGTTGTTTCTACCACCGTTAAGTACGATTTTAATGATATTCCATAAAAATCTTAGTTATTTTCATTGTACTAATAAGTTAACAGAACATTTAGTCAAAATTCAACCGTACGTGATTACAATAAAGTTCATTATTGATTGACTGCAATGACTATTTCGCTCTGGAAGGTTCTGCGCTACAGTTGTGACATCTAGTGTTGAGTAGCGGAACTACGAAGCCAAATTTTTCTTCTGACGTTTACAGATTAAAATGTCGTATAATTAGTTTGACGTTAATAAAAAGTAAACCTTAGTATCACTACCATAAGATATATTTTCTTACAAAAACTTGTGTACCTTTTGTCGTATATCGTTCGACAATTTTAACCAATCAAGATTATGTTATTTTAGTAGTGTAGTATAAGATGATATCCACAAGTGTGTGCGTGTGGCGACACCGGTACCGGTACAAATAATGCTTTAAAGCAGTTCCCCCTGTTTTCTGATTTCCGTGGGCGTGCGTGCACCCGCTCCGTGCCCCCGCGCACTACTTAGCGGAGGCCCTTAGTTTGCAAAAGCATTCACGCAGATCGCAAGAAACCGTCGTCATGTAGTATGTTTAGTTTAGTTTATTTATTCAGTCAATATTATTAGATGGCAACTCAGAAAGAAGTTATCGACAAACAAACGTGACGTCATATCCAACCACGATGGCCAGTTCCGGTGCGAGATGAGTTTATAAAAGGAGCAGCAGCCGTCAATCGCGCTCTCTTTTTCGCTGGAGTACTGGGAAAGGATAGACTGGTCTTGTCGGCCGTGCCGTTTGATTTTAGAATCATTTATTATCATTTTATTGTGTAAATTTGGTTAAATAAAGTTATTCTGATTTTGGCTTTTGAGTGATTTATTTAATTCACCTGACAGCTAACATCAGTAGTGGGATAAATCCATGTCAATTAGCCTTTATCATCCTGATTTAGTTTTATTTTTGAGGGGAGTTTTTTTTTACTAGTACTTTGATTTCTAGAGCAAATCTGATTCAAGTAACAAATATAGTAAACGTAAGCATAAATCATGCGAGCACGCACCCGACCCAGGGCTCCAGCTCTGCTTTCAGGAAAACTCGGGGCACTTGACTGCGCTGAGAGAAACATCGCGACATCTGCCGAGTGTCACGCTCACCCGTGCTTCTTTGCCAACCATGTTGGACGTGACGAGCACATGGTCGCGAGCGAGGCCAGCGACGCGACTACCCCTACACTGCCGGTGCCCTAGTTGAGAGCGTCGACGTGAGCGTCGTCTACCACTAGCGTGGGGATGAGCGACATTGTCGCACAATACGTGTCTTAAATAGACTTAATCCGGTGAGATCTAAGCATTTTATCTCGAATTTCATCCCAGGTGTTCATGGTTTTGACTTGTGGTGTAGTGAGGTTGATGGACCACGTTCAAGCTCTGTAGTTAGGTACTATAATAAACGGGAATGTTTATTGCAAATAGGTTATTGCTTCAAATGTGATGCACGTGTTTATCGAAACGAATGGGTTGATCATAGTTCAATCAAGTTTAAAGCAGATTTCCGTGGCTTTGAAAACTACTAAGGGTTTAATGAAATTGCGAGTACGGTAATTCAAATGATTCCGGTAGACATTTTTATCGACAGCAGCTTAACAATGTCACTTTTCTCAGACTCACTCTTAGAGTATTTTCACTGCAAGCGACTACCCTTTTTTCGTATTTTTACGCGGTATCGGTAACCAAGAATTTGTAACAACTTGTTCAACTACCTGCACTGTTGAATTTCCGAAAATAACATTTAAACTAGATTTCTTTGTAATACCCGCGACGTGTTTAAGCGTATCTGAATATTATTATCAACGTACCGATGTATTGTTGAACCGGGAGAGTGTAACTTAGATTCGTAACAAAGGTAAACAAATACTTACACGGCTAGATCGCGTACATAGTGTTCATTATAGAACGTTTTTGTTTGTTTAAATTACATTTTAATGCCAATTGACCTTTCGTGAAAATAAACTTTGACTTACGCTGAATTTTTAATAAATCTACTTAGAAAAGTTCGGTGTTCTTTTCTCACTACTTAAATGAATTACTTGAGTACATCAATAATGAATGGTCAGGTAAGGCCGAGTGAGTACAAAATGGACGCGATAGTAAAAGCACCAGTACCCATCTAATAATATTTGTCAGGTTAAACAGATCTAAAGGTTGGTCAGTTACTTTTAGAGTTAGTTACTTATTCGATTAAAACTGTTTGTTTTTCGTTTTAAAATCTTATATCGATAAGAGGGATGGTCTCATGTTTTGTGTACCTAAAATACAATTGATTCTTAATACTACTTAAAAGAAATGTGTTGCCCAATACTCTTGTTGGTTGGCAGTGACGCAGCAACACCAGTCATCCCGTGCGTGATGTCGTACCGCACTACAAGGAACTAGCCCCAATCGCTAGCATTGCGACTGCTTACATGGCCCAGGCTTCGCAAGTTTCTAAAAAGTAACGGACTGGTCGCCGTAATCGGTGGTCAAGATCCCAGAGGCAACGAGGGATGGAAAAATCGACATCAGCTCCAATTGCGGGGTCCTACGGAAAAGTAACTCTAGCTGCAGCACAGTACCTAACTCTCTGGCGTGGTGAATGGACCGCGGAAGTTTGCACCGCTTTTTCGAAAGCGAGCTTTTTTTTATTATTTATTCGATAGACCGAACAATTTAACATAACGAGTAACTGGCCATTTCTCGTGGGTCGTCGAATAGATAATAAGGACATGCTGAGGCCTCTGTCACTGAACAAGTTGAGATCTCTTCTTTAATATTCCTGTCGGTGAATCCAAGGGGATAATATTTGATTGTGTTTTTGTCGACTCCGTCGACGGACAAGCTGAGGCCTCTGTCACATATTTTTTAATTTATTTTCGTTTTTTTTAGGTACCTTTGTTTTAATTTTTCTTTATTCCAGGGGTTTTCTTTTTAAGGTTTCTCCTTGTGTAGCGAATAAAACAAAAGTAAAAGCGTTGTGCAGAAGCTTATACTATGCTTTTAATGACAAGCACAACAACAAACAAAAAGTATTCTTTATTTTTGTCTTTTCAGTTGTTTTCAGGAAAATGTTGTGCTTAAAGAATACAGTTGCCCTTGACTTCAAATTTTATTATTGTTTTTATGTCCTTGCTACCAAAACTGAGTCGCAAGACCCAGAATATTGGCATATTTACTAATGCAAACAATTTTTCTGTCCTAGCCGATCAAGATAAGTTACAAAACAATGAGTCTGGGCCCTTAGACTAAAACTAAGACTAGAAAGCTGCGGGCGAGGACGCTCCGCCGTCAGGAGAGGCCGTATTAGATGGCAACTCAGAAAGAAGTTATCGACAAACAAACGTGACGTCATATCCAACCACGATGGCCAGTTCCGGTGCGAGATGAGTTTATAAAAGGAGCAGCAGCCGTCAATCGCGCTCTCTTTTTCGCTGGAGTACTGGGAAAGGATAGACTGGTCTTGTCGGCCGTGCCGTTTGATTTTAGAATCATTTATTATCATTTTATTGTGTAAATTTGGTTAAATAAAGTTATTCTGATTTTGGCTTTTGAGTGATTTATTTAATTCACCTGACAGCTAACAATATAATTACATTATAAATTGCACAAAATGTCAAATTACACGTTTTTATACTGAGATCGTCAAATTTCGTAAAAAGCATTAATCAATAAAACTAAAACAAAATTAATACTGGAATGTCAGCATAACTTAACAAATAAAAAACTATTAAATACTACAACTAATCAAAATTAATATTGGTATGCCAACATAATAAAAATAATAGGCATTATACACTAAAACTAGGGCAAAATTAAAATTGGAATGTCAACATAAAAATTCGTCTCTAATAGGGATCAAAACAAATAAAAAACAGGAAAGAAACCATGACCAGCAGTTATTACTTAGCTGCGGTTTGACGCTGCATGCGGCGGTCACTCTTCTACAGTGACGGGAAACCGTGCAGTGTAGTTAGCTCATACTTTAGTATAAAGCCGTCCGTAAGCTCCGTAAGCCACAGGCACAATTTACTTCTATATAATCTGTACTTTGACGGTTTAGGCTGCGTTTCCATCAGAGATGTGCTAGTATGCGTAGCGAGGGATGTGTTTGTAAAGAACCAATGAGCCGTTTCCACCAGAGCTGTGTTGACCGAGGCAAGGTAAATGAAGCGATTCTATTGGTTCTTACAAACACATCCCTCGCTACGCATCCTCGCACATCTCTGGTGGAAAAGCAGCCTTAAGAGCGATTTAACGCAGCGGGAGCACCGCCCTTGTAAGTAGTCAGGCAGAGGCGTATTTAAAGATTTGGCGCCCCGGGCCATTTAGCTTTGGCGCCCCATTAAGTGACGATAAAGTATTTTATTTTAGGGACGGCTGCCGCCCCTCGTAGCCTGGCGCCCCGGGCCATGGCCCAGATGGCCCTAGGGTAAATACGCCCCTGTAGTCAGGCTAGACAGAGCTGAAAAGTAGAGATAAATTGATTTATGGCGGTAATATTAGGGCCGCTGTAAACATTAGGGTTTTTCTTTACATCTGAAGGAACGCTAAGTTCTGTGTTAGTACTAATAACGGCGATTAGACACTGCTTATCATCGCTATATGCAAGTTATATGTATTTTAAACGCCAAGTTGGTGTTGGCAATACAGCCAACATTAACAGTGTAATAAGCACTTTAATATCTGTGGCATTTTTTTTAGTCTGTGCCTTTCTCTATATCTGTAAACGCTGTATGGTGTTGTGGTTGTGTGCTTTAATAAAAACTTGAAGATAATGAAGAACTGGCTTATCAATTACAATACAGTCCACTAATTTAGAATACAAATAAATAACCCAAGGGACACGCTCCTACAGTTGGTGACCTAATTCGTAATTATAATTTAAATTTAGGAAGATAGAAGGTTCAATACGCAATAAATAACAAACGTTGCCTCTCCCAAAGTTAACGCGCATAACGTTAACAACGTCAAAGGAGTACAGACATAATATTCTGGGGGGTCCATGCTACCAATACCTACCAATACCACAGAATAAATAATAGTACAGAAACTTCTCTTTTACGACCGTGATTAAACGAATTCCAACTTTATTAACAGATATAAAACAATCGTATTACTTCATACACCATGCGCCAGGCGGCGTGAGTCAAAAGGAACGCGCCGCCCGCGCCCGCCTTCCCTCCGCTACTCCCGGCGCACGCTAGGGTTAGGCCGTCGAGCGTACCTACAGTGCGGAGTGGAACCCCCTGCCAATACCTCAATACACAATACAATACAGATTGAGAGTTGGTACGATGGCAAAGTATTTGCGTCTTGGGGGAGGGGCATCATGACCCCCTCATCAATGCCCCCGTTTAGGGGATTTGTAATCCCAAGTTTGCTTTGAGCCACTTCCAGTGGTCGGATTGACGTGTACGAAGATCGTTCTTTAATAAAGAGGGTGTGCGCCAGTTTAAAAAACTTTCTTTCGTTTTGATAATTTTCATCTTTGAAAATGTCTTCAATATCATCATCATCACATGTTCATCATCGGTGAACACTGAGAAACTTTCACCACATTATTCTCTAAGCAAGAGCATCGAGCTCGACGTTGGAGCATCGCTTTGTCTCTCACTCGATCCTAAAGAAAGACAGAGACAGGAGAACAGTTCATAAGAAAATAGCAGTTTAAAATCGTTACATATTTAATTATAACAAAATGACATGCGATCCTAAAATGACCTTCCAAGTCTTATTTATTGCTCCCTCCGTCTTTCTCTAACTAGTGTCAGAGGAAAGGGAGACATATAGAGATAAAGTAAACTTGGCCGGTCATGTTAGAGCCAATGATGTTCATACAATGGTATTTACAGCGACGATAGACTTTAAATCCCAATAGAACTGGAACAACGTGTTTTGCGACAGCTAGGTGAGGTGACTACTTCTGCGTCATTGACGCAATGAACTTGTGGAAGGCGAGTCGGCCCTCTTCATTGGCCTCTTGGTAGCCAGGTGCGGCAGCTTTCACTCTCTCCACCCAACTGTTGAAGAAAAATAAGGTTAGGCACAAACACCAACAAACTAACTGACCATTACAGAGGAAAGTGAGAGATATTGTCTATGCTCAAACGGGATACTACCAACTTCAAGTGCATATCTTGGATAAAGAAATAAAGTATGGATATAGCCTCAGTACAGGTCAAGCATACACATCCAAAACTGTCAAAATGGTTACCTTTGGAGTCGGAAGATAGTAAAACCTGCAAATTAATAAGAAAAACGTAGATTTTACTACCTTAAGAGGAAACCTCAAGGCCTAGAGAATTGAACAATAGGTATTTGTAAAATCTATTGCTGCCTCCATCTATCAAGCCTCCCCCCGCAGAGCGCAATAGAGACAGCTGCAGCTTGGACTGAAAATACCTATTTAAAGTACACAAAATCAACGATTCGTAGACCTCTGATTCCTTCTCCAAAACTTAACCGATTTAACTACTTTTTACATTAAAAATTAAAGAAAGGCTTTGGCAGTGTTCCTATTTTTTTCCTTTTTTAAATAATCTAGTAAAATTTGTTTTCTGAATGTATGAACGCAGCCGAAAATCTGGCCAATTTTTTAAGTTTTTGAATGTTCATATCTCTTTTAATAATTAATTTATTGAAAAAAAGAAAACATAGGGACATGCATAATAGTGGGCATCGATTTTTTGGAAAAAAAAAATTGCTCTATTGGCATTATCCAGAGAGGAAACAGGGGACGACGTTTGTATGGAAAAACTGCCCTTGTGTTTCCTCTTAATGTACACCAAAGGTACCATTTTGACGTTTTATTTGTATACAGGACGTCAATTGAAAAGGAGGTTTAGAGTATGTAGTCGTCTTTTTGGCACTTTGTATGGCCATTAAAGAACAGAAATCAGCTATTAAAATATCGCTTTCAATTTTGTAACTCTTTCTACGCTGTACTATTTCTATGGTGCATATTACATGCCCCGTTCGCCTTCTGCCTTTTCCAAAAATGACACTTTTTTCAGTTCTGCTTGTGATCGTCGCTTAAATGTGTGTCTGACCGCACATTGAAATCGTGTTTTTTTAGGTTTCGTACGGGAATCATAATGAGACCCTATAATACCTTCGCTACTATTTGACGACCTGTATGGCACAGTGGCACATGTGTCTGCCTACTGTGCAAGAGGTCCCGGGTTCAAATCCTGGTATGGGCAAATATTTGTGTGACGAATATGAATGTTTGTACCTGAGTCATGGATGTTATTTGTATTTATGTATGTATTTATCTATATATGTATGTTTATCCGTTGTCTAGTATCCATAGTACAAGCTTTGCTTAGTTTGGAACTAGGTCAATTGGTGTAAATTGTCCCGAGATATTTATTATTTTTTATTTTTATTTATTTACTCCACTTGTTCCATTTTGGCCCACCTAAATGTTGGAATTATACTGGCCCTGCTTGAGATACTTCCCCGTCTCTGGTTTTGACATTGACAATAATTATCACTATGCACAGAGATGGAACGTTTTGTACAGAACTTTAATAACGCCATGACATGAATTTTAATTCATTTGTGGTGAGAGTTCCGACTGACCAGCTGTCGACCTTCACAAGAGAAGAGTTTTGGCCGAAAGGTGTCGCATACCGGCGGTTCCGTGGCCGGTTAACTGACACCGCGAAAGTGCTCACGTTACAGACTTCACGTGCTAGTAATTAAGTTATTATGTATAATAAATATGTATGTTAGTCTTTAAGGTATTTATCTATGGGCCTATGCAGCCTTAAAATAAACTTATTGTGTTCTATTCTATTCTAAACAATAAAAATTTAATAATATTGATACGTACGCGCTAATCTTTGGGTATTTAGACAGGTCAATGTCCAAGATCAGGAAGTTGGTGACGGTGACTACAATGCTGAGGTCAGCAAGGGTGAGCGTGGCGCCGGCGACGAACTTGCTGCCCTGCAGGAAGGTCTCCAGGAAACCCAGGGCTTCCTTCGCCTTGTCCAGCCTAGACTCATCCGCAGGAGCCCCGGCGAACCATTGAGGGAACTGCAAAGAGTTTTTTTTATATTTAAATAAGGAAGGTAAACTAGCAAGTGAGTTACGCGATAGTTAGTGATCACCATCATAGATCAGACATTGGCAACATCAAGGGGATTCCAGATGCGTTGCCAGCCCAAAAGGCCAGCAAATGGCTTAGATGAAATTCTTAGATGAAAAACGTTGAGCCATGCACGGGGTCGATATGATCTTGCTCTATTTTTTTTACCTTTCGTCATCATCTATCCCCCAAATTAACTACATGAGTAATCCCACCAGCAACCCTAATTTGATTAAGGGTGTTTTAAGATTTTTTTACAGAAAAAGAAGGCAAAAAAGCATTTAGGCTCATTGGCGTACCCAGGGGGGGCAGGGAGGGGCAGCTGCCCCCCCCCTTGAAATCTCGCAGAACATGTATTAACTCGCCTAATTATTAATTAAAGTGTAAACGGGGCCTTATGCTCTAACTTTGAAATAAACCGCGCAGTAGATACTGGCAAAATGCACGGTGCAATTGCCTAAAAACCGTGCGCGACGATGGCGGATGAAGATTACCGAATCTAGCATCTGACTTGCCCCCCCCCCCAGGCCAGAAGCTGGGTAGCACTATGTTAATTTCCCAGGTTAGCAGAAAGATATTCACTCATTTAGAACAGTCAAAACACTTATTGAGAAAGTAAACTCACCGCGTAGTCACCAAATCTGGCGTAAAGGGTGTTGCCGTCAAAGTGCAGCCTCTGGTCGACCAGCGCCCTCGCCTTCGGCTCCTCGGGGTACAGGCTGCTGCCCTTGCCATACTGGTTGGCCAGATAGGTGATGATAGCACGGGACTCGGAGAGGGCGAAGCCGTTGTCAACCAGAGTTGGTATTGCGTGTTGAGGGTTAAGCTGGAAAAAATATGCTTTGTTTTAAGAAATGTAGTACTTTATTGCAGTAGCTTGCCTATTTTTATGTAGCCTCCACTGGCCCTAACATGAACGGCTCAGATCTGACTTATCCCTCCCTTTTTCCTATAAAACTAGTGTCACAAAAAAGTGCCGCACGGTAAATTGTTTTCTTTAGACTTTCGCGATTTTTACACACATTTATAACGTTATTGGGACTTTAACGCGATTAAAGTAAATAGATATAGACCGAGTGGTGTCTACTCGTGACCACGGCCGTTGTAACATGGCCGAAACGTCGAGGTAAAATAACAATATACTTTAATCGCGTTAAAGTCCCGATAACGGTAAACTCAGAGAAACTAAACTTTGCCGATCATATTCAGATTACATTGAGCCACGACCTAGCAGATAATTTAGGTAGAGTCAAGAAAGGAACAGTGGCTCGGGTGCACAGGTGGGTACAGTGGTTCACCAATGACACTGCCGAAACATGTTACGCTTTCCGTGTGCCTGTTTGTGCATACAATATTATTTGTTATTCATGTAGTTCCTGCATATAAGTTACTCTCAATTATTTCCGTGATATCTAGACCGTCTTTCGGGTCACTGAAGCCGCAATGCCATTTCTCACGAGCCCCTAAATGCGTTTTATTAACAGCACCAAGACAAATCACCTTCAAATACTCCGGCGTCATGTGTTCCCCATTCATCAAGTCCAGGAATTTGTAGTTGAGCTCCACGTTGAGGGCTTTAGCGGTCAGCATGACCACTCGGCAGGGGGCCGACATGTTACTGTAGTACAGATCGATCGTCATGGTGCTGCGTGGACAGAAAACACAATTAAGACAACGAGTATTTTGATTTCACTTACACTTCTGAATTTGGGAGGATATTAATTAGTAGAGTCTTCTCTTATTATAGGTGTAGTTTAACCATTCATATGTTGGGATTGTGGTCTACTGTGAACCTTTCCACATGGCTACGTGGAGGTTGCACAGTGGATCAAGCAAGATCGAGATTCAAATGGTCGATGTATAAATTCATGGAGATTGAATTGAGACATTGGCTGCACGCTCTCCCATCAAGAAACCTCGGCTCTGTATTAGAGCCCGCTAGCCTTCGCATTGCGGTGTGCCTACTCCTCGGTGCTAAATTATGCGAGCCCCACCTTTGCCCTTGTGGCCGAAGCGTGGACCAGTTTGGTCGCCATGGTCTATCCTGCGCCAAAAGCGCCGGTCGTCTCTACCGCCATGGTGCAATAAATGACATAATCCGCCGAGCTCTTGCCACATGCTCAGTTCCAGCCACTTTGGAGCCAGTAGGTATGCTCAGAGACGATGGCAAGAGACCGGACGGAGCTACCCTGGTGCCTTGGTCTTTGGGACGGACGCTTGTCTGGGACGCGACATGCGCGGACACCCTAGCGTCTTCCCACGTCCAAGGCACCGCTGCCAGGGCCGGTGCAGCTGCCGAGCAAGCCCAATTGCTCAAACAACGAAAATACTCGGCACTCACCGCGAGTTATATATTCGTTCCATTCGCGGTAGAGACCCTTGGACCGTGGGCTTCCGAGGCCAATAAATTAGTCAAAGACATTGGCACAAAACTGGTCCACGCTTCTGGAGACCTCAGAGCTGGCGCTTACTTTGCTCAGAGGCTCAGTCTCGCCATACAGCGGGGTGATAGCGCCAGCGTTCTGTGGTCCATGCCTCGTAGCACAAACTTGGACGACGTGTTCTTACTGTAAATATATATTATATATATTTTTTTTGTATTAGTGTTAATTTTCCCAATGTAAATAGGTACTTATTAAAATACAGCTTAATATGGAGTTTCCGAAAACCTTCTTATTTTTTTTTATTTCCTACTATCTAAAATATTGATCAAAATATCTCGGTAAGGAAAGTAAGACTTTAATTGTGTACTGAAAACTTAATAATATTAGTTTCTTTTTAATTAAAAGGTAAAACTATTTTTTAAATGGTAATTATACGGAAAACTAAATGAATTATTTGTTTTAACTTTCGCGATTTTCACACATATTTATGACGTTATCGGGACTTTAGCGCGATAAAAACATTGTTAATTTACCTTGACGTTTCGGCCATTGAAACATGGAGGCGGCTAAATGGAGTCTACTCGTGACTACAGCCGTTGATACATGGCCGAAACATCGAGGAAAATTTATAATGTTTTTATCGCGTTAAGATCCTGATAACGTTGTAAATAAATGAATAAAGAAGATTATTTAAAACACGTATTAAGGTATTTTATTACTGTTATAGAGTAACATACCTGCAGCTGTGTCGTTCTCGGAGTAGAACCAAATAATGAAGTTAGTGAACCAAAACCGTCCACCTTTATATCATCATGTCATGACGACGTACTATCGTTACATTCATTACGACTTATCATTCGGCGCATCATTCTAATAATAGTATGATGTTGTTGTTTGGTTGTGAAATTAGGGTTCCGGTTCATTGATTTGTTGAATTTTAAAGGATTGCGAACAAGTACTTAGGCGTAGGTTTCAAGTTATTTTTATGCTATGTTATTCGCTAGTCAGCATTTTTAAGGCTCTTGTTCATGGTCACATGGTTGAGCCTTTAAGTTATTATTAAATTTTTATTAAATGTGGTCTCCCTGCCACTATAGTTTGATATCATTGAGCCCCCAATTCCACAAATATAACATTACTACATTTGACGTAACTATAAAGTTTTTCATACAAAAATGCGACATTGTAGCGCGTGAAGTTTTGCGGTATGGGCTTCAGGCCCTGCGGTCAATGGGGCCTACTCATTTTGCTTGCTGGTAATAAAATATTCCTTCTATCATTTCATAGTCATACGCAGTGGCGCGCCATGGCGTAGTGTGGGTGTCAGCCGCCCGAAGCGGACGAAAAATTTTCCGCGCTCTTATTTAGGTAGCTCGGTAGGTATTTCCATTCAAAAGACAATTTATAATATACAGTAAGTCTTTCGGCAACTTTTTCCAGGATATTATTATCATTTATTGTGCAATTTGCCTCTAACAGTGCCAGTCGAGACTGGCCGCCCCTGCCGCCCCTACTCTACTACGCTTCGCTACGGGCCAAAGTGCCCCAGAGCCTCCTGTGGGTTAAATACGATGACATCAATTTAATTTAGGTTTTTGATGTTTGCAACTCAACCTGTTAATTTCCCATTTTAAAAAAAACCCTGCTACAGACCAAAGCCTGTCACTTCTGTTCCATTTATTATTAAGCGATAAGGTAACATAATATTTATCTATTCATTCACAAATATCGGTAATATCTCTTTTGCAATCCATAATAATAATAATAACGCAGGGCAGCTTGTGGCGAGCTGTTGGGGAGTAGCGACCCCACGTACCCGAGTGCTCCCGGGGAAGCCCCCTGTCCCTCACCTCTCCCTTGCCCCGCGGCCGGGAGGAGTGAAGCCTGACGAGGGACAGGTCCCCCCCTCTGGCTTGCCTTAGCCGGCCGGTCAGAGTAGAGTCGCGAGAGCTGTATGCTCGAGGGTAGATGTGGAAACATAAGTGGCGAGTTGGCGATAAGTTTAAAGTCCAGTGACACCTCTCTACCCTTAGCCTTCCGCACCGGTGTTGCCTCTGAGCCATTTTATATGTCGCTTTTAAAGGGGGCCCATCTAGCGGAGGGCGAGTCACCGTCTGCCAAGATCACTTTCATTTGAGACATTTTTATTTGGCAGACGTCCGGATGTCTCACGCAATAGCCCAGTCATTAGTCCATCGTTTTCCCCCTATAGTCTTGTACGGTTTAGGTCCCATCTTTCCACAATAGTCTATACGCCTGGCGGGGGCTGACTCTGCTCGTGTCCCTATGATACGGGCAGGGACAGCATCCGCCCGGTGTACTCATCACATTTCATTAAATTGTCTAAAGGGCCTCTACGTGTTGGCTTCGGCTCCGCGCACGCCTCCCAAAGGTCCGGGGCACTATGGTCCCGTGAATGGGAAAGACATACATAATAATGTTTTTTACCCGACTACGGCAAAGTAAAACGAAGGGCCTTTTTTGTTTAAATAAATACACCCCCACCTACCTACCTAAGGTAAAAAATCGAATACTCAGGTCAATTAAAAAGTTTCAGACACAAACGTTATTAAAGGGATAAGGTATAGTCGACCAAAAGATCGTATTACCTCACTTGAATGCAAGGTAAGTTGTAATCAAACAACTTAAGCGTAAATCGAGTGGAGGGGGTATGTTTGCGCATACACAGTTTGTACTAGAAACGGCTACTGCGCAGTCAAGGTCAGTACGGAAATGGTTTAAAAAAATCATCTTCAGGGGCGGATCTGGCCCCCAATTCTGGCGCTCATCGAGATTCATCTGACGTTCGAGATGTGTTAAAATATGACAGATTTTGAAGGGATTTGACGGCTCTTTTTGGCACATGTCGAGTGTGGCTTCATCTCTCTGCCCCGCTGCTTTTAAGGCTGACGACTTGAGCCCCCTCCTCCTTCTCTATTGACGACAATGGACAATATAGTGAAAAAAATGTATAAAATTCCTATTAGGAAGGTCCCAAATTATGGTTCATCTTCGACGCTTATTGCGAAAAGGTTCGACTGTGGATTTTTTTTTTTATAAAATAGGAAGGCAAACAAGCAAGTGGCTCACCTGATGGTAAGTGATCACCAGCGCCTATAGACACCCGCAAAACCAAAGAGATTGCAGATGCGTTGCCAACCCAGAGCAATATAAAATATTATATTGACTTATTACATGCCTACTAGCAACGTGATGTTCTATTTTAGGACCACGTCAGTGACAAACCCATTTTTACAGTCATGATGATATTGCTGATGCGCAGCGTGACTGGTCACCCATAACATTCCGTTAATTATTGCACAATATTAGTTAAATACTCAAAAAATAAGATTTTAATTCTGTTTCGTGCAATCTTACGTCAATACTTATGTTATTTTCAAAATATAAAGAATTTGTTAAAGACAGAAAGAATGTGTTCCTGTTTTTTCTTCAGTCATTATTTTTTAAATGTCACTAGTAATAAAATAGCAGTGATAAAGTCCCGTGAAAACATCCCTCACACTTCATACACCATGACTATTATGACGTCACTATAGCAATCTACACTTCTATACTATTATAATAAAGAGGTAAACTTTGTTTGTTTGTATGTAGGGGGTAATCTCTGGAACTACAGAACCGATCTCAAAAATTCTTTCACAGATTGAAAGCTACACTATGGAAATAGGCTACTAACTCCACGCGAACGAAATCGCGGGCGTCCGCTAGTAATATATAAAACGCAAGCACAACATTTTAGTACTATTAGTTTTTTATGGAATTTGGAGGCAAACGTGCATGTGAGTTAAGGGCCATTTACATGGTACGAGTTCTCGCATGCGCAGTGGCGGATTTACACATTTGCCGTCAGTAGGCTATTCAATTTTCACCACCGGCCGGCGACGGGGCAGGCCGAGGCGGAGATGGCGGCATGATCTGGATGCATTTTCAAATGACTGGCCAGAGATTGCCAAAGACAAAGGGAACTGGAAATCGGAGCGAGAGGCCTGTGCTCAGCAATTGGACACACTTGCAGGCTAACATTCCATTATTATTCCTAGAGTCGTTTTCTCCGTGTAAATAAGGTTTTTTTTTATTCATGTAGGAATAAAAATGGACCAAATTTGCCGCCCCTCAAAATCTGCCGCCCTAGGCTCCAGCCTACTCAGCCTACTGGTAAATCCACCACTGCGCATGCGAGTTGGATTACATTGCAGGCTACCGAGGCAAGATGTGATCGATTGATTGATCGCGCCGCGCAATGTAAATGGCCCCTTACTTGATGAAAAGTGATCACCCCCTATAGGACCTGCAGCGACCTCAAGAGTCTCCGGGGTATCGTAGGCTTCCGAATCTCTTACTCACATAAGAAACACATTACCAAGCAACTACTTCGCGCCGGTATTCTGTGAGAGTGTGGGTACTGCCCCGGTTGAGCCATTCATGCTGCAACTGCCAACTGAATACAGTGAGACTCTACCACTACAATAAGGAATCTTATAGTACTTTTACGAGTATGGCGTATTAATTGACAGCAGTCGGCATTCTGTTGTTCTGGCGGAATATGCGCGATTTCTATTTTAATTTTATTTTTAAATTAAGTTTTATTTTAAACGTGTGTGTGTGTGTATTTTTAGAAAGCCGGCAGAACAAATCTTTATTATGTCCTAAGACACAGCAAGCTAGTATGCCCAATAAGGATTATATTTTGTATAAATACTCTTTTAAATATAAAATAGCCACTAACAATTCAATGTAGAGCTTCTGTGTTTACTAGACCAGACCGATAGGTACAGTCCGTAGGTACAGTAAACCAATTTCCAAAGGCCATCTTGTTACAATAATGTCTTCGCTAGGACATCATAAAATGAATTGCGAACTTTTAATATGACATTTATTTACAAATGGTTCTACAATGGCCACGAAATTAAATTTGTGAGCCGTACCTAACGAGTAGTGGATGTAGTATTCAAATAGTTAGTGAGGAGATATTTCTTAAGCTTCAGTTCGCCGTATGCGACCAGCGGGTCGATTTTAGACTTTCGACCGCTCGACAATCGCGAGCGTATATTTTAGCCGGCACTAATTGGCGTGCGGCTGGCGAGTCTCAAAAATCACCCCACAGGTTCTCTAAGCGCTTCAGTGTCAAGCTCGACGCTGAGGCGTGTAGAATAACGGGACAGGCCTCTATTGCACCAAATTATCACATGTCAGGTGACAACGACACTTCAGAATAGGTACATTAGGTATTCACTATTTAAGCTCGTCAATACAATACTACATTACACCCTGAGGGTGAGGCTTTCTTTATCACCGCCCGAGGTGTGTACACAATTTTACGTCTTCCCCTGGCCAGTAAGTGGAAATTTCTCGCGTAGCGGGCGGTAAATTGCTACTCACGCCCCGGGGTTACGCAATAGTACATTACACCCTGAAGGTGGTGAAATAAAGAATGTCTCAGATCGCAGGAACTAGTCGCACGAGCCAAAGGCGAGGGCGATAAACATGCGACCTGAGACTTTGTTTATCGCGGGCGGTAAATTGCTAATTACGGCCCGGGGTGACGTAAAGCCCAATGTAATCGTGCTGCAATGTTTGAGATTACATCAGAAAAGTGTTGGAATCGTCGTTATTAAATAAACACGTATACTATTAAAAAAACTGCAGAGTCACTTTGAGTATCTTTATTGATAAACTTTTCCTTATAATTTACAATTCAGTTTTGGCTTTGAGACCGTCCACTAAAACTTTGAACGCTTTAATTCCTGTCCCGTTTGCCTCCTCGTAACCGGGAGCTGTCGCTTTCACCAGCTCGAACCATCTGCAAATAAAACGAACGTAAATAATAAGCCCACTAGTTGCTCTAACATAACCGTCAGGGGCGTAGCTACCGCCGTATCAGCCGTATCAATGACACGGCTACCATAAAAATCATTACCCTCCATTTGGGCTTCCCCGCTGTCAGGTAGAAGCATGGGCGTACCCGGTAGAGGGGGGCAGGGAGGAGCAGCTGCCCCCCTGGAAATCGCGCAGAACATGTATGAACTCGCCTAAATACTAATCAAAGTGTAAACGGGGCCTTATGCTCTGACTTTTAAATAAATCGCGTAGTCGACACTGGCAAAATGCACGGTGCAATTGCTAAAAAAAGGCGCGCGACGATGGCGGACGAAGATCAGCGAATCTAGCATCTGACTTGCCCCCCCTCCTCCCCTAGGCCAGAAGCTGGGTACGCCCATGGGTAGAAGGGCCCCCGGACAAATTTTATTATAGGACCTGTACAGGATAAGCTACACCACTGATAACCGTCCAATAAATATTATTTAGAGTGTAACAATAAAGTACCTACCTATAGTTTAAGTATTTACACGTATTGATCTGCGACAACTCGCCAGCTATTACATAAACCCCTAGTGGGTTTTTAATAGTGGATCGTTGATGCCAACTTAATTTGTACCCTATTATTTAAATTAAAAAATATATATATATTAGCGATTCCGCGGTGCGGCCTTTCTTGTGTGATGTTTGTTAAGTACTTTAAAATGCCGTTGTCTATGAACCGACTTTTTTTTCAGATTGGCTCCATTTAGATCAATGGTCTGGTGATAGGATCCAGGAAAAATTTACGGAACCTGGATCCTCAAATATTTTAGGCATACAGTATGACTGAACTGGTTTTAGTAATAATTGGGGTATTCACTCTACGGCAGCATGATTTGGTAAAGCGGAACAGATGATGAAAACCAGGTGAGGGTTGGCTACTGGAACTCTTCAACGGTTAGTAGCACGTAAAATGTAACAAAGATACTTTTTATGGAATGGAAAGAAAAAAGATCATGTGAGGTTTCTGGCAGAAAAGATCACAGCATTGCATGAGAGCCAGCCATCCCAAAAGAATCGCTGATCTGTGGCCCGTTTCACTAAGCTACAAGTTACAATTTTACAAGTCTAAACCGGCAAAATTGGTCAATAATGACCAATGGCAATGGGCATAATAATCAATGTTGCCGGTTTAGACTTGTAAAATTGTAAATTGTAGTTTCGTGAAACGGGCCACTGTTGATCACCTCTAGGTTCCCTTCCCCCCAGGGCTCCGGATCTCTTGGTGACTTAATAGGAGATATGACAATGGGAACCAACAAATCAACATGCAATTCAATGAAGTGAAGTATAGTAGACAGAGTAATTGCTTTTGAACCTTATCCCTTTGTAATGGGATTGAAAAGCGGTTAAACAAGTTCTTGGTCGACTACACAAAGTGTATAGACAAGGTAACATTCTGTTAGCGTAAAACTAGTAAAAACGACAACATGTATAAACTTGACGTAAGGGGACGAAACCAAACGTCGAAATGTTTCTATCACTAATGTAAACTCCCTACATTCTGTTATTTCCGCTAGCGTTAACGCTTTCAGAGTGTCACTTTCTCTAGGCACCCTGGTCTAGTTTCACTTACTTCTCAACTCTAGGATAGGGCTTCAAGCTGATGCCAGCCGCGTCAATCGTAGATACCGTAGCGACGAGGCTGAGATCGGCTAGCGTGAGGGTATCCCCTGCAGCATACTTCTGACCTTCGAGGAATGCATCGAAGAATCCCAGGGCCTCCTTCAACTTCTTCAAGAGGTTCTCGTCAGCTGGCAAGCCTTGGAAGACTTGAGGATACTAGAAATGGCAAAGTTTACTTCTTAAATTATTAGTAGAGAATGTGGACTCCTTTGTCGAGGAGTAAACCTTTAAACTCCCGAATGGTTCGCCGCTAAGAACGCAACGGTGTGTCGGACTTTGCCGACTACAGTAAACAATTAAAACTCTTTTTAAATATTTGCGTTGTTTAACCGATTTTCTACTCAAATAAAGACATCGATGATTTTCAGTACATATTTACAATTTGTTTAAATTGCCTATTATCTTTGTTCTCAAGATTGTGCGCTCTCAAAAACAAAATAGCTGGCGCAACTTTTACTCGATTGCCGTGAAAAGAGAAGGCTATTCTAAGGTGCAGCCGCAGCACTTGAAAATCAAAGTTCAAATACTTACAAAGTACCCTCCGAATCTCGGATAAAGAGTGCCCAAGTCGAAATCCAACCTCTGGTCGACCACGGCTCTGGGTTTCGCTTCCTTGGGGTAAAGGTCTTCGGCGTCGTATTTGGTGGCCAGGTACCGACTGATGGCACGAGACTCCCAGAGAGAGAAGCCGTTATCCACCAAGGTTGGCACTGTGTGTTGGGGGTTTAGCTGAAAAGATACGTAATCATCAACATTAAATGTTTATTTGCACTAACAATAACAGTAGGTTTTCTTTAAAACTTAGGATGAAATGAGGGAGAATGGAAGAAGCCTACACTCAGCAGATGGTGGAATGGTCTGAAGAAAAGGTTTAAAAAAATCTGAGCACTGGGGCCTGGGATGCTATTTTTGAATCTCACCAGGTACGCAGGTGACTAAAGCTCACCAAGATGGTCGTTTTTCATAGAAATTCGGCCATAAAGTCAACTGGATTCAAAAATTTCACCCCTTTGTACTATCCGATAATGCGATCTATGACTATGATATGCCAGAGGACTTCTAGGAGGATTATATAAAGGGTTATTATAATTATAATATCTGTTGTCGTTCTCCGAAAATTAAACGTATTGAATTTAATTTAGTTTGTTGTTACTTTGTTATTATTACCAAGCTGAGCTTACTGCTTATTCTACATGTGACCCTCACCAGATGGCGCGTGTTAATGCATTCCTTGCTACGTTGTCAAAAGATGTTATGTGGCGTGCGCTAGATGGCGCTAAATAATTCATTGCTACGATCGCAAAAGATGTCAGTAGCAAGGGCTAGATGGCGCTGATATCAAACCTTTAAGAATTGAGGCGTGAGGTGCTCCCCAGCTTGTAAATTGACTTCCTTTAGGTTCAGCTGAATGTTAAGAGCCGCTGCAACCAATAAAACCACGCGGCACGGCGCAGAGCCCGCTGTGTAGTACAGATCCATTGCTGCAAGGTAGGTACATTTTGTTTCTAGAAACATTATCAAACTGGTATAAACTGGTTTTGATACCTGACGTTTAACGTCAAGGTAAAGGGCCTTTAATCTTCTGTACTTCCTACAGGTTTTATAGGTTCCAGAGCTGCCTATAATCGGTCAGAAAATACCTAACTAGAATCTCACGAAAGTTATGTCGGACTTACTTGAGTTGAGGCCAGGGGCGTAGCTACCGCCGTATCAATGATACCCCCCCTCCGAGCTACAGCGGTCCCGACTTGTAGAATTATAAAATCATTATTACCCTACATTTGGACTTCGCCGCAGTCAGAGGGCCCCCCGATAAACTTTGATACAGGACCCGTCTAGGGGAAGCTAGGCCACTGGTGGAGGCCCTAATGGGACCTAGCACGCTAGCTTTTTTCGAGGACACAGAATATACCTATCTTCTTTTCTAACCAGTTAGCGCGTTTGGAAAGGGCAGATTGTATGTCCGCGATAAATGGGTCAATGCTGATGACAATAACAACGTATTTAACGTGAAAAACCTAAAAAAACAAGTAGGTACCTACCTAAGTTAAATAGTTCCGAATCACGATGACAAGCAGTTATTTATTTAAGGAAGTCTTAACTAGGTACTTAATTTAATTTTATGTTTTTGCTTTGTTGCTAGGTTTGTTTCAGTGGGGAACAATGTTCATGACCGTAGTGTCTAACTGTAAATAATAAAACTTAAAAGATGAGTGATAATTTATTTAAAAAAATAACGTGAATTAATCGACTCACCTAAATGATAATTAAGCGGACGAGGCGTGCAACTTGAGATAAAACAACAAAACTATGATAAAATGAATGTAGCCGGCACCTCAGTGTGGGTGTGTGTAACAAAAACAAGACCAACAATATCACAAATTTATCAAAATCGGTGGCCAAATTGGGAACTAATGAATATTTATACTTACTTACCGTCTATTGATAGCCGACAGCGACACGAAACTGGCTTAGCAAAGTTTGCTCGAATTGACCTTGAGGGAATCTATTGCCTTATAAAGCTCAGATACACTGATGACATGAATGACATCATTAGATCAATTATTTTTCATTTCTTTAGCTACTTTTTACTTAAATTGTGTTGATTTAAATACTTGTTTAGTTTATTAATATTATGTACAGGGACAGAAGAATAAGAATAAATAATAAGGTAAAATTGCACGCTTGTATAAAATGCTTGTAGTTTGATTGTGAGCGCTTGCCCTAATATTGAAACTTTTTTTTTTAATTTTGTTTTGCTTCTACTTTTAAAATAAGACAAGCTAAAACTTGAATCTTATCTTAAGTAGCTTGACAATAAAAACATGAGTTTAAAAAAAAACTCAGTTTGATTAAAAAGGTTCGTTGCTTATTTATTTCCACTCTAGTCTAGTAGTGCAATTCGGACCAAAGTAACACAGCTGTGAAACGTCAACCTGACAGCACATCTACAACGCCAATGTTGGAATCGTTTTCAACTTTCTATTTTTCGTTAAAAACAGCTTTTAGTTGCCTGATGATGTAAATATTGTTTTATAAGATCAACGTTAGTGCCTGCTGCTTCACGTTTGTTTATTCGTAATGGGCGACAGCAGTGATTCTGAGGAGTTTTACGACGCCGAAGAGCTCACACCCGTCAAAGGGTCTAAGTACGTTAATTGTTTACACAATCTTTATTCCTCTTACTAACTATGTTCCTTCGTATTGCCTAGCAATTACTTTACCTATTCAGCTACATATTGGTTACAGAATGTGAAAATAAATGCTGTTTTTGAGTGAATGATTGAGCAGTCAAAGTTTTCATTGAGCAGATGTTTCTTTGAAGGATTTATCACGTCCTTGGTTGATCAGGCGACTGTTGACAGTCTGGGCAGTGATGCGTAACTCGTTTGTATTCTAATGTAGCGTGATCATCGCGGTATTGAAATGTTAGGTCATGTTTTGTGAGCACAGGATAGGGTTGCCAACATTTTTTCGGTTGAATATAGTATTTTTGAGAATAAGCCAAAAAAATATATAGTACGCTTCAAAAAAATATAGTATATTTTGGAAGGATGAAAAAAAGGCGATGGCATAAGTTTGTTATGTATTCTATATATTAGTTCAACAGTATATAGTATGGAGAACTGAAATATAGTAAAATGCTATATAATATAGTACGGTTGGCAACCCTAGCACAGGCTGAAAATTGGTGTGTGATTTGTTGTTTTGTTAATCATACTTATTGGAATCCCATCATTTAACACTGTCTGTATTAAGAGTGTGCAAACAGAGATTTGGCAACGATGCCTATGGCCGCCAAATATTTAGATGTTTTCATTGATTTATCAAAATTAATGAATTAAAATACAGAATATAGCAACGGTATGTACTAAAATATTGATAATGCATTGCAATAGTTAATACAGTTATACTAAATAGTTATAATTAAGTGTAAAACAAGCATTTGGAAACTTTCCATTTGTAAATGTGTACATTTCGGTATAAGTATATAAGGTTTACTACTTACCAACAAATGTAAGAATACAAGTTCTAGTACATACTGTTGCTATATTCCGTATTTTAACTCATTAATTTTGATAAATCGATGAAAACAGCTAAATATTTGGCAGCTATAGGCGACGTTGCCAAGTCTCTGTTTGTACGCTCTTAATAATGTGTGATTTTGAAAACTTAGAGGTAGAATGATAATATAAGAATATGTAGTTGTTTGTATTTATTTATAGCTACCAATTAGTTTTCGTGCTGACTACTCCATGATTCCAATTCACTCAATTAAATATATATTGCCATTCAGATTCAGATAATTTATTGGTAATAAAAATATAATTATATTACATGTCAAACCTTAGCCTTAGCATTGTCTTATATTTGATACCTATCTATGCTGACGAAATAAATAAGTATTTCTAATTTGTGTGGGTATTATGCCAGGGGACAGTAGTCCAAAGGGGAAAAGCTTGAATTTGTATTAATGCATCTGTATGATAAAACTTTGTATTTGTGAAGTCTGAGTCTAATGATGCAGTTCAGTATAATACAGGTTGTGTTAATTAATTCTTTTATTTGGATTAAAATTATATGGCACTAAGAAAGACATGAGACCTGTTAACTAACATAGGTTTACGCAGCGTTTATGAATAAGACGGTAAATCTGTATCCTCTCTGAAAACTTAATGTTCACCAAACGCGATTCAAAACTACCGATCTAGTTTGTAACATTTCTCATTTAAGTGAAATGTGTTTCTTATGGAAAATAAATATCTTTAAACCGAATGCTGTACCCCTTACTGCTAAATTGTACTATTTGCTGTCCAGTTGGATTACCTTATTAATATATTTATTAACTAGCTGTGCCCGCGACTTCGTCCGCGTGGAATAGTGTCTTTGGGTTTTTAATTACTTAGGCTAATTGTTTTACAAAAATGACACATACGAATAGCTTTGAATGTCATATTTATTTATATCGAATCAACAGCCTAAAAAATAAGTTTTAAGCTTCTAGCTCTAAAAATGACGATACTTCCAAACAACTTTTCATCCCCCCTTTCAACCCCCTACAACCCTTTTTCGCATTAAAAAGTAACCTATGTCCTTTCTCAGGCTCTAGACTATCTGTGTACCAAATTTCATTTAAATCGGTTCAGTAGTTTTGGCGCGAAAGCGCGACAGACAGACAGAGTTACGTTCGCAGTAAGGAAGTAAGGCATATTAGTAAGGATTATTTTTGCACAAAAACACATTCAGTTGTACAAAAGGCGACCTTAATGCCTTAAAGCATTCTCCACCAGTCAACCTTTTGGCAAAACCAATCATATACTATTGCACCAGATATCTCTTCAGACTCCAGTGGTATAGACAATAAGACAAACATACAACATGGAAGACTTCCTTTCCTTAAGTCTTAACATAGACAATTTTTTTGAAATTTTTTTTGTTTTTTCAGGAGATCATCATTATGCCGAAATATAAGCCTAACAGACAGTATAAAAGCTGATAAAGACAAGGATAAACCGGTTTCGGTGAAGACTGACTCGGCACTTGTTGAAGCACCAAGCATAGCACCGAGCATATCGTCCAACGTACCTGCTACTACAGCTCCGGCTGCACCCAGCATACCGTGTACAGATGCCACCACTGCTGATGATGATAGGACCAATGTCAAGAGCGTAAGTTGTTGGGTTCTCAGAATGGGATATGCTAAGCAACAACAATACAACAATGCGATATGGTAAAAGGAACATTAAATCCAATTTTGCTAGTTTTTTGTATTGTTTCATTTGCTAGCAGCCCATTGGCTATAATTAGATATGTTCCATGAAGGAGTAAAAAGACAAGGAGAATTTGAAGAAGTCACCTTTAATTCTTTTTTATTAATTGAGGCAAGATGTTTCCCTTTTAGGCGGAATTTTTAAATTTGATGTGTCAGTCAGTTCAGATGCTAGTTTATTGGAATGGTGTACCAGCCGTATTTTGTATATCTTACAAAGTTTCTGTACTTCATCTTTAATTGTTGGCATATGCTTCATGAATGTCAACATTGTTTGTGAACCATGTAGCATTAAAATACTTTCAAAGCATTATTCTGGAACCTTTGGAGTATTTCGATATTAAAATGACTACTCTGGCTAGCTAACAATGAAAATGAATAATAAAAACACGCAATATGTACAATCAACAAAATGGAACCGTGACCCACCATGGAACTATATTGAAGTGAAGTTTTAAATCAAATCGTAATATGTCTCTTTTTTTTCACTTGTTATGTCAATTTGACACGGTTCTGCGGTAGGTCAGGGTACCATTATGCTGATAGTAGTATGGCAAAAGTACAATACGTAAACACTGAGGCACAGAATAATTAATAGTACAGAAACTTCTCTTTAACGACCGTGATTAAACAAATTCCAACTTTATTAACACGCTCAAAAGTTCGTATTATTTCATATACTTTCACGATGGCCAGGCGGCGCGAGTCAAAAGGAACGTCCCGTCCGCGCCCACTCCCCCCCCCCCCCCCCGCTCCTCCCGGCGACACGCCAGGGTTGCGCGGCATTCGTTTTCAATTACACTGACACGGCGGGAGCGAGCGAGCGCGCGGCAAGCCGACTGCCTACTGCGATTTGCCTAAGCCATGGGCAAGGTGGTCGAGCTTACCTACAGTGCGGAGTGGAACCCCCCTGACTGAGGTTCCCTTCAACCATTATTTGCAGGTGGTGCAGGGACGGCGCCGGTTCCAAGAGCTGCGGCGCTGCATGCAGACCGAGGATGATGAGGAGGGAATTGATGCATCCTCGGACCGACACAGCTTCAACCTGGAACAGCCTTTCAAGTTTGATCCAACTTCTATCTTCCATTGACATTGCAAAATATTATCAACTTTTTTTAATAAAATAAAATAAATTAAATAGAAAGACAAACAAGCAAGTGACCTAATGGTAAGTGATCATCACCGCCCATAGACATCTGCAACACCACGGAGACTAATTTAAAACAACATTTGAAATAAATTGAACACTAAGCTAAATTGAATAATTTAGAACTTGGATCATAATTAGTGCTGCCAGGGCCCAATTTCATAAACGCGACAGGTGACAGTGACAATTCGTTATACATTGTTTGCCCACTATGATGTTAAATCAGTAAGTCTGCAGCGTTACTTGCCGACACAGTAATATACGGCGAATCGTCACTGTCACTTGTTGCGTTTATGAAATGGGGCCAAGGCATCCGGAAAATTGGACTTTTTGGATTCGTAATTATTGCATAAACGTTTGCCAGGCGGTACGCGTCAAAAGGAACGCACCGCCTGCGCCCGCCTTCCTCCCGCAACTACCGCGACACGTTAGGGTTGCGCTGCATTCGTGTTCAATTACACTGACACAGCGAGCGAGCGGGCGCGCGGCGAACCGACAACCTACTGCGGTTTGCCAACGCTGTAGGCAAGCGGCTGAGCGTACCTACAGTGCGGAACCCCCCTGCCAGTATGACCTCACTTTTGGTTAGGTACTCGATGACCACTATAAAACTTTTGGTCCTAAAAGCTTAATGTTTTGTTTGCAGGGTGATATCACACGACACGATGAGTCTACAGAGCATGACGTCACTGGGAAGAATCGGAAGAATACTCAGTGGGGCTTCTGACTCCCACTGTAAGCCAACTTATCTTTATCTTTTTACCCGACTGCGCGACGCAAAGGAGGGTAATGTGTTTATCAGCCTATATATGTATGTATGTTTGTTCATTTGTGGCGATCTGGTTACACAGTATAATACAAAGTCAATATACATTCCTGTCTGTGTTAATATCTTTGGCCGCCTGGTCCTTCTAAACCACGTAACTTGATGCAGCTTTAACGGTAATTTAGAGATTTTTTTTTACCGAAAGTTTTAATGTATATTACATCCTATTTGTGTCATTTCCAACAAAAATGAAATAGTTCCGTTAGTGACTGACTGACTGACAGACAAAACAACACACAGCTTGAACCGCTGAAGGTAGAACGTCTTTGGAAACACGACTTCCAACGTTTGTGTAAAATTGTGGATTGGCCCACTTATGTTTATTTTTTACTTACTTATTAAGTACATACATCAACATCACACATTATTACAATCAAGATTATCTAGTTACAGCTACATTTGTCTGTCTGAATACATAGCATCGACCATACAGCGAGTTAGTAAATTTCCATTAGGTACAGTACAAAATGTCAAAACAATTGATACGTTTATTCTATGCCGTTTTTTTTCAGCGAACCTTCGTGATGCCGCGCAGCCTTCGGCTCCGGCGCGAGAGCCGTCCGTCATGTCTGACGACCCTGGGCCAGTTGATAGGGGCCAGAACGGTAAATATACGTAGATATACATTGCTCACACATACTGTACAATTGAGTACATTTAAAAAAAATCTAGATCTCCTCCATTTATATGTGCTGTAACATTATTAATTTTCTTACGAGCCCTTTTGCATGGAAATGTGCAACAGTGTAGGGAGTGATATAGGATTACTTAGCTTGCGATATGACCAATGTACGCAATCCGAAGCGTCAGTAGTGTGAATAAAAAATAAATGGAGTTATACTGGACGTATCTATTGAGTGAAGCCAATGTCTCTTATGGTATTTTCACCTGTTGTTGCATGTACAGTCAAGGAAATTGAAACACGTACCACCGTAGAACCTAGTCGAAGAGACATACGCATGACATTCGTATGGCATAGCCTGGCGTTTAACGCGTCGCGTCATTGCGATAGGGTTCTAAGGTGGTACGTGAATATATTTCCCCTACTGTACTTTATTTAGACTGTTAAAGTCAAAGGCAAAATCAAAATAGCTTCATAGAAATTAGCTTTACAGGAAGCACTAATGAATGTCAGAAAACTAACCATTGGTTCGACATAAACATTTGTTACACTGTTATGTTATATTGATTGTACATTTCTTAAGTGAATGAATTTAAATGTTCTATTTTATTATCTTTGTGCAGCACACAGTAGTATAAATTAATTTCGTACCATGCAAAAGGGGTTAAGCTTTCATTATTATTTAGGTGGTGGTCATTATAAATAATAAATCCGTCGCAGTCGTCTAAAGATCTGCCCCTGGCGGGATTCGAACCCCTTACTTTGTAGTCGAGCTCGCTAACCCTAGACTATCCTGCTTTTCAATACACGCTGTCATTATTTCACATCATTTTACTATTCGTGGAATCTAAACAAATGATCGAAAAAAAATTAAAAAAAAAACAGTTTTCTTATACCAAACCCTTTATATTTGGGAAATAATAAATAATAAAAATGATACTGTATTGTGTAGTAACGCTGTAGACAGTAGCAATGCAAGGTATATGCAAACCAGTTGATATTTTCTGTATTTCCGTTTGGCTAAGCCCCAGCGGTATTTAGTATTTGGTAATGATCGTATTATATCGAAATAATTAGAGATGCGCCGAGTAACACTTTTGCCGAGTAACGAGTACCGAGTTTTACTCGGTTCAATTTTTTTTCAACCGAGTACTCGGCCGAGTAACTCGGTTCAATCAAATTCCCATTTCGCGCGCGTAAGCAAGTACAAACAGGTTCGCGCCGGCCGAGCGGCCGGCTCGCGTTGATACACCCCTAACCTGCCCGCGCCTTTCAACTACCAGTCACTTGATAGTTTGCAAACAAATACTTCACGTTGCGCGTCATAGTAGATAAATAATTGAAAAAGTTTGTTAATTAACGATGACTGTGTGTAGTACCTGATCAGTGATGACCTGATTTTGATTAACACTGTTGTTTTAATTATATCTACCCAAATATATTGCTTTTGTTAAACCGAGTATACTCGGCATTCAAACCGAGTTATTCGGTCGAGTACGAGTATCATAAAACCCGCCGAGTACGCCGAGTACCGAGTATCAACCGAGTACTCGAGATGGGATCATTTCTAGAGATGGAATCTCTAGAAATAATCATTACCAGCACTCGATCTCACGTGGCAGTCGCAACAATCCCGTAGAGGTTCAGATGAAGCTATGATAGCAAGAGTTGATTAAATCCTCCTTGTAATAGCGAATCAAATATTAATACTCAAGAGTTGTTCATTACGGCGTAATTGGCAACAATGTAACAAGTGAGCCATACAAATCAGTGCCTTCATTTGAACGGTAATGACGGTTGATTATTGAGATTGGTGGATTTTTGTCGCATACGCACTGCGTCGCTGCTAAATCGCTTTAATGAACGACGGTCCAAAAAGTATAATCATAAAACAACCGCTTAAGATTAGTCCACTTTTGCTATCACCGCCTCAGATGTCATGATGCTAATCAATTAACCCATGTCAGTGCTAGCGATGGCGGAACCGGATGTGATAGCGAGCACGAAAGCGAGCAGCGTGAAGCAAGCCGGCAGTGTCGTGACCGCGCCCGCCGGCCCGCTGCCGCCGCCGCGCCGCAAGAAGCGCAGTGAGTCATTACCGACTAGTCATCGCCCGGTGTAGTGTCAGTGCCAGCAGCCCGCGTGGCAGCCCGCCGGGCAGCTGCCGCGGCAAGAAGCACAGTAAGTCATTACCGACATGTCATGGCCCGCCGTAGTGTCAGTGCCAGCAGCCCGCCTGACAGCCCGCCGGCCCACTGCCGCAAGAAGCGCAGTGAGTCTTTACCGACTAGTCATTGCCCGCTGTAGTGTCAGTGCCAGCAGCCCGCCTGACAGCCCGCCGGCCCGCTGCCGCAAGAAGCGCAGTGAGTCTTTACCGACTAGTCATTGCCCGCTGTAGTGTCAGTGCCAGCAGCCCGCCTGACAGCCCGCCGGCCCGCTGCCGCAAGAAGCGCAGTGAGTCTTTACCGACTAGTCATTGCCCGCTGTAGTGTCAGTGCCAGAAGCCCGCCGGCCCGCCGCCGCGGCAAGAACCGCAGTAAGTCATTACCCGGGTCAGGAATGTCAGAGCGGAGAGTGATGTCCATCAACATTGTAACGGTAATGAGTTTATTGAGTCTAACATTTAAAGTTTTCCTTAATCGCTTCGCTCATGGGAACAGCTTATACATCCATATGTGCGGGCGATTTGAACATCGGACCCCAAGTATCATGCATGATCATTAGGGGTAGTACCTCTTAAACTGCCCATACTCAATTTCACGTTAATTTACTAACAAGCTTACTTCAACTCGGATAAGTTTCAGATAAGTTATTATTAAGTCAAGGACCCTATGCTTGCGACCCTGTAAAATATAGATCACCTTTGATCTAAATTTACTGTAGGTTTAGTTGACCAAATAATTGGTTGACCACTTTAAAACCTTATCCCTTTGTAATAAGGTCGAAAAGTGGTCAAGCATGTATAGTCGAATACATCCGTCATATTTACAATTAGTTTTGTGTGTTGTACCATTGTTTGTACTCTCAGTAACAGCTATTTTGTGTTTTTTTTTTATTTTACTAATTTGGCAGAAAAATCCGAACTATGCAGAGTTCGGCAATATTCCTCAATTTAAAAGGAGTGTGAACCCTGCCACAAAAAGCCCATACAAATGGCGATAACATTTTCCACCCCCTAAACCTTAACCCGCTTAGCGGTAATGTGGCGGAAACTGGCAAAACGCAAGGCACGGAATGCTGATGTTATGCCATTACCCTAATTTTTCTTTGTGTTGTCATTCATTATATAGCATTTTAAAGGAGAATGGGCATTTTTGTATGGGCGCTGTCCCAACCCTTGTATACACTAGTGAGTAGTATGGACGTGTAACACTCGGTGTAAGGATCATCATAGGCCATGTTTCGAGAGTTGTAATTAATTATTGTTTTGTATGAAAAAAACGAAAAATAAAACAGCTAATTAGACCTATGCTCACATTACGTTTTTTAGTCCTAGTGGTCTCAGGAATGCGTGGTTAAAATCTTTCAGCTATATCTCGAACATGATTTTACACATACTTTTCATACAACTGCTAGTACAAAGTGAGGTATAAAATGGGCTGTAACTTTTTCCCTGCAAACATTTCGGTTTTGCTGTCATATAAAAAAATTAAGCTCTTGTAGAGAGCTTTCAAATAAGATATAGCACAACTGTACACAGCACTTGGGACAATTTGCCCATTCTCCTTTAATTTGAATGCTACTACGTGAAAACTAGAGAGAGAGGGGGGGTTTTAGCATTTACTACCGGTGGTCACCGAGGAGGGGTTAAAAAAAAAGAAATGGTTCACGTAGTATGGCTACGTTCCCTAATCCTTTAAGCTTCATTCATAAGCAAAATCATCAACATATATATCCCTTGTTCCAGATAAATTGTACGGGTCCCAGTCTCTCTCGACCACGGACGGCGACAACTTGAGCATCTGCACTACGGACACCGATGACTACAGATATGTGCCGCGACGGGTGCCCGACAAACAGCTCGAGTCCCTCATCGTTGAGGTAACGTTGCTGACGTAGTCATTGGAATACGGCAGGGGTCACCAATTAGTTTCGCTCGGGGTCAGGTTTTCTTCTTTTAACAAGTACTATCAATTTTGGAAATTAAAAAATCTTTACAATACCGTATTAAGTGTCCAAACGAACTTTTTTTTTATATAACATAGGACGGCAAACAAGCAAGTGGGTCACCTGATGGTAAGTGATCACCACCGCCTAGACACCTGCAACAACAAAGAGAGTGCAGATGCGTTGCCAACCCAGAGGGCTAAGATGGAATACCTCTCGTGCCAGTAATTACACCGGCTGTCTTGCTCTTCACGCCGGAACACAACAGTGCAAGCACTGTTGCTTAGCGGCAGGATTAGCGAGCAAGATGGTGGTAGCAAACCGGACGGACCTAAAAATTTTGGCCAAAAGATTTTGGCGTTTGTAGCCGTAGTTTCGGCTTTAAATTGTAACTATGTTCAAACGCCAACACAGTTAACTAACCATCGTGCACCTTATTCTTATAAGGATAAAGTTCACGAATGGTGAGTTAAGTGTGTTGGCGACTGTATGTATATTAATCCGTCAACATTTTTATAAAATGTTTTTATTTTTTACAATCACATGACGCAACTATAAAATCTGATTTTATTTGGACTTACTTAGGAAGCTAATTGCTTTGTTATGAAGAAATATCAAAACACTTTACTGGAGTATAGTCGACCAAGAAAGTGCTTGACCACTTTTCGACCGTATTACAATGGGATAAGGTTCGAAAGTGGTCAAGCAATTACTTGTGGCCCGTTTCACTAAGCTACAAGATACAATTTTACAAGTCTAAACCGGCAACATTGGTGCCAGTGTTGCCGGTTTAGACTTAGCACTTTTCGACCGTATTACAATGGGATAAGGTTCAAAAGTGGTCAAGCAATTACTTGTGGCCCGTTTCACGAAGCTACAAGTTACAATTTTACAAGTCTAAACCGGCAACATTGGTGCCAATGTTGCCGGTTTAGACTTGTAAAATAGTAACTTGTAGCTTCGTGAAACGGGCCATTGGTTGACTATACATCCCTGGGGAATTATTTTGTGCACTAAGAACCGAATAAATGAATAAATGGCGACGTTTTCCCGCCAGCAGCCGGCCGCCAGCTCGTCGCCGCAGTGCATGGCGCTGCCGAGTCCCGCCAGCACCATCGAGTCCCTCACCAGGGAGTTCCAGGACTCGCTCGAACTTTCCAACTCTAAATATGGTGAGTTTTTAGCACCGGTCAGGGAAGGCGAACCTATGGCACGCGACAGAAAGTCGCGTTGCTACTTTCCGATAAGATACGTTGCCAAAAAATTTAATAATAAATAGCATGCCATGGCAAAATTGACAAGTGAACCAAAAAAAATGTTCACCATCCCTGTTATCTTAGACAAATTTAAAATAAACACTGCTTAAGTCGTTGCTAAGATCGTTGCTTTTTAGCTTGATCACGGTTACTCAGAAAAATGCCTATTGCCATCCTTTTGAAAGTGCCCAGATCATAATAATCGTTTGCCTTCCTTGTTTATAAAAAAAAGTATTTATTTTTGACCGAGGATTTTGTTAAAGGATCGTTGTGTAGAACCCATTAGGTTTGTTTTGTTTTATAACATACCAGTGGCCCTAACATGACTGGCCAAGTTTAGTTTATCTCTATCTGCGTCCCTTTCTTATGATACTAGTTAGACAGAAACACAGGGAGGGGTTAAACTAAACCTGGGCTGTCATGTTAGGGCCGCTGAAATGTTAAATCTGGATATAATTATGGCAAATAATACATTAGGTTTAGGTTTAAAGAAATTTATTCTCATATAAGACATACAATTTCTTTCACATTTTTTCGTTTGGTAAACAGCAGATTTGTGTGAACGTCCAGTTCGTTTCTGAACATGAATTGAATGAACAATATCGACCCGCGGTGGGACATTGCTGGCAGAACGGATGGCCGATTTCGCCAAGGAGTTGTAGGCAGCTTCAGGTGGCCCGACGGCCTGTGGCCCGTTTCACGAAGCTACAAGTTACAATTTTACAAGTCTAAACCGGCAACATTGGTCAACACTGACCAATGGCAATGGGTATAATAACCAATGTTACCGGTTTAGACTTGTAAAATTGTAACTTGTAGCTTCGTGAAACGGGCCACTGGTGCTGGTTGTGGGAACCACGACTGGTTTTGTGGCGATCTCTGTCGTAGACCTATGTTCAGCAGTGGACGTCTTTCGGCTGATACGGTGATGATGATGACTAGACCTGTGTTTTGTCAACAGCGCATGACAAATCATCGATGAGCCACGAGTCTCGAACGTCGTCACGCAGCAGTACCGGGACTTCGCTAAATAAACAGAAAACCGCTTTAGATTCTACGTTAGACATCAAGGAAGCGGTCAGAGGTGAGTAATTGTGGTTTTCTTACTTAGTATTTAAATAAATAAACATCCCTGAACAATTCACACTAATTGACCTAGTTCCAAACTAAGCAAAGCTTGTACTATGGGTACTAGACGACTGATTAACGTACTTAAATAGATAAATACATACTTAAATACATAATAACATCCAAGATTCGGGTACAGTCAGAGTCAAATATTACCAGAGCGGCAAAGGTGGTCAAAAATATCTGAACACGCCCGAGCGTATTTGACAATAGAGTCGAGTTCAGATATTTTTGACACCTTGCCTGCTCTGGTATATTTGACGCTGACTGTACAAACATCATATTCATCACACAAACATTTGCCCCTCTCGGAAATCGAACCCGTAACCTCACGCTTTGTAGTCAGGGTCCCTAACAAATAGGCTATTCGGTCGTCCTAATAATAGCTAAATAACGGTCTGAGTTTGGTCGTGTTCCAGGCGAGTACGTGGTCCGCGCGGACGAGGAGCACGTGCGCACGCACAGCGAGGGCCGGCGCCGCGCCACCGGCCACTCCAGCCTGGGGAACAACGCCAGGCTAGTCCCTAAGCACTGAATAAATAACAGTACTAAACGTACAGAAACTTCTCTTTTACGACGGCGATTAATCAAATTCCAACTTTATTAACACGCTCAAAAAGTTCGTATTACTTCATACGCTATGCGCCAGGCGGCGCGAGTCAAAAGGAACGCGCTGCCCGCGCCCGCCTCTTTCCGAAAACGCTAGTTTGAGGGAGCTTCCTTTAGATTTCTGTATTTTTTTATCATTTGTAGCTTCAATAAACATCTGTTTCTTATTTCTTGGGTTATGAACTTATGAGTGACACACAACCGCTATAAATTTTTTATAGTAGCTGTATCAAGGCGATCGTTTTTATGCAGCTCCTAAACAGCTTTTAAAGCGCTTGTGTGCTACTTGGACATTTTCTAATGAGCTAAAAAATACTAGTACAAAAAGAACAGTCGTCAGTAGAGTGATGTAATCAGTAGGCGCAGTAACTCGGAGTCCCTCGGCAACGGGCGGCGGCGCTCGGCCGGTGACGAGCAGGCGCTCGGCCTCGCGCTGCGCACGCGCACCACGTCCGGCCAGCGCCTCACCGACATGCAGATACTCGAGCAGGTCACCGTGCTCAACCTGGACACAGGTCAGACTCGTATACACTCGCCTTGACGCAGGTCAGACGTGTATACGCTCTCGCCTCGATACAGGTCAGACTAGCGTTGCGGCAATATCGAACTATCGATAATATTGTTGATCGTATCGTGACCTCGAAAAATAGTCACAATATCGATAGGCCTATCGATAGTTTCGATAGTATCGATAGTCATCAAATCCAATACTATTGATAGGCATTAATACTATCGATAGTGTCGATAATACTATCGATAGTATCGATAGTATCGATAGTATTAATAGTTTTTAACCAATACTATCGATAGTATTGGTGCCTATCGATAGTATTGGATTTCAATTACTATCGATAGCATCGATAGTGTCGATAGGCCTATCGATATTGTGACTATTTTTCGAAGTCAACTATCAAAGTATCGATAGTCAAACTATCGATAGTTTAGCAACGCTAGGTCAGACTTAGGTTTCTCGTACAAACTTACCTCGATACAGAACAGACTCGTATGAGTTCACCTCAACACGGATCAGATTCGAATGCACTCTCCTCAACGCAGGTCAGACTCGTATGCATTCATCTTGACACAGGTCAGATCTATATACTCTCACCTCGACTCAGGTCACACTGGTATACATTCACCTCAACACAGATCGAAATCGTATACACTTACCCCCACACAGGTCAGGCTGGTATATACTCACCTCGACACAGATGAGACTCGTATAAACTCCACTTAAAAATACGTGAGTGATCCGTTTTTATTAATATGTCCGAGTCTCATGGTAGTCTTTTTTTTTGACATAGGTTATACTCGTTCACACTCATCTTGCAGCAGGTCAGACTCGTATACACCCACCTCGACACAGGTCAGCCTCGTATGCATTCACCTCTAACATCTCCGTTACTTTCAGGCGAGCGTGTACCATTGAGCGTCGCTGAACATAAACTGCCGCAGTGCATCAACCCACTCAGTCTTCACATCATGAGACTGACATCAGAATACATCGGCCGCGACAACGACGAGAATACGAGGTAAATTAAATAATTATAAGAGTGTAATGATACCGCTACGAATCCGGCTACGAATTGCACCACCCCATATCTTCCCGTGGATGTCGTAAAAGTCGACTAAGGGACCCAAACCAGAGGATGGGCAGCAGCGTTCTTCTGAGTACCACGCTATCACACTGCGATCACCAACACGTCTGCCAAGCGTGGCGGTTATGGCATTTCTCCTTAAGAATGATTAGTGTTCTTGAAGAGGAAGGCCAGCAGTGGACGTCTTCCGGCTGATATGATGATGATGAGTAGAATTACTACCCAATCACAGACCTAGATTCCAAATAGCCGGGCGTCGCAGCGTCACAGCGGACTAAGCTTCCGCACTAGGATTGCCAGGTGGTTGGGATTCATCTGGATCGTCCCGACATTTCGTATGATGTCCAGACGAAATACAAAATGTGCCGACAAACTGACACTTGTAAATAAGTTTATAAAACAGAAATCTAAAATTATATAGCGGTTTACAAAAGCAACGTTTTGTTTTGTAATATTTAATTGTCTCGACAGATCTTAAAATCCCGACTTTTGAAGTTTTTCCCGTATTACTATGTTTAATTTAGCTTGACGTGGATACAATCTAGAAAAAATTACAGTTACTTATGCGAATATATTTTAAATTTTTAGGTGTAATTATTTTTTGTTGAACTAACTAACACTTTGAATAACTAAGTTTGCTATTTTGATGTCAGCTGCAAAGTTACTTTAACAAACACGTTTTACGCACTTTAATTTACACTTATTTAACTTTTGTTTACTAATTTTATCTGTTGAAGTAAGTTACAATAGAGAGATCTCTCACCAGGCGGGTGATATGCCTGGGGACCGAAGTCCGAAGGATGAAAGTTGGAAGTTGTATATATGTGTTACGAAACTTCATTAGCGTGATTGTTGTTTTCTTCTATTCAACACTAGGTGGCGCCAGAGTCGCTACATATCTTTTTTTCTATTAATTTAAATTTAACTGTCATTTAATTGTGCGGAACTCAATCAATTCTTAATTGGAGAGTCAATGATTATCTACTGACGATCAAAAAGCTTGCTCGCTAATCCAACCGCTAAGCAGCAGTGCTTGCGCTGTTGTGTTCCGGCGTGAAGAGCAAGACAGCCGGTGAAATTACTGGCACAAGAGGTATTCCATCTTAGCCCTCTGAGTTGGCAACGCATCTGCAATATCCTTAGTGTTACGGGTGTCTATGGGCGGTGGTGATCACTTACAATCAGGTGGCCCACTTGCTTGTTTTCTTTCCTTTGTTGTATTTAAAAGCTGTGTTAAGGATACTTCGGTAACAGAGCTTTTTTATCACTATTTTGAAGTTGAGAGTTCCTATGGGAGATGATCACTTCTCATTAGGTGACCCGCAGGCCGTTTTCCTCCGTTTTCCATAAAAAATTACAGTAAAATGTCTCGTTTATTTTCAAATAAAATACTATTATTTCACAACGCAATAATGCCTTTAAATTACCTATTGAAAATGAAAATGAAACTAAAAATAAAAATGAAAAAATTATTTTGCAAGTAGGCCATATAGGCTCTTTTACATGTCTGAATCTACTAGCGCTTCGAAAATGGAAGATACTACTGAGAAGAAACGCCGCAAGAAACTCGGCAGTTTATTTTCATTTCAAAAATTTTTATTGAGTGCTCGAAACTGGTTTGAACACTAACATTTTCAGTCCTGAAGTGGTACAAAAGAGGACGTGGCGCAAGCGGCTGTCCGTCGGTCTGTATGGCGCTGCTTTCCTGAAGAAGTCTGTAACGGCCTCTGAAATACGGCATATGGACTCAGAATTCAGTATTAACATTAGGTTTATTTTTTTTCTCACTTTTTTTCATTGCGTCTATCATTTTACATTCAGTTTTGTTTATAGTTTCGTACCAAGTATTAAAGGTAAAGGGATGTAGTAACTATGTCCTAGATTTATAAATAGTTTTTTTTTTAATTTGAACCATTCTATTTACCATCCTTCCCATCTGGGATAATGTCAATGTATTTATTTTTGTTTTATTCGTTTCGTTTGCTTTATATTAAAGTTTGTGTGGCAAGACAACCATCTCAAGTTTCTTTTTGATATTAAAAAAAGAACACATGACGACCACGAAAGTTATAACCAGGGCCCAATTTCATAAACGCGACAGGCGACAGGTGACAGTGACAATTCGCTATACATTGCTTCCCCACTATGATGTTAAGTCTGTAAGTCTGTAGCGTTACTTTTTTTTTTAATGGCTTCCCATCTCTAGGTCGAAATGGATTTCGCCATTTTAGCGATTCGCCATTTTATTTTGTAGCGTTACTTGTCTACGCAGTAATGTACAACAAATTGTCACTGTCACCTGTCGAGTTTATGACATTGGTCCCAGGGGTCGTAATTTTTGTAGCAAAACATAAGGCTAGCGTTATCTTGATAGTCATAGAATAAATGTTTTATCGATATCGATAACGAATAAAAAATATTTAATTTAATCTCGCTCTAACTTATCATTACAATGATTACAATTCATTTGATAAATTTGCCTAGCGAGTGAAGTTAAATTAATGTACTTTTAGCACAGCCATCGTAAAAAAAAAAACAAAAGGACCCCAGAAAACGTTGAGAAAATAAAAATTATATACTTCTTTAAAAATATAATTGGTAACATGGGCGATGCGATGTGTACACACGTGGATTTTGAAAGAAATGTATTTATAGCTAAAGTTATTGCAAAATTAAATTACCATTTTACTAAAGACTTTATATGTATGTATGTAGATAAGTACAGATTCTCATCTATTTTATAACTATCGATATCGATAAAAAATATTCTATGACTAATGAGATTACGATTGTCGATAGTTTTGCTACAAAAAATCCGATCCCTGGAAATAAGTTGGTCATTTAATTTTGACGGATTAACGTGGTGGGTTGCATTGTTAAGTCATAAGGTTTGTTCCTTTGTATAGTCGACCACGAAATTGCTTAACCACTTTTCGATCGTATTACAAGGGAATAAGGCTCAAAAGTTGCTAAGCGATTGCTTAGTCGACTGTACGTTACGACGGATCTCTTTCCACACAAACTGGTTGGAAGTTAGGAATTTTCGTTCTCAACGTTGCAGTTGGTCAATCATGTCATGCTATTTTTGAATTTATTGTTTTTAATCTATTTGTTGTTTCGTTTAAATTATGTTAGTGTGCTTTTGTTATGTTGGTCAACTGTGTTATGTTTATGTTTTCGTTTAGTTTTAAATATTTTTAAACAAAGCTAAGTTACGAACACGAGTGGTGTGTTGTTTGACGACATTGTTAAATAGTTTAGTTTAATTTTCACCAGAATACAAACAAAGCAGTAGTTTTTAATTTGCATTTGATTTAAGAGTGTATGTAGATATTTAATAGTGAGCAAATACTAGTTTAAATGATACTTTTTATCCCGAAATTGTATATAATTAAAAACGAAAAGTACGTAAATTACGATTTCTGACACAAGCGCGTATTTATTTACTATATCAGGGTTTAATCGCGCAAAAAATCATAAACAAAAATTATATTCATCATAGAAATATTTGTCCCTCGCGGGAATCGAACCCGTAACCTCTAGCTCTGTATTTAATGAAGGACTGATTTAATTTGTAGTTGTTATATGAATAAGTTTGGTCTTGCAGGGAAACTGACGAAGAGAGTGAGAGCGTATGCGCAGGAGTCGGCGACGACGACGCGAAGGAGGCCAAACGAGACTCCGGCGATAGCAAAAACACTATACGGAAGAAGACTGAAAAGTAAGTGGAGTACGGTATTATTTTTTATTTCCATATTCATATTCATTTCATATTCATTTATTTATTGTTGTCTCATGGTACATAATAGTATATTATACAGACAGGTGGTGTTATCATTTAGTTGTGAGGCCACTTGACACCCTGTAAGGGCACTACAATATTCATCATCATCATCATCATCTCTTTGTAATTATGAAAAGACATGAAATTGAAATAATAACAGAGACTAATGGAGCCAAATGGAGCCATGCATTTTCCATAATTTCGTTTGTCATAATCGTTCTTTGCCATAACGTTTCGTTTGACATAATGCGCTTTCGCTGTAGCGAGTGTAGTGTATGTATATAAACTTTTCAGAATATCTAACATAGTGATCGGGTAACTCTAGATGTTTTGAAGAACTATAATTCTTTGGTTCGTTATTTTGATGCCTCGCCTAAGTGTTATCTAGCGTAAGACATTGGAATAAGCGCCCAAAAATGATTAAAAACCTTATGTAACTTCATGTTTATAATTTTTTTTTTTTAATTATTTGGTTGAAAAAAGGCTTTATGCTGATTTTCTTGCGGCGCATTCTTCTCAGCAGATGCCACTTCCGAAGCGCTGGTAGAGTCTGTAGTCTTATTGCGTTAATTGGAACGATTTCATATTTAGTTTTTTAATTTTTTCAATTATTTTTCAAAATTGGGTAGTTTGTGTTCTAAGTTTTTTGTCAGTCTGCCCGTGAACATGAGACCTGTAAAGGACTCGAAATGTCGGGAATTAGATTCGTTACAATACACGCGATATAAACCGTTTAAATTGTTTTATTTCAATGTCTACAAGTCGCGAAAACATAAGAAAATATTATTAAAAACCATTACAATTTTCTATGCTATACGAAAACTTAATCAGAATGTATTGTACATATCAACCGTACTTAAAAATATCTAAATGACAGAAAAAACTGTATTAAAATCCGTTGCGTGGTTTATATGAAGTAAGCGGCCGAATATATAAAGAAAGACAGAAATGGATATCGACTTTATTTTGTACTATGTAGAGAAGAAACCTGCGAATGAAACAATAACGATATTAGTGGAAGTTGTATTAGAGCAAATTGAAACCTATGGCTAACAAAACGATTATGACAAATTAAATTATGGAAGACGATTCAAAATCAAATTCGATTTTGAAAATCGTAAACGGTTTCCGTTTCTTTTTTCTACGATCATTATTATTTTTAGAAAAAAAAAATGGTTTATTGCTGAATATATCTGTACAATCATAAAATAAATTAGTTTCCATGATTTTTCGCAATTTGGCGAGGTGGCATTCATTACTGACTAGGCTTTTTAAGTTTATTATATATATTAATTAATTTGACTGGTAGGGCCTTGTGCAAGGTCCGCTACCACTATCTTGCTGGCTAATCCTGCCGCTAAGCAGCAGTGCTTGCACTGCTGTGTTCCGGCGTGGAGAGCAAGACAGCCGGTGCAATTACTGGCACAATAGCTATTCCATCTTAGCCCTCTGGGTTGGCAACGCATCTGCAGTTACGTTGGCTTTGCAGGTGCCTATGGGTAGTGGTGTTCACTTATCATTGGGGCCCAATTTCATAAACGCGAAAGCCGGTAGGTGACAGTGACAATTCGCCGTACATTACTGTGTCGTACATCATAGTGGGCAAGCAATGTATACCGAATTATCACTGTCACCTGTCGCCTGTCACGTTTTGAAATAGGGCCCAGGTGACCCATTTGCCTTCGTATTTTATATGAAAACTTATTATGGTTGATGGATTTAGGCCCCCACCAGCCCCCCTAATGAAAAGTCACTCTCAGGACGACATAAACTGCAAAATTGCTCCCGAAGTCAACCACAACAGGTGACGGACGTGAGACTAACAGATTGTTGTTCTTTTTTGTCAAATAATAGAGTAAAAAAAGTGTGCTAACATTGTATGAGAACATGCATGAGATACCATAAAATACCTATAAAATATGTATATATCTTCAACTTAGTTATTTTAAGACGATTTAATTTCGTCAGGTACATAAGTAACAAACCACCTTACGTAGTCTGCACGTCTGGTTTAGCAAATAAAAATATTTCATTTCATAGTGAAAGTGACTGACTTTATTTACTAGGGCGGTTGAAAGTTTTAAGCCTTAAGTGGAAATAAGAAATTAAGATATTTTTTTTATTTCCATTTTAAATAAAACACAATTTTCACGTTTAATTTTATGTTATGATACCTAACCTGCCCTTAAAAGAGGAGAATACCGCTCTCACCAGGCATATTTTAACAGTACATTATGAGTGTGTTATGTTGGTCAATGTAATTTTTTGCCCGCCGCGCAGTTAAGGCTACCCGATTAAATTAAGAATACTTCGTCGACATATATGTGACTTGCAGTGAGGTACAAATTTATCTTAATCGAGGGATATCATAAAACACCAGTGTGGTAATATAAGGTAAAAAAAATACGCGTGTTCTTGGATTGGAATCTTGGATTAGGAGCTTAAAAGCGCTGTAATAAGATCCACTTTACGAGCAAGTGTGTTAAAAAACGCAGTATAATCACTGGGCATTGACTTCATTAATATTGCTGTGATTCTTAGAGAGTAGTTGTTTTTGTGTGGTATCGCACTTTAACTGCACGCTTCGATAAAAAATCCGTGCTGCACTAAAACCATAACATTTTGAATTTGCTAAACGTCCAGTGTATTGAAAATATTTCGACTTTGTATTTGACTGTCTTAGACTTGGTTTTTGGTGATTAATCCATTTTACGTTCGATATCGATCGACCATCAATCGATTGGCGTAGTGGGACTATGTTGAGTTTCTTACATAAATAAGTACATTTTAAAATTATAATTTATAATAGTAAATTTTCTGACGTGCTTAGGAACTTCTTAGGATATTTTGACTTTGTCTGTAACTATGACTTTTTTTAACTACGTCTTTGAGTTTAAATTTGATTGTGCCTAAGACTTTGTCGTTGTTTTTGACTTTGTCCTTGCCTTTGACTAAGGACTTTGACATTGTTTTTGACTTTGTCTTTGACTAAATCTATGACTTTGACTTTGTCTTTGACTAAATCTATAACTTTGACTTTGTCTTTAAGTAAATCTATGACTTTGGCTTTGCTTTGACTTTGTCTTTGTCTTTGACTTTATTTTTGACTAAATCTATGACTTTGTCTTTGCTTTGACTTTGTCTTTGACTAAATCTATGACTTTATCTTTGCTTTGACTTTGTCTTTGACTAAATCTATAACTTTGACTTTGTCTTTGACTAAATGTATGACTTTATCTTTGCTTTGACTTTGACTTTGTCTTTGACTTTATTTTTGACTAAATCTATGACTTTGTCTTTGCTTTACTTTGTCTTTGACTAAATCTATGACTTTGACTTTAACTAAATCTATGACTTTGACTTTGTCTTTGACTTTATTTTTGACTAAATCTATGACTTTGACTATGCCTCAGACTCTTTTTGACTTTCCAGATTAAAACGCTTCCTAGGCAGCACGGTAAAGAAAACTGTGGACGCGGCCAAGTCTCTCGCGCAGGAGGTGTCGCACGCGCGCCACAAGGAGGACGTCGCCGACATCGCCGACGACGTGCGCGGCGACCACAACATCAAGCTCAAGGCCTCCAACTCGCACAAGGGGCCATACGACTTCGACGGCTGCGTGAGGCACGTGCAGGTACATACATTTGTTTATTAACAAACAACTTTTAAACAACTTATATTTCACTATTATTAAGATTAGTTTTTAGACCCGACAAAGGCTTATAGACAGTGGTATTAAATTAGAAAAGTTTGTGATATGTACAGTCAAAGAATTTAATTCCCTACCCATTTCGTTGAAATGTCGTCTGACATTCGCAATGCATTAAGGTCGATATGTCAAACGAACGTCTTGCTCTATAGCTCTTATGGTGACAGTTTGCTAAGTATATGCTATTGAACCTTAGGTGGGTTGGAAATTTAATTCCTTGACTGTATATGTATATGTCTATAATATTGTAGGCGAGGCTGCTATCGAATATTAATATTTTCTAATATCGAAATTTCGAGTTCATTTAAAGAAAAACTGTGTTTTTAGTTATTTCTACGATCACTTTATTACGAGTAGAAAAACGATGCAACGCGATTCCCGTAAAAATGCTCCATACAAATCGGCCCGTTTTATAATATGGCAACACACTTTATTATAAAAAGAGCTTTTATATTGTTAGTCCCATGTCATCATTTCACATCATTGTTTTAATTAGTATAACAAAAAAACTGGAACTTTTCTAATAATTTTCATACATTTGAATCATCATATCAGCCGAAAGACGTCCACTGTTAGACATAGTTGGACATGCTTCCCTCACCCAGCGGGTTCCAGCAACCATCACCAGGTCGTCGGTCCACCTTGTGGCGGGTCTGCTCACCACAAGTTCAAATACCATCATAATATTTTTTTTGTCCATATTTTTTTAAAATGACGATCTCATAAAATTTTACACCTTCACGTCATTTAGTTACGTCATTTAGTAAAGTATCAAGTACCCAATTTAGACTGGTCAGTGGTCACTCACCACCAGGGCCACCAGTGGGGTGAGTTTTGACTTTCGAGCGCTCGACACCCGCTAGCCGTGTGCCAATGGCCATGTTCCAAATCAGTCTACATCGCTCACGTTTTTGGACCGAATCATGAGACTACCGAAACGTCATTGACGACCTCATGGATTCAGCTCACATCGCTAACGCTGCCCAGTAACGTTCACAGTGCTAAGCACTGGTTTACTCCAGCAGTGTTAGCGATGTAAGCCAAACCCCCAACTTCGTAAATGGCGTTACTGTAGTCTTGTGAGTGTGATTCGATTCAAAATGAGCGATGTAAACGATGTAGATTAATTCGGAACACAGTCATCGATTGGCACACGGGTAGCCGGCGTCGAGCGGTTGAAAGTCAAAAGTGACCCCACTCGTGGCGAGTGACCAGTGTTAACGGGCCGGCGCTACCGCAGGAGATGGGCAGCGGGCACTCGGGCGCCGTGTGGTGCTGCAAGTTCAGCGTATGCGGCCGGCTGCTGGCCACGGCGGGCCAGGACAAGCTGCTGCGCGTGTGGGTTGCGCGAGACGCGCACGCCATGTTCCAGGTAACCAGTAAATGGAATTTAAGCAGAATTAACACGCAGTTGTAACCTTTAGAGTGTTATGTGTATATTATAGAGTTTATCAAGCACACGTCTTTACATGGATCAGTCACCATCAGTAAACAATAACAATATTCATTGCTATAACGACTATTTTAAATATATTACAGCATGTAATAAGATTACTGCCAGTACAGGAGCTATACAGCCTCCAATACCAGTGCTAACGGCGCTCGGCACTGGCCAACTAACACAGGTTTAAGAAACGTTTTTGAATACATATGGTATGTTTTTATTTGTTATTGTTACCTTTGCCCTCAAATGAGAGGAATAAAACGTTTGTTAGCTAGAAAATAATATAATTGGTATATATGTATTGTATTTATTATATTGATATTTTATCTATTAGGTATATGTATTATATTTATTAGTTTATTATATGTTAATTTTAAATGTTTTTTTAGTTCTTGCTCTTTGCCTGTCCCTACTATGATACTCCTTTCACACACTCAAAGGTTAACTGGAAGAGATCCCTTAAAGGGATAAGTTCGCCTTTGTACATCACTGTATCTCTTTTTTTTAATTTATGGTTTTTGTACAATAAAGAATTTACATACATACATACATACATAATATGTTAATTTAACAGCAACGAACGTTAGATCTCCCTGCCTCAGTATTTGTGTGTGTGTATTATAAATATCTTATGTATATTATTATTTTATATAATCTAGTTTCACTGTTTTATTTATTTTTGCACCACCTACCATCTTGTTATCTTAGTTTTAATTTCTATCTCTATCTAAAGGTTGTCTGGAAGAGATCGCTCTCAAGCGATAAGACCGCCTTTTGGATACCTATATTAAGATTTATCTGTAATTCTGTCAAATTGTAATATGGTTTTCAATAAAGCATATTGTATTGTATTTCCGGGCTGTTATGATCTGGACACTTTCAAATGGAGAGTAAATAAATATCTTTCTGGGTAATCGGGTTTCATCTTCGGCATGGTTTACACTTTCCATCAGATGTGACTGTGGTGTAAACGAAGGCTCATCGACAATAAAAAAAATATGTTTATTTATTTTTGACAATAGTTTCTTGATCGCTAATTAGATATATATTTATCGAAGATTTATTTAAGACTTCAGTTTGGCTTATGGTAAGTATTTGTTTAAGTTCACATGATTCGTTGCAATTTTGCAAATCAATTATTGACTCACTTCTAGCAGTCATATCGTTTCAAAAGTAAGATCCGATGATGCTACACTTACAAAGCACCGTCAACAGATCAGCTTGTAATAAAAATGAAATGTTGATCAAAACAAACTTTGAACTTTTCTATGCGTGAGTATGTATTTTATCTCCTCTCGTCATAGGCGCCATCTTTGTTCCAATCGAAGGACCAGTAGATCACACTCGAAAGGTAACCTACAAAGTTACAACAGATCATTGATTCCAAAACAAAACGAAACCTCATGGAGGGGCTATCATAGACCTGTCACTTTGAGACCCAAGTGAAGTGTTGTAAATTAGCTTTAGTTTCTAGCTTTGGAAATGAAAATGAAAAATTTATTTTGCAAGTAGGCCATATATAGTTCTTTGCAGCTTTTTTGTAGGCTCTTTTACATGTCTGAATCTACTAACGCCTCGAAAAATGGAAGATTCTGCTGAGAAGAGCCGCAGGACATTTTTCATTTTTTTCTCTCATTTAAAACGAGTACTTATTGTAAGTTCTTATTTTTGCGGGTGGTAGGACCTTGTGCAAGGCCCGTCCGGATCGCTACCACCATCTTGCTCGCTAATCCTGTCGCTAAGCAGCAGTGCTTGCGCTGTTTTGTTCCGGGGTGGAGAGCAAGACAGCCGGTGTAATTACTGGCACAAGAGGCCTTCCATCTTAGCCCTCTGGGTTGGCAATGCAATCTCCTTGGAGTTGCGGATGTCTATAGGCGGTGGTGATCACTTACCATCAGGTGACCCCCTTGCTTCTTTGCCTTCCTATTTCATAAAAAAAAGTACTTTCGATTTTTATGCGCTATAGAACCTAGTCCTGCATTAAAGTCGTTTCATTTTCCCAGGACATGCGCACAAAATACAATGCGGAGCAGAAGTCTTCTCCTACTCCGTCGCAGGAGTCCCTGGCGTCTCTATCGCCGGCGCCGCAGTGCGAAGCTGCCCCCGGGCCCGCCGCGCCCTTCCAGCCGCGCCCGTTCTGCTGCTACTCCGGACACACCTCCGACCTGCTGGACGTGTCCTGGTCCAAGAACTACTTCATCCTGTCCAGCTCCATGGACAAGACCGTCCGTCTGTGGCACATCTCGCGGGGGGAGTGCCTCTGCTGTTTCCAGCACATAGACTTCGTGACCGCGATAGTGTTCCACCCGCGGGACGACAGGTACTTCCTCTCGGGCAGCCTCGACGGCAAGCTGAGGCTGTGGAACATTCCGGATAAAAAGGTGAGTCTGAGAGCGAGGTTTCAAAGTCGAAGTCAAAATATTTTTATTCAGATGAGGTTTACAGGAAGCGCTAATGAATGTGTTAAAATTTACCACCGGTTCCGAAAAACCGATGAGATGATACCGGCAAGAAGCTCAACGAGGTCTAATATTTTAAATAAATCAAAATTACAATGTTATTTTTACATCTTACCTTTTGAAATACGGAACCATAATAAACTAAAGTTCAAAAAAAGGGAATTTAAACCACTGAATAAGTAATATAAAATACACAAGTTTTACTTAGAACTAAAACGACGTTTAGGCATAAGAAGCGTCCTACTGTATGCCTCTCTGTCTATCATATTCATTCGCACGCGCAGCAACTTAATTGCGCCGGCCCCAGTGCAGAGGTGCGCCGATATTCTTTAGCTTTGCGAAGTAAGCCGCGCTTGCTTAAGGTATAGTCGACCAAGAAATTGTGTAACCACTTTTTGACCATATTACAAAGCGATAGGGGTCAAAAATGGTTAAACAATTACTAGGTCGAGTATACATTAAAATATGATTCTTGTGATGCTCCAAAAAAGAATTGCCGTCTCGATTACAATTTGTTGACTATTAAATAATTTGATAAAATAACTGAAGTCCATTAATTAAACCGGCTCCACGTTAAAGTTTATCGCGTTCACGAAGCATTCATTCTTTCATTCGCTAACTAATTAAAAAACTAACACTACAGCTGCTGACATTCAAAATTTTAAATGTATCAAATATTTCCGAGCTGGTTTCAAACCAACAAACTTCACTTGAACTTGCAGCCCTAACTTTACAACAAAATCGAAACAAAACTTATTTCATTTGTGGTACACTCAAAGCTTACACTCTTTGTAAATCTTATAGCTGACAATACCTTCCCCAGGTCGCCGTATGGAACGAAGTCGACGGCAAAACGAAACTCATCACCGCAGCCAACTTCTGTCAGAACGGAAAGTTCGCCGTCGTCGGCACCTACGACGGCCGCTGCATATTCTACACCACCGACCAACTTAAATACCACACACAAATAGATGTACGCTCCACTCGGGGAAAGAACTCGACAGGTCGCAAAATAAGCGGCATAGAACCCATGCCGAACGATGACAAAATACTAGTGACATCAAACGACAGCCGAATAAGACTGTACGATTTACGAGACCTCAACCTATCCTGTAAATACAAAGGGTACGTCAACGTATCCAGCCAGATAAAGGCCTCGTTCTCCCATGATGGCAAATACATTGTCAGCGGCTCGGAGAATCAATGTATTTACATATGGAAGACTTGTCATGATTACTCCAAATTCACGTCAGTGAGGAGGGATAGGAATGACTTCTGGGAGGGTATAAAGGCGCATAACGCTGTGGTTACTTGCGCGGTGTTTGCGCCGAACCCTGATCATATGATAAGGATGATAGCTGAAAGGGAGATGGAGGAGAAGGCGAGTAAAGGGATCGAGGATAGCGAGGAGCCGGTGAGTTGTTTAAACGTTAAATTTTTTTTTATACGTAAGGCAAACACGCAAGTCAGTCACCTGAGGGTAACTAATTACCACCTATAGACACCCGCAACACCAAGGAGATTGCAGATGCGTTGCCAACCTAGAGGGCTAAGATGGATTACCTCTTGTGCCAGTAATTGCGCCGGTTGTCTTGCTTTCCACGCCAGTACACAACAGTGCAAGCACTGCTGTTGTCAGCAGGATTAACGAGCAAGATGGTGGTAGCTATCCGGGCGAACCTTGCAAAAGGTCCTACCTCCCGCTCTCCAACCGTTAATGCGTGAATAAGGAAAAAACATCTAAATAGCCAAATAACCAAACATAATTATTAGGGCTAGGTCATTTGATAATTTAGCGTGGTTTAAATTTAAAAACACATTCTTTTTTTGCCTTCCCCTTGAACCTCTGTGGAGTGAGGACGTGTGCATGTGGCGCTTTTTTCAAGATAATTCAAATAAATTTAATGTGAAAATGTGTTTAAAAAATTCTGCTTAGCACCAGGAGATCAGAATTGCTCAGGCAAACGTGAGTACCATTTTGCACAATAAAACGAAAGTTTGACGCAACGTTGCACTAGGAAGGTATAAGTTGACAACCCGAAACACAAGAATTGGGCATCACTCATTGCCTAAAACAGAGAGCACAAACTATACCCAGCTTTAGCAGACTTGTGTGCTAAAAAAGGACAGCTATAGTTTTACCCGTTTCGCCACACACACCCTCCTAACGAGTACTTGCACATGCATGTTATTGTTGCCGCCTGCTCACCGCTTCATGCTCCTGCGCGCCTGGTACGCTCGCTCAATACGCACCGTTTTTCTTCGGAGATTATTTTATAAATAAATAAATAAATAATCGATGAACTTAATATTTTCGCTCATCTTCTTGCTAACCTGATCGCCTGGTAGCTGTATGCTCGGCACCGAACAACTCAACACACGACACCGATTTGTACGTCTCCAACAACTCGCTATTTGGCTTAGACTATATGCTCTTCCCTGTACTATATTCATTCAAATGAATGAAATGTCGCAAATTACGGAGGAGATTGATACAGTCGCGGTATCTCAATCGTTAACGTGTGACCCTGAACAATGTGTGGACTACTTGAAACCCCAAAGCGATTATTTCAAAGTACTACATCTTAATATTAGGAGTATTAACTGCAACTTTGACGGACTTCAAGTTTTAATGACTAGAATTGGTTTTCGATGTGACGTACTGATTCTTTCTGAGTGTTGGCTGAATTCTGCTCATTTTATTCCTAGCCTACCCGGCTATCAAACTAACAAATCAAAATATAGTAATCAAAATGATGGTGTCGTTGTATTCATCAAAGATGATCTTGAAATCAGCGTCGAAGAACCTGATTTCCTCGATGCCAACTGTCTAGTGTTAAAAACTAAAAGAGATATGGCTATAATTGCAATATATCGGTCCCCATCTACTCATAACATACAAAACTTCATAACTAGTCTAGATACTGTGATTTCCGGACTGTCCAATTTTCGTTCCATAGCCATTATTGGTGATGTAAACATTAACATTTCCCCTGACTTTACCGATTCGCGTACTGACGAGTACCTTCTTTTGACCGCATCCCATGGTCTCCTACCAGGACACGTCCTGCCTACGCGGAACGCAAACTGCCTTGATCATGTGATCCTGAAAAGTAATAGAGAGGCTATCGTGATGGTGTTGAACTCTTTTGTAACTGATCATGCAGCGGTTCTTTTTTGTTCAAAACTTAAACTAAAAGTAAATTCTGACAATTCTTTGAGAAAACTTGATATACCGGCGATTGTTAAAGATATCTTAAACACCGATTTCTCCCCCGTCCTTTGTTTGACGGATTCTAATTTGGCGACTGACAAACTTATTGGGATTTTGTCTTCGCTCACAGTGTCCCGGACCTTGCCATTGCGTACTCCTCGACGCACACGAATACTTAAGCCATGGGTTACCCCTGGTCTCCTTCGCTGCATTAAAAACCGCGACAGACTACACTTAAAATCTAAACGGGATTCAAATAATCTGGTTCTAAAAACTACTTATACGAGGTATAGGAATTTCTGTAATACTTTATTAAAAAGAACAAAATGTATGTATGAGCAGAAACGTCTGGAGGAGGCCAGAGGTAGGCCCAAGGAAACATGGAAAGTCATAAAGCAGATAGCAAACATGCAACGTTCAAAATCGGCAGCACGAGAGCTTTTAACTCTATGTCAGAATCCAGTTGCCTCGGTAAATGATGTAAATTCTTTCTTTGGAAACGTTGGCAGTACTCTTGCTGACAAAATAACTCATGACAGCAATTCTGCCCATCATACTGTAAACTGCACATCCATGTCTAACCACTCCCAAGTAAACTCTATGGCGATACTGGACGTGGATGTCGGTGAGGTGGAGGAGATTATTATGGAATTGAAAAATAATTGCGCAGTCGGTTACGATGGTATTCCGTCTACTATATTGAAACTTTCCCGAAACAAGCTTATTCCAGTTTTGACCTATATCTTTAACCTTAGCATTTCTACTGGTAACTTTCCTAGCGCACTTAAGAAGGCTCTAGTGCACCCTATCCACAAAAGTGGATCCAAGCACAGCCCAAATAACTATCGGCCTATCTCGGTACTCACTTGTATTTCCAAGGTATTTGAAAAAATTCTAAACAGACGCCTTATTAAATTTCTCGATAAGCATAGTATTATAGCTCCCAACCAATTCGGTTTTAGGAGTGGTAAGTCTACAGAGGACGCAGTAGTTGAGCTGACAGATACTATTATTAAAAATATTGAAGAAAAACGTAAAACTCAATAGTTTTACGTATTCTTGGATCTTTCCAAAGCATTCGACACTGTCTCTGTGTCCATTTTATTAAATAAAATGGAAACTATTGGTATCAGAGGCATAGCATTGGATGTATTCAAAAGTTACCTAACAAATCGCACTCAGAGTGTTATTATTGAAAACATAAAAAGCTCCGACATATCGCTTAATTACGGGGTGCCGCAGGGAAGTGTGCTTGGACCTACCCTTTTCCTTATATACATAAACGACTTGTGTTCTTTACAACTAAAAAACTGCAAAATATTTACTTATGCTGATGACACAGCCTTGGTCGTGGATGGAGATGACTGGGCTTCTGCGGTTGAAAATACTGAACGAGCGCTACGACATGTTGCCTGTTGGCTGAGAGTAAATCTGCTGACCTTGAATGTAGAAAAGTCTTCATTCATCTCATTTTCCCCGAAAGCATCAAGTCAACCGGAAAGTGGATCCCTCAAGATTTCCGTTCACAGCTGTAGCGATCAAACTGATTGCAGATGCTCATCACTAGCACGAGCCCATCACATCACATACCTAGGTGTTGTCATAGACTATAAACTTAGCTGGCAGATGCAAATAGAAAATTTGTCCTCTAAAATTATGAAATTATTATATGTGTTTAAGAACTTAAGAGCTGTATTAGAACCAAAAACTTTAAAATCTATATATCTTGCGCTAGCACAGTCTCTTTTAACATACTGTATTAGTGCATGGGGTGGAGCAGCAAAAACAATACTGCTCCGTGTAGAAAGAGCTCAACGAGCAGTCCTGAAAGTTATGACCGGTAAGCCTTATAGATATCCTACTTTCCAACTTTATCAGGAATGCAATGTCCTTCCGGTGAGGAGCCTCTTCATCCGCCAGGTTGTGCTGAGAAAACATAAAAATCTTTCATTTAACGATAATCTAACGTCTAATCGACGTAGAACTGATAGGGTCTGCATAACTCACCGTTGCCGTACTGCCCTTTCTGGTAGACATTTTTGTTTCCTGAGTCCTCGTTTATATAATAGAGTTAACAAAAGCTTAAACATTTATAGGCTAACATTACGAGAGTGCAAACACAAAATCACAAATTGGCTGTCCACTCTAGCATATGATGAAGTAGAGGATTTGCTACACTCTTGTTAAATGTCAACTACACACACACACTCACACACACACACACACACACACACACACACACACACACACACACACACAAGCACACACACACGCACTTAAACACACCCCTTAAACTTACCTACATAAGACACAAAATCCATACGTATGCATTGCATGCGCTTACGTGTCACAAGGGCATGCAGGTTTTTAGTTCCTAAGTGTTTGGTTTGAATGTTTTACTTACCTCCAAGAAGACTGTACCCTAACTTAGTTATACACATGTCATTAAACATTGTTGCCTTTCATATATCGCACATGTTCCTGGGATGGGGGCCTGGAGATCTGTATTACAGGATCTTTCCTAGTTCGGACTCCAGCCCCTCACAAAGAGTTCTTAAGTTAATCGTTTATACACTTTGTTAACATAATGCCTTTGTGAGGTGAAATAAACATTTTTTTTTTTTTAACAGAAGGGCACAGAGGGCATGGTATCCTCCTCCCAAACGGGCCACGTCCTGGTGAGCACCGACTTCAACGGCTGCATAAAGGTGTTCGTCCACAAGGCCAAGCCGAAACACAGCTCGCTGCCAGCCTCGGCGCTCGCGTAACGGTGGACGGCGGCCCTTTTTTACTAGCTATGCCAAACGTGAGTGTCTGCTCTGAGTTGAATAATCTGGTTTGATAAGGATCTTGACTCTGTATGAGTCTAATAAGACATTTGCTGCAGTTACTAAGATCTTAGTTACTGTAGCTAAGATCTTTGTTACCGTAGCTAAGATCTTTGTTACTGTGGCTAAGATCTTTGTTACTGTAGCTAAGATATTTGTTACTATAGCTAAGATCTTAGTTACTGCAGATACGATCTTTGTTACTGTAGCTAAGGTATTTAGTTACTGCAGCTAAGATCTTAGTTTCTTCAGCTAAGATATTAGTTATTTAAGCTTAAATCTTCGTTACTGTAACTAAGATCTTTGTTACTGTAGCTAAGATATTTAGTTACTGCAGCTAAGATAGTTATTGTAGTTACTGTAGCTAAGAACTTAGTTACTGTAGCTAAGATCTTAGTTTCTTCAGCTAAGATCTTTGTTACTGGACCTAAGATCTCAGTTACTGCAGCTAACATCTTAGTTTCTTCAGTTAAGATCTTAGTTATTACAGCTTTAATCTTAGTTATTGTAGCTAAGAACTTAGTTACTGTAGCTAAGATCTTAGTTATTACAGCTTATTTTTTGTTACTGTAGCTAAGAACTTAGTTACAGCAGCTTAGATCCTAGTTACTGCAGCAAAGGTCTTATATGGAATCAAGATCCATGTAAAACAAAACCGTATCTTTTCTCAGTATTGAGTGTCGGGGTCTCAACTCTATTGTGTCAAAGAAGAAAGAGGATGAAAACTGCCATTTTTCAGGCATAAATAGAAACATAACATTCAACGACGAGGTTTATTGTCGCATCATTTTAGAAAGGTTAATATTTCGGGAAGGCCGCAGAGAGTATAAACCGCCGTTTCCAGTGTCGTGTTTAATTAATAAGAAGGCGTATTGTATCAACTTTTTTCGTCTATAGGTGGTGATGATTACTTACCATCAGGTGTCCTACTTGCTAGTTTTCCTATTTAAAAATACCCGCAGTGTCTGCGCTAAGGTTATTCCACAAATAGACACAAATGGTCTTATTCAAGAGTAATTTTAACACTGTAAACGGATGGCTTAGACGCCCAGCGGCTTGGACTCTTTGAACGCCAGGAACGTTTAAAGGCGTTGCGAGCTGTCGTGCCCGTCACGTCACCAACACATAGTTGGTGGATGACATAGTGCAATAGCGATTTATTTGCATGTGTTTAAAATTTAAGTTCGCGTTTGACATAATGGGCGTTTTTCCATTAGCCGGCTTGGTACGCACACGGCTACAGTTCATATTAGATATGAGCGCCGATGGCCAATTCCACGGCGGCGACGTGGTCTCAAAATTTCTTCGGCGGCGGCGGGTACCTTAGATATTTTATCAGGGGTCGTATTCTTGTATTTTTTTTTCAAAGAAAACCATATTGTTGTTGCTAAAGAAAGTTTTATGTTCTTCAATAAAGAAATGGAAGACATTAACGATCGTAACTTTAAACACCTCGTCAAAATTTACTTTTTTAATCGACTTCTTAAAAGAAAGAGGTTCTCAATTTAACTGAATATGTAATGTTAGTTTTTATTTGCGTGTATGTTGCGCAATATCTTCAGTGATTCTTTGAATGATGAATCGCTGTCTGCATATAAATTCGAGGAGGAAAGCACAACAACGAAGGCGCGCCGGCGCGGCGCTCATATCTAGTTTGTATAAAAACACATACAGTTTTGCCGGGCCGGCACCGAGTGGGAAGCTTGCTACCCCGGCGACGACGACGGCGCCGGCGGGACCCAACCCCGGGCCGGCGCCGGCGCCGGTAAGTGGAAAAGAGAGCCATTCATTTTCATACATTTTTGCTTCCCCGGCCAGCGAGGTTCCACTCCGCACTGTAGGTGCGCTCGCCGCATTACCTATGGCATAGGTCAATCGCAGTAGGTTGCCGGCTTGCCGCGCGCGCGCCCGCTCACTGTGTCGCGCGTTGTAATAGTATCACAGTAAGCAGCCCAACCCTAGTGGTGCGCCAGGGCATTGCGGGTGGAAGGCGGGCGCGGGCGGCGCCTTCCTTTTGACACATGCCGCCTGGCGAATGTTTATGAAGTAATACGAACTTTTTGTGCCTAATCATAAAGTTGGAATTCGTTTAATGGCGGTCGAAAAAGAGAAGTTTCTGTACGTTAGTACTATTATTTATTCTGTGCCCCGGCACCGGCACGGTACCGACGTCGTTGCCGGTACCGAGCCGGCTAATGGAAAAGCGCCCAATGGCGACCTGGCGTGGGGGCGACAACTTTTGAATGCGTCGTTGGTGGTGAAAAGGTTAATGACCCCTTGACAGATTAGAATTTTTCGATGTATCAGAAGACTCTTCGTAAGAGAGTTGACCCCATCAATCTGGCCTCCAGCTAAAATATACTGTGGCCCTAACATGACTGGCCAAGGTTAGTTTATCTCTATCTGCGTCCCTTTCATATGACACTAGTTGAACAGAGACGCAGGGAGGGGTTAAACTAAACCTGGGCTGTCATGTTAGGGCCGCTGAGGTGCCACTGACCATAGCAACGATGGGGTGCAGTATGAAGGAGAGCGGGTACTGTGTCTACGCAAAGGTTTATATTTACACTAGGAAAACGTGTGAGCGAAAAAGCACTACCTACTGTGAAGGTATAATGCTACCTGTTAACATTTAAAAAATGAGCGAGAGACAAGATCCTTAAATAAGACGTGGATGTTTGAACAAGTGTCATGATGACAGTTTTCTGTCATTGAAAACTATAGGCTCCGTAGAAATTTTACAATTCAAAATTCAGGCAATTATATAAAAATTTTCCTAGATTCGGAGTTATTTCTGAAGTCATTTAATTTTATTTCTCATTGATGCTAATTATTTTAGCACTATTGTATTATTAAATTATTAATCTGCATGTTATTTGTCGCAATATTACCTTAACAATCGCATAGCATTTATGTACGAAAATCAATGTACGGTCAGCATCATGAATATATATACGTTACCAAGACATCAAAGATATCTATACACCTTTATGCCACTAAACATAAAGTCGATGTAAACATGTTTTGACGTTGTGGCTGTATATATATTTTTACAGCTGACTGTACCAGTAAATTAATATTTTGAAACGAATTATTTTTATACATTGTGATCAAGTAATTTTGGTTTTTACTAGCTCATTGTTGTCAATAATAGAAATCTGAAATGATGTCTGTTTGTCACAATGGGTGATCGGATACGAGCCATACTTATTTATCAAAAAATATCGTTCAAGAAAGAAAACCCACGACGCGTGAGAAGCAGCGGGTAAAAGCTAGTTAGGCTTTTGATATGGGTACGGCTTCAATATCCTTAATCTCATTTATTATGATTTCAAAAAGCTTATGATTTTTTTGGTGTCAGAGCATCGGACTTTGGTACCTTTGCTTTAGAACTGTTTATGATATTTTACTTATGAATCGTTTAAGAAGTTTAGCATAGAATTTGTCTCTATTTATTTATTACACTTAAGTTATCGGCCACGTGTAATATAGAGCGAGAGCTGGCAGCAAAAATATCACGTCATTTTCTAACAAATGAAATTACTCTAGTCGTGTTCTGGCGTGTTTCTCTACTATCATGACGACCGGATAGCCTAGTGGTTAGTGATTCTGACTACAAAGCTTGAGGTTCCGGGTTCGATTCCCGGGAGGGGCAAATGTTTGTATGATGAATATGAATGTTTGTACCCGAGTCTTGGATGTCATATGTATTTAAGTATGTATTTATCTATATAAGTAAGTATGTCTATCCGTTGTCTAGTACCCATGACACAAGCAGCTTTCGTTGCTTACTTTGGGACTAGGTCAATTGGTGTGAATTGTCACAAAATATTTATTTATTTGATTTATCATATGGCAGTCTGCCTGCTGAGCGCCGTTGCGTTTGGGAGGAGTGGAGGTTGAAATCTCGTAAAAATTCAGGAAAATAACGTGATTTTCTTAAGGTTGATTTTTTATTTTCTAATTAGTAACATTTCTTTTGTGGTTTAACGGCCCTGGATTATTGTCCTTTTGAGCCAGTCTAAAAAGGACGTCAACAATCCAAAATCAGTGTTGCCAGACTTTTTACTGGTTGCCAAATCAATGCCAGACTGGTTTGGTTGGTTTTGGTAATTTTTATGAATTTTTACGAGATTTCAACCCCCACTCCTCCCAAACGCAACGCCGCTCAGCAGCCAGACTGCCCTAATGATAGTCCAGAAACACGCTAGAACACGACTAGAGTTGGTAGAATAATTAATATCTGTTTCGCAACGATTTCGATACTAAACTGCACTGACCTATAACTAATGGACTTCTAGTCAGCGTTTAAAATATGGCCGCATTAAAAGTACAACAAATTGACAATCGCTCGCGCTGTTAGTCTGTCGAGCCGACGGCTCTGCTGTCAATACTATTATTTTGTAAAAAAACCTATATGCAACGAAACTTACTAAATTATTATTTTATGCAGTTAAACGTGAAGTTGTAAATCCAATGACTATAAATGGTAAACTAATGATTTGCATTTGTAACATTGGCGTCGACCTGTATTCTCATGTCGGGCCGATTTTCAGCTGTCATTTAGTATGACACAGTACATCCATGCATTATAATGTCATTGCTAAACCGATACAAATCCATTAGGCAGTCGCCTTCCGTGGTCTCCTTTAGAGATAACTGAAGGGAAACTAGGGCTAACACCATGTTCTTAAGTTCTTTTCCTTCTACTTCTTTAACTTCTGGGTATTTATTTAAATCCAAGTAATTATATTTATTTTAAGTATTTATTATTTGGGTATTGTATTTATTATTAGTATGTAATGTGTTTATAAGTCAATTGTGTGGTAATTTTCCACTGTTTTTGATATACTCTTGGTCTTTGTCTGTCCCTGCTATGTTACTTCTTTCACCCACTCAAAGGTTGACTGGAAGAGATCCCTTAAAGGGATGAGCTCGCCTTTGTACATCACTGTATCTCTTTTTTTTCATTTATGTTTTTTTGTACAATAAAGAATTTACGTACATATAAATCGTTAGAAAACCGAACGATACGAAACTGATATTAATTATTTTAGTAACTGTACAATGTTCTTAATTTTGACCCTTAGTACCCTATTGGGTTATTAATATATACACGGTACTCATTTCTATGAGGAATGATTGTATTTTGCGACGTTATTTGGGAAAAGCACTGGTAAACTATTTACTATTTTTTCTGATCCACTAGGACCCAACTTGACTCTTTTTCCCTCTCTATTTTGATAATGTAGAATACGGTTTGATTTTTGACTTTTGAGCACTTGTCATTCGCCAGCCGCGGGCCAATCATACGCCAGCGTATGTTTTAGACGGCACTGGTTGGCGGGCGAGTATCGAGCACTCAAAAGTCAAATATCCCACGGGTCCAGGAATGCGATTTTTGAATCTCACCAGGTGACTAAAGCTCACCAAAATGGCCGTTTTTCGAAGAGATTCGGCCATTTTGGCGAGCTTCAGTCTCCATGGCCGCTTTGATGAGCTTTAGTCATCGTGAGATTCAAAAATTGCATCCCAGTGGCCCGTTTCACTAAGCTACAAGTTACAATTTTACAAGTCTAAACCTGCAACACTGGTCAATAATGACCAATGGCAATGGGCATAATGACCAATGTTGCCGGTTTAGACTTGTAAAATTGTAACTTGTAGCTTCGTGAAACGGGCCACAGGTGAACCAAACGTATGTTTTATCCCTATAAGTGATCCTCCAATAGTTCTATGGTTTTCCAATTCTGTAGGACAAGTGGTACCTTATTCAACTCTCTAAAAAAATATTCCAAAGACCTAGTCGCAGAGATATGCGATTTTTTTCTAATTTTGATTAAGTTTGTACTTCCCAAATAATGTCCAATGTTTCTTTAGGGCCTACGCTAAGTCGCGCGGGCGCACGGAGCGGGTGCACGCCTATAGCAAAATTGTATGAGAGCGTCCGCTAACTCGCGCGGGTGCGGGCTCAAACTATTTGTTTGATAGGCGTGCACCCGCTCCGTGCACCCGTATGTCGTAGCGGGCGCTCCTAATGTGATGATTTCGATTCTATTTTTTTATTTAAATTATAAATCTTATGTTAGTGAAATTTCAAAAGCTTTGTCTAAATGAGTTTTGTATTGATTGCATATACCTTTATCTACGATATTGATTTTTTAATAAGTTCTTGCCTTAAAAGTAAAACCATGTGATTATAGTAAGTGTAAATTTTTTATTTAGTATTGTATAGATCGCGATGCCATTGTAATATCATATGAAAGAATCATATATTTGTAACTAGCGTTTACCTCAATAAATAATCGTTATATATTTTGTTTTTTTAACCCCAATTCCTATACGAATTATTAACGAAGTTGACAATTTATGTAGGGTAACCATAGAAAGCATGCTCCGTATAAGCTGGTTCCATAAAATCAGCAATGAGAAAGTGCTTCAGCGTGCGGGTACGCCCGGAAATTATTGCACACCGTCAAAAAGCGCAAGGTAGAATATCTGGGGCACGTGTTGCGACACGACAGATATCAGCTGCTACAACTTATATTGATGGGCAAAATTGAGGGAAAGCGGCGTCCCGGAAGGCGGAAGAAATCTTGGCTGCGTAGTATTAGGGAGTGGACTGGTATTACCAGTGCAGAGCAACTGTTCCGGGTGGCTCAAGACAGGGAAAAGTTTGCAGAGCTAACGGCCAACATCCAGTAATGGAAAGGCACTATAAGAAGAAGAAGAACCATAGAAAGAGTAATAAAATGGAAAGCGATATTTTATTAGCTGATCTCTTTACTTGAAATGGCAATACAATGTGTCGAAAAGAGACGACTACCTACTCTAAGCCTCTTCTATTGATACCCTGTACACAAAACGAAACATCAAAATGGTTTCCTTTGGTGTGCATTAAGGTAGTACAATCTACGTTTTTCTTATTAATTTACAAGTTTTACTACCTTGACGCACACCTAAGGTAACCATTTTGACAGTTTCGGGTGCGTACACTTGACATGTACCGAGGCTATATCCATGCTTTAGTTCTTCATTCAAGAACGTAAATGTCCCAGTCTTTGACAACGCACCAATAATTGACGGGCAGATACGCAAACATACATAACGAGAGACATGATGTCAACTACTGGTAAAGTATAAAAAAGTAACGTAAAAGCACTGGACCCCAATTCTCGGTTCATGCGAGATGCATCTCACGTGCGAGATCCGTCAAAAAGTGACATATTTCCAAGGGAGTTGACAGTTGTTTTCGTGCGAGATGCATCTCGCATAAACCGAGAATAGCCCCCCTGACCTATAAGTAATATGGACTTCTAGTCAGTGTTTAAAAAATGGCGTATCAAAGTAGGATAAAAAGAAGACTAAATCGACAATCGCTCGCGCTGTCAGTCTGTCGGACCGGCGGCGCTGCTGTCAATACCATTGTTTTGTAAAAAAAACCTATTTGCAACGAAACCCAATAAATTATTATTTTATGCAGTTAGACGTAAAGTTGTAAATCTAATGACTATAAATGGTAAACTAATAATTGTCATTTGTAACATTGGCGTCAACCTGTATTCTTATGTCGGGCCGTTTTTCTGCTGACATTTAGTATGAAACTGTACATCCATGCATTATAATATCATTGCGTAAAAGGTTAAATGTGATTTAGCTTCGGAAAGAAAACAATTTAATGAGTATTTATAAAATCATCTTTAATATCAACAATATAAAATGGAGTGGAGTCGGAATGTCAGACATTACTAGCAATCACTTCTGAATATTATAAGTTATAACAAACGAGTAATTCATCATCTTAATAAATATATTACCACTACCAACTAACATACTAACTTTATCTTTATAAAATATTACCTTTTTATTATTATGCGGGTGGTAGGACCTTCTGCTAGGTCCGTCCGGATCGCTACCACCATTTTGCTCGCTAATCCTGCAAGCAGCAGTGCTTGCACTGTTGTGTTCCGGCATGGAGAGCAAGACAGCATTTAATTCAGGTCAATTGACTCATATACATTAAATTACGAGATTGAATTAGACTACATTACATTACGTAACATTATATTAATTGAATTGAAAATTATTAAAAAATGACAAAAGGATAAATTATTAGACACTGGGTAGATCATCACTTAATTTGGCCAGTAATGATCTCTACCGTGTTTTGCCATGTAATGGGGCAGTCCAGACGCTCAGAAAACAATTTTTTTTATGAAATAGGAAGGAAAACAAGCAAGTGGGTCACCTGATGGTAAGTGATCACCACCGCCTAACACCAGAGATTGCAGCTGCGTTGCCAACCCAGAGGGCTAAGATGGAATACCTCTTGCGCCAGTAATTACACCGGCTGTCTTGCTCCACGCCGGAACACAACAGCGCAAGCACTGCTGCTTAGCTGCCGGATCAGCGAGCGAGATGGTGGTAGCGATCCGACTAGATCCTACCACCAGCACAATGTAAAATTGTAAAATATGTGACGTCACACTAGGGTTGGGGGCGGATCTCACAAAAGTGACCAGCTGTGACAAGGACGGGGGGTCAAAGATCATGAAATTCGTGTGACGTAATTTATAGATGACCACCTACCAGAGTCGATTTATTAATACGCTCCTGCGCCGAACGCAAGCACGCCTCGTGTCAAGCCTTCCAGGGCGGTTTGCTGCCGCTGTGGTTGAGGCTGCGGCGCGCCTTCTCCCTGCGCTCCTGCTTGTCTGTCTGTCTGTCTGCGAGCTTGTCGCGGTCGGTGGTTGGCTCGTCGCGGTCGGACCCGTCGCGCGGGTCCGTACTGTCCAGCACTGGGCGGGCCAACAGCTGGGAAGGGTGATACACATAATAAACATCTTGGAACAATTTACACCGATTGATCTAGTCTCAAAGTAAGCAAAGCTTGTACTATGGGTACTAGGCAACGGATTCACATACTTTTTTTTTATACAACATAGGAAGGCAAACAAGCAAGTGGGCCACCTGATGGTAAGTGATCACCACGGCCTATAGACACCTGCAACAACAAAGAGAGTGCAGATGCGTTGCCAACCCAGAGGGCTAAGATGGAATACCTCTTGTGCCATTAATTGCACCGGCTGTCTTGCTCTCCACGCCGGAACACAACAGCGCAAGCACTGCTTAGCGGCAGAATTAGCGAGCAAGATGGTTGTAGCGATCCGGACGGACCTTTTACAAGGTCCTACCACCCGCAAACCTTTATATAATACGGTTGGAAAGTGGTCAAGCAATTTATTGGGCACTATACAAACAAAAGAAATAAAGTGGTCAACTTTGTAGGTAGGGGGTAATCTCTGGAACTACTGAACCGATACCAGTAGGGGAAATATATTCACGTACCACCTTAGAACCCTATCGCAATGACGCGACGCGTTAAACGCCAGGCTATGTCATCCAAATGTCATGCGTATGTCTCTTCGACTAGGTTCTACAGTGGTACGTGTTTCAATTTCCTTGACTGTAGGTACGTAGGCTACTAATGCGAAGCGAAGTCGCTTGCGTCTGCTAGTGTATTTATAAGTGTTGCGGCTCCGCTGACCAGTTTGACGTAGTGCTGCAGCTCGTGGTCGGACAGCCCGTCGGCCGGCAGCTTAGCCGAGCGGTCCTGCGCAGGAGTCGACGCTGCAAGTAAGGCAAAAGGGTAGTAACGCAATCACAACATCATCATCATCAGCCTATGTTCGTCCACTGCTGGACATAGGCCTCTCCCATGGCACGCCACTGAGCACGATCCTCGGCCACTCTCATCCAGCTCTTGCCAGCCGCCTTGGGGAGCGTTCAAGTATTACGTAACGCAATTTTTGAAGATTTTTGACCCCCCTCCCCCCCTTGTGACGCACCGTAACGTTTTTCTGAACCCCCCTCCCCCCCTTGTAACGCACCGTAACGTTTTTCTGTACCCCCCCTCCCCCTCTCGTAAACGTTACGTAACACTAAATGAAAAAAAATTGCCAACTTGCGAGAGCAAATTTAAAAAAAAAGACGACCAGACTAATACAATCGAGGGATTCCCCGTAACATTAATGAAAAGGGTTGCCAGTTTGGGAGTTTTAATTCCCTAATTCTTTAGAAACAATGTGACGTATCGTGTTGTAAGAAAGATCCCCTCCCGCCCCAGTAACGCATCGTAACGTCTTACGAGACCCCCCCCCCCCCCCCCCCAATTGCGTTACGTAATACTTGAACGCTCCGTTGCGAAGATCATCGCTCCACCGAGTCTGAGGACGTCCCACGCTACGTTTGCCGATCCGTGGTCGCCACTCAAGAACTCGTCTACCTCAACGGTTATCGGTTCTTCGGGTTATATACTATATAGTAATCACACCACAGAATAAATAATAGTACAGAAACTTCTCTTTTACGACCGCGATTAAACGAATTCCAACTTTATTAACACGCTCAAAAAGTTCGTATTACTTCACACACCATGCGCCAGGCGGCGCGAGTCAAAAGGAACGCGCCGCCCGCGCCCGCCTTCGCCCCGCTACTCCCTTAGGGTTGTGCGGCATTCGTTTTCAATTACACTGACACGGCGGGGGCGAGCGAGCGCGCGGCAAGCCGACAGCCTACTGCGATTTTCCTATGCCATAGGCAAGGCGGTCGAGCGTACCTACAGTGCGGAGTGGAACCCCCCTGATCACACGTTTGACAATATAAATGATGTAACAAACGAGGGTAGTTGTTTGCCGCCGACTGCGCCGACTGCGCCGACTGCGCCGCCAGCGCTCGGGCCCGCAATCAGCGGCGAGCCTTAGGAGTGTGAACCCACCGCTCTCCATACAAACGGCAATAACGTTTTCCATCCTCTCAATCTTTATTTTATTTATTATTTATTTATTTATCAAATATACAACAAAAAACCCTAATCCTATGAAAAAAGTCCCACAAAACTGTAGGTACATACTGCATTAACCTTACCCCGGCCTGGCGAATGTATATACGAACTTTTTGTGCATGTAATAAAGTTGGAATTCGTTTAATCGCGGTCGTAAAAGAGAAGTTTCTGCACTTTAATACTTTTATTTATTCTGTGGTATTGTGTGCAATGTGCACCCTATCTACACTAATTTAATAAAGAGGTCAACTTTGTTTGTTTGTGTGTAGGGGGTAATCTCTGGAACTACTAAACCTATTTTAAAAATTCTTTCACAGACAAAAAGCTACACTATCCCTGACGGACATAAGCTCGAATTAATAGTTGCCTGGAATTCTGACGTTTCTTGACCAGACAAAGAAAAAAATTTTTTGATACTGTGGTGAGAAATGCAAACAAAATAAAATGCACAACATAAATGTTGCAATTGAAATACTTAAAGGAGAATGGGCAAATTGTCCCAAGTGCTGTATACAGTTGTGCTATATCTTATTAGAAAGCTCTCAATAAGAGCTTAATTTTTTTATATGACAGCAAAACCGAGATGTTTGCAGGGAAAAAGCTACAGCCCATTTTATACCTCACTTTGTACTAGCAGTTGTATGAAAAGTATCTGTAAAATCATGTTCGAGATATAGCCGAAAGATTTTAACCACGCATTACTGAGGCCACTAGAAGTAAAAAACGTAATGGGAGCATAGGTCTAATTAGCTGTTTTTTTTTTTTATACAAAAAAATTATTAAAATGCTGCAGACACCTGGTCTTCGAAACATAGCCTATGATGATCCTTACACCGAGTACTACATGTCCATACTACTCACTATTGTATACAAGGGTTGGGACAGCGCCCATACAAAAATGCCCATTCACCTTTACAATCAATTCAACGTAATAATAATTAAAACATACTTTGTTTAATTATTGTAATCGTGTCTAATTTGTGTGTGTAATTGTGTCTTTTTTTTGTATTTTTTTTTACATTCAAATTAAATTTAAAATGCTATATAATGAATGACAACACAAAGAAAAATTAGGGTAATGGCAGGATTCGAACCTGCAACATCAGCATTCCGTGCCTTGCGTATTCCAGTTTCCGCCACATTACCGCAGCCATACCCTGCGAGTTTTTCAAATGTTTTCTTTGGGAAAAGTAAGTTTCTCATAGATGACACCGAGGGTAGTTTTCCCAAAGAAAAAATATCAATAATGTAATGACCGTAAAGACGAAACACATTGAAAAATTCGCAGGGTATGGCAGCGGTAATGTGGCGGAAACTGTAATACGCAAGGCACGGAATGCTGATGTTGCAGGTTCGAATCCCGCCATTACCCTAATTTTTCTTTGTGTTGTCATTAATTATAAATCATTTTAAATTTAATTTGAATGTAAAAAATACTTTGTTTAATTTTAAATCGCACAGTTTAAATATAATAAATAATTTATTTTTTTTCTAATGAAAAAATTTATAAAGACAGCTGTCAGAATTCCACTGAACTAAAAATCAGAGTGTAGGCAGGTGTAATAACACGCGAGCGAAGTCGCGGGCGTCCGCTAGTATAGTACCTATGTACAGTCAAGGAATTTAATTTCCAACCCACCTAAGGTTCAATAGTATACAGCAAACTGTCACCATAAGAGCTATAGAGCAAGACGTTAGTTTGACATATCGACCTTAATGCATTGCGAATGTCAGACGACATTTCAACGAAATGGGTAGGGAATTAAATTCCTTGACTGTACATAGACAGGCAGACGACGGGGGGCACTGACCGGAGTCCCTGGTGAGCTCGAGCGAGGGCTCCCCCGCGCCGCTGGTGAGGATCCGCAGCGCCTGGCGCCACTGCTGCTGCATCACGCCGTGCAGCTGCGACGCGATCTGCGTGCGCCGGCGCCGGTGGCACTCCAGCTTGCTCTGCGAAAATTGCATATACACGGTGAATTAGTATATAAGAATCAATTTTTCTTACACAAAATAAAAGCTACGTGTGTGGTGTACTGATTAATGTTAATACCCGATTTTTTTTAATAATTAAACAAGTTAAAAAAATTATACTGACTGACCTTATGGTCACTCAAAAACATAGTACTAGTAGAACTTAATATTTTTTAGTTTATCAATATGTATTGTATGTAAACATACTCCGGCTGATTTGAGTTATTCTAGTTTTTGTTATTAACGATCTTGGACCGATTAACTATCTGTTTAGCCTGATGGTTGACTGGTGGAGAATGCCTTAAGGCATTAAGTCCGCCATTTGTACATTTATTTTTTGTATTGTGCAATAAAGTTTAAATAAATAAATAAATAAACTTAAATTCTGAATTTAAAAAGTACTATAAAATCATGTCTGTTTCATGTAACTTCAATTTTGTAAATGCCATCGAATACTGTGTTAGAAAAAATTGCTCCTGGATACCAATTATATGTCACTGTGTATAGCGAACGGTCGTAACATTTGAGACAGTCCTGATGATGCCTCGTATAAAGGAGAAACGTGCGTTTGTGTTTAGCTGTGGTGGTTAATAGTTTAGTCTGTGTGACGTTAGTGTAATGTATGTTTTTTATGTGGAAGCGGAGGATGGTGGGATTCTTGAAATAGTAGATTAATGCCTAGGCTTGGGAAGTAAGCAATTGCTGGCCGAGTTAGTTTAAAAACCCGAGCCGACGGCGAGGGTTTATAAAAGTACGAAGCCAGCAATTGCCATTCCAGCTGAGGCAGATATAGTACTTTTTTCAAACATTCGGAGGAAATAACATAAGAATTACATATAAAGATTTTTATTTAGCACGTATAAACATAATCAACGAGTCAATACTGCACGCCTTCTTGTCACTAAGTAGTATGTTCAGCGACGGTGATTCGAATAAAACATTATTTTTTGGCTTAGTCCGGTTCAAATGTAGATAAGAATGTAATAGTAATATTTAATTAGTTATTTTTTCACTGTTTCTTCCTTCTATCCTCCATTTTATACAGTTCTCATCTTCTCATATTATTATGTCTTCGTTTTCATTGCATAATTTTTTTCATGTACTGCACAATCAATCGTTGTTCATGTTTTACTCAGTAGAACATATTATTTTCATTTAATTTATCTTTATTGTCACAAATAAATCTAAACTCGTTACTTTTTACGTGTTCCCGCTTATTTTTTAATATTTAAAAAGTATTTGTTTGTTTTTAATACGCCGAAGCTGTTTGAGACATGATTAAAAATGTTAAATTTCGAACATAATCACTGATTTCCGTTATCTGGATTTGGCCGAATGAGATTTTTCCATAGTCTCTATCACTTTTTTGAAAATTAGTGGAGCGCTAGCCGTCCAGCAATGAGTTAGTTTTCTTTTTAATTTGATCAAAGCCGGCAACAACGTCCTTCGCGGTTTGTTCCTTCGAGTACAATGACAACATTTCCGATAATGTTTGAGAAAATGAATTTATTGTTTTTAACTAACTCACCTCAAGCAGACCAATTTTCTCACTGGCCTGTGCCAACTGCAGCCGGTACAATTTGATTTCCTCCCTTTGTTTCTCTTCTAGAACTTTTATCTCCAATTTATGTCTGAAATTTCAGATTCATTATTAAACATTATATGTATACTGCCCAAAATAAAATAATATGTTTAACCAATAGCCACTTTAATAGATTATGATGACCAGATACCATAGCTGTTTTCCAGACTGCCAAGCCAGAGCTTGCGGTTGCGATTCCCGCAATGTGCAGACAGGGGAAGGACTTTTTTGAGAGAAAACAGTGATGAAAACCTGTACATTTATGTAAATGGGTACATAACCGTGATCCTATCTGTTTGGTTCACCTGTAACTTTTGTGGGTACAGAGGCCAGATGGCAGTTGCTCTCATGCCTGACCTGCCAAATCCGAGACGATGCTAAAAGTGACCCCAAATGAAGAAACACTGTTTTTGGGGTTCCGTACCCAAAGGGTAAAAAGGGACTCTATTACTAAGACTCCGCTGTCCGTCCGTCCGTTCGTCGGTCTGTCAGCAGGCTGTATCTCAAGAACCGTGATAGACAGACAGTTGAAATGTTGCCGCTATAACAACAAATACTAAAAACAGAATTACTGGCACAATAGCTATTCCATCTTAGCCCTGTGGGTTGGCAACACATCTGCAATTTCTTTGGTATTGCGGATGTCTATAGGCGGTGGTGATTACTTACCATCAGGTGACCCACTTGCTTGTTTGCCTTCCTATTTCATAAATAAATAAAAAATTTAAGGGGGCTCCCATACAACAAACGCGATTTTTTTGCTGTTTTTATAGATAATAGTACAGAAACCTTCGTGCGCAAGTCCGACTTACACTCGCCGGTTCTTTAAACTTACTGTTCTTCAATCCTCAAGACCTGCTTATTATAAGTATCCACAATGACATTCTCCTTGCCCCTGGCATCATCTTCCAGGTCTCTCTCGGCTCTCTCCAGCTGCTGCTGGAACTCCTGCAGCTTGGCTAGCACAGCATCCTCGAGCTGCTTCTGATAGTGGCTCTTCAGCTCTGCCTTCTGGAGCTCCAGCTGTTTGCGGAGCGACTTGGTTTCCGAGTCAAGGTTATCCTAAAATAAGTGCACATACAATCAGGGAAATAGAACATTAACCCGCTGTGACAAAGTGTCGTTATATTTTTATAATCGAATTTTTTTAATTTTCGTTTTTTTGTATTTTTTTATTTTTACACATTCAAATTAAATTTAAAATTCGCAGGGTATGGTAGCGGTAATGTGGCGAAACTGGAAAAACGCAAGGCACGGAATGCTGATGTTGCAGGTTCGAGCCCTGCCATTACGTACCCTAATTTTTCTTTGTGTTGTCATTCATTATATAGCATTTTAAATTTAATTCGTTATATTTTATTATAAATCAAATTGTAATAAATTCTCAGAGTATTTTACTTATAATGTGAATTTGACATGGTTCTTTGGCGTATCAGGGTTCATTTAGTGGAAAGTTCTGTGCACCTAGAACGAAACCTTTCAATACGCGTTAACTCGCTACGTAACTCAGTGCGTCTTTCTCTAACTGCGCTAGTTAAAAGAGACGGACTGAGTTACGGAGCGAGTTAACGCGTATCGAGAAGATTCGTGCTAGGTGCACAATACTACCAGTTCCTTGTTAGGTTTTTTATGAAAAAGGACGACAAACAAACAAGCAAGCAGGTCAGCTTCAAGAAATATATGATTAAAGCCATTTGAAGTTTTCCTGTTCATGTGTGCCATTTTCAAGAGGTTGTTTTCATGATTCATGACGTTGGAAGTTGCAATACTAAACTACCATAGCGTGCACACTCATCACATCACATCACAATTGTAGAATATGACTAGCCAATAACAAGTGAGGTATTGTTAGATAGTTTTTTTTAAATGATTGTCAGCTTTAAAAATGGTAGACTACTTTCTAGGCCGACTGTACTGCCCTGGTCGAGCCCATTCGTGCTGGCTACAGTGTGCCTCTAACAGTTACTAAACTTAATAATTAATGGATGGCGTTACTTTGCGGAGGTCCATTTCAACAAGCATATTGAAGATACAAGAGATAAAAAACGTGCCATAGACTTAAGGGGGACCGACTAGGGTCGCTCTCAAACAAAGTCCCGTTAGATGGCGCTGTAAAAAAAATTACGGTTTTTTCGTAATTTTTCGTAACCTATCGCTGTTTTTTTATTATTTTTTTGTTACCGTAGGTATCTGAATACGGTTGATTTTTTGACTTCACAGTTGGAAGGTATTGTTGTGCCAGTCCTGAGAAAAAATGCAGAATCTGTTTACGAGCGTATACAGACACTATCGTCACACACACACATGCAACTATACAGCGCCAGCTAGCGACAATCTTTCGCGGCAGTTAGACTGCAATAAAACTGATATAAAATATTTGTATCGTGTTATTAATTTCTGTATACCTGAATACACGAATGACTAAAATACATAACTTTTATTAGTTTTACTTGTGTAGACCAGAAAAGCCATCTCTTATGATTTCAGGCTTTCAAGTCTAAGATATAAAGGCCCACAAGTGTGATTGTGATTATTGTAGTAAAAACTGGTGACCATGAAAGACTTTGGTGCTAAACTCAGATAAAGTCTTTGTAACGTTTTTAGGTGATATCAATCATACACATCACACCTAGGTACTCCTTACTCGAAATCTTTACAACTTTTTTGTTGTAAAATACCAGTGCCTCATGATTGCTGGCTTTAGTGACCTACTGATGTCATTACAGGGTCGGTTACCATAAGTCGACCGAAGGACTGATCCTAAGGATTATGGTTCCTGATAGAAGGTACCTGTACCTAAATAACCACCAAGCTTATCTCGCTGACTGCCATAGGTTTGACCGATAATATTTTCGACGGTCTGATGCGGTAAGACGTTGGATACAGAATTGGTCTTTGTGAAGAGCCTTACTTATATAGTTAGCATAGATTCCTGAGCTAGCAATAGCCCGACTATTGAGCGGAAGGTTCCTGTACCAAAGCAAAACCAAACGTATAGTGGAAAATAGAGACTTACAGGAGCCTTCCACTCGTCGTCAGACCGTAGTAGGTAGGACTTACCATACTTACATAAAAGCCGAACTTTCTCCACTCGCTGATAAGCTGAAGCATCGTGGCAGAGGTGGAGCTCCCTTGAGTAGAATACTTGCTTCACTAAATACCAGATTCGGGGTACGACCAAAACAGTGAAGTTTATTTATTTATAAAAAAAAGTCATGTGGAGTTACGATTACCCACAGAAAACGTCCATGAATACCAGTTTCGCAAAATACCTGACTCTCCAAATACTAAACTCACAAAATATCAGAATCTCCCACAAATATTTATACCGGCTGCCTACGTTAATCTTCTACTTTGCGTTTATCGAATGATAACCACTCTTGAGCATTTTCTAGTGCTACTGCTGGTAGGAGCACAAGGATGTTCCTCAGGATGGGGTCGACGGAACTCCGCTACTGGGCACTGAGTTATCTGACCATGGCCCCCAAAGCTCATGAGCCTTGATATAGCTTGGGGTTATTGTAACCTAACCTATGACCTATGATTATGAGTTTTTTCATACTCTTACTGTGTCGCACTACTCAATGCGAGCGTGTGAAAGTGCCGGTAGTTGAAAAATGTCTTATATGGACTAAGTATTTTGCGAATCTCTGATACGGTCATGTGTAAAAGTATATACTTACCAACGCTTTAATTATACATTGTTATAAGAGCGGTCGTTCATATTTTTGAGTATGTTAAATGGACCCTGATGGATGATATGATATTTTATAAATCCGATTGAACCTCAACAAAGAAAGGTACATACAATTGGGGTTGAAGCGTGAATGTAGGTATGTCTAATCAAAATATTTTTAGAATTTTGCTTTTGCCACCCTTACATCGAGTCTGTGCAGACAATCAATGTGAATTCTGAGAACCTTAAATTGTTTTAAACTTTCGCGACTTTCACACATATTTATAACAATATATTTTTATCGCGCTAAAGTCCCGATAATGTTATAATTATGTCTGAGAACCTTTACCAATAAATGTCAAAATGACTTTTCATAGTAAACGTCTTAATAATATTGCTTTCATTCATTGCTACTAGTTCTCTAGAGGCCCAGAGTTCAATTTGGCTGACTACACCGTCGACGTCAAACACTTTATAACTTATTCCATTGCAATAAGGTGGAAAACAGTAAACAGTCTTTGGCGTCAACCGCACAATGTTGTTGTTTCAACCAGAACGTCAACGCCAACAATGCCACTTTGTTTAGGCACGCTGCTTTTGAGAGAAATGAAAAAGATGGGCTGTTATGAGTCTGTGAGATAATAAAACTAGAAAAGTGGTAATTATGTAATGCATTTTTATTGTTGAGACACATGATAATCCTAAGGAAAATAATAGTTAAGACACGTATGATGCACCGTTGATAGAAACCCAAAGACAACAGCTAACTAAACGCCTAGCCATCGTTGAATAATATCACAGAATACATGAATAAGATAGAATGCGCCTTCGACGTCACGCGGAATCTCACGGGCATTCTGGAAGGCCTTGGCTGCCTGACTTGTCAGGTAGCAGTTAGCTATTATGTCTTGTGACACAACAACTATAGTGTGAAAGATGCAACATTCTGTTTTCAAAAATGGAGTCATGACACTTTGTTGCTAAAGTTGCAAAGAACTGTAGGTACTGATTTTTTTATATCATGAAAGTTAATAACCACTTCCTAAAATAAATTCACCACTTCCCAATGTCCACCCCCATTATAGAATAGAATCAATTCATTTCAGGCTCAATAGGCCTATAGACACAGTTTATAAATAAAGCAGTACTGAAACTAGGCATATTTGTTGAGATTGACATACCTACGCACCGGTGGAGTGTTAGAGTAGTCCTCGTATTTTTTATAAAATGGATAAGTTACATTTTTATTATTTAGAACAACATTTACTTGGGTTCTATAACGATCGCGCGATCAAATAATGAAATAAATTAACGAGTTTACAAATAAAATTGGGTAATTAAAAAAACTTGAACATTTTAAAAAGAAAAAGTCACCCTGCATCCATTCGCAGGTGTCAATATATAAATAGACTAAGCCAGTAACGCGCGAGAGCTGGTCAGACAAATAGACAGACAGACGGAATTTCGCAATTATAATATTAGTTATGTTTATGTTAGATTTTTAACTGTTGATATTCTGTCTTTCGTATATACTTTCTTTTGAATCTGTCCAACAATTTCCTCTGGATGAATTGCAGCAAAGTGCTTGGATATTTTTACATTACAAAGTAATTAGTGTCCCAAATAACATTGGACTTTTTAGTTGCGCCATATAATTGTAAAAAATAAAAACATTTTATTACATTTTACGTTTTTATTTTTTTAAATTAAATGAGGCAACCAAAAATGTGATATTGTTTTGGTTCACTTACGAAGCTAACAACAACAACAACAAACAGCTAATTACTTGGTACCGAAAAAATATCCAAGCATTTTGCCGGTGTTCATCCCCATGGAATTGCTGTGGTTATAGTTAATGTATTAAAATAGGCGCCGTGCTTAGTAACCACAAAAAGTGACCATATCATGACCGCTCTGCAGTTCAAGAATATTTGTCACATGCCCATAATCCAGGCTTTCAGCTGTTCAGGGGCCAATGAGATTGGACATCTAGAACTAGAACTTAGGAACTGCTACCAGCCAGAATTGGGCTTTTTTATAAAAAACTAAGTAATTTAACCCTTTCGATTCAAACTGATTACTTTCTAAAATTACCCATTCGAGATAAAACCGTTTCCTTTTAAAACTACCCCTAATCCGAACGCTTTTCTATAACTTTCTGAAACGACCAATTAAGATGATACCATTTTGCTTGAAGACCACACCTAATATGACCGCATTCCGATATGATCTCGTCAAGATATGACCAATTTCTGAGGAGACCCCTTCCTTATAACTCCCCGATATGAACACTTGTAGTCACTTCCCGATATGACCGATAATATTTTTTTTACTAGCAATCAGGTTGAGTAACAAAAAAAAATTAATTTCTGCTCCACATTTTAAATAGAAACCATTAGTACTGTGCTAAAATATGCCGCTATGACAGAAAGATGGACAGATGGACGGACGGACGAATCGAGTCGTACCAATAAGCTTCCTTTTTGCTTTTCGGTGTGACATCCAAGAATGATAACGGTTTTAAAAATTCAACTAGTAAGGAAGGCACACCGCCATATCATAATACTTTTGTAGTCTGAAAAAAACCTATGAAATTGGAACAAAGCAACAGCGGGTCGCTAGTAGATTTGTAGTCAAGTCACGTCACGCTATGAAATACTGGGAGTGATTTTATCAAGAAGTGCTCATTTTGGAAAGTGGTCAAATCAAGAAATGTTCATATCGGGACTTCATTTTATAAAATTGTTGCATTTGGTAAGAGTTTTATTTATGACCTTGAAGTACCTGCAAATTTTATATTTAACATCAACAAAAACCATTTCTCAGCTAATGATACTCAATCGATTAAGCTACTACTACTATTAAAACGGTATTTCTCTTTGAACATAATCTATTTTATCTCTCCGTACTAGCCAAAATGCATGCGGCTCCATCTGACTAGTGTTATAAGGAAATGAGAGCATCGAGAGACATACATTTCACATTTTCAGATGAACCGAAAGTATGTTTCTTAATTTTTTGACTAGCAATACGGTTGAGTAAGGAAATTTTATAATGTGTTCAACATTTCAAATATATAGCATTAGTAATGTACTAAAATATGTCGCTATGACAGGTAGATGGACAGATAGACGGATGGACAGACGGACGGAACGAATCGCACCAATAACTTTCCTTTCTACTTTTTGGTATGCCACCCAAAAATGATAACAGTTTTGAAAATTCAACCTGTAAGGCAGGCACCATATCATAATACTTTTGTAGTCTGAGAAAACCTATGAAATTGGAACAAAGCAACAGCGGGTCACTAGTAGATTTGTAGTCAAGTCACGTCGCGCTATGAAATACTGGGAGTGGTTACACCGAGAAATGCTCATTTTGGAAAGTGATCAAATCAGGAAATGTTTATATCAGGAAGTCATTTTATGAAATAGTAGTATTTAGGAAGGGGTCACAACTGGAAGTGGTCATTTTAGGAAGTGCCTTGTACGAGGTACAATACAAAATACAACAGGCTCTTTTGATAAGTCCGTAACGAATAATTTCTGAAGAAGCTTATACTTTTTAATACACTGTTTGGATCAGCCTGAATCAAATGTGTTTATTTCTTTTGATACTCCATGTGACCTGTTTAAAAAATACGACATTACTCTTTTCATTAATAATTTGAGAGCTTTGTAGGTACATGGTCTAGTGGGGTCTTATATAAAAGGGATTTGTTTGTATACTTTAATACTATTTTCATACCAATATGAGGTAAATTTTGTGACAAAACAGATAAATAAAACTTGCAAAAAAAAAAAACCATCCCGCCCTTCACCGTTTATCATCAGGTCCTGTCAGTAATCGCCAGTCTTCTTTCTTCTCCGCCAGCCGTTTGATGTTCCAATACGACGCGGTTCGAAAATTTTCTTCCACTTGCTCAAAATATGTCAGTCTGGGTCTTCCTCTTCCTTTTGTCCCTTCAATTAACGAAGCTATAAATCTAAAATGACAGTTAAATATTATTAGATTATCTGACACTTGAAACATTAAATACAAAAGCAAATTAAAAAAATAAGTAACAGAAAAATAACTAAAAACTTGAAATAAAAGTAAACTAACAACTTAAATAATACTATAACTAAAACCTGAAATCTGGCCTGGCCACATGTCCACGGCGCGGAGTCGTTACCGTGAAACGGCGCGGCGCCGTTTTACCGTGCATATTTACGGTCCGCGCTGTGGAAATACACCGCGCGGTGCCGCACTGAGCGGGTGCACGGTGGGGCGCCGCGTTGTACCACGACGCCGTGTTATTCAGGCGCGAAAAGACAAATAAAAAGAATGTTCTGGTCAAACCCATTACTTTCTATTATGAATCAGGATGGGAGTAATTTTAAGAGGAAATACGAGGAGGACAAAACATAGCAGGCGCCCGAAGCGTGCGTCCGGGGCGTTGCGTTCTGCGCGCTCCGATTAATTGTAAAGAATTGTATGTGACGAATTATAGCAAGCGGCCGAGGTGCTGCAGCTCATTATAGCTTAGGAGCAGTAGTAGATAACAAGTTAGCAGGTAAGGCGGTTACGAAAACTACTTACCTCCAGGGGAGTCACTTGCCTGTTTTACATTTGTAAGCGCATTGTAGCTTAAGAGCAGTAGTATATGACAAATTACTAGGTAAAGCATTTAGGACAATCACTGACCACCAGGAAAGCCGCTTGCCTGTTTTACACTTGTATGCTCATTGTAGCTTAGAAGCAGCAGTAGATTACAGATTACCAGGTGAAGCATTTAGGAGAATTACTTACCACCAGGGAAGCCATTTGCCAGTTTTACACTTGTATGCATATTGTAGCTTAAAAGCAGTAGTAGATGACAAATTGCCAGGTGAGCCGGTTAATATTGACATAGCTTAGTCACCCCTCCAATCAAGACGAATCCAACGACACCTCACAAATCAAAATCCATCAAACCGTTTAGGGTGCAGCGCATGGCACAGAAATGACATACATACATACATACATACTTACATACATACATACTTACATACATACATACTCACTTACACTCGAAAAACATATAACCCTCCCTTCTGGCGGCAATCGAGTAAAACATGTTTTCATTTCGTACAGCTATACCGCGTACCTTATGAAAATGAAAATGAAAAATTTATTTTGCAAGTTGGCCATATAGGCTCTTTTACATGTCTGAATCTACTAGCGCTTCAGAAAATCGAAGATACTACTGAGAAGAAACGCCGCAAGAAACTCAGCTATAGTAGTTATAGTTAATCCTAACATTTTCAAAGGTCCCACAGGTTCTCTAAATACGTGTTGCTTTTAAATACAAGGAGATTACAATATATTTTATCTTGATACAGACATTCTAAAGTACTCGAAAAATTTGTGTTCGCTTATTTTCAACACCTCGTATTTCCTCTTAAAATTACTCCAATCCTGATCCATAATAGAAAGAAATGGGTTCGCCCACAATTTTTTTTTTTCGCGCCTGTACAATACAACACGCCGTCGTATGTGGCCAGGTCCTCAGACCTATGAATTATGATCATTGTTAATGATCAGTGATGGCAACGAACTTCGCCTCTGGTCACCTGTCTTTTCTGTAATTTTGTACACGATGGCTTTTATCATAGACAAGGCGCCAAGCCCCCAACATAAAAGCTTCTTCTTATTGCTGCATAGTTATACGTTTAGGGGCTCTAGGTAAGACGAAATCATGGCAGATATTCGACGCAGGTGGCTTCCCGCAAAGGGCCGTTCGGCATCTTCCACAGTATAAACGTCATAACGTTTGATCTGTTGTCGTCGTCCCGAGGCGTACCAGGCGACCAGCTGTTGCAGGTCAGTTCGAGCACGACGAAGAGATCTAGTCGCAGCAATGAGGGACAACCACAGCGTCCACCGTGAAATCGTGGAAGTCTTGTTTTAGTGTGATAGAGTCAGATTCTAACCAGTTCAGTTTGCTAGTTGCAGTTTGAGCTACCACTTTTTAAATAGTGATTAATTGATTGATTTGGAAAGCGAGAGAGGCGGGACCTAAAAGCTGGCAATAAATTAATATGTATCTTAGGGTTGCTGGTTTTGAGATCACTTACCAAGAACTGGAAAATGTTCAAATTGTTCTGGGTTTTCTTTCACGTAAATAGTGTAACAGCATCGCAATAGCTTAGACAATCCCTTTGTCTTCGAACATTTTTTTTCCTCTGGCAGGTCATAGACCACAGATTTTTTATTTTTATCCTTATATCAGCCTGAATCTGATAAAAAGGTTTGTTTCATTAAAAAGTTCTCAGGTCGGAGAAAATCCTATCACTCGACCTAATATAATTGTAAAACGAAATAAATAAGAGTCCATACTGCGGGCAATTTTATTCTGTAATAAATAAAGGATAGTATCATTGCGTGTATGATACAGTGCACAGTTGCACCGTTTTGATCCGCGAACCACTGCACGGAACCTTTTCACAGTAAATATTTTAAAGATGTGACAATCCCTGTGAAGGAATCAGCATGTCATTTATTGTGGAAAAGTACCACAGTAATCGTGTGAGCCGGATGAAATTTAATATAGTTTTAAACTTTAAATTTCTACCTTTTTGAGAAATTTCTGCAGTTTGTCCATATCCTTTTATTCAAGGCAGTTTCTTTATTTGTTAAACGAACGTTTATTCCATTTATATTGTAATAAAAATGAGTCATATTACGTTGTATCCAAAATCAGAAAAAAAAAATTATAGTTTTATCATTTCCTTTGGAAGACTATATCCTACTTTGCAAAACTCATTGAAAAAAGAAAATTTTAAAATACAAAAAAAAAGATACAACGAGATTTGAACTTGGTCTTTCACGATCTTTACCCATGTAAATGTTACCACGGAACTAAATAGGTGGTCACGTGACTGGTCGAAATTGTCAATAGGTTTTTACTCACCTATATTAACTGTCACTAATTGACGCACCCATCTAAAGATTTCACACACACATGGTTGCGGTTGTACTCCCACAACGGTAAAATGCATCATAATTTCCTGGATCCTACTGCAGTTCAGGATCGGTAAAGCAACTCTTTGTTTGGTTTTACGTAAGTAATTAATCCATAACTAACTATTTCCAAAAAAATCCGTTTAAATTAATGTCCTAGAAGCTTCAAAAGGTGAACCGACATTTTCTATGGGAATCGAACCCCCTTAAGGCAAATTACAAAATGGGAAGATGTGATAACAAAAATAAAAACGCTTAAATGGAAATGGACTGGCCATATGCTCAGAGAGCAAGTAACAAAGTGGAGCAGGAGGCTCACAGAATGGACCCCCCACTATAACACTAAAAGAAAAAGGGGTAGACAGAACAAAAGGTGGTCAGACGACATTAAAAAAGTATCTGGGCCTCTATGGCTAAGGTTGGATAAAGATAGAGAGAGTTGGAGAAGGCTGGAGGAGGCCTTTGTGTCTGAGGGACACGCTAATTAGGAGTCCAGACTACTTAATTTAACTTTATTATGTACAACTTTGTTCCTATATTAGTAAATAAAAGGCTTTGAAATTGAAATTGAATTTAAACACGGTAATTTGTTCCAGTTTGTTACTAAACCTATCCGTTTAAAACTTACACATTTCACCAGCAGTTCGCTACACAGGTTCTGCTTCTCGCAGAGCTGCCTCTCCAGAATGTTCCCTCGGCTCCTCTCTTCGTTGACTTTGTCCCGCAACAAGTCCCTCTCTTGCTGCACCAGAGAGTTCTCATCGTCGATCGTTTGTAAGCGACGACTGAGATCCTCGAGTTTGTGTTTTGTTTCCACATGGTCAGATTTTTCCTGCGTTTTGCTTACAATGTTTTAAACAATCTTTTTTTTTATCATTCAAAATGAGCAAGGCACGTAATGCTGATGTTGCAGGTTCGAGTCCTGCCATTACCCTAACTTTTCGTTGTGTAGTCATTATATAACATTTAAATTTATTTGAATCTAACTTTTACCTGACAATTTGTTTGCAAAGATTTCGGACTACATACCAACTTCCACCCCCCTTTAACCCCTTGAATGGTGGAATTTCTAGAAAACTTGTACACCCTCCGAGGAACAAATAAGTTACAATTACCCTGGTCACCTTACCCAGTTGAATAAAATAATTTGAAAAATTTGCTCGTAGATAGCAACCAATCCTTAAAAGCAGAGCACATGGAAAAATTCAGTGTCTGGCAGTCACCTGTAGCTCAATTGGTTACGCACAAATGCCGATACCAACAGTAACTTTATTTCTGTTCTCATTCCATGTCACTTAATAATTAGAATGTTCTACATAAAAAAAACCTCACCTTTTCTAAAGCGTCTTCCAAATTCTTTACATAATCCGTTGACTGCTTGTTCAACCTCATAACCGTCTCATAGTTTTCCTTTAAAGTGTCTATTTCACTGTCCTTGCCAGCCAGCATCAGGTCTTTGCTTGACAACGCCTTTTCGGTGGTAGCCTTTATTTCTTTCATTTCGGCTGAAAGCTGTCTGCATTTGTCTTGATAGTCATGTGCTAGATCCAGTGCTTTATAGAGCTCACCCTCGAAGTGGTTGGTTTTCTGAGGATAATGAGGAAACCAAAATGATAAGATGATAATAATGAGAAGTAAATTAATAGCTGCGGCCAACAGACAATAGCATAAAATAGGGATGTTGGAGATAGTTTGTTCAGATTAATTTTAGCATCTTAATTCATGTCCGTATTTGCCATAACTGAACATGACGTATTTGCATGCTCCAATCTACACTAATATAATAAAGAGGTAAGCTTTGTTTGTTTGTATTTTTATTTGTATGTAGGGGATAATCTCTGGAACTACTAAACGGATTTCAAAAATTCTTTCACAGATAGAAAGCTACACTATTTCTGACGGACATAGGCTGCTAATTACACGCGAACGAAGTCGCAGGCGTCCCCTAGTAATAAATAAATAGACAGCTATTTAATAATAACATGAAAGACATACTTTTTGCGCTTCATCAGATCCGGCCTTAAAGTTCTCTACCTCCCGTACCATCTTGTCCAGGGCAGCTTTGTGTCGTTCCTCGGCTCTATCCAGGCTGCTGGTGAGCTTCAGCCAAGCTTCTCGGAGCTTGGCGATGGCTTCGTCCTTGCTCCGGTCCACCTTGATGGCCACAGCAAGCTTCTCTTGCTGCTCTAAAAGTTTCTTCTGAAGCTGTTGGATCATGGCTTCGCAATGCTAGAATGTGATAAAGTAAAGATTATTTTATACTGTGTAAATTTATTAAAATTAACAAATTATATCTGTAGGTAGTCTAACTAAATCTATGTTTGTACCGTCTTTTTTAGATTCTCACCGAGCGCTGCGTCAACATTTACCGAACAAGAGCTGAAGCCGTAAATCAAAGAAACTCATAGTGTCTTTTTCAACCTCGACATTGGCGGAATCATCGATAAATTCGATGGAGCTATACACACAAAAATTGAATTGAAATTAAGGAGGTTCTCAATTAGATATTTTTATATATACATAGTACATACTTGGTAGCTATGTTGGGTATAGTACCTATTTCACATTGTGTTTAGGAGAAAATTACATATCTTTGAATCTTACTAGTTCTGTAAATGTGTCCAGCGATATGTCAAAATTAATACATATTTGTATAAAAACATGACATATTGCCAATATTAATTGTATAATTGTCAAAATAAACTACTATGTTATGTATTTAGCTTACTTTGGTTTCAAATTTAAATAAATTATTTATAAAATTTTAGCCAATATTTACCTCCCTTTTCAGTCTCTCTTCCTCTAACTTGGCACTGTCTACCCTGTCTCCTTTTTCCCCTTTCTCCCCCCACATCTCGCTTAAACTAAGCAAATCCGTGTCAATAGAATCCATATACTTATTTTGTAATGCAGTCAAGTTTAAACCCTCTCTAGTCTCGGTATATGGTCTCATTTGGGGCATCTTGAACTCCTCCTTCTTAGGAGACATAGAGTAACTCGAGTCTGCCACCGAACTCTGCGTGTTACGTACATAGTTAGACTTATATTGGTCTAGAACTTTCGAAGTGCGGTCGTAGATCTTGTTGCTCGAAGGTTGGAATGTCTCTGAGTAGCTTGCGGATGTTTGAGTCTTTTTCGGTGTTGATGTAACTTGGAGGTCTTTGTTCTCCGAAAAGTTCAATCTTCTTATAGAAGGAGATTTGGTTTCCAGATGTTTAACAGGAGTTGGGTTAGGAGTTACAGATGGCAGCTTTTCTTTTGTTTCTTCATTGTGTTGAGGCTTAATATTACTTGGACTGGGTTTGTCTGTTGCTGCGTTATTTTTAACCAAATAAATATACTTATCTAAGACACTACTTGATACTATTCTTCCACTTGGCAGTTTTATATCATCGCTGCCCATTTTCTGCTCTAATTTATGGGTTAAATAATCACCTGTAGCTTTAATAATGTTTTCAGGACTGAACGAAGCTTCATCGTTTTTGTACTTTGTATCCGGTGTTTCGTAGGACTCTACTTTCGTCAGGAACTCGTCAATTTCATGAAGAAGCAACTTGTCATTCTTTTTGTTTGGTGTTGATACAATGCTACTGATGTCTCCATCCATGCTTAGAGTATCATTTGTCGAAGGCTTCTCAGATTGATAGTGTTTAAGTTTCAAAGGAGGTATGTTACTGGCCGAATCAAAACTAGTCAGAGACCAGTCTCTTTTTTCTTTTTTATTAGAAACTTTTCGTCGCCGTCTGCGCGGGAAAGTAAAACACTTACGATCGAGACTCCTGCTATCAAAACTCTCCGTGTCGCTTTTAAGACGCTCACAAAGACTCGAAAAGCTGTCGTTATTACTTAACTCTAAACTTTCTAACCTATTTTCGAGTGAGTGTACTTGGTGCACAAGTTTACCTAGAACCTGGGCAGTGCAGGAAGGTTTATGTACAACAGTCCTAGAAGACTCTAATAGAGATTCCTCCGAGTCTGAGCTTGGTACGAGGAAGAAATTCGGCGGGATTAGCAAAAGAATGTCAGTGTCGTCGGTTTCACTCATCACAGCAGCTACTATGTTGTCGTCTCGCATAGAAAACTGAAGCCATTATTAACAGCACAGTGCAAAGTTTTTAAATAAGTCTTTTTTTTCACAGTTAAAATGTTACTAATTGCTGTTAAACAGAAAAAATACTCGTCTCTGCAACCGTAATAACGCTTGTTTTGTTTGTTTGTTTTTTTCATTTACCCCCTTTCCGTGAAAGGCAAAGGGATCTCTACTCATACAGCTATGTCTGATTTATTACTGCAGTTGAAAGCAATAGTCAGTCTATACATAGATTCTAGGTAAGGTAATGAAAAAATAATTCCTGATTTAAATATTTTATGAGCTAAAAATTTATTCTTAAGACCAGTTTACCTATTGTACCAGCACGAAAATTTGTTTTGATTTTCATGGTTTGTTTCAGTGATGCTATGAAAACTAAATCATTACTGTGTTCGCTAACTAAATCTCTAAGGATGATAAGGTCCGTTACGATGACTGTATAAACAACAGGCAAAAGGTTGGCTATCAGGCAGGAACAGGAACTATGGGTTGGATTTTAGGAGAGGTGGGGGCTTGTAACTTTAACTCAGGAAATAAATAAATATAAAAGTATATAGGTAGCTAGTTAAGTAAACAATTTATTTCTTGTAGTTTAGATCCACTTCATTATGTACATGAGCTTTCTGTAATTTGTATTTTAAAGTTACAACAAAATAGATAAAACCTAATATTAACCATAGAACACAATAATAAGATTAGCAAGGATTCACCATCCGCAATTTGTATATTATTTTTTTGTATTGTGCAGTAAAGTGTACATAAATAAATTCTCCATGATTTATACCAAAAATCGCGTTTGACTAAGAGCCACGATCAACATATAATAATTTTTGCACAATGCATCGGCCCACAAATCATGGTGAATATCCTTTCTAACCTTATGCATGTGTTCTGTAACCTTAAGAGTAATTGCATTATATTTAAATAAATAATAGGCTAAGTTTTACAAAAAGAAACAGAATTTTGGACCAATGTAAGGTGAGATGTTGAGACAGTCTCGGGACTGTTTGTGCCAGACTAGGAATGCCAAAATCGCGCCGTTTTTTTCAAAGCTCTGTATGTTGAGCGCTTTTAATTTCTAAAATTTTGAGGCTTCAGAGCTTGAAGATCATGTTTTCATTTTTGTTAACTGATTTAACAACACAGTTGGCTTGTTGACTAAAATTTTTGTGCTACCAAAAGTTAGAGTTTGTTAAAACAAGAAAAACTGTGTTTTTAGTGTTTTTTTATGATCACTATTTCATGAATTATCGCAAGTAGAAAAACGATACAACGCAAGCCCTGTGAAAACGCCTTGAAAATATGACGTCAACAATTTACAAATCACAACTAACACCGATAACAATGCGATGTCTTGTAATCATTCCTTTTAGCTTTACCTTTCTTATACATTTGACGATTACTGTCTATCATGAGGCCCTGACTGCATGAATAGGAGTTGATTTTATAAAAGCATCAAGTTTACTTTTAAACAGTTCACTAGTGATTGGCTCACCGATGGCACACAATGGGTTTCTAATAGCATATTGAACGTAAATTTCGGCATAAATTTTTTTCAGCAAATCCCTGACACCCTGTGCTTGATTATCAGTGTTCATGACAAATTTGAGGCCAGAAGGTGTTTCTAGACAGTGAAGTGTGTATTTGGATGTCTTGTAGTGCAGGAATCCATCTTTTGGGTCCAGCGGAGAAATCTTCGAGACAAAAGATTTGATTGAGAACAGCATTCCGTACATGAGCTTTCCTTCCTGGAATAGAGGAATAAAATTGAACAAGTTAAAAAATGGCAACATAAAATATCAGTAATTTTTTTGTAGTTGGTTCTGATGGTGATAGTGTTCACTTACTATCAGGTGACAGGTATGAGTTTTCTTTTTAAAAAATTAGTAGCATTTAAATATACTACAGCTACAGTTGAGATATGGAGAATTTTTAGAACTATCATCAAAATATTTATGAATACATAGTACGAATGGGGTTGGCAGCACATCTTGGATTTCATTATAAATATGTTTGAATGGACCCACTGCCTTAAAAACACTTTATCGTCACTTAATGGGGCGCCAAAGCTAAATGGCCCGGGGCGCCAAATCTTTAAATTCGCCTCTGTTTCAAGGCAATGAGTAATGGTGATAATCCAACAAAACTTCGGTGCTAATATCTCGTATTATGGGTACCTATAAAAAATGAAGGGGCGTTACATTTTTGACGATAATTTGTCAGCAAAAATATACCCTCATAGCTTCTGAAATTTGCGGTTTAAAGATCAACTGTTACAAGACTTGGATATGTTCTTTCTTACCTCTTCCCCGGACATTCCTGAGTTCTTAGACCTATTCCATTCACCGTAATATAGCAGGGTCCCATATCGATCGAAAATATACATGTTGTGTATCGTCATGTCGCTAGAAAACGGTGAAAATAGATTTTTATTTAGGACACAAGCTGCGTAAGTTTATCGAATAAGATAACTGTGGTATGCAAGTAAAATGTGTATTGTTTTGTGAAGTGTACTGTAGTGGTGTGGTGGTCAACTGAATTTAATGTAAGTTTTTATTGAGATTTACTTTGCTTGTCTTAGCAAAAGGAATCTAAACGGCTTTAAAATAAAGTTCAATTTACAATCTTTTCTACTGTTACTTTATTTTCTTTTATGTTTATTTTCATATAATCTGTGAATGACAGATCCAAAGGTTGCCATATGAAAATAAATGATAAAGATAACAGATTGCAGCATGATTTCGGCATGGCATTTACGGCTTGGCTGATTGGCTGGCGTGGCGCTGGTAGTCCTTTTAAAAAGTTATTTTTCCGAAGTGAATCATGGTGCGAATATTTTGAAAATAAAAAAATAATTAAGTAAATAAAATCCAAAAGAACAAAATATAAGCAAACGTGAAGTTAACACTAACAAAATAAGTACGTATAGTTAAATCTGATCGCTTTGGCGTGTTGTTGCCTTGTGAAGTGAGGTTATCTTACCTAACATTACGTTTCAGGATAAAAATCAATAGAAAATGGATGAATATTCGAGAGAACCGTGCCCATGGCGTATTTTGGATGACTCTGGCGGCGCTTTTATCATGGGGGCTATTGGTGGAGGAATATTTCACTCAATAAAAGGCTTTAGAAACGCACCAGTTGGATTCAGTCGGAAGATGGTACGTTGTTATTGGAATTTGACCTGTAATTAAGATTTGATTCGTAATAAAGAAGTATCGTTAATTAACATCAATTTAATGAGTCGTAACCACTTGAAAAATTAAAAAAAAAAGTTAGTATGTAAACGTTTATCTGTCGTCTAGGAACCATAATACAAGCTTAGTCGAGTTTGGGACTAGATTAATTGGATAGATTAAAGTGTCCCAAGATTTTAATTTATTTGCAAAGTGCCTATTTTGTGTAAAGAGTTGGTGGCACTATTCCCAGCTGCGCTCTTTCAGGAAGCCTGATTGACCCATGGCTTATCACCATACCATTTTTTCAGCTCGGCAGTTTAGCAGCCATCAAGGAGAGGTCACCTATAGTCGCAGGCAACTTTGCGGTGTGGGGCGGTATGTTCTCCACTATCGACTGCTCCCTGGTGTACATGCGGCAGAAGGAAGACCCATGGAACTCCATCATGAGTGGGGCATTAACGGGAGGCATTCTTGCTGCGAGAAATGGTAAGTTTGATAATTTTAAAGCGATGTTAATGGTTTTTGGGAGAGTCAGATAAACCACAAAACACATGAATACGGTGGAAGGAAAGTTTTAAGTGTTTGTCTAGTCTATTTTTACAGAGTTCACTAAGGGTTTATTAATTACCTTACCACAGTCTTTGATCAACTGTTCCACACTTTCACTTATGGTCATAATCGTCTTATAAATTATACCAACCAATCACTAAAGGTTAATAACTTACTTAAATTCACTCCCATCCCATTTCCATTAAAAGAAGAGAGCTCATAAGCAAGATGACGTAATGTACATATACATCTAAGAAATAAGTCGTCAGCATATCAAACATTCGGAAATGCATCCTAACGTGAAATCACTGACATCACGTAAATCCAATATTTATATTTCCAGGTGTCCCAGCCATGGCAGGCAGTGCCCTAGTTGGCGGTATCCTCCTAGCACTCATTGAGGGTATCGGCATCATGTTCACACGACTCTCAGCAGAGCAGTTCAAACCACAGCAGCCTATATTTGAGGATCCATCTGTCCTCGGCCAAAGTCAAGGTCAAGGGCAATCGTTCCAGTAGAATTAACCTATTGAGGATTAGTAACTTGTGTTCATGACTGAGTTCAACTTGGTGTTGAGCAGAACTTTACATCAACTTGTTCGAACTTGTTACGAACTTCAGCCCGTTACAAGTAACGTGGCATAAGACGCAATGCACATTCTCTGCATGAATCTGTCATTTTAATTAATTGAAGTTAACAGTGAGACACCCTGCATTACATTTATGCTGCTTTGCTGTGTTTTTGGAATTGATGATTGGTTTGTCATGAAGTGAAAATAATTACATATTTGAGCTGTACAGTTTCAGTAGAGACATTTTTATTTTTATTGTTTGTCATGTTTATTTAAAACAGAGTAGTAGCATTTCTGTTCTACTTTGTTGACTATTTATTGGGTCATTTGACATTTTATCTCTATGATAGCAGGGTATGATTATTTTTATCCATTCTTTCTTCTAGTATAATGTTAGAACTGTACAGTTTGAATTAATTTTGCTAAACTCTAGCAATCTCTATCTATCAGGACGAACACAGTTCTTTTTTTCTAATTTCTAATATTATTTAAATATGAACTATTAGCATCTGTGATATATGCAGTCCAGTACTGATTGCTATTATGTTCGCATTGTTTGGCAGATACAAAGAAGATTAATGGTAAATCATGATCAGTAACTTTTTACGTGTATATTAGCAGGGATGGCCTTATTCATTGCGAGGCTCCGGGTGGTTGATCTTTTGAGGACCCTGGCCTAGTATTAGAATTTTCTACTTGTTGTGCGAGGGCGCGGGGCCCCTGCCACCCACAAAGGTTCACTGTATATTGGATAAAGAAACGAAAAAAAAATCGAAGCATTATCGGTAAGAAAATTCGGTTGTGCATCTCAAATTTTTCAACATTACTGAGTGCAGCAAAGAGTTACATGATTTTATTAAGTACTCTTTATTTATTCCTGATGAATCTTTGTCATCTTTTATTTGTATCTAAATAGATTAATTCAGACATGAACATTAGATGAATTTAGACGTTTAGTTAGTGCGATCTGATTATGTTTTACCAATAATCACTGGCTCAAAACCAAATTGTAACAAATGTTTCATAGAATAATATCTAAAAGTCACTTTCAATATTTTATTTGTTTCCCATATATTTGATAGTGACCATGTGTCCAGAATTATTGACCGGTCGTATTTGAAGAATTATTTTGCCCTTTCTTCAGGCTGGTCACTTGCTATTCTGTTTCACGTAGATAAGTAGTTTAGGCAGTATTCTATGAAATATGTAATATTGGTTAGTTAAATAATAAATTGATTTATAAAAATAACCTTTGTTTTATTGCGTTATAACAGAAGAGCAACAATATGAACTCTTGAGTGTTTTATAGAATTATGGAGTTCTGGGCTCAATTTCATAAATGCGACAGGCGACAAGTGACAGTGATAATTTGCCGTACATTACTGTATCGACAAGTAACACTACAGACTTACAGACTTGACATCACACTGGGCAAGCAATGTATAATTTATTGTCACTGACACCTGTCGCCTGTCGCGTTTATGAAATTGGGCCCTATTGAATCACTCAAACAGAATGCAGAAATTAGTAACTCTAGGCCTGCTTGACTGTTTATGCAAAATATGTTACCGTGTATAAACACTCATATATTGAATACTAGCTTGAGTGTTTAAGTTTTTGGGAGCACAAGATATTAAAATCCCCATCTCATGGTTTGATGATATCTGTGTTGATTATTCAAGTCTTGTGCTTCCAAAACCAAACAACAAATAAACAGACATGAAACCAGGAGAATTTCTACAATGACACAAAAATGAAAAATGATAATTTTAATTCAACATCTAATTTTAGTTCAAACTTCACACACAATCTTACGTTCGGTAATTAAAGCTTAGTTAATATTTACATGAGGTGAAATCTAAATATGATTGCTATCAAATAGAATACAAGTGGGCAGGAAGGGGTAAAATAAAAAACTTCCAGTGGCAATTATATATTAGGATTTGTAGTTGGAGGTTTATTCTGCGTCGTGTTCTCGCCTATTTTTCTTATTTCATAGATAACGTGAGCCAGCGTCTCGGGGTCCACTCCGAGTTCGCACAACCTTATACAAATCGCGAGTGACTCTGTATCTAGGCCGGTGCAGAGCAATTGCGATATCTGGTGCATCATTTGGAACGCCTCTTGCGCCTGAGCTAATTGAGCGTTCTTCTCTGAAGTCATTTTAGACCTGAGAAATTAAAGTGTGATTTACGGTTACAAATTACCATGGTATGTTCAGTGCAGTTGAGTTCAAGCTATATAAATTAATACCTCGTTAACAAACAACAAAATTTAAAATAAAAAGAGACCAGTCTGCAATTGAACTGTGGCAAAACTTTGAAATTTGAAGCGCAGCCAAACACAAGAAATTTCAACTACAAACAACAAATTTACAAGTGACGGTGACATTGACATTGACAGATCAGGTGACAGACAATAGTCAACGTGCTATTCTATATTTCTAATAAAACGTTTAAAAAGAAACACGCTCAGTTTCGAGCGTTTATAAAAACGTGAGGATAAAGCCAGTCTTACATTGCCTACAACTTCATTTTTAACCGACTACGGCAAAGACAAAAGGGTGGGTTATGTTTTTATTACACAAACATATTGTCGCCACATCCGGATTATTATGCTGACAATATGATAGAACGCAACATTATAGTATGGATTGTGCCTGAGGGTAGACATGACGACAAGATATTCTTAATAGGTATATGATGCCTGGTGAGGGTAGAGAGATCTGGTGACGTTATTCTAATGCTTCTTGGGTTCTAGTGGGGATTATACCCCTACAAGCCTCCTTCACCGCCCCTTCCAGCTTGCCCAGACCGCCGAATCTTCTTCGCCCCAGTCCGTTCCATTGGAACAACTGGGGTTCAGTTCTAGTACGAGTTCTTATTCTGTACTCACTTCGTCATCCCCGGTCACTCCACTGGAGCCACCGGGGCTTCCTATCACCAACTCTCTCCCTCTCTCACCTTGCATCATTCTTAGTAACATCAGTTTAACTCACCTGGACGTCCTGATTCGTAGTTGCTCTTCCTAGTCCTATTTCTTCCTTTTTTCTTCTCCAGTCCCTTACCGTTCATCGCGCCAGGCGTGTCTCTCACCCCCGAGCCTCACTGTCAACGTCAGATTCTTTTCTTGTTATAGGTCCAGGGTTGCCACCATACAATACTAAGATATCGGTTCGGAAACTTACCCACTTTTATTGAAGCTCGCGTTCGTCGCGACACTCCCGGCGAAGAGAGAAGGTTCTACAGTAGACTGGCCAGTTGGCTAGTCCACAAGGCGATTTTTTCCTTTGCTCTCTCGGCCGCCTTCCTAGGTAATCTTCCTTGGTTATTCATTGGGCTATCTTCTGATTTTTGTTCCAAAGCTGAATTCTCACCACCATCTTCTTCTTGGGGCAGGCCATTTCCCGTCTGTACTAACTGAGATATGGGGATTTCTACTTGCATACTGGATTCCTCTCCCCCATTCGGTACATTGATGGGTATGGTTGATTCTTGATAGGAAGCTTCTCGTTCTAGGGCTAATGGATCCCTTGTGTGCTCTTGGGGGGCTGGGTATTCATTTTCATCTATTTCGAGTGGGTACAAGTGCCCTATGGACCGAGTAAATTCTTTGCCTTCGACAATTACTTTTGCCACTCGACATAAGCCGTCTGCTCCTTCAGACAAGGATATTATTCTTCCAACTCGCCAATTTTCTCTATTCTTGCTATCTCCTTTGATTTGTACTATGTCTCCGATGCTTGGCGGTTTAGGTGCTTTTACCCGGGGCTGTTTGCATGAGTTTTGATATCGTTCACGAAGACTACATAGATATTGTCCCATGAACATGCTCTTGAATTCCTCCAGTATGACTTGGCCCTTTTTCCAACTTTCTACCAATCCTTGTTTCGTTACCGTCCCTCCCGGTCGAGACTTTTGGGATGACGGCTCGATGATTATACATTTGCCAAAGGTCAAGAAGTCAGCGGGCTTGAGGACGTACTCTATTTCTGTGCCTACGCATGTCAAGGGACGGCTATTAGTAACTGCCTCAACTTCCTTGATGATGGTATTCAACTGCGTACTCGATAACAGTTGTTTCCCTAGAGTCCTTTTAAGGCAATTCTTAACTAGTCCCACCAGCCTCTCGTAAAAGCCTCCATGCCATGGGCTTAGCTGAGGGATAAATTTCCATCGTATTTTATTCTCTATACAATATGTGCTTGACAATATTTCAGCAGATAGTTTGAATTCCAATGCGTTGTCAGACACAACAAGTTCTGGCACACCTCTGGCCGATATGAATCTTCTTAGTGCCAGTAAACATTCTTCAGCTGTTAGGTTGTTTACCACCTCCATATGAACTGCACGTATCGCCATACAGGTGTATAGGCAGACCCATCTCTTTTCTTGTTTACCATCTCCTTTCACGTAAATGGGCCCAAAGTAATCCATACCAGTGTAGGTAAAGGGTGCACTATAGTTTGCGCGTTCTGCGGATAGAGCGGGTATAGGAGGGAGTCTGTATGGACCTCCGCCATGTTTCACGCATTGTGGACATTTTTTTATTACCCTTTGGACTTTTGCTTTACCTTGAGGTATCCAGTATTTTTGACGAATGATACTAAGGGTGTGCGGGGCCCCAACATGATAATTTTTTTCATGAATTTCTCGTATTAACTTATCAGTAAATTCGGAATCCCTGGGAATAAGGATAGGGTATTTGGTATCATATGGACACACCGTGTTCATCATACGGCCTTTACATCTCAATAGTCCTTCCACATCGCTAAACAGACTCAAATTTCTCGAAAGGTGAGTGATTTTACCTGCAACCTCTTCAGGGAAATATAGCTCTTGTAATTTCTTAACCTCTTCACCATTGTCCACGTCAGGTGTATTCCCCCCGTTCTCCTGGTAAGTAGTTTCTGTCATCTCTATATCCATTTCTTCGCTAGATTCGATGCATCTGTCATTCCCTGGTTTTGATTTTTCATTTTCTATGTCTTCTGTAAACTTATTCACGTCTTGATCCTCTAGTACAGCAAATGACGTGATACTGTTGCCTTCTGGTAATATAGGCCAGTGACTTTCCGGTTCTAGCAGAAATTGGGGTCCATTGAACCATAACTCTTTCTTTTGTGACCAAAGCTCCGGACGTGTTGCAAGGTCAGCTGGGTTTTCTTCTGTGTTTACATATCGTGATTCTATATTTCTGTCTTCTTTGATTTCCGATATTCTTCTGGCCACAAAGGGGGGTAGAAGTTTTTCTGATTTCATCCAATAAATGACTATTCCACTATCTGTCCATAGACACTGCCTCGTTATTGGCACCTGAAGAGCCGTCTTTACGTATGTCAACAGGCGTTTGCCAATCACATATCCCAGAAGTTCTAATTTTGGTATCTTAAGGTCCTCTTTCTGATTAATTGGGGTGACACGTGACTTGGCCATGATAAATACTGTCTTAGTAATCTGTTCCTTTACGTCCGACATCCTCAGGTACACAACCGCCGCGAAAGAAATTTGAGAAGCGTCGGTGAAGCAGTGAAGCTCATACTCTGTTTCTGCAGGATGTATGATACCCACGAATCGCTGGATCTCAATATCTTTAGCGGCCATAAGTGTTTTCACAGCGGAAACCCATGATTCTTCCAAGTCACATGATAAGGGAGAGTCCCATTTCACTTTCCTTTTCCATAGTTCTTGTAGTAGAAGTTTAGCAGGTAAAACTAAAGGTGCCGCATATCCACATGGGTCATACAAGGAAGCCAGTGTTCTCAACACCCCACGTTTTGTTTTGTTCTTCGCTATCATCTCTGGATCTAGAAGGTTATTATTCAATTTGAGTTTTAAAGTGTCTTTCTGTATGTTCCATGTCAGCCCCAAAACTTTTACCTTTTCTTCTTCCTTTCCTCTGTATTGTTTTGGAATGGACTTCATCAATTGTTTGGAATTAGATATCCACTCTCGTATATTCATTGATAATTCGTTAAAGCTTGACCTTGTTTTATTTATCAAGTCTCGAGCCTTTGCTATTGTATCTGAGCCTGTTACAAGATTGTCCACATAGCATTGATCCGCTAACTGATTTAAAAGCGCGTCGGGTTTCTTTGATAGGTGGTAACGGATAGTTGCAGTCAACAAAAAGGGGCTGGAGATAATCCCGAAAGGCACTCTGCAGAAGCGTAGATGCATAATGTTGTCTTCTGTGACTCCTTTGTCTATGTCTTTCAGCCATAAAAACCTGGTTACGTCTCTATCTTCAATTTGTAGACCCACTTGAAGAAACGCTTTCTCTACGTCTGCGATTATAGCTATAGGGTTCATTCTAAATCTCAGAAGAAGTGCAGTCAAATCTTCAAGCATTGATGGCCCTCGGTACAAGCATTCATTTAGGCTTTTACTATCTTTGAGTCTTGCCGAAGCATCATACACTATTCTTCCTTTCTTCCCTTCTTGCTTAACTATATGGTGTGGTAAGTAGTGAATTGGTGGATCTCCTTGTTCAACACCATTTGGCTGATGATCAATAACTTCTATGATTTTCGCGGTCAACTGTTCTTGAAGTATGCTATCATATTCTTTTAGAGTTTCTAGATCTAGCCTCTTTAACAATCCAGTCAACCGGCCACGAACAAGTCCATAGTTTGTAGGAAGTTCAGGCGGGAAGATGATCCATGGCCATTTGACCTCATATCTGTTGTCCTTATAGCGCACTGTCTGATTAAAATGCTTTACTGCCTCTTCTTCACGTGTAATTTTGGGAGAATCAGAGATTCCGATGCTCTCTAAGGCCCATAAGAATTTTATATCAGGTCCCTGTAGAGGTAAATCTGGCATCGCGAAATATGGTTCCCCCGGCTCTTGACATTGACAGTAAGTGATCACTGATAGTGTGTTAGACTTGTTGTGTTCTACTGTTCTACCTGTGATAATCCATCCAAATTCAGTGTCCACCAGAAATAGGTTTTCTTCTACCTGTACTATATTGTTTCTAATAAACGTAAAATAATAGTCATTACCTATTAAGAGGTCTACTCTGTCTCCAGCAGAACCATCATCAGCTGCTAAATCAACACATAAATTTTTCAATGGTGCCGGAGAGAGAATCCTGTCTGTTATGTGGGGTACAATATTGACTACTATATTTCTTTTAGAGCCTCTTCTTGTTTCGATTTCAATTTCAGTAGATGGGCTCATTGTTTCAACTGGTTTATTCGCGCCAAACACGTATATCATTAAAAGGTCCTCATTGACTGTTGGCAAGTGTAGATCCTTAGCTAAGCGCGCTGTGATATAGCTGCGCTGACTGCCGCTGTCAAGAAGGACTCTGCATACTTTACTTTGATTCGCCTTCTGTCGCCGCACCTTTACGACGGCCGTCTGTAGAAAGGAATGAGATTCATTACTGAAATTGATATGGCGCATTTCCATTTCTTTGAATAAGGTTGTACCTTGTTTGTTTTGAGGGCATAGGGCTTGATTATGTTTCTTCTTGCAGTGGTAACACGTCTTTTTTGAGGGGCATGTCATGCTCCGATGTCCCTCTCGGAAGCAGAGGTAGCAACGCTGGCCTAACTTCTTCTTTCTTTCGTCAATGGTTTTCACGGTTTGACATTCGGAGTTGTAATGGCTGCCATCGCAGAAGATGCATGATCTTTTGAGTCTCTTTCTCTTCATTTCTGTGGTCCCTGTAATACATGATCCTTTTCTCTTCTGAAATTCTTTGACCTGTGACCCCTCCATCTGTTTCTCCCTTCTCCACTTCCCCAGGGGTCGGGATTTTAATTCTATTCTTGCTTGGAGAGCTCCTGTACTGATTTCTGGAGTGGATGTACTATGTGCTGTACCAGTATCACTTCTAGACATTTCCATTGCTGTTATGATTTTATCCAGGCCAGCTCTGATCTCCTTCATATTCTTGCCTTCAGTTAAAAGGTGCAATTCGTATATAATTTTCTCTGGGAATTTACTCTTGATTGCTGCACGGAACTGATTTCCTTCCATTTCTTCCCCCAGAGACTCAAGTACTCGAAGGTGTCGTTCTATATTGTTGAGTGTTGATCGACATTCAGAGGCATTGTAAGTGGCTCTGGCTTGACTGTGCAGGGCATCATAGTGGGCATCTATCACTTGCTGCTTCTTCCCATACCTGGATTTGAGGGTCTCGACTGCAATGTCATAGTTGGCGTGTGTAACACCCAGGCCCTCTATTGTTTGAAGAGCCTCATCCTCAAGACACCCTAACAGGTATGATAACTTGTCTGCATCCGGTAACCTCTTGTCATCAATACTTGTCTGGAAGCGGTCCCAAAACTCCTTCCACCGCAATACTTCCCCCTATATCGGAATAATAAATTCTTAGTAACTTATTGGCTTAAAGGCAGCGATATTATAATGCATGGATGTACAATGTCATACTAAATGTCATACGAAAAATGGCCTGACAAATGAGAATAGGTTGACGCCAATATTCAAAATGTACACTCTTAATTGACTTTTTATATTTACTTTAATTTCAACCTTACTACGTCGCCATACTGTATAAAATTATCATTTATAAAGTTTTGTCGCAAATAGGTTTTTTTTATTATTGCATTTCTAAAAATATGTCTGGCAACTTATATATATATAAAAAAAACATTGACATTGATACACGTCCCAAAATTTCACCTTAATTAAAAGACATAGGGTTTAATTTTGGGAAATTTAATATTTAGAATTAAGTCGCTTTAATTCTAAAGGTGCGAATTACCCCTCTTTTTACTCCTCTTTCGATAAGGCCATTTTTTAAACACTGACTAGAAGTCCATTACTTATAGGTCAGTGCTTAAAGGTATATAAAAATAGTTATATAAAAATACCATTTTATTGCTAGTTCCTACCTTAAATTTGGGTAGTGCGAGTTTTGGCAGTTTGGTGTTACTTTGGAACGAATCCTTTGGTGAAGGCGGTTGTAATGCTTCCAGTCCAATTTTCAACTCTTCCGCTTTAAGCTGAGTTTTTGTGTACAGTTTGATTTTGTCTGGAGGCATCTTGCTGCATTTTTCAATGCATAGATGGACCTCTTTTTCAAGGCGTCTACATGATACTTCGATTAGTTTGCAGGTGTTTTGTAGCTCGTCCACCGACACCGTTTGTAGTTGCTCGGCTCGATGGACTATCTCTTGGAGCTCCTCGTGCATAGTATCTAGTCGAACGATCATGGCTTCCTCCATCTTGGTAATTGTGTGGCGCGTTACCGCTACAGCAGAGCAGTAACCACCGCTTCTTGCGTTGCCTAAATGTATCCCTTGAATTCTTTAATATTCTTACTAGTCCTCTATTTATACCACTCACTAAAACAAACCTCACTTTGGCTTAGAACTCACTAGTGTTTTGGGGATTTGATTACCGTTTCAAAAGCTAACGTGCATAACTTGTCGCGTGCTACAAAAGGGAACGCTCGGTGGCTGCCTAGCTAGTACCTATTAGACATACTGCTTTCGAATGCGAGTTTCTCTTTCCTTCGATAGTAAGGCAACCCGAGAGCGAGGGGGACGGTTCCCCGTGATTTCACAATACTTATTAGAATACAACTTGTCTGATGTTAGGCACATTCGCATTGCATTACTACAACACCAAAGGAAAAACGGTTTGTTCTCCTTTACGCTTAACCTTAATGGTATTCTTATTTGCCTGAATCCACTAATCTCTAGGACTATGTCGTTTGTGTCGTATGTTTAATCCAATAAGAAACCGTTTCCGTTACACTCTTCCTAAATGTCGCAATGAAGACAGCCAATCCCGCACTACCAACCTATCGGACATAGACGTTTTTCAGATGTAATTAAGCTGGATTCACAATGCAAGGCGACGATCGTGTCATTCGCTACTCTGCACTGTGCGTCCACCTTTACTTAGCTGACTCAATTGCTTTATCACTTTACAGTAGCGTGGGGTGTACTTACCTCGAAATAATTCTAAATTAAATGCTAATTATTTTATGTTAGTATGAATATTAAATTATCTAGGTGTTCTCTTCCCCTCTAATATTACTGTAGTTCCCTTCTTACCCGTATTATTATAGCATTAGTCCAGATACAGATACTTTACTATACTTCTGAAATTAGACAATAGAAATAACATAAGGGGGTCCGCACAATAAAACAAGAATTGCATGTTTTACTAACAACCATCTATGAAATTATGTTGATCTCTTTCTACAATTTTTGATTAAAGATTCCAGAGCTAAGATCTACCCATTATTGTAAACCATTTTTATCTTCTTATGTCTGCTAGTTCTCGCGGTGACTGTCATTCCTTGTGTTTCATGTACTTCACCAGTCTGTGAGTTTCTTGGTCTCCACCGCACTGTGAGTTCCTTGGTCTCCACCGCACTGTGAGTTCCTTGGTCTCCACCGCATTATGAGTTCCTTGGTCTCCGCCGCATTATGAGTTTCTAGGTCTCCACCGCTTTATGAGTTTCTAGGTCTCCACCGCATTATGAGTTTCTAGGTCACCACCGCTTTATGAGTTTCTAGGTCTCCACCGCATTATGAGTTTCTAGGTCTCCACCGCTTTATGAGTTTCTAGGTCTCCACCGCTTTATGAGTTTCTAGGTCTCCACCGCTTTGTGAGTTTCTAGGTTACTTCTATTACCCTTCTTGGAGCCTCCCAAGGCCAAGAAAAGGTGATCCACGCAGCATCTCCACCAATTTGTCGCCACATCCGGATTATTATGCTGACAATATGATAGAACGCAACATTATAGTATGGATTGTGCCTGAGGGTAGACATGACGACAAGATATTCTTAATAGGTATATGATGCCTGGTGAGGGTAGAGAGATCTGGTGACGTTATTCTAATGCTTCTTGGGTTCTAGTGGGGATTATACCCCTACAAGCCTCCTTCACCGCCCCTTCCAGCTTGCCCAGACCGCCGAATCTTCTTCGCCCCAGTCCGTTCCATTGGAACAACTGGGGTTCAGTTCTAGTACGAGTTCTTATTCTGTACTCACTTCGTCATCCCCGGTCACTCCACTGGAGCCACCGGGGCTTCCTATCACCAACTCTCTCCCTCTCTCACCTTGCATCATTCTTAGTAACATCAGTTTAACTCACCTGGACGTCCTGATTCGTAGTTGCTCTTCCTAGTCCTATTTCTTCCTTTTTTCTTCTCCAGTCCCTTACCGTTCATCGCGCCAGGCGTGTCTCTCACCCCCGAGCCTCACTGTCAACGTCAGATTCTTTTCTTGTTATAGGTCCAGGGTTGCCACCATACAATACTAAGATATCGGTTCGGAAACTTACCCACTTTTATTGAAGCTCGCGTTCGTCGCGACACATATTCTGTGCGATTTTAAAATGTGGATAGAAATAACTATTATGATTATGAATTAATCAAATTTATTTAAATTATTATCAGATAGATGATTAGAGAAAAGTTCCCAGAATTTTAATTGTTTAATGATTGATTTATTTATTTGCATTATAATGATTGACATGTACTTTTTTCAAATATAAAATAGGAAGGCCAACAAGCAAGTGTTGAAGGCAAACCTGATGTTAAGTGATCACCACTGCCCATACACACCCGCAACACCAAGGAGATGGCAGTTGCGGTGCCAACCCAGAGGGCTACCTTAGATGGAATACCTCTTGTGCCAGTAATTGCACCGGCTGTTTTGCTTTCCACGCCGGAACACAACAGTGCAAGCATTGCTGCTTAGCTGCAGGATTAGCGAGCAAGATGGTGGTAGCGATCCTACACATGGATGGGTGGGAGTAATATTATTAGAAGTCAGTAGATTAGCTTGAACCTTTTCATTGAATCATAAAGTTGTAGCTTTGACCGACTTATTAATACGCTAAACTTAACTATTCATATTAACTATTAGCATGTACCTATCTAATGATAAGTATTCTATAGATTTAGGGCAAAACCCTAGTGTGGCGCAAGTTACAGTTCCCGGCAAACAACTTGAGCATTGACTTTGACTGCGCAGTAGCCGTTTCTAGTACAAATGTGTATGCACAAACTTATCTCCACTCGATTTATGCTCAAGTTGTTTGCCTGCAGCCATACGCACGCTGCATACAAACCAACCCACGTCAGCTGGCAGCTCTCTACATTTTTGTATGGAGCGTGCGTAGTGTGCGCCGCAATGAACTTCGTCCTTATTGTCGATTGAAAGTATTGAAACTCACGCGGGAAAGTTAAGACTTCCTACTCTGTTACATTTTCTATTAATACACCGCGTGCGCTCTACAGAAATAGATTTTGTCCAAGTTTCGGGCCGATTTGTACGTAGTTTACTTCGGCTGATTTAACAATTCGTTCAGTGCTTCAATAAATAATAAAAACCAACAATAATACTCCCAGATGGTAAGTTGATTTGTGCTATATTCACACTATCTTAAGTTAATATCGTTTAAAGTTACTGGCCACTAATACAAAGTCGGAGGCCGTGAAAACAACGAAGAAATCATTTGTGCGTTGTCATTTTGCTGTCAAAATCGAATCACGTGCGAAAGTTTTCGAGAATCGAGTGGATAGAAAAGCGAATAATATAAAGTTGGAACAAACTAATAAATTGAGAAGTTTGGAAGTTGAGGGACAAGATAATATGAGGTCCATATGGACGCGAGTCCGTGAGGAGGACGCGAGGGTATTCACCCATTTTAGTACTGAACCCAATGTTAGTACGCGCTTTTTTTTTCATGGCCCTAACAATACCACTGAGCTTAATTTATCTCTAATGCGTTTTTTTTATAACACTAACTAGATAGAGTAACACTGGGATGAATTGAATTTAGGCTGCTATTTAGGCCCGCGCTGAAGCAGCAAGGCACGCTGAAAATGAATAGTGTTTTATTTTTTGATAATTAATATGTAATTATATAGTATTATCGGTTTATCTTATGTTTCTACTTCGCATCTGTAAAAACTGCTTAGCCAATGATACGCAAGTTACTAACAAATCGAAACAAAGTAAATAAAATTAATATTTTAACAATTTATATGGTCATTATTTTGTCTTATTAAAATACAGGATACGGCAAAAATTATATCTGAAAAACAGGACGTCCTCTAAAATACAGGGTATTTGGCCACCCGAAGTGCATCGCTCTAGCCCCTAGGCCACTACTGACCGCACTGTTGCGATTAAAAAAAAACGAAAATCGCAAAAAAAGCGGGACTTTTCCGTCGAACGCGGCACATACCATAAAAAGCTTAAATAATCAGGAGATTTTTATTACGTATTGTCTTATTTGAGTTTCAAATAAAGTTTATAGTGATTCAGACAGCTATAGAAAATGTTTTTTTAATGAAAATACGGTGCTTTACCAAAAAACGACTACTGTCTGGGTTACTGCCCCTCTAGCACACTAGCGTTTATCGCCGACATAAAGCATTCGTCCCTCTCGCACACGCTTGCTGGTTAGAACGGGATAAATGCTTTATGTCATCGATAAAAGCTAGCGTGCTAGGCCCCCTGGACGAGTATCTTCGTAAAACGGGACTGAGCCTGTCCCGCGCGGGACATTTAATTTTAGGCAAAAAATCGGGATGTCCCGCCAAAATCGGGACGTCTGGCAACGCTGCTTCGCTTTTTCTGCTTTCTGCTTTTTAGTTCACAGTCGAACTTGTGGGTATGTAGTTTTGGAGGGTACGGTCGCCCGAAGGTCGAATAATACAATGAAAACAAAGTCCTAATTTAATAAAGTAAAGTTAAATAGCTGTCTCTGAATTATCAGGCCCGATTCGCGGGTAATTTAATGCCAACACACGATGTGTGCTTAACAAATCCGATAGTAACTTTCCAAAGCTCGTATCTTAGAACATCATCTAGCTACAAAATCGTCTTTGAAGTGTTTAGGGTAAAGTTTAAATTAAGAGTAGAGGTAAGAGAGGAATAAGAAGTCTTAAAATAATTTGAGAAAATTTGACGTGAAGTTAGGTGTGAACTGAAGCAAAGTTCCCTCAACTCGCTTGATTTTGTTTGCACGGACTTATGGGGTTTGAAGGCAATTTGTTTACTTTCCTATTATGATTTAGTTATTAATAATTGATGGTTTGTTACGAGGGTATTTCTCTGAAAGTTCAAGCCGCTCTGATTTTTGTGGCGGTGAACAGTAGACGGAATTAACCTATTATTAAACTATTTTTTTTTAAATCTTATTCTGTCTGTTAATTTAGTAGCTATAAATTTATTTTTCTACAATTTTGCTTATGAAAAAGTAAGAAAAATGGTGATAAATGCTGTTTCTCGCGGCGCTTCCTCTCAGCAGAATGTTTCGTTTTCCAGAGCGCATAGCGCCAGCTTATGGTCTACTAAAAACACGTTTTAAGTGTCTGCTAAGACATAATATGTCTATACATAATTATCCAAAAGCAGTCTTCTTTCGACTGAATGTATCTCAGATTAAAAGTATAAACGGCGCTAAATCACGCGTTATTAGTCGAAAGCAGACGAACTCATTGGCAAGAGCTAGTTATTATCTCTTTAATTATTTTCTATAGATATGAAATACTTCCTTGATTGTCTGACGATCCAAGCACAGACTAAAACCCTGTAGAGAATGAGCAAGTCGTCTTCCATTTTTGGACTCTGTTGCGTTGCGTAATCGATTTAGGTAGACCGTTTTTTTTGCCGATTGTACCTAGAGATGTAGAGGAAGGCGCACTAAGAATATGAAAGAACCTTTGTAAACAGTGGCGTAGCCACCCAGGGGCTGGGCAGTGCCGTGCTCCAGGGCTTTCAAGTTCAAGGGGCTCCTGCGGCCCTAACATGACAGCCCAGGTTTAGTTTAACCCCTCCCTGTGTCTCTGTCTAACTAGTGTCATCACAAAGGGACGCAGATAGAGATAAATTCAACCTGGCCAGTCATGTAAGGGCCAATGACCAACATCCCTCTAAGTCTAGCTGTGCTTCTCGAAAATATTCTCCGACCACCAAAATTACATCTATTTATATAATTTGACTATATAGGGCCCCAATTGTTTTTGCCCCATGGCCTATGGTCACCAAGCTACGACACGGTTGTAAATACCACTAGTAAGGCTTTCGATGACAGTTTTTTTATGTACAATAGGAAGGCAAACAAGCAAGTGGGTCATCTGATGGTCAGTGATCACCACCGCCTATAGATACACGCAACACCAAGGAGATTGCAAATGCGTTCCCAACCCAGAGGGCTAAGATGGAATACCTCTTGTGCCAGTAATTGCACCGGCTGTCTTGCTCTCCCCGCCAGAACACAACAGTGCAAGCACTGCTACTTTGAGGCAGGATTAGCGAGCAAGATGGTGTTAGCGATCCGGACGGACCTTGCACAATGTCCTACCACCCGCAAAACCCACAATTGATGACCGAGTGGTGACCCAGACAATAGATTATCATAATAAATACAGCGGTTTACCGTTGGCGAACGTATTAAACGGGTTGTAATGGGCGTGGAAGTTAATATTTTATGTAACCTAGCGCGGACAAGTCACAGTGAAAAACTATTCTGTGAATAAGTACGGTTTTTCATGACTAGTGTGACTGGCCTATCATCAATTACAGTCGTGAGGCTACACAACAGTTTGTCCCGCGTCATGCTAGGCTGCCTCGTCAGGAATTCAACCTGCTGTGGGTCCCTTGCGTTCTCATTATGGAGATATATTAGTTTTGGCGACGTTAGGTTTATGCAGCTCTCTGGGCCTGCGAGGACAATAAAAACCTGTGCATACACCACTTTTGGGTCAAAATCTACTATAATACCACTACTAAGACTATATCTTACTATAACAATAATTGTATAAAATTGACATCTGTTTATAATTGGTTTAATTTAATGGTAACTGTTCTTATTTGCATGCTCCTGGTTAATAGAATAGAATAGTTTAGATCTAAGTAAACGTTTGTACGCCGAAAGGCAGATCACAGAGAAACTGTAATAGAATAAGACCTTTATGTACCCCACCTGTGTTTCACACACAAATAAATAATTCTAATTCTAATCAAAAGCATTGTACAGTCGCTAAATCTATTTTCCTACACTAATATAATAAGGAGGTAAACTTTGTTTGTTCTCTGAAATTTCTGAAATTAATGAATCGATTCCAAAAAAAAATTCACTTACTGTTACACTATTCATGACGGACATAGGCTACTAATTTCACGCGAACGAAGTCGCGCGCGTCCGCTAGTACTAAATATGTGGAAGCGGGCAAGGTTTAAAAATAAGTGATCACGACCGAACGCATTTGGCATAGAGTTGTGTTTAGGCCCTAAACATAATTCTTAGATGTTTTTGAGGCCCTTGCCCGCTCCAATATATTTGACGGCGAATGTACTTATTGTGATAATTATTACACTTTCATACCTAACGATTTATATCAGTGTAGTACGTACTTGTTAGCAATTTCATAATAATTATAATTTATATCAGTTTAGTTACGATTTCAGTACATTCATAATGAAATATTTGAGTCCTTCGAATAAACAATGACGGCATTATTATGTCTATTGATAGTTGAACATAATACCAGGAATTCATGAGAGTGATGAAACAGGCCTTAAATTTCTTGTAGTTAGGGCTAAATACTTGTTGGTGGTTACCATATTTGATATAAATTCTTTACAGGCAGATTCATTGAACACACAAGAGTCAGGAGGTGGTGAAGGAGCACCAGTGCAGCCTTCAGTGCCTGCGCCGGAGGTGAAACCTGTAAGCATAAAATAAATGCCATTTTTTGTCAAACAGTGTACATTCTTGACGAACAAAAAGCAGCTTACGTAGGAAGCTTGGAATCGAGGGAATGTGTAGCTTTATTGATGTTGTTGTCTTGCTTCATTTTTCATAACAGAGCACGACAGCTTAAACCTCTCAAGCAGTTTGTTTTCTTTTTGATTATCTGTTTTCTAATATGTACCCAACATTTTCAGGCTGATCCAGTCACAATAGAACAACCTGCAAATCAAAAGGTAGACCCAGTACCCGAAACGATTCCAGAAGTAAAACCAGCTGATAATCTAGAAGCGCCTACATCTGTCGAAACAACAGCTAAACTTCCAGAAACTGAAGTCAAACCTGAAATTAATACGGAAGTCGAAAGTAAAAGTGATGCTAAAATCAATGCTGAAGTTGATGTCAAGACTGCAGTTGAAAGCAAAAGTGATGCTGAAATCAAGGCTGAAGTTGATAAAGTTGAAGTCAAGACTGTAGTTGAAAATGAGGCTAAAGCTGAAGTGCCCGAAGTGCCTAAAGCTACGGAAGTGCCTGTAGCTACACAAACGCCTGAAGCTGTACCTATAACTGAAGAAATAAAGAAAGAAAAACTTCCTGAAGTAAAACAAGATGGACTTAGTAACGGAGATGCTGGTAGCTCTGTAAGTTTTATAAATATTTTTTTTTGGTTTTGAATAAAAGGTGTCAGCGTTTTGGAAAGTTTTGGTTGCGGAATCGATTTTCTTAAAATGTTAGTTAAATGTGAGTAAAAAATTACTATTTCAATTTCTTTTCAGGTTGATTGGCAGCAAAAAGAACAAGCGCTTCTCCAGAAAATTCAAGAATTAGAGAAAGTTAAAAGTGATAAAAGTGAGGACAGCTTGAAGATGCAATTTAAGGTACTTATTTTTATACATTACGTGGTATAAGGTCGTATATTTAACAAACATCTGAGATACATTTTAGTTTTCCATAACAATAGTCGTAAAACTAGTGAAACCAATGTTCAAAATACGTCCGATCATTATTGCATAGTTTATAATGTAAACATAGTACTTAGCCATTTACAAAACCGTTTAATAAATCTGGAACTTAACAAAGGATAGTTATTAAATCATGATGATGATTTCAAACTAACTACTGACTTCTCTCCAGGTGAAGGAGGAAGAGATAGATTTGCTAAAGGCACGCGTGCGGAATCTAGAGACGGAGTTGCAGGCAGCCCTTTCCAAGCCAGGAGCAAAGAACCACGAAATGATTGAGAACATCAAGCAACAACACGAAGAGGTACTGGTATCTGTGTTTAACATCTGTTTTCGTGGTTATTGTTGTATTTTGAAGGATTTACGACGCATGCCAAACTTCAAGCCAGTCGAATAACCAGAAGCGGATTAAATTTAACTTTCAAAATTTGTTTACGTACTCCGTTAGTCACATACAAGCAAGTGTATAAGGTTAAGTCACATTAAATTGGAAACACGATTATGTCAGCTACGATGTGTGATACGAAAGTTGTTCACATAATGATAAACCAATCAGAAAATTTCAGAGGCTATTTAACACGCAAAGTCTCATGAATGGTGTGCTGGCGAAGAGATTACTATCCAACAAGGTCTGGAGTTATATGACCTTTGCCAAATTGTGACGAAGTAGATCATACGTACATTATATGTTTAGGTGCACTGTATAGGTTTTAATTTCTTTTTCAGCTTCTAAGCAAAGCTCGTGGCATGATTTTCGACAAGACGAAAATGGTAAAGAACCAGGAGCTACAGATAGAGGCGTTGACAACTCAGGTCCAGTCATTAAAGGACATCAACCAGATCACCAAGGACTTGCTGGAGATAAGGAACTCTGAGATCAAGGCTATGGAGGTAATAATAGAGCAAAATAAACAAACCAGGTTGGCAAGCTGTGTTGTATTGTATGTATGTATTTTAGAAAGAAATAAGAACTTACTGCTAAGTTTACCCCACCTTCCACCAGCAAGGGTTTCGCCAACTGTGCGAAGAAGCTGAGAGGTATGCAAGGAAAAGATCAAGCAATATGATCACTGTATTCTCCTGTGCCAGCACAGCTTAGCAATCTCACCACCACTTGGCATCCTCATAGAGCTGTATGAGGCATTGTGGCACTAATGACACCTCCTGTTCCAGGATCGGCTTATAGCTATGGAGGCCCGCTTCAAGACGGAGAAGGAACGGTACGGCCTTGTGCTGGAGCGCGCGCAGACCAGCTCCAATATCAATGACGATCTTAAGCAGGAGTACATGACGCAGCTGAAGATATTCAAGGTAAGTCTGCTATCAACTGGCTTAGATAATGATGATGAGGGTGAAAGCCGTGAAAGTTCCCTGCACGACGACATAGACGTGCTAAAACCTTTTGTTTTAAGCATCTTCAAGGTGCTCACAACAGAACAGCCAGCAGGCTACCAGGGTATGATGTGTAATTGACTGTAAAACACCAACTTGTACCATGTTTGTGCAAATAAATTACCGACTGATTATGTATGAAGACTTTAGCGAAAGCACACGGACAGAACCTGCTTTCTCTTTTTTAATCCAACCAATAACGTCAACTTTTATTTCCAAAACGATAGAATTCTTGATGCAGATTGCCACACTAATATTTCCTACCGCCGACATCTCGCCAGGAAATTACTTTTGCATATTCGCAAAGAGTATTCCGTTAGAATGACTCCGGCGATCGCGGGTAATCGGAGACTGGGGCTCGCCGCACGATGAAAATCGTTCATACCTATTTAAAGTTTCGTGCAACTAGCATGGATCTTTTCGTCATGCCGTAACTCGCTACGTAACTCAGTCTGTCTCCTACAGGGCTAGTTAGTAAAGGACGCACTGAGTTACGTAGCGAGTTAAGTCAGGTTGAAAAGGTTTGTGTGGGTTCGTGCTAATATTATAAAAGTAAAAGTAATAATGTTTGGATATTTAGATCTTTCGATATTTGGATATTTGGATGTTTCGATATTTTGATGTTTGGATATTTCGAAGTTTGGATATTTGGATGTTTGTTCCTCCTAATTGGCTGGACCGATTAAGATGAAATTTGGTAGACAGATAGTGCACGTCTAAAAAGCTAGAAGAAACTTAAACTCGTACACATATTGACGATTCGAAGCCCAAATAACTTGAGCATAAAACGAGTGGTATGTTTGCACATACACATTTGTACTAGAAACGGCTACTGCGCAGTCAAGGTCGATGCTCAAGTTGTTTGCCGAGAACTGTATGGCGAATATGTTTGTATACCGAGTAGAGGCGTATTTAAAGATTTGGCGCCCCGGGCCATTTAGCTTTGGCGCCCCATTTAATGACGATGAAGTATTTCATTTTAGGGGCGGCTGCCGCCAGAGGCGTATTCAAAGATTTGGCACCCCGGGCCATTTAGCTTTGGCGCCCCATTAGTTGACGATAAAGTATTTCGTGTTAGGGGCGGCTGCCGCCCCTCGCAGCCTGGCGCCCCGGGCCATGGCCCGGATGGCCCTAGGGTAAATACGCCCCTGATACCGAGTAGTGGATCCACTTCTCCGCTCGAAGACGTGTGTAACATTAATTGATTGTGTATTATTTTCGTTTCCAGGAACTTCGTCTGAAGTACGAGCAAAAAGTTGAAGCGTTGGTGGCAGAGAACAACAAACTGAAACTAGATTTGGCCAAGAACGGGAGTGGACCTTCGACAGAAACAGCCAAGTGAAACAAACCAAGCATTTTGTAGAAATTGCAATGATTTTTGACTATAGATTGCGATTTATAAAAATATTAAAATGAGTATATTATAGGTTTTTATACGTGTATTTTGATAAATATTAAATCTTTTATTTAAATATCTTCGATATTTGTTAATTTTCGAACCCAAAATTATCAAAGACCATTAAAAAACTGAACATAATACGTAGGTACTGCAACTGCAAACAAAAATAAAATAAAAATCATAGATACATTAATATTTAGCATCTCCCTACGCATCTCCACAAAACATCTAAAACGTATAAGTACGTATAGATTTTTTTTTATACAGCATAGGAAGGCAAACAAGCAAGTGGGTCACCTGATGGTAAGTGATCACCACCGCCTATAGACACCTGCAACAACAAAGAGAGTGCAGATGCGTTGCCAACCCAGAGGGGTAAGATGGAATACCTCTTGTGCCAGTAATTACACCGGCTGTCTTGCTCTCCACGCCGGAACACAACAGTGCAGGCACTGCTGCTTAGTGGCAGGATTAGCGAGCAAGATGGTGGTAGCGATCCGGACGGACCTTGCACAAGGTCCTACCACCCGCAAAATGAATAGGCATTATGAGTAGGCATAACGAATGCTTGTTGTTTTTATTTGTCTGTGGGCATTTGGTAAATAAAATATCTTTTAGCAACTCGCGAGAGCACCATTAAAATAAATTGGGTCAGTAAGCCCCGGCACCTACAAAAACACTCCAAGATAAATCGGCCACGTTTTAACACGGCATTCCTTTAATTCATGCGTCACACGATCCGCCATTTTGTCAAAGCATCGGCCATTTTGTCGTGGCGCGTTCGGCATTATTTATAGCGTGACGAGGCGTTCCGTTTGACGCATAGCGAGTGAGCACATTGTCCCGTGTTATTAATTTTCGCGGACCATGATAAATGACGGCAGATGAAACGGCACATTTTTGGCGCGACCTTTCCGTTTTAGAGAACACCTAGAGGTTCAAGATTACGCAATCTTTAAGTGTTTTGTTGAGACGGCAAGCTTATCGGAGTTAAAATCACGCGATCGCGAAGGCTCCGGCGGAGGTTGTGGGGTATCTTTACATTTTACGCAAATTATTTGTAAAGAAGTTAACAAAGAAGATGTTTTATCGGTTTCTGTGATCGGAACACTTTCTCGAATTACTTAAATTTATATTTCGTTGTTAGAAATAAAGTGTTTCAGAACAATGAACAGAAATTCAGCTTTCCAAGCATAAAAATACCAAATAAAATTGTTGCCTATTTTGACGATGTTTATCAAAGAATCTTGAAAAAATTCAACTGTAGGCAAAAATTATAATATGTGAAATTGTGAACTGGTACGGGAGATATAATAAAACGAGTTACTTACATTTAATTAGTTTAGTTTAGTTACATTATTCATTTTTATGTCTGCAAAAGGACCCTAGCATAACAGTTATTTTTTATAATCTGGTCTAGAGAAATCTAGGCATGCTATTTTATGGCTTTTTCCAGTGAAGTTTATATCGTCACAGCTAGCATCTTTACTGGACAAGTACAGCTAAATCTCAGGTGGGTAACCTATGATACTTTATCTAGTAAGTACAATTTATAATTGGTATGAGTTGACATCCCATGTTCGCAAATTTAACGTCTCAGTGACCTTGTACAGATGAAAGGAGTGCAAATGTATTGAGTCTGGTTAATCGAGCTCCTTCAAACTAGTTACCGACTTGAGTGGTGTCTTATTCGCAGTCGTGTCTTGAACGTATTCTAGCACAGGGTTTTTTTATACAACATAGAAAGGCAAACGAGCAAGTAGGTCACCTGATGGTACGTTTGTGATTACCACCGCGCAGACACCCGCAACACCAAGGAAATTGAAGATGCGTTGCCAACCCAGAGGGCTAAGATGGAATACCTCTTGTGCCAGTAATTGCACCGGCTGTCTTGTTCTCCAAGCAAGCACTGCTGGAGCGGCCGGATTAGCGAGCAAGATGGTGGTAGCGAACCGGACCTTGCACAAGGTCCTACTACCCGCAAAAATGGTAAAGATTTTATAGTTCTACAAGTCGAGCCCCAGCAGCTCGGGGCCACCGTATCATTGATACCGCTGATTCTGGTCTTCGCACCTACTGACGCGTGCAAAGGAACGAACGACGACATGGCGCCTTCAGCTAGTAAGTGCGAGACAGCTAGTGAGGTGAGGTGCCGGCACTGCAATTTGTGGGACAAAGTTATGGTTTAAAACACAAAATCTAATAAATTTAGTAATATATGTAAACGCTAACTTTATTGTCAGTCTCAAAGGTGTGTGTAGATGTATTAGGCATCTTGGGTATGTATATATATTTATGACTTGAACTGTACATAGATATTGTTGCCTCCGAGTGGTCTCTCTATCGCTAGTATCAGAAGAAGGGATGCACTGAGCGACAATTAGACTAAATACACGGTCTAAATTACAGCTTCTTCTGAATAAGCCTGCTGAATTTACGGAAAGTTTATGGGAGCTTTACAATTACTCAATGTTCGCAAATTAATAGTATCAATAGCTATCGAGACGTTGTAATGAATATTAATATAACATTGTTTATTGAACTGTAGGTAACTTTGTTTTTGGTTACTAACTTGGTACGTAGACTCCAAGCCTATGTGGCCTACTTGCAAAATATTTTATTAATTTTTAAATTGATTTTGATTTTTGCTCGGAATCTGACTTTGACTTTGACTCTCACTTTAATTTTAATTTTAAAATGACTATGAAATTGACTATACATAATAATGTATGTAACTAAGATAGAAGAGAAGTGAGGCGTTCATGAAAAAAGCTATTTCAGGCTAATTTTTTTTAATCATATTTTTTTAAGTAGTTATAATATTTAAAGGTACTTTTTGTTTAAATCCATCGAAATTGCAAAAAGGTAGGTGCAAAAATTTTCACGATTTTCGCTCATTGTAATTTGATTTGATTTATTTTATTTCAAAATATAAATTACAAAATTACATTACATTAGATGTCAAAATATATGCAATTCACATAAAGATAAAGTCCTTACAAAATAACTTCTGTATTTTGTTGGATAAATAAAAAGATCAATATTCATAATTAATAGATTCAGGCGTTACTTTGCGGAGGTCCATTTCAACAAACTGGAACAAATTACTACCTTGCTACTCCGCGAAACCAGTGCCGTGCTTGTGCAATTTAGCTGCGTCTGTGCGACACATATATGTTCATGCAAAAACCCACCCTCCTCCGCTCCCACACGAAACAACATATAGCACACAGATTGATTGATGATGGTTTCGCGGAGAAGCAAGGTAATTTGTTCCTGTTTGTTTCAATCGTTATTCGTTCCGTGTTATACGGCCGTTTATTGTACTTTTTAATTATGTAGCCTAATTTTCTCTACTTTCGCTTCTTTGATTAAATAACTAAAACTTTATCACGGAACGGTCCAGGCCTTCATTAAAAAACTTCCAACAACAAATTAATCGGAAACAAACACAATCTTTCAAAAACTCCGATCTAACCCAATCGCGTTATTATAAAAGCGAGCTTATCCTTCCGTAAAAGAATTGCGTTTCAAGGAAAACTTGAAACAAGATACGAGTTTGTCAATGTTATCAGTCTTTATCTCTTTAATATTTGAACTCCTGCGGATTGAGACGAGGAAATTGTTCGGATACAGTTCAATTGGCATAAAAAGTTTTCAAATCGAATGTAATAGACTTTGTTCAAGTTTTATCGACACTTTCTATTTAATTTCTATCGAGTTGTCTTCAACTCTTAGGACCGAATTCCCAACATGACCGCCGAAGTCAGAGTTCTCAAACTTTTCTCTGTAAAAATTAAAATGTCTATATTACGGTTTAAAAGACAGCCTTATGACAGACGGACGGACAGACAGACAGTGAAGGCTTTTTAATAGGGTTCCCACCCCTTGGGCGCGAAACACGTGTCATCAACTATCGCTATTAAGTCAAAGGCAAAATATCTTTATTCAGATTAGGCTTACAGGAAGCACGTATAAATGTCAGAAAATTTACCACTATGGGGCCTGGGGGTCTAAGCAGATTTATTTCGTGTACTAAATATCAAATAAATGTTTAAACGTTTATCATTTATCTATTATGTTTAAATGTCCGCGGTCCCCTGGTTTTTGTCTTCTCGTGTCTACCGCCATTGAAACATGGCCGAAACGTCAAGATAACTTCAAATTAATAATTTTATCGCGTTAAAGCCCCCTTAACGTTATAAATATTTGATATTTAGTACACGAAATAAATCTAGAATTAAAAGCAATTCTACTGACTAAAGAATTATATTATATTTCGGTTGAAACTTTACCTACTCCCTATTCCGGGCTCCAATTGAGCTACTCCAATTCCAAAATTAATTGAAATGTGTTCAGCCGTGATGTTGTGATCTGATTTAAACATACCTACCGCATTCATTTTATTTTTTAACCATTTGTTTGGAATTCGTGGCATTTTAATAGCCTATGCCTGTATTTTCAAAAATCAAAGAATGACAATAAAACCTTATTTAAAAATAAAACATACTCAGTTGAGTAGCAAAACTCACAAATTGCTACTAACAGAGATAGCCAGAAGATGGTCATCAATAAATAAATAAATATCTTGAGACAATTCAAATTAATTGATCGAGTCCCAAAACGAGGTTAAACTTGTTGGTAGGTACTATGGGTACAGCTATTTACTTATATGTTTAAATAAATCCACTTTAAATTGTTTTAACCTCTCGCGATCTTCACACATATTTATTTTATAACGTTGACTGGACTTTAACGCTATAAAATCATTTAAATTTAAAAATTTGAAAGTTCTACATTACAAATTATAAATCGAAAAAAAATTTCAATTCCATTTCAATTACAAAATTTGAAAAAAAAACAGGTATTACATTTTTTTATTGGCGCTGCGCTCAGGCTAGTCATCGTATACTGTAATGCTCGAATCTACACAGTTGTTACGCGCGAATGCTCGCGGTGAATACCCGGCCTAAAGTATACCGTCACTTACTTTTCCTTCCATTCGCTTTTAACAATCAAGAATGTCCAACTTCGATAGATTGCGAAGATTGCCATCGCAGAATAAGATGTGAATTCAGGTGTAAAACGAGATACGGCGCGACTCGATCGAGAAAATAGGGGCCGCCATCTGGGCTCCGTACATTGCTCCTGGCCTATATTTTGTCACCAATATACAGCCTGTCCAACCTTTGTGTTTTAAGGAAGAAACTCCAAAATAGTGTCCGACCGAAACTGGTTTACAACCGAAACCGATCGGGTTCTGTTTCAGTTTTTGGTTTTGCAGGTGGTAGGATCTTGTGCAAGGTCCGTCCGGATCGCTACCACCATCTTGTTCGCTAATCCTGCCGCTAAGCACCAGTGCTTGCACTGTTGTGTTACGGCATGGGGAGCAAGACAGCCGCGTAGCCGGTGTAATTACTGGCATAAGAGGTATTCCATCTTAGACCTCTGGCACCCTCTGGGTTGGCAACGCATCTGCACTCTCTTTGTGGTTGCAGGTGTCTATAGGCGGTGGTGATCACTTACCATCAGGTGACCCACTTGCTTGTTTGACTTCCTATTTCATAAAAAAAAGTTTCGGCAGAAACCGAAAATGAAACAATCGTCGAGGGAAATTCAAGTGTATCTTTTTAAGCTTTTGCAAATATTAGCTCTAACATCTAAAATGTGGAACGCTCGCAGCGCAAAACTAACAAACAACTAACAACGCACGACAGTGGGCAGTTCTCGATGTGATCGTAAACACGAAACTGAGAGAAATTGTCTATGCTCGAAAGGGTTACATACTCACCAACTTTATACTGCATATAATATGCCCCTCTTTCGAAATAAGACACCTTCTCTCAGATCCTACTTTAATGGTCACTAATAATTTGTATCTTTGACTGTACGTCCTTTAACAGCCATCCGGTAACTTTAAAGACCAGTAATTTCACCAGCTGTCTTGCTCTCCACGCCGAAACACAACAATGCAAGGCTTGCTGCTTAGCGGCTGAATTAGCGAGCAAGAATTACAATTTTATTGTTATTTAACAGTTTTATAAATTGTTAATTTACCTCGACGTTTCGGACATGTTTCAACGGCCGTGGTCACGAGTAGACTCTGGCCGAAGCGTGGAGGTAAATTAACAATATACTTTTATCGCGTTAAAGTCCCGATAACCTTATAAATATGTGTGATAATCGCGAAAGTTTAAAGACAATTGATTTTTTTATAAATGTTTGTAAATGTATACACACACATTTGGCTATACTGTGTAGACTATATCGAAAAAGACTTCTCACTTATTCTGTCGGAAACTCTGAGTTCAACCGCACTAAATGGGAACATTGGAAAAGTTTCAGAACTAAAAGGCAAGCGAACGAAAAGAGAACTCATAATATCATGAAGATTTATCCACTTTCAGTATACTGCCTTTATTTTCAGTCAGCACAGAACGATATTAAAATTCTTTAACTATTTTCAAAACGAAATAACTTTGAGAAAAACAGAAATAATGTGAGAAAAATAGTTAGCCTGAATAGATACATATTAGTCAACGTCAAATTTAAGTCCTTTGTGGTGCTTGTATCGAACGATCACCTGTGGACCTTCATGAAGCAGGAATTCTGGCCGATGGGAGTCGCTTTCCGTCGCTTTCGTGGACGGTTGCTGGACATCCCGAAATTAGGTCACACGTCGCCGAAGTATCTTGCTAATTTTATTGTTTTGTTTTATAAATATGTATGTCAGTCTATGAAGTATTTTTTGTATGGGCATGCAGCTTGAAATAAATGGTTCTATTCTATTCTATTAGTGTAGTTACGGCGTGGAGAGCAAGACAGCCGGCGTAATTGCTGGCACAAGGCGTATTCCATCTTAGCCCACAGGATTGGCAATGAATCTGAACTATCCTTGTTGTTTCGGGTATCTATGGGCGGTGGTGATCACTTACCATCAGGTGACCAATTTGGTCGTTTACCCTCCTATTTCAAAAAGTACAAAGTTTTATCCTATCGAAAGCGGTCTCAAAATGATGCTTTTAACGGTTCACAATACATAGATTTCCATAAAAACATCACATTTTAAACGTTAATGTTTATAACAAAGTGTACACCACCGCCTATAGACACCCGCAACCTCGAAGAGATTGCAGACGCGTTGCCAACCCAGAGGGCTAGCATGGAATACCTCTTATGCCAGTAATTACACCGGCTGTCTTGCTCTCCACGCCGAAACCTGCTTAGCGCCAGGATTAGCGAGCAAGATGGTGGTAGCGATCCGGACGGACCTTGCACAAGGTCCTACCACCCGCAAAAAAATCGTAAAATCGACAAGAATTGTTTTACCATATAGCCGTGTTCAAAACTCGCTTTTACTTCACTTGCTAAATAATCTATCTATCTATCTTTCAGAACAATTGCTACATGCGGCACATCTCATCCACTTTACATTAATTATTCAGAGTTTAATCACGCTAATAAACTTGGCTGTATTTATACTGACTCCTAATGATGGAAACCAGCGATCCGTTCCTTGCTTTTAGTTCCTCCCCGTGGGCCTCTGGATCACTCACTCACCATACAAAATTCATTACCAAAGCATTATTTCTGTGCATGGCTACCTGGCAAGCAGATATGAAGCCAAGCACATAAATAAGTAGGCAAGCCTACCTAGCCTAAAACTATCAGTTGAAATGAAATTCATTCGGTTATGAAAAGAGTGAAGGTGATGAAAGAAAATGGATTAAAATTATTAAAATTAAAAATAGCTATGAACACTTTTCGATAAGCAAGTTATCATAGCCATGTTTTTTAATAAATTATATTTGATAAAAAATATGTCTCATCTAGTTATCTGATTGGCGAAGGTTGATCTTCCATGGTCTCCTCTACTATAAGCAGCAGTGCTCCGGCGTGGAGAGCAAGACAGCCGGTGTAATTACTGGCACAAAAGGTATTCTGTGTTGGCAACGCATCTGCACCCTCCTTGCTATTGCAAGTGTCTATATGAGTAGTGGTGATTTTGCTCGTTTACCTTTCTATTTCATGTAAAAAAAACTTAAAAATCACAATCGTAATAATTACTTTAATAACCGCCCACAATTTTCTCTGAGCTCTTTACAGCTATGCAGGCTTCTATTGGCGCCCACAAGGCAGCAATATAGCCCCTTTAAGAAATAATGTTCCAATATAAAGCAACATTTTAATGAGTGAGTTACAGCCAACACAAAGTTAGTGAAGGACGATTTACGGCCCAGCATTATCTATTTAATAACTCGAGAGATGCAATCTCAAGTTGTCGGCAACTTGCAACACTGCAGTTCCGCAGCTCGCAACTTGAGTTTGTCTTGCAACTAAGTTTCTCTGCTAAATGAAAGAGCTCCTGAATGAGATGAGACGTTTTAACGCAAAATTAGTGAGAAATACACGAGTTTATTCACGCAGAAGATGTTGTGATAAAGTATGTTAATTATTTTGCCTTAGAATTATTCACTGTCTGTCTCAGGCGCTTTCTAATGGACAGCACTAATGTGCAGTAAGGAGCTGCATTTTAAATTACCGACGCAAAAAGATGGGTCTGAGACTTCATGGTTCAGCTGGGGATCGGAGGAACGTGTTTAAGGATAAACTCCAAGGACTATAGTTTATGTATGTGAATGCGTAATGCTCGAATAGTGTAAATATAGCTGCTTAGACAGTGGCTATACATGTTAGAGCCTTTTGGGACCTTTTGCGGGTGGTAGGACCTTGTGCAAGGTACGTCCGGATCGCTACCACCATCTTGCTCGCTAATCCTGCGGCTAAGCAGCAGTGCTTGCACTATTGTATTCCGGCGTGGAGAGCAAGACAGCCGGTGTAATTACTGGCACAAGAGGTATTCCATCTTAGCCGTCTGGGTTGACAACGCATTTGCAATCTCTTTGGTGATGCGGGTGTCTATAGGCGGGGGTGTACCTAACCTACACTTACCATCAGGTGACCCACTTGTTTGTTTGCCCTCCTATTTCATAAAAAAAAGAAACGTTGGGAGCGCGGTGTCCAGGAGTCCATCGAATCTTTAAAGGTCTATCAGGGCACCTGATCGAGGAGACACGTTATCACAAAGAATTGCCATAGCATTGCCCATATTTATTCAACGTGGCAGTGCGGTTTTATATGTATTTAAAGTATGAATGAGTCGTTTATTCACAAGAATATATAGTACATTCCAAGATCTTAAGGCCAAGATGGCAAACAGTGCTTCCCACAATATATTCAGCCTAGGTTAGCATTTGAAAATTTTGTCTTAAAAAATAAAGCGAGTAAAAGCAAGTAAAAGCAATTTCAACCATATGACATTCCATTTCAAAATAATTTCATTAGTCAATACATAACATGTCAATTTTTTTAAATAATAAGTAAAGCAAAATCAATAAAAACAGAGATAAAGAGGAAATGAGAGAATTAAACTATTATATATTTATAACATTTCAAATCAAAATAATATCATTATTCTATACATAGCATGTCAAAATTTAATATAATAATAAAAAAATAAGTAAAGCAATATTACTAAAAATATGTATGTAGGTATTTATCTATATACGGCTATGTGTATCCGTTGGCCAGGACCCATAGGACTAGAAAATTTAGTTCCTTATTTTAGGTCTTAGGACTAGTGGATTTGGTGTTAGTATTCCCAAGATTATTTGGTTTATTTATTTGAGAGCTATGAAACCATACATAAAATAACACGTCATTATTTCGGTGTCTAGGGTTATACTCCATTGTAACTTTCTACAAAGTTTTGCAAATAGCTGATAATTTGTCAAGGTCTTGCGCTTCAGTGATTGGCCTAAATAGTTTAATAACGAGTCTACAAGTTAACCAAGGAATGTTTAATATTAAAGCAGGCCTAAACTAAATAAATAAACGTTATCTGACTATTCTGAGCGTTTCGCTCGAATGCGTTTTAGCTTTATTAAATTGGTCACGGCATTGGATTTCTAGAATAGTTTCAATTTTTTTTATTCGCCGCCAACTTTAACATTTAACAAATATTTCAAAGGCTTTGATGGGTTTTTTATCTACATTGCTCAAACTTTTTTGGATTTTAGAGCTTTGTTTTTCTGTTTTCAGTTATTTTTTGTTACAAACAAACAAGCATGCGAACTTGCAAACAAGCGAGTGGGTCACCTGATGGTAAGTGATCACCACCGCCTATAGACACCTGCAACAACAAAGAGAGTGCAGATGCGTTGCCAACCCAGAGGGCTAAGATGGAATACCTCTTGTGCCAGTAATTACACCGGCTGTCTTGCTCTCCACGCCGGAACACAACAGTGCAAGCACTGCTGCTTAGCGGCAGGATTATTTATGTTAACGCCGGAGCAGCGGCGCAGGAGAGGCACGGGCGGCGCGGCGGGCCGGGGGGTGCGGCAGAGCTCAGAACGACACCGTACGAGGCGCACGCGTCACTCGTAGATTAAAATCAATTAAAATTACCATCGAAATACTTACTGTAGAACAAGAATATAAGCATTGTCAAGAAACCTGCATCTTTCATTTGTACACCACGGTACAAATTGGCGACCGTCAAGGACTGCTGGAATTCATCGCCCAACGGAAAAATCAAAATTGTTGCATCATCCAAGTGGCACGGTATAGTGTAGCGGTGTTATACGAACTGCGCGGCGAGATTCCATCATTCAGGGGAGTGCTCTGTCCTTATTTATCCTTTACTATCCTTGCTGCCACCCCTTAATTTGTGTGGGGGCAAGTAAGGCTCCAAGTGAGTGAAATTAGTGTTTTAACCGTAAGTACATTTGGTCGTGAAATAGAAACAGTTCACCTTCTGTTTCACACCTAGTGTTTGTGTTTATGACATATTTGGCTATCTTTATTACCGGTTTTACTTCCGCACTATAGTAACAAGTGTTTTCTTAAATTTCAAGCACTGCTTAATGCTACGAGTGTCTACGCTTTAGTACGGCTTTCTTCTTTTGTTTACAGCTACATTTGCAAGTAATGCTTTTACATAAATAATATTACAATTTATTGCGCATCGCCCTCGTACCATTAATCATTATTTACTTAAATTTACGTGTCGTTTCTTGCTCAAATCAAGCTATTCAATTGCACTTAAACATTTATTCATTCTTTATCTTGCCCCAACTATCGCTTATTTCACTCTTAAATTGCAATCTTAAATCTTAAACAATATAATATAACGAATGTTAAGTGAAATACCTAAATAATTGTATACTTACCTACTTAATAATAAAATTAATAATTAAAATTAATTATTTCTGATGCTACTTGACGAGTAGCAGGGTTGTGTGCTCCAATTAATTGATATTTTATGTATGTGATAAAAAATAATTTATAAATAATAATAATTGGTAAAATAATTCAATTTAAAAATACAATTATTTTAATTGCATAACCGATGCTAGGATTATTATTGAAATATTATATAATATAGGTTCTTATTGTTGTTATTGCCGAACATTCCAGAAAAATCGATCACGCATCGATCGTGTGCGCGGTAGGCAATCATCGTGCCGAACCGTTTGTGCGCGGTCATCGTGCACTGTGCCGCGCGGCCCGCGCTGTGTGTGAGACTCCGTGTCGCACCGTGTTTTTTCCGGACGACCGCTGCTTCAATTCTAAGCTGGTTTGGTGCACATTTATCTTGTTTAACTCATTAATTTCGCTTACTTTAAGATGGGTAATGATACAGTGGATGTAAACAAAGCCGCATCTAGCGATTTATCTAAATTGGAAAAAGAGAAATTAAAGGAGTTTGTTAAAGCACGCGGTGCAATTAAGGGTCGCTTAACTCGATTCAAGGATTATGTTGCCTTTCTTAATCAACTCAAAATGGAAGATGTTAGTGATATTCAAGCAAAAGAATTACGGTTTCGTTTGAATAAGATCGAGAATTTACTTGGAGAATTTAATGACGTTCAGTCTCAAATTGAAATGTTGTCATCCATCGAGGACGACAGTGAGGTCAGTACTTTTGAAAATTTGTTCTATAGCACAATATCTTTGGCTCAGCATATTATTGACTCGTGTACAAAGAATCGAGAAGCGGACGGTACTACCCTTCATTCAGCTCGGTCAACGTGCTCCGATAGTTGCAGTCATCCTAATATTAACAATATAAAATTACCTACCATTAAATTACCAACATATGATGGAAATTACTTGAGATGGCTGGAATTTCGCGACACGTTTGACTCCCTTATTAATTCTAACGACTCGATCACAAACATAAATAAATTTCATTATTTGCGGTCCTCATTGGAGGGCAGTGCAGCAATTATTATTAAATCTATTGAATTTACGTCTAAAAATTATGATATTGCATGGAAGCTGATTTGCGATCGGTATGATAACAAAAAGGTACTAATAAATAACCACTTAAAGGCGTTATTTGAAATAGATAACATGTCAAATGAATCCCACAAAGCAATAAGATTTATTGTTGATCATGTTTCAAAAAACTTACGGGCTCTTGATACTCTAGATCAGTGTACTGATAAGTGGGATGTTCTCATAATTTATCTCGTTTCAACCAAATTAGATCCTGTTACGTTAAGTAAATGGGAGGAATATAAAAATACTTTCAAGGATTTACCTAGCTTATCAGATTTCATGCAATTTCTCCGCAACCGCGCGGATATTCTCGAGACGATGGCCAACAGCAGAAGTGACAAACGCGATCATAAACCAACCTTTAGTAATTTTAAAAAACCGGAAAACAAACATAACAATTATCATAACAATAAAACTTCAAAGTGTTTTGCAACTTCAGCTGAACCTAAACCATCGTTATGGTGTCCATTTTGTAACCAGCAACATCGAATCGTCGACTGCCCTTCATTTAGGCAGTTAACTCCTGAAACTAGATGTAATGAGGTATTAAAATTAAAACTTTGTTCAAATTGCTTACGAAGAGGTCACGGCAATTCAGAATGCCGGCTGTTGGGCACATGTAGAACCTGTAAGAAAAAACATAATACATTATTACACGTAAATCGTAATGCACCTGAACCTAGCACAACCTTAACTAATTGTAGCTACGTACCTGTCTCGCTGGCAGCACAATCTTCCGGTCAGGTTCTTCTGGGTACAGCCTTAGTCGAAGTCATAAATCCTGAAAATAAAAATACGTACCTTGCTCGAGCTTTACTCGACGCGGGTAGCCAGTCATCGTTCATTACTGCAAACCTGAAAGAAAAAATGGGTCTCATAAGTAAGGGAACGGAAACCCTGTGTGTGTCCGGCATAAATAGCTCACAATTGCCCATTACTGAAAGTTGTGAGGTGACCTTGCAATCACGAATAGGTATTTTTAATACACATCTTAAATGTTTAGTGGTTCCTCAAATAACAGGTCTTTTACCGAACTCTTTAATTAATGTTGCGGAACTTAACTTACCTGGGAACATTCAACTGGCGGATCCTAAATTCTTCCGTCCTTCAGAAGTTGACTTATTGTTGGGTGCTGAAATATTTTTTGAAATTATCACTCCTAACCAAATCAAACTAGGACCCAATAAACCTATTCTTCAGAGCTCGACCTTGGGCTGGGTAGTAGCAGGTCCTCTTTATAACAGCAATCCTAAAACAAACAAAAAAATTCATTGCAACTTTACAAAAGAAATTAGCAATCAGCTGACGAAATTCTGGAGCCTTGAGGAAATTCCATCTTCAGAACCTAACATGTCGGCGGACGATGAGTTCTGTGAACGTTTTTTTTCTGCAACCACCAAGCGTCTTGATGATGGTAGGTTTTCAGTCTTAATGCCCTTTAAAGAAGCACCTGAAACCTCGCTTGGTGATTCCTTTAAGGCAGCAGAAAAACGTTTTTTTTGTCTTGAGAAAAAACTTAGCAATAATCCCCAATTAAAAAAGGAGTATTGTAAATTCATAAATGAGTATGAGGAACTGGGCCATTTAAATGAAATTGAACAACCACAATTCGGATATTTTATGCCTCATCATGCAGTCGTAAGGGAAAATCGTGAAACTACGAAACTTCGCGTAGTGTTTGATGCTTCGGCAAAAAGCACGTCTCGCAAATCTTTAAATGACATACAGTTCATAGGCCCAGTGGTACAAGATGAACTATTTAACATTTTGCTTCGTTTCCGTCAACACAAATATGTTCTATCTGGAGACATCCAAAAAATGTATAGGCAAGTGATGATTAATGAGTCTCAAAGACATCTACAGCTTATACTGTGGAGAGAGGAAGAGGATACGCCCCTTAAAACTTTACAACTAAATACAGTGACTTACGGGACAGCATCTGCACCTTACTTAAGCACTAGATGTCTTCTTCAACTCGCCTCAGAATGTCCAGATCCTGTGATATCCCAGGTTATTAAAAAGGATTTTTATGTAGATGACCTCTTAACAGGAGCCTCAAATGAAGGTGATCTAGCTCACATTCACAAAACTGTTACTGATGTACTCGCGTCTGCTTGCCTACCAATACACAAATTTAGAACTAATTGTCCAAAAATATTTAAGGAAATCACCGAGTCTGACTTACTTAACTTATCAAAAGAGTCCAGTGTCTTAGGAGTCTCTTGGTCACCTATCAATGACACCTTAAAATTTCAAATAAACCTAAAAAATAACGATCATAAAAACTTAACGAAACGAGTTATTTTGTCGGATACTTGCAGGATTTTCGACCCTTTAGGTTTGCTAAGTGCATGCACAGTAACGCTTAAAATTCTTTTGCAAAAATTATGGCAATTGAAGCTGGGTTGGGATGACGCAGTTCCAAAGGACATTAAAAAGATTTGGGACAAAACAGTACACAATTTAAACCTTTTTCTTTCATTATCAGTCCCAAGATGTGTGTTGGGCTGTCTACCTATCGCCGTAGGGCTCCATTGTTTTGTGGACGCATCAATAAATGCGTATGCAGCGTGTGTGTATATTCGCTCAATGAACCGTAATGGTGACGTAGTTGTCAACCTATTATGCGCAAAAACCCGTGTAGCTCCTTTACAGCCCGTCACAATTCCGAGACTTGAACTCTGTGCAGCCTTATTAGGGGCACGGCTCACAGCTAAGGTTTGCGAAGCTCTTAGGTGCGAAATACACAATAAAACTTACTGGTCTGATTCCACAATAACATTAGGTTGGATCAAAACTCATCCGAAACTTTTAAAATCATTCGTTTGTAACAGAATAAACGAGATTAAGGAATTGACAGACAGAAAGGCTTGGAGACACGTTCCTACTGATATGAATCCGGCGGATTTAGCGTCGCGTGGAGTGAATCCTAAGGTGTTAGTTGATTCCTCACTTTGGTGGAAAGGTCCATCATTCTTAGTAAAGCGTGAATCTGAATGGCCTCAGCCACAAAATCTTGACATCGATTTACCAGAAATTAAGGTGCACCATGCTCGTAATGAGCCTAATGAGTTTTTGAAGTTTGAAAATTATTCAAATCCTTTAAAATTAAAACGAATATTTGCCTTTATATTTAGATTTAGTTACAATTGTAGAAACCCGAAAAATAAACTTACTGGGTCACTTAATGAGTCTGAGCTTCATAATTCCCTTACTTACCTTATTAAAACAGCTCAGCAAGAATCCTTTAGTTCAGAATTACATACACTTGCACTTGGTAAATCACTAAAACAAAAATCAAACATTTTGCAGTTGGCACCTTTCATAGATGAACTTGGACTCTTGAGAGTGGGTGGTCGTTTGAATAACGCTAAACTTAATTACGCTACAAAGCACCCTATTTTACTATGTGCTAAACATCACTTCACGAAAATACTAATGTCGAGCGAGCATCTTCGCTTATTTCACGCGGGTCCTCAACTGCTTCTTACTTCATTTAGAGAACAATTTTGGCCCATTGGTGGCAGAACACTGGCTAGAAGCGTTGTTCGAAAATGCGTAACATGTTTGAGAATGAAGGGTAAGACTGCGGAGCCGTTGATGGGTAATTTGCCTTCAAGTAGAGTATCGCCAGCATATCCATTTCAAGTCACAGGGACTGACTTCGCTGGCCCTTTTATGATTGCTAGCAAAAAAGGGCGTGGTAGTAGAACTACAAAATGCTACCTATGCATCTTTATATGTTTCTCCACGAAGGCTGTTCATTTGGAAACAGTTAGCGATCTTACTACGCAAGCTTTTATCTCGTGCCTTAAAAGATTCATCGCTAGAAGGGGCAAACCACATTATATTTGCTGCGACAACGGTAAAAATTATGTAGGGGCGAACAATGAGTTGGGCAGGATATTGCGGTCCGACTTCGATTGCGTGAGCGATTTTTCAGCAAACGAAGGCTTAAAGTTTATTTTTAATCCTCCATACTCACCTACACTTGGCGGATTGTGGGAAGCGGGCGTAAAGAGCGCTAAATATCACCTTAAACGCATAGCTGGTAACACTAGCCTCACTTTCGAGGAGTTGTGCACGCTCTTTACACAGATAGAGGCGATTCTTAATTCCCGACCCTTAACTCCCTTATCGTCTGATCCAAACGATCTTTCTCCTTTAACCCCAGGGCACTTCTTGATTGGTCGGCCACTAGTATCACTGCCATCACCGCACAAAACTGACATGAAAATACGCACAAGATATCAACTGGTTCAGCAGCTACGATCTCACTTCTGGAGCCGCTGGAAAAATGAGTACTTGGCAGAACTGCAACAGCGTACGAAATGGCGATCCTGGCAGCAGAATCTCAAGCAAGGAGACTTGGTTGTATTTAAAGAACCAAATTTACCACCACTCAAATGGAAGCTCGGACGGGTTCAACAAATATACCCTGGCAACGACGGAATAGTCCGGGTTGCGGACTTTCGAACTTATCGAGGCGTTGAACGGCGTGCTGTCAACAGAGTATGTCCCCTACCTGGCATTATGGAGGAGAATGAAGTCTTGGAAGAACCTGCAGCTTCTTCCAAGGGGGGGGAGAATGTTAACGCCGGAGCAGCGGCGCAGGAGAGGCACGGGCGGCGCGGCGGGCCGGGGGGTGCGGCAGAGCTCAGAACGACACCGTACGAGGCGCACGCGTCACTCGTAGATTAAAATCAATTAAAATTACCATCGAAATACTTACTGTAGAACAAGAATATAAGCATTGTCAAGAAACCTGCATCTTTCATTTGTACACCACGGTACAATTTATTTATTATTTATTTAATCTTATTGCACAAAAAAATACATTTCATTGTACAAAAGGCGGACTTAATGCCTTAAGGCATTCTCTACCAGTCAACCTTTAGGCAAAACAGAAATCGTTGTAGGTAGTGCAACACAATATAATACATAGAGTATAATATAATTATGCATATAATAGTATATACGAATACAAACAAATACATACTTAGATACTTACATACATACATACACCCTACATACATATATGCGACGAATGGAGTTGTCGACGCTGATGTGCTTAGAGATGAATATCAGTGCAGGACACCGTTAGATGGGAGCAGCATAAGACTGGGGAAACTACTCGCGGATTTGTCCAGCAGTGGGCGTCTTCTGGCTGATATGATGATGATGAATTCATTATTTAGGTTTAGGTTTAAAGATCATTTCTTCCCATTAAGAATTTACATTCACTTACATGAGAACTTAATACTAAAACCTATACAAGTACATGCAATGCATGCATAAATTTAATGTCCCCACAGTACGCTGTCCCATACAACCCACTGGCTCCACTGAAAACCAGCGCTGTTGGCATTGCCATGCTGACAGCATTGCTGAATGGAGGCCAATTTGTCTATACAATGCTGTCCAGTAATTGTAAAATGTTCGTTTTATTTCTGTCTTGTCTTGTATTGTAAGCTGAATAAACGATTTTTCTTTCTTTCTTTCTTTCTTTCAATGAGCGCAATAACAAAACAAAAACAGGTAGATTGCATGATGCTCGTTCGTTCGTTCATATTTATGTAAGTATTTTAACTTTAACTATAACATTGTTTTAGTTACATTTTATTTGATATTTGTTTGTTAAATGTGTATGTTTGTATACATTTATGTATGTTTCTATGCAAAGCTCCTGTACAGTTGAGCCCCCAAATGAAACACACATTCACAATAATGCACTGTACTGTATTAACTTCACGTATGTACCACAACTTTGCTTTGAAGGAACTAAATGACAAACATATTTCGAGTCTCTTATTAAAACAAGGAGACGTGTCGTTAACAATTTCTCTTTGCTTGCCAGCGACATCTATCGACGCAATTTGTAACGATAATAAATTCATAAAAACATTATGAATTTAACCAACAATTACATGTAAAGAATTAGAATAAATCAAAGAACACAACAAACTTAATTTCAGACAAAATACAATACATTAACATACAAAACATGGCCTACTAACGCCATCTGTTTTTGGCGACACAAACTAAACTTTTAGGTATAAAAACAAGATGAAATTAACATAACTCTATAGCAAATCCCTATACGCCTGAACATTCCGCCCGCCAAGGACATATTAAAGAACACTGTCCTTAATTTGCTAAGCAAACATCATAACATAACACCTTTAATAACAATGAATACACTAAGTAACTATAGTAATGCCATTATATATACAAAAACTAAACAAACAGATATTAGCATTCAATTCTAAATTGAACATAACTGAAACTAAATATTATTCAATGGGTAAACAGCACAGTTTGCTAACGGGTCTCTTAAACACATTGCCCTTACATTTTAAACTGACGACACGTGTAACGCCATCCAAACCAGGATGTTTCTCAATAATGAGGCCGTATAACCATTTAGCAGGAGGTAAGTCATCCTCTTTAACTAACACTACATTCCCAACTGAAGGTTCAGGGGTTCGATGAGACCACTTATACCGATGGTAAAACTGTGTTAGGTATTCACGCGACCAACGATGCCAGAAGTCTTGTACCATCCTTTGTGTGAGTTGCCATCTCTTCAAACTGCTTACATTTGAAGTTAGGTAACTACCTTCAGGAATTAACACCAATGGTTCCCCTACAAGAAAATGACCTGGCGTTAAAGGGGTTGGATCTTCACTATTGTCTGTGATTTGAGACAAAGGCCTAGAGTTTAGGCAAGCTTCAACCTGAGATAGCATCGTAGTCATCTCTTCGAATGTCAATGTCGTCTCACCCACAACTCGTTTTAGATGGTGCTTTGTAGACTTGACTCCGGCCTCCCAGAGACCACCGAAGTTCGGAGCATGGGGTGGAATAAAATGCCAACATGTGCCATTGGTCGCAAGTTGTTCAGCTATTTCCTTTACTACACTCGAATTTTCTTTTGCAAACAACTGTTTCAATTCACGAGCTGCTCCCACGAAATTTGTGCCATTATCGCTCCATACATCGGCACAATGACCACGTCTAGCTACAAAGCGCTTAAAAGCAGCTAAGAATCCTTGTGATGTTAAATCACTAACTGCTTCCAAGTGTATGGCTCTGGTAGCCATGCATACAAAAAGGCAAATATAACCTTTGTAAGAATGGTGACCTCTACCCTTTGACGTTCGCATATTAATGGGTCCCGCAAAGTCAACTCCGCTCTGATGAAAAGGTCTACTAATAGTCGCCCTCGCTGATGGCAATTGCCCCATGAATGGCTGGTTGGTTGGCGCTGAATATCTCAAGCACACAACACATTTGCGAACAATATACTTAACTAAGTTTTTAGCGCCTACCACCCAATATTTGGATCGCAAATAATTGAGCATTAGTTGCGGTCCACCATGCAAAGTCTTCTCATGGGCGTCAGCTATTATTAAATTTGTCAAATGCGACCGTTGAGGCAAAATAATGGGGTGCTTCATTTTATTGCTGATCCCCGCTTGCTGTAATCTGCCGCCAACTATTAAGATTCCACGATCGTCCACGACAGGATTTAACGAGGTAAGTTTACTCTTTTTATTTATTGCTTTTTTCTCTTTCAGGTTATCTACTTCTTCCTTAAAATGCCTTTGCTGTGTGATTTTAATGCATGTGTTTAGACTGGCTAGTATCTCCTGACTTGTAAGCCACTCTGTAACTGTTTCTTTTCGACAGCATTTTACAAATCTTTTACAGTAAGCAACAACACGGATAAGTCTTCTCAAGCACGAAAACTTATGCAACACTTCGTCTTCCACATCAGCATCAGTTTCACAGGTAGTTATTAGACATACTTTATTGGTTTTTTCTTCTAAATGTGTTTCTTTTGTAACTAGTTTAGTATAATTTATGTTTTTCTGTTTCAGCCACGACGGTCCCTCTTTCCACAGCTGCTCATCTGTAAACTGGTGTATGCCCCTTGAAGCACAGTCTGCTGGGTTATCTTTGGAACAAACAGGAGCCCACTGACTAGGTTCCAGTGACGTAATAATTTCCGTAACGCGATTTGCCACGAATGTTTTCCACCGATTAGGTCGACTATTCAGCCATGACAGGACAATCGAGGAATCTGTCCAGGCGTGGATGTTCGTCTTCCTCACATTCACGACCTTTGCTACTTCTGTCAGCAACTTGGTAAGTAACACTGCTCCACACAACTCCAGTCGTGGTATTGACACTCTTTTAATCGGTGCTACTTTGGTTTTAGAAGTGATCAACGATACGTGCACCATCCCCTGACAATCTACAACACGTGCATACACTACAGCTGCATATGCATCATCAGATGCATCACAAAACCCTGCAGCTCAAAGGTCTCGTCACTCTTTCTGGTATGTATCCACCTAGGCAGTTTGAATTTAGTAAGTTGAGCCAACGATTCTCTATAACTAAGCCATTCTTTTAGCAATTGAGGTGGTACTTCATCGTCCCAATCAATCCCTAAGAGCCACAACTTCTGAATGAAGATCTTAGCCGAGATGATTACTGGCGCCAACCAACCTAGCGGATCGAACAATCTAGATATGTCCGATATTACGTTCCTCTTCGTTACAGGCAACCTCAAGTCCGGTAGTTGCACAGAATATTCGAATTCGTCAGTGCTTCGGTTCCAGGTAAGACCAAGAATTCTCATTACTGTATCCACCTTTAGTTCCACGTTTCCTTGTGCCTCCCTCCTTTCTTCTGATACTAGTTGCAATAACTGTTCCCGGTTGCTACTCCATTTTTGAAGTTCAAATCCACCCTTTGCTAATAGTTCGTTCATTTCATTGTAGATCTGTTCACCTTCCTCTATAGAATCACAGCCTGTTAATAGATCGTCCACATAAAAATGTTTCAGGACTCTTTCAGCTGCCATTGGAAAGTTTTGGCCTTCATCGTGACTCACTTGCTGTAATGTGCGCACAGCAAGGTAGGGTGCTGAAGCAGTTCCAAAGGTAACTCTCAACAGCTTGTAATGTCGTAGAGTTTCATCGGGATGTTCTCGCCAAAGTATCCTTTGATGATCTGCGTCCTTCTCATCAACTAGCACCTGCCTGTACATTTTCACTATGTCTGATACTAGGCACACTGGATACCGACGCCAACACATTAACAAGTGGCGTAATTTTGGTTGTAAGGTGGGTCCTATCAGAAGTGAATCATTCAAAGATACTCCCTTGCTATTCTTGCAGGATGCGTCAAAGACGACCCGCACTTTAGAAGTGGTTTTGTCCTCCCTGATGACTGCGTGGTGAGGCAAATACGTAGCTTGGTTGCAATTTTTATTAGGATTTGTTATCTCTACCATGTGTCCTAATGTCACGTATTCCTTTATAACTTCTGTGTATCTTTTTTTTAATTCTAAGTTCCTTCCAAGTTTTCTTTCCAGATATGAAAAGCGTTTGGCAGCTATGGCTTCAGAATTTCCATTCGAGCATTCTGGTGTTGTGTCTCGAAATGGAAGCTTAACGATGTATCGACCAGAACCATCTCGTGTGGTTGTAGCTGCATACACTTCTTCACATCTTTTTTCTTCCTCCGTGTATAAATCCTTGGGATCTACAACAACATCATCACTTTCCAGTTCCCAAAACTGTTTCAGCATATCATTTTCATTGACATGCACATGGTCGACACTGAAGTTCTGAGAAAAGGATCTGTCTTGTTTAATTGGGCCAGACAGAATCCAACCTAAAGCAGTCCTTTGCGCTGTTAGTGTTCCTAATGGACCTTTGATCATCCCATCCAATAAGACTTGACCATAAATATCTGCACCAAGCAGCATATCGATTTTGTTTGGGGTGTCAAAGGTAGGATCAGCTAAGTTCAGATTGGCAAACTCTGAATAAAGCTCGACCACAACTCTCCTATCAGGCAGAATTGATGTGAGTTTGCCAAGCACAAAAGCATTAACGCCCACGACAAAATTGGGATCATGAAGTGACTGAATCTCGACTTGAACCATTGACTTCGAAACTATAGAAGTGTTCTCGTCACTTGCAAGACCTGAAATAGAGCTTTTGTGGTATTTTCTTTAATCCAAGTAGTTGGACAGCCGCCTCCGTGATGAAGGAAGCCTGTGAGCCCTGATCGAGTAAACACCTAAATGTTATACCCGAGCCTGTTTTCGATTGAGCCTTGACTAAAGCCGTAGCCAACAAAACTTGGCTATGACTGGTCGAAAAACAGGTTGTGATATTAGTGGTCCCATCGCATGAAGTTTGTGCATCAGTTGCTACGTGTGCAGCAATGCTACGTTCAACCGAGTGATTAGACCCGACATTAGACTCAGTTGACACAGTGTGATTATTGGGGTGTAGTAAAGAGTGATGCTTTTTGTTGCATATACGGCACCTAGTAGTTTGGCGGCAAGAAAAGACAGAGTGACCTGGGTTCAAACAATTAAAACATAAATTGTTTGTTTGGACGAAGCTACGACGTGAATCAGTGTCCATCTTAGAGAAAGCCTTACAAAACATGACTTTATGAGCTTCAGAACAATAAGCACAGCTTGGTGCAGTGACATGATGAACTTTGGGATTAGTGTGCGAGGCATTCTGGTAAGTACTCCTTTGAGCTTCAGCAAAACTATTTTTTCCAAATTTAGGTTCTATATTTTCCAGTGCTCTAAATCTGGTTTCAAGAAAGTCTTGAAATTGTTTAAATGAGGAGAAATCACCTTCCGTCTCACTCACTTTAAACTCCCATTGTTTCCTAGTTTCATTATCTAATTTTAGGCACAGAATATGAATTACCAAAATGTCCCAGTTGCTAATGTCTACACCTATATTCCTCAACGAATACAAACAGTCGTTGCTGGTATCTAACAACTCCTTGAGTGCATTTGCAGATTCAGTAGTTATGCTCCGTTGACTCATTAGGCGTTTCAGAATGCAGCTTGACAAATATTTCTTATTATTGAATCTCCTCGTCCATATATCCCAACATGTGGCGTAATTATCTGCAGTAATCGGCATGTGCCGCAGAAGCTGTTCTGCCTCTCCAGTGAGATGGCCCTTTAAGTAATGCAGCTTCTGTACATTGTCCAGTGACTGGTTGTTGTGCACAAGGGATGTAAACAAATCTCGGAAACTGATCCATTGCGTGTATGATCCAGAAAATGGTGGTATGGATATTTTGGGCAGTCTGATTTGCTCACTTGACGTCCCTTTGCTCACTTCAGGATTCTTCTGCGTATTGGAACTCTTTGAAGTAAATATGTTCAAGATTTTCTTTAAGTCTGCTTTTAATTCTATGTATATATCTTCAGTTACGCCATAAACGTCATCGGTGACATAAGAACTAGAGCGTAATTCCTTACTGTCAGTGTTTTGCACGATTTGAGTATGCGTCAAACGAAATTGAGCCCATAATTCCTCTAACGACTCTATTCTGGTACCAACATATTCCACCGTGAACCTTTCCTTGGGTGTCTTTTTCCAATTGGTTTTGGCTCTTTGTATGCTCTGTAGCAAGTCGTACTGTACCTTTATGGCTTCCATCTTTCCAAAATTCAAAGAAAATTTCAAAATTTTACAAGTCCAAAATTATTGCAAATTTTTCTAAGTGTTTGACAGAAGCCTCAAATTTTCTAAGTGTTTTAGACTCTGACGAAAATCGGGCATAGGTTCCCCGTCGCTCCACTTTTAGGGAAACTATTCTAAGTCCTAGCTGACACTTCAAATTCTACAAGTCCTAGCTGCACTGAATAATAAATTGTACTCACAGTTTTCACATCACTATTGTTCACAACAATGGCTTACGTCACTCTGCTCCACGAAGTCCTCGGTGATGACGTCACATAGGCGTCATGCCTGCTAGTGCTATCTCTTTCCAGCACTCTCAGTAGCTATCCGCTACTGCGACCGAAGAACTCGTCGATCGCCGTGTCCTACCAGATCCGTATCCGGCTCGAAGGACCAAATGTACAGTTGAGCCCCCAAATAAAACACACATTCACAATAATGCACTGTACTGTATTAACTTCACGTATGTACCACAACTTTGCTTTGAAGGAACTAAATGACAAACATATTTCGAGTCTCTTATTAAAACAAGGAGACGTGTCGTTAACAATTTCTCTTTGCTTGCCAGCGACATCTATCGACGCAATTTGTAACGATAATAAATTCATAAAAACATTATGAATTTAACCAACAATTACATGTAAAGAATTAGAATAAATCAAAGAACACAACAAACTTAATTTCAGACAAAATACAATACATTAACATACAAAACATGGCCTACTAACGCCATCTGTTTTTGGCGACACAAACTAAACTTTTAGGTATAAAAACAAGATGAAATTAACATAACTCTATAGCAAATCCCTATACGCCTGAACAGCTCCTATTTGATAAAAAAGACTTCTTACGATTTGATTTATAACGTATCTTTGACATAGTTCCAAGTGGATCTGGGGTCCATTTTGATGATTGTACCAATACCAATTATTACAAGTGCTATTCAGGCTGAGGATGGTAACCTTCTCTTTTACAAAATTACATCTAAACATGTGCAAAGTAGACCCTAATGCCGGTGATATAATAAGGGTTAAATTACGCAAACAATAATTTGGTTTACCTAAACGAGCTCGCGAGGTCGTTATATTCGCCGTGTAGCTACAGGGTCCACACCAACCGACCTTATGCGAGCCGCTTGCTCGATACAGTCGCGAGCGCCAAGATATTATCATAATACACAGTCTTTCCATAATAGGTAAGCTCAATGTTATTGTTAGAGACAGTAAGGGCGTGTTTATAAATTTTTGGAAGGTAGACTATATTACGTGGCGCGTAAGGTGCACCTTATGAATAAATCGAGTTCCGAAACTAAGAACTCGTTTACTGAATTTCACAAAGGTTGGTACACCTAGCACGAATCTTTATCGCAACTCAGTGCGTCTTTTACTAACTAGCTCAGTAGGAGAGAGACGCACTGAGTTACGTAGCGCGTTAACGAGTATCGAGAAGTTTCGTGCTAGGTGCACTGATCGACACAAAAATCGGACACAAGGTTATTTCTTTGCTAAATTATTGTAATTGAAATTATTTATTTCTAAATTTTTTCGATTTTTCTTTTTGTATTTTTTTTACATTCAAATTAAATTTAAAATGCTATATAATGAATGACAACACAAAGAAAAAATAGGGTAATGGCAGGATTCGAACCTGCAACATCAGCATTCCGTGCCCTGCGTATTCCAGTTCCAAGTTCCAAGGCACGGAATGCTGATGTTGCAGGTTCGAATCCTGCCATTACCCTAATTTTTCTTTGTGTTGTCATTAATTATATAGCATTTTAAATTTTATTTCTTTGCTGTTTCTTTTATCATTGCATGTCTAGATATTTTATGCATATATCCTACTCACAGTTCCACACAAATGCAGTTCTGGCACCTCACCGCATTAGCTCTGTCTTGCTTTTAGTTGCGAAATGCACCATAGTTGCCGAACATCTCGTTGCACGCGATGGTAGACGCGCGAGGACGACGATCATTGTTCTAATGTGATATTTTAGTGTAACGTACAATTTGATGTTGACACTGGTCTCTATATGCACCCCCTTTCTTATGACACTAGTTAGACAAAGACGGAGCTAAAAGTATATCGGCACACTACTGCATTCGGGCATTCGATAGACAGAGAGGCATACATTAGCATGCTTTTTATACCTAAACGCCGTTCTTATTCTGTGCTTCTTAATTTATTTTGTGCTCGAGTGCCCCGTGCGGTTGGTGGGAATCCGTTTAGCTTTTATCTCCCGTGCCCTTGGCACGCGCCTCATTACCCCCTTAAGACGATACAAGGAGGATAGTGAGTGTCTACAGTCATATCTATAATTATATACAGATAAAATTTGTTAAGCGTTTGTTGTCCCATACGACCATTTTGGTCGCCATAATAGTGACTGTAACATCTTTGTGTTCCTACATCAATTCCTACATACAATTCCTGGATGACTTTTGGTGGTGGTTCGAACTGCCGACCGGAGTCGTCGCACGGGCCGATGGACCCTTCGATCTTCATTATAACCCTTACGATGCACCGATTCATTTTACTTGCTAAGCAATCGTAGTCGCCCGTACCTCTTGCGAGGACTACGATTTGAGACATTCAGGCCACAAAAAAAAAACATCAGTAACAAATTTAGTCGCTGTGACTGCTTAGTTTCTGCCATCGACGGTAAGTCGGCAATTTCCGAAACATGAATACATTTTGGGGATAAAACCACACAGCCGTAAAGGGTGGTAACGATGACTGATCTGCGACCAGAATTTAGGTGCAGGTTATTTTGTTACCGGAATTTCAGTCGTCACAAACGATTTAGTCGTATGGGGTGATAGATATTGCGGGTGGGAGGACCTTGTGCAAGGTTCGTTCGGCTCGCTATCACTATCTTGCTCGCTAATCCTGCCGCTAAGCAGCAGTGTTTGCACTGTTGTGTTCCGGCGCGGAGAGCAAGAAAGCCGATGCAATTACTGGTAAAAGAGGTATTCCCTCTTAGTCCTCTGGGTTGGCAACGCATCTGCAATGTACTTGGTGTTGCGGGTGTCTATGGGTGGTGATGATCACTTACCATCAGTTGACCCACTTGCTCGTTTTCTTTCCTGTTTTATATTTTAAAAAATATGTAAGTACGAAGTACATAGAGTATAACCTTCTGGACCGGAGTGTTCTGTATCGAAACCCCCTCTGGACCATCGGAACAAAAACTCACAACACACACACACACACACACATAACTGCAAGTCAATGTAAACGATCGGATACGAAAGTACTTATAGTGACCCTGGCTACAAAGCTAGAGGTTGTGGGTTCAATTTGCTCAAAGGACAAAATGTTTGTACGACGAATTTAATACTTTATTAATTTATCCCCTTCCCTGAATCGCTATCACACGTCAAACTAATGTCATAAGGGACGCAGATAGAGATAAACTCAGATAAACTTAACTTATAGAAATAGGCAATTAAAGCCATCGAAGTAGTTAGCTAAACAAACTTTTTTAATTTTCTTCTCTATGATTACCTTCCAAAAGTTTTAATAAGATAGTCTCCTAGATAATGAAAAGAAAAATCACAAGGCACCTTGAACCTTCATTCTACGAAAACTGTTTTTCTGTCATTGAATTTGGTAAGAATTCGTTTTGTATCTAACGATGTCAGACTGTTTATTAAGCTAATGAAAATCTTTTAGCAATAAAATAACTCAGTGATGCTAATTTACTTTAACGTCTTGTTTTATTCACGGAGAAAATCGCTTTTTGTCAGACACAAAGAATTTCAACGATAGTTTATGGAAAAGTGATAATGAAAATGAAAATAGTACATTTCGATACTAGTGCGGAAGGTATGTCATTACTTTACGAGTTCCGAGATATCTTGCCACGAGCCGCAGGCAAGTGGCAAGACTCGGAACGAGTGAAGAATGACATTTCCGCGCGTGTATCGAACGACATTTTTCAATACAGTTGCGAAAAAAATACAATAAATTTGAGACTTTTACTGAAGCTCTTAATTAAAGTAAAGTAAGTACAAACTTTAGCAGTGAACATTTTTGACAAATTAAACGCGTTTTTTTTAGCTGTCGTATGTCATAAGGCAATGGCTTTTGCTATTCAGCCAAATCAATGAAAGATTTTTTTTCAAATAGATATTAATATGAGCGTTAGGACAATTATTAAAGGATAACGAAATATTCTTGCCGGGAACATTAATATTTTCACTCCCCCGCCAATTTTTACTTTTTTTTTAACGATTCCGTTCTTAGTGGCCAGTCATTCAAAGGCGTTTTATTTTTTAATTTAGTGAAGCGCTTCGAAGTGCTTAAAAACACCCAGAATCGCTTATTGTTTGAATATCTTTGCCATTTATTTCTGAAGAAGTGGAACTAAAAAGAACCTTATTTTTTTAATGTAAATAAATATGGGGTACCAGAAAAGACCCAGTGTTCTGATTGGTCGATTTTATGTCGTATGCAGCACAAGTCGTGTTCTGATTGGTCGAATCACTGATCAGCGTGCTGATGTGATTGGTCGATTTGCTCTTTAAACAGGCCAACAATGTTTTAGTCTCAGAGAATTCCGTTCCATTCAGCCACCTTAATAAGAACTGTTTTTAGGAACTGTTGTTATTATTTAAAAAATCATATTTTTTTGATGAACAGGCTAGTAATAAAATATAAAATCTCAATATTTTGATATTCTTACCTTAATAATAGGTTTTTAGTTTTATTACGTCTTGGTACAAACTAAAACTATAAAAACTCTTTGGTGAGTAGTTGTGAATTGGAACAAGTACAAATTAAAAAAAAAACTGGAAAAGTAAATCGCACTAGTTCGCAAAAACGAACTTTGCGCACGCAAAACAGCCAAAAAAAGGGCACTTTTTGAGCACCTGTATTGAAAAATCATTTTGTAACGAGGCCACATAAGCTTTTTACATATCTCAGTCTACCAGCACTTCGGAAAATGAAAATATCCTGCTGAGCTGCTGTTGAAACTCAGCAACTTTATCCTCTCTTGTTTTTTTCTTTTTAAAAAGATTACAAAGCAAAGATTGACTACTATATCACGTTTTTAAGTTAGTACTTAGCATAAAGAAAACGAATTAAAGTAAAACAGACAACAATAAATAGCACGGCAAGCTTTAAGCAAATTAACCGAACTTGAATGCAATTTTTGGGTCTCACCAGGTGACTAAAGCTCACCAAAATGGCCGAGTCTCTAAGGAAAACGGGCATTTTGGTGAGATTTAGTCACCCGGTGAGATTCAAATATTGCACTCCTGGCACTAGTTAAGATTGACCAGGAGATGTACCTATAGGGCCCTCGTGTCATAGAAATTAGACATGGATGTATACTTATTATGGTCCCGGAACTATTATTTAAAAAAAAGTCCTGGATGACGATTTATAGATCACCGCATGCCCTCGTATTAAAATGCATAGTATTATGTCAATACATCTGCACAAATATAAATGTTCGAACAAAGGCGAACTAACCCTTAAAACGATACGTTTAATTGTTTTCAAGTTAACTTAACTTTAGTACAAAATCATAGAACATTTAACGAACAAAATTATATACAACACTTTCTAGAACATCAAAAGATTGGCAACTTTACGCTGATCTTTGAAACTTTAAACTTAGTTTTAACGAGGGTGTCGTCGTACTGTGAATACAATTAAAGAATATGAAGTATTTTAAATTGAGAACACGCTAAAGCTTAGTAGAGTTGCAGTAGCCATCAGATATATAATAAACAAAGCGTATCAAATAAATTATTATGTGCGGACAAGAAAATTATTAAGAGGACTGTGAACCCAGCGTTCTCCATACAAGCGGCGATAACGTTTTCCACCCTTTAAACCTTGACATGTAGCCGTTTTTTTTTGTATGTTGTCAGTATGCACTAGAAGTTGTTTTGATTTTTTAAAATATTCTTAATAATTTCAAAAATATTAACGCTTTTTTGTTTTGTATGAAACTCCTAAAATGCAAATATTGTCAAATCTATGAACAATATTAAAATAATCAAAACATACAAATCAAGTTCTAAGGCACAATGAGAACATACCAAAAACTCATTGCCATAGGTTAAGGTTTAGAGGGTGGAAAACGTTATCGCCGTTTGTATGGGGAGCGCTGGGTTCACACTCCTCTTAAAACTCTACTGTTATAGGCTTAAGTAGTTGCTTCAATTTATTTGACCACCTTGCCTACACTAATAATAATACACTATTTAATATTGTTTTATTACTTTTTATAGAAATATTGTAAAAACGTAACATAAGATTTTAAATAGAATAGAATTGAATAGAATTCATTTATTTCAGGCTGCATAGGCCCAGAGATAAATACTTTAAAGACTAACATAAATATTAAATAAATATACACTAAGAAAGAACAATAAATGTTCAGTTCTGGAGTGCGATTTTTTCATAGGATTTATAATGTCACCGGGCGACTAAAGCTCACAAAAATGACCGTTTTTCCTAGAGATTCGGCCATATTTGTGAATTTTAGTCACCTGATGAGATTTAAAAATTGCACCTTTGGTGACTGAAGCTCACAAAAATGGCCGAATATCAAGGAAAAATGGCCATTTTGGGAAGCTCTAGTCACCTGGTGAGATTCAAAAATAGCACCCCAGTAACTATTGTAAAGTTATTAATTTAGTTACTGTTGTTAAGATTTTAGTTGTTGTGGTTACGATCTTAGTTAAAGTAGTTGTAGACGACGCCGCTCTGCACCTGAAAAATAAAACCTAAAAATATAACAATAGAGATTTACTTACCTGTTTACCTTTCCATGTGTTAGTTATTATAATAAACGATGTACGTATAGTCACGCGCATGTGTGTGTGAGCATACCGCAAATATAACGCTTGCACTAAAAGCTGCACTTCAGTTGACCTCTAAACGCCGTTGCACGCACACGCATGTCAGTGTCCCTAAAAAGCCCATAAATACTAGTCGAATTATCTTCACTTTGTCTCCTTGTCGAGATGGTTCGATGACCTCATACAGGTGGCAGGAAGGCGCTGGTTGCATGCTGCTTCCAACCGGTCACTTTGGAAATCCATGGAGGAGGCCTATGTCCAACAGTGGACTTTTTGTGGCTGATGATGATGATGATGTCTTCTTAACGTCCGCGCCCACCCCCGAGTTTTAAGATCTTAGTTATTATATGTAAGATTTTGTTATACTTATATTATGTATTATGTTAAACGTTTATTTTTATCACGGCAACAACACAACAATCGATCAAAATTTAAACTGTGATTTTCTGTATGCGTCTAATTAACGAAGGAAAATATTATATTTAGATTATTTTTGTTAATAAAAAATATATTTTGGGTTAGTCTGGGGATTTATGTTTTTTTGTATAAAATAGGAAGGCAAACAAGCAAGTGGGGCACCTGATGGTAAGTGATCACCACCGCCTTTAGACACTCAAGGAGATTGCAGATGCAGAATACAATGAAATCCGCGAATGTCATTGTGAAAATAGGCACAATTACAATTATGACGAATGAAACAAACATGGCGGATAACAGACGGGATATTTAATTTGTGATTTACTGCCTCCACCGTTGGCTTTATTGGATTTATCGGAACGTACGTGATTTAACAATGGAAGACATGAAATATTGGTGTGAGTAAAAAGTATTCATGCGTATTTTATCTGAGTGCTGGGTACTAAAACTGACTCTCCGCAGATTTTTACCTTGACGCCCTTCTGCAAAATCACGGGTGGTAGGACCTTGTGCAAGGTCCGTCCGGATCGCTACCAACATCTTGCTCGCTAATCCTGCCGCTAAACAGCAGTGCTTGCACTGTTGTGTTCCGGCGTGGAGAGCAAGACAGCCGGTGTAATTACTGGCACAAGAGGTGTTCCATCTTTGCGCTCTGGGTTGGCAACGCATCTGCAATCTCTTTGGTGTTGCGGGTGTCTATAGGCGGTGGTGATCACTTACCATCAGGTGACCCGCTGGCTTGTTTTCCAGAAAAAAATAGCTTTTGTGATATAATGTTGAATTAAAATTGTAATGACAAAACAAAGAAAAAAAAGAAAAAAAAGAAACGTTTCATATAGATGACACCGAGGGTAGTTGTACCCTTAAAATCAATAATGTAATGACCGTAAGACGAAGCACATTGAAAAATTCGCAGGGTAGGGCAGCGGCAGTGTGGCGAAACTGGAAAAACGAAAGGCACGGAATGCTGATGTTGCTGGTTCAAGTCCTGCCATTGCCCTAATTTTTCTTTGTGTTGTCACTACAATTTTAATTTAATAGTTTAAATGTTAAAACATTTAAAATAAAAATCGAAAGAAATTGCGGTTACAAAAATATAATGATGAGTTTTATTTTTTATTTCTTTGTAAAATGTTTGAAGCCATGACTCAAATAATGTAATCTGACTACCGAAAAAAAGAGATTTGTTACAGAAGGCTTTATGTACATTGCATCATATTGTACCTACTCATGCAAAACCGGGACGGGTCAATAGTTTGTTATATTTGGACTCTTTCTGTGTGTGTTTGTGTGTGTTGTTGATTTAGGTATTTCTTTCTTTCAAATACCCTGTTTAAATCACCCGTGTGGACTCCAGGTCTGAACATCCACCGTAAGGTAGAACCCGTGCAGGTGTAAAGAAAACAACGCGCTTGTTCAATTTGCTGTGACAGAGAATTAGGACCTCAGGGAGTCCAACCGACCAGTCGCCCGGACTCTCCTTCGCTCAAATGTTACCCATAGACTAATAGAACAGACGGTACCCTTTAAAATGATAGAAGCAAGATTTGGTATACCTATATGATCTTGCTTCTATTATTTTGGAAGAGTTTGGAATTACACAATTACACCACTCGGTAATTATTACGGATCCTTTACCAAAACACGTGGAAATTATTTTTTTCTCAATACCGACTGAGTATTTGCTTTCCCTACGAGTACAATAGTAGGTTATTACTAGTTTCTGAGTTTTGTTTTCGACTTTATCAAACTAGGTGCACTGGTGCTGGCGGGGACCCGCTGAATGCGAGCAGCGAAGCACCGGGCGCTGCGGCGATCTTTGGGGGAAGTCCATGTCCAGTAGTGGACGTCTTTCGGCTGATATAATGATGATGACTAACCAGAAAACACCTCTAATGTAGTGGAAATGTTTCCCTTTACTATAGCTATATGCATACGTCATCGCGGGCGCAGCAACGATTTGCCGGCACCAAAAACATGATCTTTCAAATAATTAATAGATTCAGGCGTTACTTTGCGGAGTTCCATTTCAACAAACTGGAACAAATTAACTTGCTACTCCGCGAAACCAGTGCCGTGCTCGTGCAAGTTAGCTGCGTCTGACATACATATATGTTCATGCAAAAACCCACCCTCCTCCGCTTCCACACGAAACAACATGACGGCACTGGTTGAACAACAAGATGGCAAAGTAATTTCTTCCAGTGTGACTTTCAATTCTGTCAATTTGTTGTTGCACCCGAGATTACGACCTACATGACAGTTTCCGCGTCTCTTCGCGTTGCTCTATATTCGGCGCTGTCTGCTTTAGATTACTTTTTTCACGAACGCAACTTTTATGCTTAGACCTTGTTTGCAGAACTATTATGGCCAGCGCACATCAGGCGCAAATATCAATAAGGTCTTTTTATAGGACACAATTGCTGCTCTGTAAATTTCCGGGAGGAATATAATAAAGAGGTAAACTTTGTTTGTTTGTTAATTTGTTTGGATGTAGAGGTGTATCTCTGGAACTACTGATCCAATTTCAAACATTCTTTCACAGATAGAAAGCTACACTATTCCTGACGGACATAGGCTACTAATTTTACGTGAACGAAGGCGCGCGTGTCCGCTAGTTACATTTAACAAAAGCTCAAAGGTTAACTGGGAGAGATATTGTTGATTGTACATCTGTTTTGTCCAGTAATCTGTTATTTTAATGTGCTTTGTATAATCAAGAAATTGCTTGACCACTTTTAGATCGCATTACAAAGGGAGAAGGTTCAAATGGGTCAAGCAATTACTTGGTCGACTATACAATAACGAGTCATACGTACATACCTTCATACATACTTTAGTTATTTTTGACTACATAAGCACTACGCATCGCAGAGCACCTAGCACGAATCTGTGGGACGCTACGTAACTGACATCTCAGTGCGTCTCTTTCTAACTAGCAGAGAAGGAGATGTGAGAGATAGAGAGATCTCTCTCCAGGCGGGTGTTATGCCTGGGGATCGAAGTCCGAAGGATGAAAGTTGGAAGTTGTGTATATGTGTCCGTGTTACGAAACTTCGTTAATGTGAAGTAGCGCATGTCAGTTGGTTTCCTCTACTCAACACTAGATGGCGCTAGAGTCGCCACAGAGTGAGACGCACTGAGTTACGTAGCTAGGTGCCAAGTGCAAGACTCGCTATACCGAATCCATAATTATTTTGACCTTCCTGTTCTCTTCCTGTTACTTCCCGCGTTTTTGAATAAAAATGTTTTCCCTGCTTAATGTTAGCAAAGTAACTTTGGCTGTTAACGTATAAAAAACCTTTTTTCATTTTCTTTTTTTGTGTTATAACTGAGCTCGGTGTGCTTGGGGGCTTAGCCTCTCAATTCCGGCGGCAATGGCATTGGCCCTTCTGTCTGAACGAATTTGTGAGGGTATTTTTGAATGAAACATCTCAACTTGTGAATTTGTCATTTTTTTATTCTGATTCGAGTTCCACGTAACATCTGAGCCCTTAGTCAAAGTTTTGTGTCAAAAAAAAAACGTCTCTAACACGTTAGCGTTAACTTCTTAATTGCATGAAAACATTTGCGGGTGGTAGGACCTTGTGCAAGGTCCGTCCGGATCGCTACCACCATCTTGTTCGCTAATCCTGCCGCTAAGCAGCAGTGAACTGTTGTGTTCCGGCGTGGAGAGCAAGACAGCCGGTGCAATTACTGGCGCAAGAGGTATTCCATCTTAGCCCTCTGGGTTGGCAACGCATCTGCAATCTTCTTGGTGTTGCGGGTGTCTATAGGCGGTGGTGATCACTTACCATCAGGTGACCCACTTGCTTCTTTGCCTTCCTATTTCATAAAAAAAAAGGGACACACGCGTGGCACTCCCACTGTGGATGTTGGCAATTTGTTCATGTTCACGCGTTACGAGTAAATTCAAAGAAATTTGCGACAAATTAAGATGGCGCTGTCACAGAAACGACGGCTCAGCTTCATAAAAATGGGGCAGTCGAAACAATCCCCTGGCAAATATCACCGCCCGGGAACGAGAAACGTCAAATCTAGTTCTTGTTAGGGATGGAGGTCAACGTACGAGAATACCGATTTATTGTCCAGGGCCCAATTTTATAAACGCGACAGGCGACAGGTGAGAGTGACAATTCGTCTTACATTATTGTGTCGACAGGTAACACTACAGATTTACTGAGTTAACATCTTAGTGGACAAGCAACGTACACCATTGTCATTGTTACCTGTCACCTGTCGCGTCTATGAAATAGGGCCTAGACTGCAGACGGGTAGTGACTTTCTAAGCGGGGTATAGGATACCGTGAATTGACCAATCACAGACCTCGAAATCTGGATCAGTGGAGATTTCGAGCACTGTATTGGTAAATTCACCATTCGTGTACATTAGTGTTGTTATTCGTGATCGTGTGTTTATTCGTGGTATACCATTCGTTCAAGTAGTGCACGGTCGTACTAGTTAAGATACCGTCGATGCCTCATATAGAGGCGAAACGCGCGTAGATCGTCTAGTTTAAATGTACGGTGGCGGTGGTTTATAGTTGTGTTTGTGTGATGTACAGTTGACGTCACATTGCTGAGATATTATGACATGTATTCAGATGACATCATGACGTTGATTGCTAAAAGGTTCTGCAGTGGCTTATGAATAAAATTGGTTGATTATATGTTGTTTACTGTGGAAGCGGAGGAGGGTTAGTTGTTGCATTAAATTTGTACATGTCACACAGACGCAGCTCTTTTGCATGTGCACAGCATTTAGTCTAAGAGCCGGTGAAGATCGACCTTCACCCATCAGATAACTAGATGAGACATTTTTCTTCAAATATACAATATTAACAAACATGCCTATGATAACTTGCCTATCGAAAAGTGTTCATAGCTACTTTAGATAAAAATAATTGTAATCCATTTTCTTTCATCACCTTCACTCTCTTCATAACCGAATGAATTTCATTTCAACTGATAGTTTTTTAACACACAGAAAATGCCTAGGTAGGCTTGCCTACTTATTTCTGTGCTTGGCTTCACATCTGCTTGCCAAGTAGCCATTTAACCATTAGAACCTTATCACAATGAATGTCACAATGACTTCTGAACGACTGTCATAATATCCCAGCGAGGGCACATTGCGACAACGTTCTACAGCCTATGAGTCAAGTTGCCTGTATAGTGGGGAAAATACATTCATGTACCACCTTAGAACCCTGTCGCAATATCGCGACGCGTTAAACGCCACGCTATGCCGTACAAATGTCATGCGTATGTCTCTTCGACTAGGTTCTATGGTGCACGGTGGTATGTGAATGTTCTTCCTTGACTGTACATGCGTCATTATGTAGTCTCGAATTCACAATGTCTCAGAATGTCCTCATAAAATAGGAAATAAAACCTAAAAATAAAAATACGCCGGCGTTATTATATCAGGGGATCTCAAATTCGCCGATCGAACCGTCAAGCGTGAACGTCGCTCCGGTGACATTTACCTGTGCTACTACCATGGGTTGCTATTGAGAACTGATATTACACAGGATCATATTGCGGGTGGAAGGACCTTGTGCAAGGTCCGTCCGGATTGCTATCACCATCTTGCTCGCTAATCCTGCTGCTAAGCAGGAATGCTTGCATTGTTGTGTTCCGACGTGGAGAGCAAGACAGCCGGTGTAATTATTGCCACAAGAGGTATTCCATCTTAGCCCTCTGGGTTGGCAACGTATCTGCAATCTCTTCGATGTTGCGGATGTCTATAGGCGGTGGTGTACACTTGTTATCAGGTGACCCCACTTGGTTGTTTGCCTTCCTATTTCATAAAAAAAAACTCCTAGTTCAGGCAAACGTGTTACATAGATTGTAAGTACAGTACCCGGCCAAAAAGATTGCACATCGGTCTTTGGAAAGAGACATTTAGCTGTTTACGAAGATTTCCGAACACTGGCGACCGTCCATCAATCATCGTATTAATTAAGTGTTGTTTCATACCAAATAAATACTGCACTTTATGGACTTAATTTGTTTACGTCAAATCGATGACATGTAAACTTTGAATATCTATAGAGAGTTGTTGCATCTACTAGAAAAAGGATAAAAACCAATTCTGTATTATTTTGTAATTGAATAAAATAGACCAATGGTTTCAATAAGTATTATAAATTAATAATTTCAAAAATTTTCAATTCCTTCCATTTCATTACTTCTGCTTGCAATGAGGTCAATATCATTGTCACTATTAACCGTATTTATTACTAGTCTATCAGTGTAACAACATCAAAATCAAAATCGTTCATATCTAAATTGCTTTTTTCGGAAGGGTGAACGTAACTTAAATGGAAGACGTCTCAGAACTGACTTCGTTTAATATTTTGTTTAAAGTTATTCTAGAAATTACAGTGGCATTTGCAACTCGCCCTATGATACTAGTAAAATAATTATAAACGTTGTAAATAATTTCGCATTCCTAAAGGTTTTCCTTTTTTTTTAATGATGCCATCGCACAATTTAAAGTTGAGGGGTTTCAACAACTCTATATTATATATTTTCAACTAAATGCGTCCGCACCCTACGAGATCTCTAAAACGACTGACGAACGTCACATAGGCAGGGTGTGACAACGCTCTATGAAGCCGAAATTAGCCGAGTCTCTTTCCAAAGACCGATGTGCAATCTTTTTGGCCGGGTACTGTAAGTTTCTGTATTTATTATGTTTTCATGTGATGTAAAGTTTTTATGAATAAATTACCTTATCTCATCTTATCTTCTCTTATTACTTTACACAGTCTGTAGCGAGTAAACACGCTCCAATTTGCTAGTGAAATAATAATTGATGATGTATTTTGGTTTAAGCAACCTTTTGTACGCCCTAAGGCAGAACATAGCTGAACCAAATAATATTCAACATGATTATCTAATTAATATTGTTCACTAATAAAATAGATATATTAATAAAACGGAACACTCACGTCATCGTCGACGTCGTCATCGTCGCGCCACCGCCGCGGGGGCTCATGATTAAAGACCACGGACTGGTCCGAAACATGTCGGGCATTTCTCGACTTAAAAATACGTGAGTGATCCGTTTTACAAATATGTCCGAGTCTCACGGTAGTTTTATGTTAAAAATAAAATAGGTACTTTGACTTTGAAAGAGTTAACTACAGTCTATACGGTGTTTTTCGATGACATGACATGACATGACTTATGATACCGATGTTCTACAGCAACAGTTAGACTTCGGTTACACGCTAATTATGGCGTCAGTTCAGTCCATCATTCCGGTATAGTTTTGACTGATGCCAGAATGATGACAAATGGACACGGTTACGATCAGTTCAGACTGACACGACACGAGACAATTACACGATAATTCTCTCGTCATTCTGACCAGAATGATGGACTGAACTGACGACAGAATGAGCGTGTAACCGACGTCTTACAAAACGGTCACTAGCGCTTAGATTTCCATAGACAATTTACCGTTGGACTCGTACTAGGCATCTTTAGTTCTATAAGTGACCGCTAGAGGCGCTGTGCAATCTTTATTTTTACTTGGTATAAAGTCACGTCGCTATTTTTCCCTTCTGTCCGAATACTAGTGTATCTTCGGCCGCCTTCTCCTTCTAAACCACCTAACAGATTTTGATGCGGTTTTCACTGTAATTTAGAGATTTTTATAGGGAAGGTTTTTATGTGCATTTTATTTCTACCTATTCTCTATACAAATCATTTTCGCCATTGCTAGCGAGGACGGTCACTATAAACTCATGTGGCCCTAACATGTTCAACCAAGTTTAGTTTATCTAAGTTTATCTCTATGTACTAGAGATGCAACGGATATCCGGTAGCTATCCGGTATCCAGCCTATCCGGCCATTATTTTACTATCCGGCCGAATATCGGATAGTTGCGCACTATCCGGCCGGATACCGAAAAGTGATTCTGTTTGGTATTTAACTTTGAAAAATGGTTAGTATACAAGAAAACGACAACAAATTATCAATATTCGCTTATTAGTATTACCTTTAACGTACAGTTTAATTAAACGTATCAAAAAACCTCATTTAAAGTAGTTAAAAAATCCTATGATCAGCATTAGTTAGTATCCAATTGCATACGAACGAAATAGTTCCGTACACTGACCTAATAAAACTCGTTTCTTGCCTAGAAAACGGTCCGCGCGAACCTACAATACGTAACAGGTTGAAACCTGCACGACGCGCCCGCCGACAAACTAAAATGTAGGTATCGTTTGGCCGGCCGCATGTTCGGCGGCCGGATACCGGATATTTGGCCGGTGATCAGGCCGAATATCCGGTATCCGGTATCCGGCCAAACAACTATCCGTTGCATCTCTACTATGTACGCCCCTTTCTTATGACCATCGCACGTAGTGTAAATGCAGTTAGCACAATTGTTGGAGCGAGCAGAATCGGTTCTGGCTGAAAAACAGCGCTGGGTGTCGCTCATGTGAGCTGACACTATCAGCCATTGCTGACGCCAGATAACAATTTGCCATTGATTTTAAAGGTTAATTGTTTACGTCTATTTTGTATTATATTGGCAATTAATGATTTTTCTTTATTTCTTTCTTTCTATGACCGTAGTATCATAGAGATGCAAAGGGGATAAATTACACCTGGGCCGGTCATGTCGGGGCCAATGGTACGGGAACAGAGCTTCCCTTTCCTCCCACGATTCCGCTTGAAGTTCCATGATCATTCGATTATTATTGGGGTACCGTAACGTTGATGACCTGCTGAAATTTTCATGATGCCATTGAAATATTGTTTTTCATCTCTCATATTCGGAAGGCTAGATAAAAAGCCCACAGGAAGTGATATATGTCTTCACTCATGCAGAAAGTAATTAGAGAAAAACACAGTCTATAAACACAGTCTAAATTTCGCTAAGTGTAATTTGCATCTATTCCAAAGTTTCAGAAGTATGCGTCTGAAGAATAGAATAAACACGATGCCTTCGAAGACCGCTCTATTTTGGAAAAATATCCTCGGAATGGCCCCTAGGATTTACAATAAAGTGCCAAATGAAATTATGACTATAGAAAACATGTCTAAATTTAAAAGATCCTTAGAAAATTATTTAATTTTCTAAGGATCTTTTAAATAATTAATAATTTGTATTCTGCATGCATATGCTTGCTGCACTTAATTGACTGCATGGACTGCATCACAAATTTGTATGCCTTACGGCGCAACATATTGGAACATTCTTAGTTTTAAGACCTTGTGTACCTTTGTACCTAGACCTATGTTGAACAAATAAACGGTTTTGAATTTTGAATTTTGAATTTTGAATAAAATAAATGAATATCTCGGGACACTTAACACCAATTGACCTAGTCCCAAAGTAAGCTATGTGTCATGTATTTTGTGACACTCGCAAGATTAAGACAAATCGATTGACGTAGGAATGATCGAAATCGGACCACGCGTTTGGTCTCCAGATCGCCACAAAGGAACAAACATACATAAGTAGGCTGATAAACACATTACCAAATTATATGACCAAATTCTGGATAACTTTAGCTTATACATATAATACTTTAGAGGTATTTATACCGGCGACTAGCCCCAGTGTGTTGGTAACAAAATCACGCTCAGTCGAGGTGCGGTCGCACAGGATAACAATGCAGCCAAGTCGTGCAGGCGTTTAAAGGTAGCAAATGCTCACTGTTCTGTTACAAGTGAATGTTGAAGTCTATCAGCACCTTTAAATGTTTCAGTCTACCAACGCTTCGGAAAATGGAAGATTCTGCTGAGAAGAAGCGCAGCAAGAAACTCAGTAGGTTATTTTTTATCTTTTTAAAACAAACTTACACAGCAATATAGATAAATTTTGGTAGGAGGCCACCTGTACAGCTCGGACTGGAGCGCGCGTCCATCTACGTTATCTGTGGTGATCACTTGTTTTCGACGGTCAATTTTTACGTCGCACATACATGTTTCCCACAGTCTGAAATGTGATTATTATGTAATGAACACTCGTATATTTAATAAACATAATTTAAAATAATTAAACTACATAAAAACTAAATACTAAACATTAATAATAAAATTATAATTAAAATATATCAAAAAAAGAAGGTCCCCTTGGCATGGTACCGAAGATACTGGCAGCATTACCTCTCTGTATAGTTAAGCTTATACGCTGTGCGAAGTAGCTGCCAGCTCTTCGGTCACCTGTGACGTCGACCAGCCTCTTCGAGATCTTAAGATTAATGCGATTAATTTATTATAGTATTATTTAATACTTCTTACAAATATCTATACTAAGCAGGTACTTAACATAACAAATAAGAATTAAAGAGAAATATCTAAGAATAAATAGCACTGAAAATTAACCGAACCAGACGAAAGGACCCGCTTCCACATTTGTTATATTAGTTAGGATTTTCGAGACGTCTATTTTAAACTCTCCTTAAATTTCCACGAATGTCACGTCACTCGCTCTCTCATACATTTATAATCACCGTGATTTATCTGCGTCTCTAAGAAATGACTTGCGCGAGCATTTACCTTAAAAGAAGCTTTTATCAAAATTAACTCGACAAATGTCAAGTTTTAGCGGGTGGTAGGACCTTGTGCAAGGTCCGTCCGGATCGGTACCACCATCTTGCTCGCTAATATTGCCGCTAAGCAGCAGTGCTTGCACTGTTGTGTTCCGGCGTCGAGAGCAAGACAGCCGGTGCAATTACTGGCACAAGAGGTATTCCATCTTAGCCCTCTGGGTTGGCAACGCATCTGCAATCTCTTTGGTGTTGCTGGTGTCTATAGGCGGTGGTGATCACTTTTTTAATAAAAAAAAATCTACTAGATTTTCTAAATCTTTATTTTTTTAGAGGGTTTGATCAAAACTGAACATGTCAGCCTTTACGTTAGACGGCGGAACCAATTCGGATGAAATTTGGTACAAAGATAATTTGACTCCCGTAGATGGACATAAGCTACTTTTTTCCAAAAATCTACCCCTAAAAAGGTGAAATGGGAGATTAAATTTGGTACGGGAAATGTTGAATTTTTGGGACAGAAGAGTCGCGGTAAGTATACCGAAAATCTTGATGAGGTGTGTGGATGTTTCAGTCAGTCATAGGCTACTTTTTCAGTAGTTCTAGAGATTACCCCTACATACAAACAAACAAACAAAGATCTTTCTTCTCCTTCTTTCATTACAAAGTATTTTACTTTAATAATTTGAATGTTTAACATTTAAAAATAAAAATCGAAAGAGAATTTCGGTTACAAAAATTTGCTTACCTCTTTATTATATTAGTGTAGATTTAGTACTTTTGAGACGCCCTTGTATACAGGTTGAATTCGTATTAATTTTCTCAGTTCCATTTTGCATTTCGCCGTCATTTCCATGCGTGTCATTACCTCCCCGGCTCATTCCCGTCCAGGGAGCCGTGAAGGCTGGGAATGACATTACTCGGCAGAGTTGAGAACTTCGCCTCGAGTGTTCATGCTCTGAGAATGTTCAATTGAGTGCGGCGTTCTGAGGCCAACTTGAGCCTCGCGAGGCTGTAAAAGGGAGTTGAGGTTATTGTAAAATTAAGGTGAGTCATATTCGGTTTTCATATTTTGGTACTATGATATCAATTTAAAATTCAAATTAAATTTAAAATGCTAATGACAACACCAAGAAAAATTAGGGTAATGGCAGGACTCGAACCTGCAACATCAGGGTTCTGTGCCTTGCGTTTGCCAGTTTCGCCACATTACCGCTAAAAAACAAAAAAAACGAAAAGTAAAAATTTCGAATACAAAAATCAATTTAAAAGTCACTGCTCATTGCTAGCTCATTTCACGCATTTTTCATCGTTTCATAATTAATTGTTAGACTTTATTAAAATTAAATACGTTTGCAAAGTAGAAATAAAAAAAACCACGTTGTACTTTGAAACATAGGTATTAAGATATTAGGTACGTAATTGAAATTTAAAACAAGAAAAAACAAAATATAAAGCTAGTTGTAAGGATGAGGTTTAGTGGATGACCTGCTCATCGCATTGTACTGCACTGCCCCAGTGTTCACATGAGTACAACAGAGGCTTTTTCAAGCCGGTAGTAAAGTTTCAGACATTGATAAGTGCTTCCTGTAAGCCTAATCTGAATAAAGATAGATATATATTTTGACTTTGACTTTGCAGCCACAAGACACTCAATTGAAAAAGGTGACTTGGAAGCCAACTACCCCGAAAAATAGACCGGCTGGCTATTAAATCCTGCCTTGATTGCTGTCTTGACAGTGCTGGTCTGTCGCAGCGCGCGCGTTCAAATTAAATTAGTACTGTGCTGTCTAGTTAACTGCCTTACGGTTCTGCTTCGTGAGAAATCAGCATCTCTACACGCCCTTTGGAACAATATTCTAAATTTTAAGTCCTCAAAGTCTCGAAGTACATGGCTTTAAATTGTGCATTGTCGTCCTGCAAATGATCGCCGACCGACTGGGCTGTCCTTATCTCCGGCATTGCTGCGAAAGACATAGGCCTCCGTAAGTATTAAGATATTAGGTACCTAATTAATACCAAATACTCCGGGGATCTTAGGGCTGGCTGCTACTTTGCCCAAAGGCTATGCTTCGCTATCCAGCGGGGCAATGCAGCCAGCGTTCTAGGCTCTTTTCCGCATGGCGCAAGCGAAAACGCAGACGGCGTGCTTCCTTTTTAGATATTTTTAATGTTTTGTATATAAATTGTGTTTTAGTTTAGGTTTGTTTTTAATTTGTCTATTTTCATGTTAATTTTAACTGTCAATATTTTGTTCATATGTAAATATACATGCACTGTAACATTAAGAAATATGGAACTATTGTTATCCGAAATAAATGTATTTTAATTTTTTTTAATTGTCTGTGAGTCAGTCAATCAGTCAATAAGGGAACTCTTTTATTTGTTCAGAAGATACAATTATAATGTCAGTTAATTTCCACGATCATAAATACGCACCCATCCTATCGCGTTTCCAAATTCATTACCATAGCAACGCCTCGCGTTACCGTAACGACAGGGAAATGAGTTTTTGCTTGACTTTGAAACCGATACCGTGAGGTATTAGGTCAGTATTTGTTTCAACTTCGGACTTTTGAAGCACCCTTTATTTACTTTGCCGAAGGTTTTAAACGTTGCCGAGGTTTTATAAATAGAAAATCAAACGTGAAATGGAAATGAATTTATAACCTTCGAACGCGTCTTGAGATGAGGGGTTTGGTTAAAATTGGCTAGCTTACTTTATTAATTAAATTACTTTATTTATTTAAATCCTTTGTTAGTGTTCCGTTCCAAAAAGTTAAAAGGAGCTTTTATATCTTGTAGGTACATTTCCGTCTGTCTATCTGTCGTAGAAATAAACTTATTCTATTCTATTCTATTCTATAACCATGCGAAGCCGGATCGGGTCGCTAGTTATATTTGTGTTTGGGGGAAGCCTACGGCCAGGTGTACGTCTTTTGGCTGATTTGAAGATGCTGAATAAAATGTTATTATTATTTTAAAGGAATCCTTACCATCAATTTTGTCTGCCATTAATTCATTCCCATGGGGGCAGTGTTCTTTCAAATGCGTCCTGTGAGCACCATCATTTATAAACTTCGGACACGGTAATGAGAAAACTGTATTTAACTGACTTTTGGACATTGCTAGCTTCGCTTTAGCACAAAATCTTTTATTTAGTAGTTTATTTTTTAATGAAATGTTTAAAAATGATCATTCTCAAGTTTTTCACTTGCATACCAGATAAAAGTACATAAATATATTTTTGATATGACCTTGTCGCTTCTTTTTGAGCAGACAGTTTCTGTGACGTTTTTAGTACATATGCACAGAATTCTTTTCAACTTCAGAACAAGGTTTCTTGAGGTAATTCCAGAGCAAAATAAGTTATACTGTATCCGAATAGAAGAAATCATGGCAAAATGTAGCTACTTTCAATATTGCTTCAACTGTTAAAATTTCAATATTCTTAGGTTATCAATTTTTTTAAACTTCATATTTATGTAACTATTTGATTTAAATCGAATATCTTTTAACATAATAATGCTACAGTGACGTGATTTAGTAGGTTGAAAATTGAGTAAAATGTTTTATAACTAGGTACATTATAAGTACATTACGTAGAGCTGACTGCCAACCTTCATTAGTTGGAGAGACACCCCAAAAAGAAGAAATTATAATAAAACAATTATTATTAAAATAAAAGTATGATGGCTGTACACCGCACACCATAGTTTTTTAAGCTTTTTTGTGTCTATTTTTATTTATCGTTTACAATAACTGCATTTCTATTATAAGTGTGTGTTAAATAGTAAAATTTTAAAATTTTTAAGATGTAAAATAACATTGTAATTTTGATTTATTTCAAAAATTACACCTCGTTGAATTTCTTGCCGGTATCTTCTTATCAGAGGTTTTTCCGAACTGGTGGTAAATTTTATGACGTTCATAAGCGCTACCTGTAAGCCTAATCTGAATAAAAATATTTTGACTTTGACTAAGTAGAGGTCGAGCAAAGGTAGAGCAACTCAAATATGGCACGTTACTTAGTTTAAAACATACTGTTTATATCTTTTGTACGCTAGCAAAGTGTCGATAGCAACGGTATTTAAGTGTCATCCCCGTGGGCAGGGTAATGAAGCGGTTGATTGCTAGGTTTTAATCAATTCTATTTCGGGAATGGTGAAGCCAATCGATATCCTGTACGGCAATTAAAGTTACTCAGCCAAACCAGAAACCATTCAAACAGGCGGTGAAAATTTAAAGTACCTATTTGTAACATCTAGAACGAAAACGCGAAGACGCCTGGTACGACATGCCTTCGTAATTTGAGAATGCTTTGGTTTAACTTACACTTCTCGTGAATAAAAGCGACACAATCGTAAAGCGGTGAAAATATCTCCACATCAATGTCTATTACTTATAAAATTGACTTATGCAATAGATATACGTTGTAATAGTGTTTTTTTGTTAGAATGGGCTGGATTTTTGCGATAAATTAACCTAACAATATAATACAAATATTTGTCGAACACCATCTTAATAATTATAATTACATAATGTTACGTCAAAATAGATTCTTACAATTTTAACCTGTATCTTTAGGTATCCTAGTAGTGGTCTTATCGTTTAAGCCAATCTCTTTCCGTCATGATTAAATATGTCACGAAAAAAGCACTTTTGGAATTTGAGCTACTCCAACCAAATAGCTTTTGTTAACAGAAAAATTCAGCCAAGTATTTTATTCGATGTACTCAGCGGTCAAAGGCATAAAGATGATAATAAAAGTTAATCTCTCAGGGAATGATGCCAAGGTCGCTTAGTGTGTCGTTATGGTCATTACCGTGACGGGCCACGGGAATGAGGTCCGTGGTAATGACATCCCGGGCACCCTGTATATTACCCGGACAAAGCGGGGTGGAAGGAGCGCTAATTAAAACACGACCGTAAATACACATTCTGTAGGAAAAATACTTGATTAACGAACTATACTCAGGAATCATTTACACTATGTCACGTGTTAAGTGCTAGTTCATACATTTGCTATTTGCACTTGACAGCAAATGTATGAACTTAGCACTTGCACTTCATGATCATCATCATCAGGACGATTTATAGATCCATTTTTGTTAATAGATAGATTATTTTGACGGTGGTAATAGGACCTTATGCATGTTACCACCATCCGGCTCGCTAATCCAACAGCTAAGCAGCAGTGCTTGCACTGTTGTCTTCCGGTGTGGAGAGCAAGACAGCCGGTGTAATTACTGGCACGAGAGGTATTCCATCTTAGCCTTCTGGGTTTGGCAACGCATCTGCAGTAACCTTGGTATTGCGGGTGTATATGGGCGGTGGTGATCACTTTCTAGCAGGTACCCACTTGCTCGTTTTTCGTCATATGTTGTTTTAAAAAAAGAATAGATTTATTTCAGGCGCAATAGGCCCATAGATAAATGTTACCTTTAAGGGCCTCCCCAAACTACGAACTCCCCAAACATCGACTTTAGCCGATTCCGCGTCGATTGGTTTGGAAAGACCCTAAGACTGACATAAATATTTATTACAGATAACTAATAGCTTAATTACTAATAACACGTAAAGGCGCTGTAACGTGAACACTTTCGCGGTGTCAGTTATCCGGTCATGTAACCGTTTAGAGAGATCACGTGTTTATTTTTCGTTGTAGGTACGCGCGATTTCTAAACTGAAAAACGGTGTGTGCGCGAAACATTTTAAGATAATTACTTCGTATAAAAAAAAATACGTGACTTTTTTAGTCTTGAACCTCACCACAAATCACCAGGGCGGAGCAGGAGCTTAAAAAACATAACGTCATTAATGAACGACCCCTTAGGTATAAGAAACGTCCTGTATGCCTCTCTGTATAAATTAAATCATTGTTTTCATAATAAAACTTTATTCATTCTTTTACATTAAATAAAGGGAGCTTCTGAGACATCTATAATGTGGTTTAAAAACCTCTTCCCATCTCAATCTTGCTTAGTACGTTTCTTATCTCAACTGGAGCGTTCCGAACATTTAATTATAACATCTGTGGCAGGATTGCAATAATGAAACATTAACGATTCCCGCTGATTCTGTATTAATATAGTCTTCAATAATTCGGATTGTGAGCGATGAGCCCCGAGGGAAGATAATGTGCTTGTCTTCATTATTCTTTGTTACAATTCAAGAGTAATGGAAATGGATTGCTTGGAGATACGCTTAATAATAGAGCGTTGGTGGCCTAGGAGGGTTCCACTCCGCAATGTACACGCTTGGCAGCCTTGCCTACAGCGTAGGCAAGTCGCTGTAGGTTGTCGACTTGCCGCGCGCCAACTCTCTCGTCCTCGCTGTGTCAGTGTAATTGAACACGAATGCAGAGCAACCCTAACGAGTCGCCGGGAGTTGCAGAGGGAAGGCGGATGCGGGCGGCGCGTTTCTTTTGACTCGAGTCGCTTAGAGAATGTGTATGACGTAATACGTACCTTTTGCGCGTGTTAGTAAAGTTTACGATTGCGATTAGAATAGGATTAGAGAGTAACGTCAGCACACTGTCATTTCATAGACTTGCGTATCTATGAAATAGCAGTGTGCTGTCGTTACTCTTCAATTCTCTTCTAATCGCGGTTTGATAGTCTATAAATAGTATAAAAAAAAGGCGTTATCATTCTGTATGTCCTCATATCTTTGGCCGCTTACTCCTTCTAAACCAAGCAACGAAGTTTGATACGGTTTGCACTTTAATTTAGAAAATTTTTACGGAAGGTTTTTAAGTACACCTGACAGCCCGTTCACAGATGGTCTCCGTTTTATTGTTCCGTTTTATCGGATACGTCTTTCTCATTGATGGAGTATGAAGTTGTATGAATGAACGACTTCCTACATGACACGGTATTCGTATACTAAACAAGTGCGAGTCGAACTCGCGGACCGAGGGCTCGTCACCAACATCTATTATCGCATTTTTTTTGTAAGACCAAAAAAATGTTTTTGTGTGTGTATTAACTACAAATTTACGGTTTTCGGATTTATTGTTTTATTTGTACTGTGAGGCCTTGCTTCTTGCCAAATTTTATAGTTCTGGGACAACCTACCCCATTTGTTTTTCGGTGCCTTGCAAATATATAAAACATGCGGCATAAACGGTCGTATCTTTTGATTCCGTTTTCTTAGAACTTTGATTTTTTCACGGCTCTAAGCGACTGCAGATTTGAGTATTTGATATTTATTTCAACTGAATACCACGCGTTCTTGAGAAAAATGGTCTTGACAGACAGACAGACAGACGGACAAGGAAGTGATCCTATAAGGGTTCCGTTTTTCCTTTTGAGGTACGGAACCCTAAAAAGTAAGTAAGTAGGTACTTAAGAAAAGGCTACTGTAGTAAACACGGAGACCATGGCCCAATTTTATAAACGTGACAGGCGACTGGTGACAGTGTCAATTCGGTATACATTGCTTGTCCTCCTTATGATGTTAAGTTTGAAAGGCTGTAGCATTATTTGTCGACACAGTAATGTACGGCGAATTATCACTGTCACCTGTCGCCTGTCGCGTTTATGAAATTGGGGCCGTGTGAACGGGCTGTTAATTGTAGTCGTGTGAAGCCGGGGCGGGTCGCTAGTAGGTACAGTCAGCGTCAAATATACCAGAGCGAGCAAGGTGTCAAAAATATCTGAACTCGACTCTATTGTCAAGCGCTCGGGCGTGTTCAGATATTTTTGACACCTTGCCCGCTCTGGTATATTTGACGCAGACTGTACTAGTTTATTTCCTTCGACTATCATCCCTAAGGACATTAAGGAAGTTTTAGTTAAGTGCACACTTAACCGCCTGATCATTTGAGAAGGGTTCCGTGGCGCAAACCCCACTCCAAACCGGTTGAGGCATTGGTAGAGGCTTGTTTGCGTTCCTTAAACGCTTTGGGAACCATTTACTAAGCAAACGTTTTTCTTATGTTTGCGACACGTATCCGCGGTGGTAAACTAAACAAGTTTCGTTGTAAGGGCCATGGCGGTGCGAGTTCTGCATGCGAGCGATTACATTGCGGGTTGCTGAGGTATGATGTGATGGATAGATCGAACGAAGCCAGCAATGTATTGCAATTACAGGCAAGATCTCGTGCCATGCTACTTTGGTAGTTCGGTCTGAAAGTTTTGGAGAAATAGAGTACGGAATTTAAGCATTGCTCAAAGTTTAATTTTGAATTGGAAGTAAGTAGGATATTAAAAAAAAATCTTCTTTTTTTCCTTAGTATAAATAAAACAAAGTAGTTAGTTATCTGTTCCTGTCTGTCCCCATTTCTTCGACCGATGCATATCTTCTGACTTATCTTCTGACTTAAACAAACGACATGACGTCTCAAGCTCAATTTATCTCACCCTGTAGCTCACTATAACAGTGTTCTAAGAAATTGACGCACATTGAGTTACTTTAATCTTGGGGGGTCAGGTTAGGTCCACTTCCCACGCTTCCTGCGGCCCGTTTCACGAAGCTACAAGTTACAATTTTACAAGTCTAAACCGGCAACATTGGTCAATAATGACCAATGGCAATGGGCATAATGACCAATGTTGCCGGTTTAGACTTGTAAAATTGTAACTTGTAGCTTCGTGAAACGGGCCACTGGAGTTGCACCTCCCTGTTAAAATACAATTTTTAAGTAAACAGTAGAATAATAATGGATGCTTATTTCTACTTAACAACAATGGTAACCATCTCAAAGGGCTTGAACGATCACTTGAATGAACTTTCCTTATTTTTGACCATCGAGCACGAACTCGGTAGAGAGGAAATATCATTTGTTTTGCTTGAAACCCAATTCCGAAAAATCACTGCGGCGATCGAACAAGAGATAAACAGACTGTGATTAAATAGATAATTTCAATTTTAACTGCTACTTACCGTTAAGGAAAGAGAAGTGTATAGCTACGTACAGCGCGTCTGTCTCCTACTGGTCCAGTTAAAAGAGACTCAGTGGGTCACGAATCTAGTTACGGCGTAACAAAAAGGTTGGGCTTGGTGCATAGTCTGCCTTATTTTACAGGGCCAGGGACGCACAGACGTATAGGGACCAGGGGCATCTTCTTCTTTTCTTCGATAACTGGGGCCTGTACCACAAAGCTTAGAAGTGCCACAATGTAACATGTTTGTCACATTTGTATGAAATTCTACAATTATGTCAAATTGTAGCATTTGTAATTTTTGTACTACACGGGCTAATGGTTTTGGATGAATTTTGTAAGGTACTTTTCACGTATTTTTTTTATACGACATAGGAAGGACGAACAAATGGGTCACCTAATGGTAAGTTATCACCACCGTCCAAAGACAAACAAAATTAAGGAGAGTGCGTATTTTTTGGTCGTTTTTACACTTTTTACCCGATTACGGCTAAGCCAAAAGGAAGGGTTATGTTTTTACTGATGCGCTGGCGGGCCGCACGCCCATCGTTAGGGGCCGCATGTGGTCCACGGGCCGCGGTTTGTGCACCCTTGCTCTATTGGCTATGTGCTCGATGTTATCGTCACAACGTTGTCAGCTCGGGTATGCCATGATTAGGGTTGCCACCTTTTTTTAGGGCGAATAAAGTGTTTTTTCATTTTGGTAGAACAAAAATAAAGTACACATCATAAAAAAGGGTATTTTTTGCCATTATTTGTCCGTAACGAGCCATTAACAGTCAGTTTTACGTGCATGGAGTATTTTAGCGTACTTTATTGGTGTCGTAGATTATAAAGTACGCCTACATGAAAAAGATGACAATACTCTATTTTAGAGTACAGGTGGCAACCCTAAGTAGTTATGATCCACTGAGTTCTCTTATTCACATTCAATATCTTAACAATAGCTTTAGCCCCAGGGATAACCGTATGCCTTGTATGTATGTTTGTATGTAGTCGTATCTATTCAGTGCCGTATGTATGTTTCGTTTACAAATACGTTCAGTAGGGAAACAAGCGGAAATACCCTGCCAAAGTCGCTCTAAGTAGAAGTATAATTACTTATCCCCTTATTTATGAAAGTTTCCCAATCCCTTTTTTTTAATGGAGTGTTGAGGCGTCAATTTCGATGCAAGGGTGCGTGTTGGAGATATGATTAAAACGTGACTCGAACTTTCAATGATTATAATAAAAGAAACAAATCTAAATACATGACATGTATGGATGAGATAGTAAAGCCGAGTGGCGGCGCTCGGAACCCGTCGTGTGTACGAACGCTACGCTTATATGTATGTGTGCGTGCTTATACGGCATTAACATGGAGACTCTCTTTTATTTTTACGCTTTTTTATTTACTTGTTTTTTTTTGTTATATCTCTTTTTTTTTGGGGTTTAAATTACATGACTCACTTGAGTCTAGACATAATTTTATTAGCAGAAAAACAAACATACAGAGCCATAATTCAAAAAAAGAAGATTACTATAAGATGTTGCCCGGTCAGGTACAGACGTTCGCCCTAGGGGATTTTCAAGTGAAACAAGAATTTTTATAACAAGTTTTTATTAAATAGAAGCTCCCTAGGACGACTAGAGACTCTAGGTCGTAAGTTCGTAATTCTTGTGCCTAATTCCTAACTTGAGTCAATTAACGTGATCGCTCGCACTCCCCTGGCCGTGACCCGACGTGGAGCAGCGTAGGCTTGAGGTTCGGCAGGTCTTCGTAGGCTGCAATATGCCATAAAACTGGGACTCACAATGCCAAGAAGCCATTCTCAATTGAACTTAAATAGATTATCGTTACCAACTAAACAAGATTTTAACCTGGGTTATAAAAACAATCCCAACCCAATGAAAAGAAGTCATACTTCACGTAAAGCAGTTTTCTCGTAATTGCTTGAAATTACTTTACTTCTGAAGCCCATTGAACGAGACTTGTAAAATTCGCTTAGAGCAGAAAGACTCTTTAAGTACTTATCTCTACAAAAGTCTGCTCAAAAACCCAAAAAAACCGCATCTATTCAGCTTAAACTGTTATAAGACACTCAAATCCAAAAGGCTCTCCAGGCCCTCCTATCAAAATATCTGATGCAAATTAAATAGAACGTTATCAAATTCTGAGGAAATTCCTGATATCCCGTACACGGTAATCACCCACCCAACTCCCCACGGGGGTAAAGCTGAAGGATTTGAATTGATTTCATTATTGAAATTCACACTGGAACTTTTGCATTCGACGGCAGAAATATTAGGGTACTGAGGAAATTGTGGACGAACCTGTTTGCGGTAATGGTAATAAGCACTTGCCTATTGTCTACCTTTCTAATTCGTTTCTTTGTTTTCTTGGTATTTTTATGTGGTGTACAATAAAGAATATTTGTTGTTGTTGTACTTCAAAAAAAGCGAGTTAAGGCATGTTTTCTAAAATGGTATCTCTCGCAGAAACCGGCGTTATTAGTAGCAGTTTTGTATAGTAGTTCATGTTGTGTATTGTTGTGGCAATAAATGATTTTCGTTCTTTCTTTTAGTTTATGCAACCACTATAAAATGAGAGGCCTTAAAACATGAGTGTGGTTTTATGAAACGAGCGTCAGCGAGTCACAACTTCATCTACACACATATCATAACTGCAAAAAACCGTAACAGAAAAAAAACAACAAACGAATGACAATAGTAATGGCGGCAATTCGATCCTCCGTTAACATAGACAAATGAATGAATGAAATGGATTTGCATTCCCTAGTTTTTACCTATACTGGATTTCACACGGCGAATGACTGGATTCGAAAGCCCGTAGAAGCTTTTAAAGGCGTAGTCCTAAACTCAAAATAAGGACCTAAACTCGAATCGGTTTGAATCTTTGAGCTCGCTCAAACTTTCCAATAATATGCCAGTAAGTCTTAACCCATTACTTAATTAAGGTATTTAATCAGATTAGGCTTGCACGAAGAACTTAGGAAAATTTGTTTGGTAAACTGTAATAATAACTTAAAAAACAACAATAAAACCTTATTCTAAGTTAAAAGTTTACTTTTATAAATCGGTCTCAAATCTTTCTTATTGAATAGGGAGGTTAACGAGCAAGTGGGTCATCTAATAGTAAGTGATCACTACCGTCCAAAGACACCCACAACACCAAGAAGATTGCAGATGCGTTGCCAACCCAGAGGGCTAAGATGAAATACCAGTACCAGTAATTTCACCGGCCGTCTTGCTCTCCACGCCGGAAAACACAACCGAGCAAGGACTGCTGCTTAGCGGCTGGATTAGCGAGCAAGATGGCGATAGCAAAATGTACGGACCTTGCACTAGGTTCTACATAGGAATATTGTTCTATATGTATAGGAAAAGTGGCCAGAAGACTGGAAGCATTGCACGTTGGACGTCTAATGACAGTTATGTTGTGAAATTTAATGAATAAAAAAAAAAGGTGTGCCGTAGGCCATCAAGCTAGCGATAGTCGCGTTTGAAGTCTTTTGCTGAGGCTGCGGCAGAGCCAGCATCATTAATTATACCATCTCATTTTAATATATATACTATGTTATTATTCTCCGCCGTCTGCCATTTTACGGGACGGTAGCTTCTCAGCACTTAACCCTATCGCAGGCACAAATCATGTACCTCTTTCACGGAATCCCACTGGTCAGAAAAGGACAGAATCCACAAACCAAGATAAGCTCATGCGTGCCTGGGCACAATATATATGAGACGGGTCCAAAACGAACGTACGATTCGATAGATCAAAACCCTCATCTAATCGAGATGGGAACCTCATTTCGAATGCGGATCACGCTTCGCCGTATTTAATTTTAACAAAAAAGAACACTTCAATCTGAGTCTTATATCCCGGACTTAAGCGAGATCGTAATCCCTGACAAAGAGAAAAGTCCTTGTTTAAAGTGGGGAGGAAAACTTTGTAAGGCTTAGGGTGATTGTACGCGGCGTTGAGAAAACGCCGAACGATCCGGTTTCGATGCCGGAAATAAAAAAGGGTTGTCAATGTGTTAGTTTGAATTGATTGCATTAACTTTAATTTGTAAGCTGGTATTCATGGACAAAATTTTTGCAACTATTATTATGAGCAATTTTGATATGAAAGCTGAATTAAAGATTGTGTCGTGTTATCTGTTTTTGTGACATATGCCTTCGAATGAATAGAGCAAAACATTTTAGTTAAGAGTGGTTGGTAAATATATCGCAAAGGTGGTTAATATTCAACAAATTGGGGCCCGTTACTTCGCTACTGAAAAATATGTATTTCGTACAAACGCAACTGTGTTGCACTCGAGTACACGACACTGGCTTCGCGGAGTAGCAAGGAAATTTGTTTAAATTTCTTGATGTGGACCTCCGAAAAGTAACACTTGAAACTTTTAATTGGTTAATGTTTTCCTGAGTTCAAAAAAGGCGCGGCAAACGGCTTGCCAGTATAAATCAGAACTCCTTTATTCTTCCCCTACGGTGCAATTCTGGTGCTACATTTTTTGCAATCGCCGTACCGTATGCAGGAACCTTAAGCTGGTCTGGGAATTTTTGAGTGTCCTCTGTAGCCACACCGGAATGACACAGCACGTCTAGTTAAATATTTACGATGAAGTAGACACGATTTATCAAAGTTATATAGCGGATTAAGGGGGAGGCTCCTTTGTTGCCGCTAAGACCCAAAAAGGTGGGTATTAAGTCCCTAAGTGAGTTGCTCAGTTTTTAAGTAACGCATTTTTGACAGGTGTGTCGCAGAGCGTGGGTTCAAATCTGACCAGGCATCTTATTTTATTTTATTTTTGTTCTTTTAGCGAATTCTAATTTAAGTAGCAAACTAGTATACTTATACCCCCTTATTCATAAACGCTTCGTAAACGTTTGTTAGCTAACATGTGTTATATCTTTATCTGACATTGTGACGTTCGCCCTCAAATGAAAGGGACAAAATATTTGTTAGCTTAAAAATATTGTTAAGTTTTTATGGATAACAGGGGTTCGTAAGACTAAAAACAGCTAGCTGGTAAACAACTTAGGTTCAATTATCGAGAAAAAACCTTTTTTTGTGATAGAAACAGATTTTGAAGGAATCTGCCAGCTGCTTACTAACATAAGTATTATTTTGAAAGTCATTTCATCGCTTCTGACACGATAATTGCCCCGATGGCCTTCAAGTCTCGCGTTCTTCAAGATTCACCTTACACTCGAGATACGTCAAACAATTAAATGTTACAAAGAGCGGTTTCGCACTACGATCCGAACCCGTGAAAACATGGGTCTAGAAAACTCGGACCGAATTCGGATATTGCTTACGCACTAGTCTGATCCTAATCCGATCCGAACCCGTGAAAATATGGGTTATTTTCCACATTTTCAATTAAAGTAAAAAGATCGTAGGGAAACATAATGCAAATAACAACATGTGCATGCGCTCGCTGTTACACTGAACTAATACACTGAATGCCTGCCGCTTCACATCAGCCCGCCCCGCTGCCTCTCTGCTCGTACGCAGCTCCGCTTTAACTCGGACGCAGTGCGCGAGCTTTCATACAAAATAATACTATCCGTCCATCCGCACTTCGGTCCGTCAAAAATCTTCTCCGGAATGGAGATTCTAGAATGACGGAAAGAAATCGAATGACGGATATCGGATCTAGTGCGTAAATTGCCATACAAATAGTTCTACGGCTACTACGGACCATATTTTCACGGATCCGAATCGGACGTAGTGCGAAACCGCTCTTACAGTTATTTTTGACTCATTTCGAATGTTACATCTCTACTAACATTAGGATTCCCCTGCTCAATTTAAATGGATGTTTATAATTTTCCATTTTTTCGCCGGCGACGTAGAACTGTTATTTAATTTTGCAGAGCTAAAGCGGGAAAGACTTGGTTATATTAAATCGAAGTGTTTGAATCGAAGGCTTTGATCTCGGTTAGGGTTTTTGATAGCTTAGTAGTAATTAAACTAAGTATTAACTCATTATTGGTTTTGAGAACAAATTTAGAGGCTTAGCAGACAGAAATGCGTGGAAGAAGAAACACCTAATTATTGGTAGCTCTTACGCACGCTTGCTTTATCTGGAGTGCGAATTTTGAATCTCACCGAGTGACTAAAGCTCGCCAAAATGGCCGTTTTTCATAGAGATTCGGCCATTTTGGTGAGCTCTCGCCACCTGGTGAGATTCAAAAATTGCACCCCTGTTCGAAAGTATAAAAACGTAGCTGCGAGCAATAGAAAACAAGGTTTAGAAAAAAAAAACTTGTTTTTAGATTTCAAAAATAAGGCAGTAGTTGACTAGAATGTTGTTAGATACAAACCTATCATGATGCTTATATTGACTACTAGTAGGTTCAGACATGTAAAAGAGCATATATGGCTTACTTGCAAAATATTTTTTTCATTTTCATTCATTTTACTTAGTGCTAATGATGCCTCTTCTGTTATTAGGTAATTGCAAACTAGTATTATCCGAATCGATTTTAAATTGTATAAAACCCCAACAAATTTATAAATGTGTTTCCATTCATTCAATAATATCATTCAACTGTTCACTCTTAATTAGTTTACTTGACTTCCGACCACTCTGTTAGCTGCTCGTTATTTGTATATTGTGCCTCAGTTTCATCAATACAGTGCCTTTTATAGAAGACCGTCTTTAATTCTGTGCGATCCACTTCCACGCAAGCAAACCAGCAAGAAACCTAGAGTCCGCTCATCTCCCTGCGCTACAAAACCAGTAAAGATACTCATTATGTTTAAAGATAGATAGAATGTTATATCAAAGTTAATTAGTTGGCGTATCATCCTACAGTTATCAAAATGATAAATCCATGAAAAAAACTACATGAACTCGTAACAACACATTCGAGTAGATATTATTATTATTTTCGTACAAACTCCAACTGGAGCGGTTTTTGTGTACAAACAGATGATATATTCGTATATATTTTACAGAATAGTCTGGAATTCTTCAATGTGACCCTTACTTCATTGAAAATAATTTTACAAATGTTGTTTCGTTAAAAATTTGCTTGATATTTCTCTGTGGAAATTTGATAGGAATGTACGTAGTCCCTGAACTAATAATGGCAAAATATTTAATCTAGAGATGTATAGTATTCTCTAAGGGTCAAAAACAATTTAATTACCTAAATCTACGCTTAGTAGGTGTACATTCAAATTTTATAATTTTAATTATAGGTGTACCTATTCTCCGAATATGTTGAAATTGTTAAATTTGATATAGGTAACTAGATTAAACATTAAATTTGTGATTTACGAAATGTATTCAGTATAGTAACTTCAAAATATATTTCAAATGTGAAAATAAATGTAAATTTCAGACAGCAAAGCTAGTTTCATGTCTGGGGACCAAAGTCCATTAAAAGGTTGTTAAAAACTCAAAATTTGCTGATACAAATGGAACTGAAACAAACTCTAGCTTGAACCCGAATTCTCGGTTCATGCGAGATGCGTCTCACATGCGAGATACGTCCAAAATTATAGATTTCTAAGGGATTTGACAGTCGTTTTCGTGCGAAATAAATCTCGCATAAGTATAGAATTGCCTTGCTGGTTGGAAAACTTTACGCCCTTTGGACAAGGTAGCGTTCAAAAACAGTTAAAAGAACAGTGCATCTTAAAAAAAAAAAAAAATTGCTTTATTCAGTAAACCATTAACTCGCTACGTAACCATGTGCGTCTCGTTCTAACCAGCCCTGTAAGAGAGAGACGCGCTGAGTTACGTATCGAGTTAACGCGCATCGAGAAGATTCAAGCTAGGTGCACTGATTTTTTCAGTATCATTGATTAATTAACATTAGTAACATTCGACAAATTGTATAAAATTGGGATGTGTTTTAAGATGAAAACCGGAAAAAAACCGGTTTTTTTCAGTACCCGTACTTCCAAGTTTAATCGACAACATTGCAAACGCATTGCACGCCATTATAACAAGTATTTAAGATGTAAGACAAAAAAACCTATTAAAAAAAAACATGTTTCGAACGTGTTTTTTGTTTTAACAGGAAATTACATATGTTTGTTGTAAATTTATGTTTTTTTAATGTTTCTTATTTTTTTTATCCTAACCTCCTATTATCTTTTTTATATTCAATCAAATTTATTGTTTATTTACAAAAAAGAAAAAAGGGCATACAAAGTAATATAAACAGTAAAATAAACTAACTATGTATGTTTTTTAATAAAACCAATTTAAGGAAAATACTATAGGAATAGAATACTAGTTTCCTTTCGAGCATTCTCAACGCTAAGTAGCCTAGGGCGTAGCACTGTCTACGCAGCGTCTACGCGCAGTGCTACGAGCTACGCCGTAGCTAACAAACCAGCAATCGTTATTATCGTTATTATGTGTTTATTTATAGCAAAAGCTTTCCATATTCATTACCATCCTTCTAGCACTTTTTCCCGTTTGTTCATTCGTGGTAGGCTTCGACCGTAATCCCATAGTGCTCCTAATACGAACCTTTTTGATCCATCTAATTATTTAATTTAAATGCTGGGTAAAAACAACAAAAAGAAAAATTAGGGTAAAGGCAGGACTCGAACATGCAACCTCAGCATTCCGTGCTTTGCGTTTTTCAATTCCGCCACATTAGCAACCAATTACCAGGGAGCGAACTTTTCATAGAACGGTAAGATGTTAGCAAGATATGGAGTCGACATTAGTATTTAATTAATTAATTTTGCGGGTGGTAGGACCTTGTGGAAGGTCTGTCCGAATCGCTACCAGCATTTTGCTCGTTAATCCAGCCACTAACTAGCAGTGCTTGCGTTGTTGTGTTCCGGCGTGGAGAGCAAGACAGCCGGTGGAACTGGCACAACAGGTATTCCGTCTTAGCCCTCAGGGTTGGCAACGCAGCTGCGTCTCCTTGGTGTTTATGGGCAGTGGTGGTGATCACTCATCAACGGGTGATCTAATTGCTCGTGTTCCACATTGCAGTTCTTCTTGACAATGGCGCTACTAAGCTGGATAACTGGCGATATTATATGCCACATGTGCACAGCAACAAAACCGCGTGCGAGAAAAAAATAGCCCAATAAAAACGCTAGGCTAAGCAAGCACGAGAGAATGAAGCGATCTCATTGGCCAATTTTTCCCAGCCTCCGTTCAGATTCCTCGCTCAACTCTGGGGCCCATTTCATAAACGAACTAGATAGTATTACTTTTGCTTTTGTATGAGAAACAACTAGTCAACTAGAGTCGTGTCGTTTGTGAAACGCGCCCGTGGTGGAAAGCCACCCTCACATTTAAACAACACCTGACTTCATTGTTTTGTTGCACTGCGCATGTGTGAGTTCCAGCCGGCCAGTACCTTACTCGATCCGCAGTGGAGCCGTCGCTTGGCCCGCCGCCGAAAACTCGCGAGAAAAACGAAAAACGAAACAAAAAAACTTGTCTATTCCAATTTTGAAAACTTCGCAAAGTTGCGTTCTAAATCATTTAAAATCGTGCATGACGATTTGTGTGATAAACAAATTACGATCGCGTGGACTAACTTTGCTTAAGTTTCGATTGTTTGTTAATGAGCTGGTTTGATTAATCATTACTATCATTAGTATTAGCGTATACCTTTGAACTATACCGTTTAAATATCAATAAGTCACTTTAAAGTTAAAATAACCATACTTTTGTGTTAGAAAACTGTGTATATTAATATTTATGTTACAATAAAGTTTATAACTTTTCTAAGTGTTAGGGTGCAGTTTGATAAACTTATCTTTGGGTTGGTATCCCTTTGTAAGTTCGAACGTATTGTGCTAGTGCTTAGTGCCCTTTGGTCAAGATGTGGTGGATCCTGCGTCGTGCTAGGCTGACCGGCGCCTCCCTCTTCAGCCAGGCTTCGAGCACAACTAATAACAACAATCCGAAAACAGGTGAGCGATAGCACGTGGGCATCACACTCGGCGAACACTTGAACTGTATCGTATGCACAAAAGGTCGGTTTTGATTTGATCAAGTGCGGCGTATGACATGAACATGTTTGATTGGATTGTTTTTTTCAAAGTCAAAATACATAATATCTTTAATCAGATTGGGCTTACATGAATCACTTCTGAATGACAGCAAGTTCGGAAATCTAACGAGGAGATACCGGAAAATCATTTAAAAAAACAGAGCTGAGCCAATCACCTTTTTTACCTACACTTATGTCCTCAATATTTACAAATCAATTAAAGGTCAAATATGACATACATTTTCATCTCTATTCCGCTTTGTCTTAGTGGCAACGTGGCAAGGCAGTCTTACAGTGAGGTACAACTTCTACCAACTGGTTTTCACTCTTTAATTCTAGGTGTAAAGGAAACAAACGGCTAAGTGCAAGTCGGGCTCAGACTCGAAAGCTTCCGTACAAGAAACGCCGAAAAAATCACGTTTCCTGTATGGGGACCCTTTTAATTACAAATGTTATTATTTTTATTAGATATTGTTATGGCGACCATGGTAATACATTACATACATATGTGAGAGGTTTAGATCAAAATAAACCACAACGCTGGGTATAACTCTGTAACTTTATTGTTCACCTCAAATGCTGACAAATATCACTATGGCACTAATATGATCATCTATCTTAGCGCATTGATGATTCGCAATCAACTGTCCAGACCAGGTGCTGTTCCTCGGTTTTTACCTTCTCCCTTCCAACAGTTCGACCAATCAATCTATTCAACCAATCGAGGAACAGCACGTGGTATATTAATTATAATATCCGTTTCCTAATCTAAGTATTTTGCTTAACAGTAAATCTAAATTAAACAAATATATATTATGTGACCTATTTCAGGATAAATAACAATAAAAGCTAACACATATATACATAAAATCACTCCTGTTTCCCGGAGGGGTAGTCAGAGACCACAGATTTCCATTTGCTACGATCCTGACATACAACAATATGAAAATGTACAGTCCTGTATCAGAGGGACGGACGGATGAGCGAGAGCATAGGAAGGCAAACAAGCCATACCAAGAAAATTGCAGATGCGTTGCCAACCCAAAATAGTAAGATGGAATACCTCTTGCGCCAGTAATTACACCGGCTGTCTTGCTCTCCACGCCGGAACATAACAGTGCTAGCACTGCTGCTTAGCTGCAGGATTAGCCGGATGGTGGAAGCGATCGGAACCGACCGTGCACATCTGTCACCCGCAAAACTCCTTAGGCACGGAACCCTAAAAACAGAAATATTTAAACAAAGTTTCGTCTACGGGGATTTTACTTGTGTTTTGATATCTAGCAGGTTTTTCCTTGAGCATTAAATAATGGAAGGGGGAATTTTAATTAAATTTCTGCCCAGTTATTACATTAAGCAAGTTGATACTAAAATGCTCGTTTCGAGTTTTTCGCGTGGAATTCTCGGAATCAGATTATTAGGAAAGTTTTATTAAAAAATACGGTGTTTGAAGTAAAAATTTACAACTGTGTTATGAAAAGAAAATGTTTTCTAAGTAAGATGTGCGACGAAGTGGAAAAAAATACGAAAGTAAGCTCTTCAAAGTTAACGGTAAGGATGGATACCTACCTGTGGGCTGAAGATGACCGCCCAAGTTTTATTTATCCTCCGCTGTCTAACTGGTGCCATAAGAAAGGGACGCAGATAGAGATAAATTAAACTTGGTCGGTTATGATAAGGCCACTTTAGGCAAAGTTTGTATGAATAAATACATAAATGACAGAAAGAGATACAGTGATGTACAAAGGCGAACTAATTCCTTTCAGGGATCTCTTCCAGTCAAAGTCGAGAAAGTAGCAAATCGTGTGCACTTTGATGAAAAGGAAATTGGTATGCTGAGATGATATGACACAAACGTAAAGTGATATTTTTATAATACATATAGAGGTATAAGGCCTACGTGTTGTTAAACTTTTTATCTACACACATATCATAAAGGCTAAATAACGCGTTCAAAAACCCTAGGAAATGACCAGCATTATTACAACCAATGTTATTATAAGAATTTTCTTGTCTGTGGTAGTAGGTAAATCTGTTCTTTATTGGTCATCACATTACCGACATTGACTTACTATTGAGAAGACTAACGCCGAGCGTGTCTCCGAAAGGGACAGCAAATACACACACATGAATATTTAGGGTTACCATCTTTAAGGCAGTTTTCCCTGGGGTCATTTACGATGTCAATAAAAAAAACAATCTTTTTATAAATTGAAAAAAGAAGAATTACTTTTGGAAAATGTTTTTAATAATTCACAGGAATTTATAAAATCACTCTTAATAATAATAATAATGGTTAGTTAGTCTCGACCAACACCTCAAGAGACTCTCGCTAGAAGGTTGGATCAAGGGTCAGATACAGAAGGCGGTACTCCTGGACACGTCACGAAACCCACACTGTAACAATAGATTTCGGTCAAAGTGTTAACAACACATTCTGGAAGATTCCAGTAGATGCAATCCATGATTCCCGTATATGTGGTTCGTGGGGGAATCTGGAAGTTAAATCCAGAATACACTTCACGGGGCTTCATTTCATACAGCATTTGAGTCGACCTCCGAGTTACACGAGTGCATATTTTACCTGTGTACTAGTGTTTTATCTCGTAAAATAAACGATTAAATGAATCAAAATACTAGAATAACATGCTTTACAAAATAGGGTCCTGTATAAGTTTTTTCTATACCAATATTTCATCAACGTACTATTTACCCCTTAACGTGGGGTAATGTTCGTGGGAAAAAGTGACAACACTGAGTTTTAAGGTTATGTAAAAAGCACCACTTAAAAATGCATAAAACAGCTTTTATTTGATCTTGAAACACGTTAGGATGTGTATGTAAAGCGGGAAGAAACCACACAATATGAAACATCTGTTCTAATAAGTCAAATAAGATCAAATTTTTAAAAACTTCAGAGTGAAAAGATAGTTCATCAATTTTAGATTCACTGTCACTTTTGCAGCCTAAAACAGAACATCGCACCATTCTGCAGACTCGTTATATTGTTCTTAACGCCTGTATAAACAATAGTCCACGTAATTTTAAATAAATCGGACATTTTTTGTAATTTTTCCGGTGACATGGATTGAGCTTGTCACAAAACGTCAAAGTCTGTTTAGCATAGAAGTATGCCTAGCAAACTTCACCTTGAAAGAATTAAACATGCGATGAGGGACAAAACATATCAAGCTCTGTCTCTTTTTTTCACAAGCAAATTCATATTTATATCTTATTCTTGTGCAAATGAAAAGGAAGACGTCCATTATTCTATAGCTTTCTCTTTCTACGATTACCGATATCTCGTGACTGCTCGTGACGTTATGAATTTAAATTTGGAACAGCTGTCAAAATTCAAGTTGGTCTCTATTCTAGTATCCACAGATATTAAAACAGTTATCGATACGAAACGTCAACTCGGTATGATTTTTTAATTTAAACGCACGACATTTGATCTCGAGTGACATGAAAATAGCAACTTCATTCGTTCGTCTATGGTTTAAAAAAAATGTTCGTCCTGACGGATAGATCGAATCACAGAGTACTTTTTTAATATACATGGCCGCCATTAGTTGTCATTATTTTTAGGTTTTTTGCTGTTACGATTTTTTGCAGTTATGATATGTGTGTAGATAAAGTAATGTATGCAACTGTATATAATTAGGCCTTAAAACACTCGTGTGATCCTATTATGAAACTCGCTGACGCTCGTTTCATAAAACCACACTCGTGTTTTAAGGCCTCTCATTATATAGCAGTTGCATAAAATACTATTATAATTTTTATAACCACCACTGATTACATACCATTTATAACGTCAATCGGGATATTCATCATCATCATCTTCATCGGCAGCCGTGTTGAGTCCAGTATTAGATATAGGCCGCCCGTAACTCTCGCCATTTTTTTCTGCAGCTAATCTCTCCACTCCACTGTTTGCTGGCGATTTTTTGGATATCATCAAACCAGGAGTGCGACTTTTGAATCTCACCGGGTGACTAGCTCACCAAAATGGCCGTTTTTCATAGAGATTCGGCCATTTTCGTGAGGTTTAGTCACCTCGTGAGATTCAAAAATTACACCTCGGCCCGCTCTAGGTCTGCCAGGCTTTCTTCTTCCACTACAGCCGCCACTCTGTAATGGCTCGGCTCCATCTATCGTCCTGACATCTCATCAAGTGACTCTCATCATCGGGATTCCAACACAATGAAATTATTGATAATTTACCTCGACGTTTCGACTAATACAACCGCCTTGGTTACGAGTGAACATGTTAGATGTTGAGTAGATGTCTATGTGTGAAAATCGCGATAGTTTAAAACAATTGATTGGTTAAATAAACATTGTTGAAGAACCTAATAAAAAAGTCCAATCAAAACAACAAACGAAAACAAGCGTGTCACCCTGAGCGCCTTAACAGTTGGGCAACGTAAAGTCAACCAATTCGATTCATAGGCTACTGTAGAACGTAGTCGCTGTCATAGGCAACTGTAGAACGTCGCAATGTGTCATCGATCGCTGAAATATTATGTCATTTATTCAGAAGGCATTATGAAAGCCTTATGAATCAAAATGGTTGAGTGTACAACCCTGTACAACCCTATGCAACCCTGTCAGTGATTGTGAGGAAGGACCACCGTTTCGCGGTTTTATTTCAACCCAAAATACAAGTTTCGCATAAGCACCTAATTTAACTTTGCCAGATCGCGGAAAGGTAAACATCCGGGTGGGAAAAGTTAGATTTAGTTTCTTTGTATTTATTATATTTAAATGAATAAATTGGAAAAGTATCCGGTGTCCCTGACCCGCGGTTACCGTTATTCATGACACCAAAACAAAGCCTCGGACGACTTTGAATGTTTAATTTCTTTTAGACGGTTCGCTACCTCTTGAGAGAAATACGGTATGGCAAGAAAAATTGAGTCTTGTTTTTATAAGACATGGTTGTAATTCCATCAAAAAATACATTGTGTCATAGCAGGAGGATTCAACTCCGAACTTTATGCTCGACCGCCTTGCCTATGGCATAGGCAAATCGCAGTAGGCTGTCGGCTCGCCGAGCGCTTAACAATATATTTTTATCGCGTTTAAGTCCCGATAACGTTATAAATATGTGAGAAAATCGCGAAAGTTTAAAACAATTTAGTGTCGTTGCTCACGCGCAAAATAGTTACATCACTGTGAGATAATATATTTTCCATGCAAAAGCCCACATTAAATGACATAATACTCGTATCACACAGATTCAACTTTTAACTAACACTCCTAAACTACCCCCTTTTTCATAAAAAGTTAACAATCTTTTTAAGCTAACAAATGTTTTGTTCCTTTCATTTCAGGGCAAACGTCACAATGACAGATAAAGACAAAACATGTTAACTAACAAACGTTTACGAAGCGTTTATAAATAAGGGGGTTAAACTTTAGTACTTAGTGTGCGAAAGTCATCAAGGAATACAATAATAAAATGAAATGAAATTAATTTTTTATTCACTGAACATATATTAAAAACATGATAGTAAAATTTGAGAGCACTGGTAGTATCAGTCTTCATTTTAAATAATTCCTAATGTTTTAAAAACCTTGTGGTTGTTTATGAATATTAAGTCCACTTGACTCTATTAGATTTGCTGTACCTTTCTAGCTTATGCAAAGAACTAAGAAAAGATAGAGACGGATGGTGAATGCCGTCTACACCTAGTGCACCTAGCCCCTACCTTCTCGACATTAGCAATTGCAAATCCGGTTATTTTATTAGAAATAACCGGTTAAAACCGGTTTTTCTTAGAGAAAATTACCGGGTTCGCCTACGTTTCTTAGTGTGTCTCTCTCCGACGAAGCTAGATAGAACGAGACGCACTGAGTTACGTAGTGAGTTAACGCGTTTCTAGAAGGTTGGTGTGAAGTATATACATACTTCGTCCGTCTGATTGGTCGTGGTCCGTGGTAGACAGCACTGACCCATAAATAATGGACTTCTAGTCAGCGTTTAAAAAATGGACGCATCAAAAGTCGAACAAAAAGTACAATAAATCGACACTCGCTCGCGCTGTCAGTCTGTCGGACCGACGGCGCTGCTATCAATACTATTATTTTGTAATAAAACCTATTTGCAACGAAACTTACTAAATTGTTATTTTATTCAGTTAGAAGCATGATAGAAGTAAAATTGTAAATCTAATGACCAACCTGTATTCTCATGTCGGGCCGTTTTTCTGCTGTCATTTAGTATGACACTGTACATCCATGCATTGTAATATCATTGGTAGACAGTCTTCATTTTCGTTTTTTTTTACAAACCATAATAAACCATTATTATTCCTATTATTCCTAAAGTGCTGCATTAGGGCACAAAGGAAATATTTGTGATTTGAAGGCTTGCTCATTTACATAAAACATCAGAACTTTAAAATACGGGATGGTAATTTTCATTAAAAATACACGTTGCAAGCTTGAGTCAGACACTTCGTTATTTGAGTACGAACTAAACTTGAAGCTGGAATCCAAGATCAAAATTAAAGATCTACAGATGACACTTGCCACTTGCTTGTTTGCCTTCCTATTTCATAAAAACATAACCTTTCATTTTGGCTTTGCCGTAGTCGGGTAAACAAAAAGACATGATCTAGTCAATGTACTCGTAATGGTCAGATCTGCGGGACAATATTCGCGTCAGTAGAGATAAAGTCACACTCGAGATAAGCCAAAAAGAGCTGTCAAATCCCTTCAAAATCTGTCATATTTTGATACATCTCGAACGTCAGATGAATTGATGATGATGATAAGGACCACGGACCTTATTGTATTTCGCTGCCACGGACTGATCCGAAACATGTCGGCCATTTCTCGACGTAAAAATACGTCAGTGATCCGTTTTATTAATATGTCCGAGTCTCACGGTAGTTTTACGTCAGATGAAACTCGATGAGTGCCAGAATTGGGGGCCAGGAGCAATAGCATGTGCTGTGGAGGCTTGTCATCTGATAAAGGGCTATTTACATGGAGCGAGTTCTCGCATGCGAGTTGCATTACATCGCGCGGCTCGATCGCTCTATCGATCACATCTGTGCCGCGCAACCCTAACGTGGTGCCGGGAGTAGCGGGGGGAAAGCAGGCGCGGGCGGCGCGTTCCTTTTGCCTCGCGCCGCCTGGCGCATGGTGTATGAAATAATACGAACTTTTTGATCGAGTGAATAAAGTTGTAATTCGTTTAATCGCGGTAATAAAAGAGAAGTTTCTGTACGTTATTTATTCTGTGCCAAAGCTATAACGCTACTGATGACACAGACAGTAAATTAAAAAAGGCTTACGTAAGTCTTCGATCTTTATAATGTCCCAAAGTATTATTCCGACCGCGCTAAGCATCTGTGCACCTAGCACGAATCTTCTTGATACGCGTTAATTCACTTACTTAGTAGCTCAGTGCGTCTCGTTCTAACTAGTACAGTAAGAGAGAGACGAACTGAGTTACGTAGCGAGTCAAGAAGATTCGTGCTAGATGCACTGGTCGCGGGCACAGTATATAAATAAAGCAGTACCGAAACTAGGGCTATTTTTTCAGATCGATACCTAAACTCTAATAGAGCGTTAGGGTTGTCCTCTTATTTTTTGTAAAATTGAGAGTTACATTTTTATAAGTTATAGCAACGTTCACTTGGGTTCTATAATGATCAAATAGTGAAATGAATTAACCAGTTAACAAATCAAATCGGGTAATTAAAAAACTTCAACATTTTAAGAAGTAAGAAAAAGGCTCTGGTTTTGAAGAACTAGAGTTCAAGCAGGCATATTACGACGCCATACTTTTGTGGCATCTTTAAAAAGATCGCGCACTGTCTCGGGCGCACTCAATAACGATAAACGCAAAGCGCGTCCACTCGTCTCGACGCGGCAGCCGCGACTGACAGCACCGCGAAAATTCCTTAGCCGTGTTGAGCGTGCGTCTGTGTGAGTGCGCCGGTTTCGAGCGTTTGTACGTAGATTCCTTACTGTATAATATGTATACTGTGTCGCGGACGACCTCGCGCGAGCCACTCGCGGCGACCATTAAGCGCCATTCGCAGCTAATGGCCTGCACAAGCACCGCCGAGAAAAACGCTGCGAACTGCTTTTAAGTGTCGCGAAACGCCTCATCAGCATTAGCGGGGTTAAAATCAGAATTAGGCTTGCTAACGTGTTTCCTGTGGACTGTCTAAGGAATAAATAGATTCAGGCGTTAATTTGCGGAGGCCCATATCAACTAACTGAAACAAAGTACCTTGTTACTCCGTGAAATCAGTGTCGTGCACGTGCACGGCGCTGGTTTCGCGGAGTAGCTTTACTAAGACTCCGCTATCCGTCCGTCCGTCCGTCCGTCCGTCACCAGGCTGTATCTCAAGAACCGTGATAGATAGACAGTTGAAATTTTCACAGATGATGTATTTCTATTGCTACTACAACAACAAATCCTAAAAAACAGAATAAAATAAATATTTAAGAGGGCTCCCATACAACAAACGTGATTTTTTTGACGTTTTTATAGATAACGGTACAGAACCCTTCGTGCGCGAGTCTCACTCGCACTTGGCCGGCTTTTTTACTTCAGCTTTCGTACTTGCTGCCTGTGCTTTCCGTTAAAATATTACTTACTTACTTACTTTCAATAAAAGTAAGCATTTCTTTATCCTCGCATTACTTTTACTCAGTTAACGTGTATGACACATTTTTTTTTAATCTTTATTTATTTATGGCGTATTATTATGATGCAACTTTTTTTCTGTTCATGACAAATTATTGTGATGCAACTTTCTTAACGCCTTCTATTATTACAAAAGCAAAGGATTTTCACGTCTTCTCTTCTTTAGTACAAGCCATTACCAACTTAATATCCTAGAGTATTATGAGCTTATCTCGGGTAACGAGCTATTAAGCTACGTAAGCATTCTGCATACAACATGCAACGTTGCAAGGCGCCGGACGTGCTGAAGTTTCGCCATATAAACCACGATAGCCACAGAATGAATAATATACAGACATTCTCAAAAGTAGCTGAACATTTTAGTTCTTTTTTTTTATGAAATAGGAAGGCAAACAAGCAAGTGGATCATCTGATGGTAAGTGTACACCACCGCCTATAGACACCCGCAACATCGAAGAGATTGCAGATGCGTTGCCAACCCAGAGGGCTAAGATGGAATACTTCCTGTGCCAGTAATTATATCGGCTGTCTTGCTCTCCACGCCGGAACACAACAATGCAAGCACTACTGCTTAGCGGTAGGATTAGCGAGCAAGATGGTGGTAGCGAGCCGGACGGACCTTGCACAAGATTTTTTTTGGTAATTTCAAAAAGGAACGAGTGTAGTTCATAATAAAATATCACATAAATCTCTCTTAATACCGCTGAAGATTGAGAAGTTAATAAAGTACTTAGTACCGAGGTGAGGTATGCGGAGGCAGTATATTAACTTGAAACGGGACTCCGCGTGCGGCCACCCTTAGGGGTAATGACCTTTCACATTCTTTTGCTTTCTTTATCTATCTAGAGTGAAGACACAGAATTAATAATAGTACAGGTAGAGTAGTCTCACTTTGAACAAAAACAACGTAGGTACAGTCAAAGAATTTAATTCCCTACCCATTTCGTTGAAATGTCGTCAGACATTCGCAATGCATTAAGGTCGATATGTCAAACTAACCTCTTGCTCTAGTTACCTCTTATGGTGACAGTTTGCTATATGATATTGAACCTTAGGTGGGTTGGAAATTAAATTCCTTGACTGTACATATAAGCGTCCTGCTATGTACCTAGTTGCTTTTTTTAGCTGATTTTTAGCTAGGTACGTTAGTAAATTAGGTTAAGACCTAACTTGACCTAACCGTCTTATTACTCCACAGTGGCCCAAGCATGACCGGCCCATGATTAGTTCATCCCTCCCTGCGTCTCTGTCCGACTAGTGTCATAAGTAAGGGACGTCCATGGAGATAACTGAGATAAACTAAACTTGACTGTTAAATTTTTGTAACCGAAATTTCTTTCGATTTTATTTTTAAATGTTTTTACATTCAAATTATTAAATTAAAATTGTAATGACAACACAAAGAAAAATTAGGGCAATGGCAGGACTTGAACCTGCAACATCAGCATTCCGTGCCTTGCGTTTGCCAGTTTCGCCACACTGCCTCTGCCATACCCTGCGAATTTTTCAATGTGCTTCGTCTTACGGTCATTACATTATTGATTTTAAGGGTACAACTACCCTCGGTGTCATCTATATGAAACTTTTTACAAGTTATCATATTCAACTGGGTACCTTTACAAGTCAAGGGTTCAAGTCCTGCCATTACCCTAATTTTTCTTTGTGTTGTCATTACAATTTTAATTAAACTTGACTGGTCATGTTAGGGCCACTGAATAGCTGATTTACCCCCGCGGGGTAATTACCCCCCGGTTCCGAACTGCTGTGGCCCTAACATGACTGGCCAAGGTTAGTTTATCTCTATCTGCATCCCTTTCTTATGACACTAGTTAGACTGAGACACAGGGAGGGGTTAAACTAAGCCTGGGCTGTCATGTTAGGGACGCTGAGTACTAGGACCTAGCACGAAACTTTTCGTCACGCGATAACTCAGTCATAACTCACTGCGTCTCGCTTTAACTAGCCTAGTAGGAGAGAGATGCACTGAGTTACGAATTACGTAGCAAATTAACGAATGTTGAGAAGGTTTGTGTTAGTTGCACTGTATGCCTCTCTGTTTATCGTATGACTCGTATTCATTCGCACGGGCGGGAACTTGACTGCGGCGGCCCCAGTGCAGAGGTGCGGCAAAAAGCTGTAACAGGTTTATAAACTCAAGTTTAATAACAATTAATTTTTTTTCCTGACTCAGCCAATTAAAACGTCATTTTGGCTGTATCCGGTAATTAAACGCCAATTAGGCAAACTTTTCTTTAAAAAAAAGGTTTTCTTTTGTTTTTCCCATGGTTGAACACCCCAGTTCTCTGAACAAGAACCGCAGAGTATGTCAGTACAGAAAGTTCAATAGTTTCTTTGTAGTTTTGTATTTGAATTAAACTTTAAGCGACAATCTTGCGAATTTATGATGATGTTAAAACCGCCGCAAAGTATATTTTTCTTTTCATACAACATTGTAACAGGCAAAATAAATACACAAATTAGAAAAGTTCAAACAATTTGAAGCTGCTTACAACATTCACCAGAATAAGTGTAAGAGTTTAGGGCCCTCCCTAGTAGCGGCAGGCGAATAAAAACAACACTAAACTCTTACACTTATTCTGGTGAATGTTGTTGTTATTTTGTTTTACGAGTTTTTGTTTGTAGGTATATGACTATTACTTGTAACCAAAATATGTTTGGTGGTGGCCAAATATGTTTTGTAATTTGTGTCTGTCCCTGCTAGCAATACCATGTAACAGTTAAGTTATATGTATAAGCAAAAAGCATCCAAGTTATTTTTCTTCAAATTTTGTACAGCTTTTCTGTATATAAGAATTACAAGTTTGTGGCTTATTAAATTATGTCAAATGACGCCTCGTTAAGATATTTTTTGATCATCGCAATTCACTAACATGTAGAGAAGTGCATAAAACCGTAACACGCTAAGAAACTAAGTGAGCTCTTTCTTATCAGGCTGGTTAGAAGGATAAGTACTAAGCTACGTATTGAGGAAAGTAGTACACATTCATACTAGTGGTAAATTTTACCACATTTAGAAGTACTTTCTGTAAGCCTAATCTGAATTAAAATATTTCGACTTTGACTTTGATACTAGGTACTTACACACAGCTTAAGAACATTGAGGTTTTGTTTTGAGTGGACCCTCTGTTCAGAGCCGCTGTGACACTTCACGCTGCCTGCACATCGGCGGCAGGGGTGCGAAACTTTCGCAAGTAAACAAAAGTTTCATCCCGTTCTTTGTGTTTTGGTTAAGTCACGTTGTTTAGTGAAGTTGCGGTACCACGGAATGGCTCTGGAAAGTTTTATTTATAATTTAAGTTAAATTTGGGCGTCCCTTCGAGAATTCATGGTTACCCTTACTTAGGATAATTACGGTTTATACTTAGTTTTGGTCAGCAAGTACTTTATTTGAATTACCGATTTGCCTAGTGCCACTAACTACAAAGTTAATAGAGTTTCCAGGTTCGATTCCTGAATAATATGTTTTATTTAACATATTATCTGAAATGTAAGACAAATTTCTATGGTAAAAAATTTGAAAGGGACATGACTATTTGTTTGACATATCGTTGACGGCCGGATAGCCTAGTGGTTAGTGACCCTGACTATGAAGCTTAAGGTACCGGGTTCAATTCCCGGGAGGGACAAATGTTTGTATGATGAATACGAATGTTTGTGCCCGAATCGTGGATGTTATATGTATTGAAATATATATTTATCTATTAAGTATGTATATCCGTCGTCTAGTACCCATAACGCAAGCAGCTTTAGTTGCTTACTTTGGGACTAAGTCAATTGGTGTTAACTGTCCCAAGATATTTATTTATTTATTTATTTATTTATTATTTATATCTCGAACTAACCTAACCTAACCTAACCCTACTGTCGCGAGAATGACCGTTGCAGTATCATCAAAAAGTGACGGCGAATAAAATATGATTCTCAAACACTTTAGAGCCTTTTTACTTCTAAATATTGTTTTTTTTTATTTAACATAAGAACGCAAACAAGCAAGGCGGTCAACTGATGGTAGTCATCACCACAGTCTATAAAACACCCGCAACACCAACGACATTGCCAACCCAGAGGACTAAGATGGAATACCTCTTGTGCCAGTAATTTCACTGGTCTTGCTCCCCATGCTGGAACACAACAGTGTCAGAGCTGCTTAGCGGCTGGATTAGCGAGCAAAACAGTGGTAGCAATCGGGATAGACCTTGCACAAGGTCCTAACTGCAATATGTTTTTTATTATAAAAAAAAATCGTATAGAGCCAGATAAATGGGTTACGTACGGCAGGTAGATCATCGCCATACGTGACTGGAATACGCCGACGTGACCAAGTTAGTTATTTAATAAACTACCCACAATTTATACAATAATATACTATACAATAACAACACAGCGCTTTTGAGGTCTAGTGGCTAGTGGGTGGACTCGTTGTTATTAGAAACGTGTTCATCAAACCAACTATGTTGTAACCTAATGTTCAACAAAGAAACATTGGTGGTGGTGTGTAGTTGAGTCTGTGTGATATATCTTGTTTCGCGTGGAAGCGGAGGAGGGTGGGTTTTGCATGAACATATATCTGTCGCACAGACGCAGCTATTTTGCACGAGCCCGGCACTGGTTTCGCGGAGTAGCAAGGTAATTTGTTCCAGTTTGTTGATATGGACCTCCGCAAAGTAACGCCTGAATCTATTAATTAAATAAACATTGACTTTGACTTTGAAACATCAATAAAGTCCATGGGCGTATCTAGCAGATGCTAGATTCGGTAATCTTAGTCCGCCATCGTCATTTTTTGGCAATTGCACCGTGCATTTTGCCAGTGTCTACTGCGCGGTTTATTTAAAAGTTAGAGCGTAAGGCACTTACACTTTGAATAGTAATTAGGCGAGTTCATACATGTTCTGAGAGATTTCCAGGAGCGGGGCAGCTGCCCCTCCCTGCCCCCCCCCCCCCCTGGGTACGCCCATGATACCATACGGCCCTAACATGACAGCCCAGGTTTAGTTTAACCCCTCCCTGCGTCTCTGTCTAACCAGTGTCATAAGAAAGGGACGCAGATAGAGATAAACTAAACTTGGCCAGTCATGTTAGGGCCAGTGGTTACCTATGGACAAAAGAGTTCCGTTACTGACTAACAGACTGACACGCACAGCCTAAACTGTTAAAGATAGGAACGTGATATTGGAAACATGTTGTCCTTGAGGTTTAAACCTCTATAAGAACCTCTAAGAAATGATTTTTGGATATTTAGTGACGGTAAAAGGGGGATTGGAAGTTAGTGTGAAAGTCAAACATTACACGGGCGACGTCAATGGCAAAAGTTAAAATTGTTATTACTTCTAAATTGAAAAATAGATCCCGACGAATTGAGAACATACTTCTTTTTTGGAAGTCGGTTAAAGAGAGCCTCTGTCATGTTCAAAAAGTTTCGATAACGGTCGAGGCACATGAGACATCCACAGGACCTGTCCTGCCTGACCCGACTGTTCCGTTTGGCATTTGAACTACATAAAAAATATTTAACAAACTGGAACAAATTATGTTAATATTTGTTGTACATTATAACTAATTTTCGTTTAACAACCATTCTAACTATCTTTTAGAATAACACGGGGCAATTTTCTTTCCAAGAATTACCTACGCAAATCGTATCGGAGGCAGCACTGTCAAAATCATTTCGTAGAAAACAGAATCAATTTCGAAATCCAAGGTCAGCTGGGCAAATAAGGTTGCGTAAGAAGGCGTTGAATTTGAATACTAACTGGGAGAGGTTAGGACTTACGTCACGCTAACGATAAACATTGTGGGAGTTCGCGAGACGGCAGAAGCTGGAGGCTTTTCTATAATAAGAAGAAATCACAAAGGATTGTACGATAGCGTAATTGACTTCGACGTGAAAGATCGATTTTTAAACGGCCTTAGATGTCAAAAAATCGCTGATCGGCTGTCCTGTCATGCCGGATTTAAAAAAAACAGAAAAAATATTTATTTTATTATTATTATTATAAACTCACGCCTGTTTCCCTTTGGGGTAGGCAGAGACCACAGAACGCCATTTGCCCGAAAAAATATTTATTTGGAACTATTCGCAAACATAAACTGGCACAATACGATACCACAAACAATTGTATGTATTGTATTGAACAGTAACCAAGGGGCCTAGCACGCTGGCTTTTATCGATGACTAGCATTTATCCCGTTCTAACCAGTATGCGTGTGCGAGAGGGACCAAAGCGTTTAGATGCGCGATAAACGCTAGCGCGCTACTATAGCAGAAATTGCCCCACTCAGCATGCTGCCTAGATAATACATATAGACGTTAATTTTTAGTGGTACACTTGAACCGTAAAAATTAAACTAAACCATCGCTAAACCTAAACTAAACTAAAACTAGCGGACAATAACGATTGCCGAAAACTGGTCCAACCTTGGCTCAGCGACAATAAAGTCTGCTAAGACACATGCTGCAAAACTTGACAAGTATGCTGGTTTTGGAGACAGCGGAGACCTGTCAACCAATTATTTAAAAACTTAAACAAGTCGAACCTCTTGGACTAATTTCGTAAACGCGACAGGCGATAGGTGACAGTGATGATTCGCTGTACATTACTGTGTCGACAAGTAACGCTACAGACTTACAGACTTAACCTCATAGTGGGCAAGCAATGTATACCGAATTGTCACTGTCACCTGTCGCCTGTCGCGTTTATGGAATTGGGCCCTGGTGACCCCGGGACTGGCGCATTTCGGTCAACGTGCTAGCATAGCCATTCAAAGAGGTTGAGCCACATTTTTAATCTAAACTTAACTTTATCTTTTTAATTTGTTTTTAATTATTTTTTTACTAAAAATAGCAAACGGCAATGAGCGAGCAAGATGGATGAAAGCAGAAACTCGCATCTGTTAGGTACAACGGATTAAGGCGTGACCGAAGCGACCTCACAGACAGGCGGATAGCGTAACCGTGAGTTCGTACTTCGATTACGGAACCCTAATGAGTTCCTAGCGTGACTATGGAACCCTAAAAATGGATACATCCTTTAGTAATCAACTAACACCGTACCTAACAAAGTATCGTCGACGTCAACTTACTGCATCCATACATGCAATGTATAAACTTAAAACATCCTACGGGGTTAGTACGGAACCCCAACTCGCATTGACTACGGACCCTGCGGGTTCCAATTGTGTCTTATCCCTCGTGATACCCCTCTAATGGAAACGTAATGCCGCGTGAATGGCGTCTCGATAGATAAGTTTATCTGAAAGATAACTTTGTTAGTTCAGTACTAGACACGTTCGGATATAAAATGCGGGAGAATATTGACGACTGAAAGCTTCAGTGGATAAAACCTGATAAATAATTTTACCAAGTTTAACATTGTAAGAAAATGTGTCTGCTTAGTGACGTTATTATTTTTAAATAGAGAGGAGAGGAGGAGAGGAGAGGACGAGAAACGGCCAAGAGCGAGAAGGACTCGAGTATCGAGGGATCAGGAGTGCGATTTTTGAATCTTACCGGGTGAATAAAGCTCGCCAAAATGGCCGTTTTTCATAGAAATGCGGCCATTTTGGTGAGCTCTAGTCACCTGGTGAGATTTAAAAATTGCACCCCTGTATCACCACATGATATAATTTTGTGTTAGGTAACTATGTATTTACGAGACAAATACGTAAAAACCGGTGAATTGTGTGTCGGCCCCCCGGCTATGCAGGGTTCCGTAAACGGAACGTAAACGTAAACTTGTAAAGGCATTTAACATTTTTTTTATCACTGTCGGTATGACTAATTATTATCTATATCCATGCCGTACTAAGAGTCTCTGAGCTAAGCTGCGAACGGACAAACGGACGGGCATGGCGAAACTATAAGAAGTCCTTGTTTATTTATAATTATATATTTTTCGGAGAACCAACAGCTTAAAAATACACATAAACATCTTCAGTAACATTAACAAAGCCATTACAGGATCTCACAAGTAAGAATGGCAGCAAAGTATAATTGTTGTTGACTAAGGAACCCAAAACCGTGTTAAATAAATATTCGAGGTTAAAAATATACAATACAATAACTCTTTATTGAACACCACAAAACACAACAAGGTACAATATAGACGCATAGCAAAAGGCACACAATAGGCGGTCTTATCGCTAAAAGCGATCTCTTCCTGAGAGAGAGAGAGACGATTTCTTAGAAAAAGAGACGTAAAAAAGAACAGACAAGAGCAGGTGGTGCAATAACATGGCAACAAAGTAATCTAGAAAAACAGACATACTATCATAAACATACACAGATAAATAAAATAAATATACACATACAAATAAAATATATACACATACATTTAAAACATATTTACACTACTAACTTTAACTACTACTTTACTAGTATAATGAAAGTTGCCGAACTAACATTGCCCCCTTTTAATCTAATCACTCTATCTACGTATCTATAGGCCTCTATTTGTTCATTTCATAATGTTATCTTCCACTATCGATCACTAGGGATGGGTTATACTTGCTAAATCGCGTACCAGGGCTTAAAAGTACGTCCACCTTCTCATACCAGGTGCAGAAACCAGGTATCAAAATACTTTCAAAGTATTTTCTGTCCAACGCAACGAGTCGAATACTTGCTTCCTTGCAAGTTTAAACCTTATTATACAGATAAGATTCAAAATATATATTCCAATCAAGACGTAAAATACTTTAAAAGTATTTTATTTCACGCATAAGCACAATCTGAACCTTATGTATATGAATATAAGATATAATTTTGTACTACTATAAGTAGTACTTACTTTGAAGGGACAGTATACTTTAATGGAAAAATACTTTTAAGTCTTGCAAGTATGTCGGGTCGGTACCTGGTTGGTATACTTGCAAGGAAATACCAGGTATCAAAACCTGGTAACGTAAATACGCACCATCTCTATCGATCACCGTATTTATAATAGTGAAAATGCCGTTTAGCCGTTATAATAATGTGCCATCTTGCTCGCTAATCCTAACGGTAAACAGCATGTGCTTGTACTGTTGTGTTCCGGCGTAGACAGCAAGACAGCCGGTGCAATTACTGGCACAAGAGATATTCCATCTTAGCCCTCTAGGTTGGCAACGCATCTGCAATCTCCTTGGTGTGTCTATAAGCGGTGGTAATCACTTACCATCACGTGAATCATTTGCTTGTTTGCTTTCCTATTAAAAAAAAAATCACCCAGTACACAATAGTCTTAATCTAATTCAGAATCAGAATCGTTTATTGCATATCACATGTCAGGCATATTAAGATGGTACAATTAAATTTTTTGGTGCAATATCGCGGAGTAGCCAAATTTGTTCCAGTTTGTAGAGGCAATGATGTCGACCACTGGTGCAAACAATGCTCAGATGCGTGTCACGTACTGGTACAGTACCTTACTCAATAGTACAATCATATTAAGGTAACCCGTAGTGTTTCCACAGACAGTATTGATTTTAACGAAATTGATTAGGAACTCTTTTCCGACCTTTTCGTTAGACTTCAAGGACGCGCCCTTGTTGCCTATTATTGTATAAGTTTTAAACGACTAAGTTTCACACGCGATGGGTTACCAGTGTATGTCATATTTCAGAGAAAGATGGATGTAACTGAATATAAATTTACTTATTTGTTGGCAACTTACAAGCATAGAAGACTAATAATTAAGTTACTTATAATTAGCGATTAAAATCCTAAAATTTATTTGAAATATTATATATTATTATTTAAATCATCACGTTTAATTACTCTGTGACATACAATAATACCAATTAATTTAATATCACTGCATGACTATTATTTAATGTGTTAATTTCTTATCATATTCTGACGTCATATTATGTAATCCTAGATTTAGTTATTAATTATTATTGTGTGTCCTTACAGGGCGCCATGGACTGACTTTATTCCAATGTAACATCCATATTTATAATGTACATGACTTGACAATGAATAAATTTTTGGTAGGCCTCCCACAAGATGGACCGACGATCTGGTGAGGATCGCTGGAAACCGGTGTATGATGCCCAGCAGTGGGCGTCTTTCGGCTGATATGATGACGATGATGATGATGATGAACTTGCGTGTATAAAGCCATGCATGTTTCCCGAAGGGGCAGGCAGAGACCACGGATTTCCATTTGCTACGATTTTGACGTACAACCCTTGCTTCAACAGTTTGCTTGCAGCTTGCAACAACGTACTTAACTGTCCATAAAAGGGGGAACTGAGAGAATTTGCGTATGCTCGAAAGAGATAGATATTATATCAACTTCCATTTCCACTTTTTTCTTTTTTTTCTTTGGTTGAAAATAGGCTTAATACTGAGTTTTTTGCTGCGCATTCTTCTCAGCAGATGCCACTTCCGAAGCGCTGGTAGAGTCTGTAGTCTTATTGCGTTAATTCATATTTAGTTTTTTAATTTTTTCAATTATTTTTCAATATTGGGTAGTTTGTATTCTAAGTTATTTGTCAGTCTGCCCGTAAACATGAGACCTGTAAAGGGCTCGAACCTCGGGAGTTAGATTCGTTATAATACACGCGATGTAAACCGTTTAAATTGTTGTACTTCAATGTCTATAACTCGCGAAAACATAAGAAAATACTATATATCAACTTCCTTTTCCTTTCGGTGACAGATGTAAGTTTACCTAATGTAAATTCTGAGCACCGAGTAAACTATTTGCTTTTCTATTTTTTCTACATAATGCCTCATAATGCCTCCCTTTCGAAAAATGACACTGTTCTCACTTCCGTTTTTATTTGTCATTTAAACCGAGCTCAAGTTCCAATTCCAATACGCTAATATGAAACTCAAACTTGAGTTCGGTTCAAAACTACGACCCTAAACGTGTCTTTGACTGTACCGTACGTTATAACATAAATACGACATAATATACGACTGTAATGTTACATTATGTATCTGTAATTTAACACTCTCGTTAAGCATTCTGCTCACTACCATTAAGCAAAAGACGTGCCAATTAATGGCTAGATGATTATAATAATTTTGAGCACCCCACGCCTCCCGGTTGTATCAAGTTCACTAATATGTCTATAGTTCATAAACTGATAATATACCGTGAACTGTGGCAACTTTGCCAGCCAAGTTAACTTTGCCTACACCCGCTACGGACCACAGGGATATCAGACGCAATTAAGAGGAGAGTGAACCCAACCCCAAAAAGCGCTTTTCATACAAACGGCGATAACGTTTTCCACCTTCTAAACTTTAACCTATAACAATGATTATTTGGTATTATTGTCATTGTGCCTTAGAACCATGTTAGTATGTTTTAATTTTTGGGAGTTCCGTACCAAAAGGATGAAACGGGACCCTATTACTATGACTTCACTATCCGTCCGCCTGTCTATCCGTCTGTCACCAGGTTGTATCTCATCATAATCAAAGACGTACGTCATAATTAGACAATTAGATACAATATTAAAAAGAGTATTCTAACACAGTTTTTGGGTATGGCAGTGTAGTCACGTTTTAGGTAAAGTTACCATGGTTTACGGTACTTTAAGGTAACCGTCCCAATGCTTGACACGCATAGTTGTTTTTTATCATTTCTTCTTGTTTTTACTTGTAATGTAAGTTTTCGTATCTTTTCGTCCATTATTGAATCTCCGTCAATCACTCTACGTGTAGAAGTAAAAAAGTAATTTGTTCCAGTTTGTTGAAATGGACCTCCGCAAAGTAACGCCTGAATCTATTAGTTTTTTTTTTTTTTTATACTTACGTGAAGCAGTAGCTTGCTGCTGTTTCGTACAAATGACAGACCAGTGTGGACGTGTTTCAAAGTTGTGAAAGCAGACGTTACTTCACAAGGCATTATCCGGCAATACGGCGAGACTTAACATTTCCTCAGCGGATAACTCAATGTGACGTAAGTTGCTAGCGCATTAGGAGAGCGCTGAGTCAGCCACCCTCCCCCTCCCCCCACCAGCTGCATAGGGTAGGTATTATATCGTTAGGAGTGCTATAAAATCTGCAGGGTGGTTATAATGCGACCATTGTTGCGGCATGCTTTCGTCTGCGAAAAAACGGGGTCAAAATCCATAAGTATTGCGTATACAAAACGTCTTTCCTATAAAAAAAAAACCGGCTAAGGACGAGTCAGACTCGCGCGCCGAGGGTTCCGTCATCAACAACATCTAGTATCGCATTTTTGCTTTGTATGACATTTTTTTTTGTGTTTATTAACTACAAATTCACGGTTTTCGGATTTATTATAACATTTGTGCTGTACACGGGCTTACAGCCAAATGAGAAAACTATAGAAGTGTGTACAACGCAGTGGCAGAGTAGCCGACCATAGTCTATTTGGTAGACTATGTTGGATAGCCAGAATAAAACTGTATGTGCCAATTATCAAGTAAACAGCTCTGCGTTTTGTACGTTTTACATTGGCGTCATATTTTTAGTTCTGCTATCCGACGCCTGTGTCGCTGCTAGTTAGAAAACTTAGAAGCACTTTTTTCACTTATGATAAGATTCAAAGTTGAACCAACGGCTAAATATTGAAAGCCCCTCTTCACCTGCTTCACCCCGTCGCAAAGTGGTGACGCTAGGCTTGTAACAATCCGAACAAGTAAGCAGACCTATTGTCTTCTTATATCGATGTGACTGATCCATGTAAAGATGTGTGCTTGATAAACTCCATAATATACAGTCTTAAGGTTACATCTGTGTGTTAATTCTGTTCAAATTCCATTTATCATCTACTACCGATTCGCCGTAAATACCTACCCTAGCGGTTCTCAAACTTTTTTTGTGACGGAACCCTTTTGGAAAGCGAACTATTTGACCGAGCCCTTAAATAAAAAAACAGTGTTGAACTATCATCCAAAGAGATGAGGCGTATTTCAGATAATCAGTATTCACACGGAGCCTAACAGAGGCTTTGCGGAACCCTAGGACTCCGCGGAGCACACTTTGAGTATCGCTGACCTACACGTATGGTCAGCCTCAGGAGTAGCTGAACATTTTAGTACCTTGTCCCTGTCAGTAATGTGATAAATTCGAGCAACTCTCATTTCATACGTTACTACGAGAAGGTTCTTAAGTGTTTATCTACTTTTGAGACTGACTGTACCTAGCTCTAACGACCCCAACATAAAAACCGCTTTGCCACGCAAGCACTAGATTTTATCTGTAGATTTACTCTGAAGAAATTAAAGATTGCCTCGATAACGTTCTAAGTGGTCCGTTTTGGTGCTCTCAGCAAATTCGGCGAATTTCTGCGTAGTGGTCCGAACTGAATTAAATTTTTGGAAGAATTATTAGCTGACTTGGAATAAGGGGGACCGCACATGTGCTCATTTTATATTTATTTATTTATTTTATTTTATTTATTCAAGGTTCACCAACGATTTTATTAACACCATAGACACCAAAAGTTACATGCGTGTACATATAGTATGGGTGTCACAATCACTTATAGGTGAACACCACATGCAAAAACTATAGTGAAGCTAAACAAGTAAATTAACAGCAATTGAGGATCACTAATTAACAATAAAAGTAATAATTAAAAGTAAATGAGAGTAAACAGAAGCATAACTGGACACTAGTTTGCTCATTCTAATGCTCACTGATACAACTAGGACAGACGCTACAAACTTACGGGGAGTGTCAAAATGAATATCCGTCATGTCACTGCAGTCATTCGCAGTTCGACACATCCAGCAAATGGGAGAGTTTCTACTCGACACCGATCTTCTGAGTGGTGGACACAGAGGCGTAAGGTGGTTTCGGGGATAACGAGCAGTGGCCCGTTTCACTAAGCTACAAGTTACAATTTTACAAGTCTAAACCGACAACATTGGTCAATAATGACCAATGGCAATGGGCATAATACCCAATGTTGCCGGTTTAGACTTGTAAAATTGTAACTTGTAGCTTCGTGAAACGGGCCACTGGAGCTCGAAAGTTCAGGAGCGACATGTAATCTAAACAGCAACATATACTTTTTATTGATTCACGCAAGTAAACAAAATAAAAAAACACACAGGGAAATTTGACTTGGGATTCAACAGGCGGTTTTATCGCTAAGCAGCGATCTCTTCCAGACAGCCTTTGGAAAGAGATACGGTGAGAATTAACCAAAGTACAACGGGCAGTGCAAAATTGCAGGATTTAAGAGGAGTGTGAACCCAGCGCTCTCCATACAAACGGCGATAACGTTTTCCACCCCCTAAACCTTAACCTATTGCCATGATTTTTTGGTATGGTACTATTATGCCCTAGAACTAGGTTTGTATGTTTTGATTTATTAACTATTCTTAATAGTTTCAAAAATATTGACGTTTTTTGTTTTGTATAAAACTCCTAAAATGCGAATATTCTCAAATCTATGAAAAATATTACAAAAATCAAAACATACAAACCTAGTTCCTAGGCATACCGACAACATATAAAAAAATCATTGCAATAGCTTAAGGTTTAGAGGGTGGAAAACCTTATCGCCGTTTGTATGGGGAGCGCTTTTTCGGGCTGGGTTCACACTCCTCTTAAGGAAAAAATACGGTACAACTTTATGGTATGTGTTGGCGGTCGGGCTCGAAAATAAATCAGTCTTGTGAACTAATAATAAAATATATTGAAGAAACGGTAAAGATAGTACAAAAGACGACGTACGAATGCCAAGGAAAACAATATTCAAAAAGCTGTGACAGTTAAGGTATTCCATGGTGTCGCCGGCTAGCCGGTCGGAGAGAAAAACTCAGAGGGTTTCGATAAAAGGTATAATACAATATAAAAATAAAATATAATACAGCTTGTTTCAGTCAGTACTGCTCTTGAAACGGATTAAACTGGCCTTAGACGTTGTGTAGGCAGATGTGAAGGCAGGGCAGGGTAATCCAGGAGGCCTCGGAGCTTCCAGAGGGATTCAGTCTTCACCGGCGGTCTGCTCCGAGGCAGAAAAGTGATAGGAGAAAGCCGGAGAGAAGAGGTTGGAAGCAGGGAAGCGGACCAGGAAGGGCTGAAAGCAATACCCTGCTTTATGGCTGCTTGAGTGACCCATCCAAGCCTCGTTATACTGTCTAGGCCAGTTATAACTAAACGAGACTTGGATTAGGTTTCACATTAAATTATTATATACAGTTAAAAAAATAAAATAGTATGTACAAACAATACCTGCGTAAGTGGCAGCCCTTTTTATATGGTTTACAACACCAAAGTATCACGAAGAACGAAGTTAAAATTCAATTATATAATTCAAGTAATTAAATTGCGCCTTGCGCGTTGCAAATTGTACAGCGGAGTGAAAAAAAACAAAAGCCAAACGATCGATTTAAATTTAAAATTTAGTTTTTATTGTAGGCGGCCAGTTACGCACCATGGAGGTTTGCCACGTTACAGTACCCCGCGCGCCCAGGAGAATTTTCCAAACCGGAAGGGAAAGGAAAATTCAAAAGAATTAAAGAAAAGAAAATGTGGCTCAAAACAATGTACAAATAATATTTACAACTTAAGATCTTTAATATGCCACTTTCCTATAGCATGACCATTAATATCAGCTAATTCGTAAACAAGTGGTGACAACTTCTTCAACACTGTACACTTTACAAACTTAGGTGCCAGTTTGGCGCTAAAATATTTACCAGCGTCGCTAAGCTGATAGTTACGACGCCATACAACATCACCTTCGTTGAACTCAGCTTGCTTACGCCTCAAATTATAATATTTACAATTTTTTACATGTGCATCCCAAAGAGCAGCTTGCACCTTGTCCATGATAGGCGACAAGTGGCCTAAGTTTTCCGCGTAAACATCGCGGGGTGCGAAAATGAAGTCATCATAATCGACTTGGGAAGAGTCGGCGGCGCCGTACAGCGACCCGCACGGCACGAGCTCGCGCCCGAACGCTAGCAGCGCGGGGCTGAAACCCGTGACTTCGTTAACACTCGAGTTAATAGCAAACTGAATTTTTGAAATGTTCGCATCCCAATTTCTGTGGTCGTTTTCTACAAAGGAACTAACTGCAGTCATTATAGTTCTGTTGTATCGTTCAACAGAATTTACTTGTGGACAATATTTAGCTGTAAAATGGACATGGGGAATTTTGTACCTTGCGAAAAGTTCCTGCAATTCATGGCTGATAAATTGGCTTCCGTTATCCATGATAAGAGTTTGAGGAATACCGTAAACGAGGAACACGTATTCCTCTAAAATTTTGTATATAATTTTAGTTGTTGCCTTTTTAATGGGAAATATTAGGCAATATTTCGAAAAACAACAATTGATCACTAAAATAAAACGGTTTTGAGTTCGAGTCATCGGTAACGGACCAACCAAATCAATTGAGAGACACTGAAATGGCCTACAGCACTCTTTTGGTTTCCCCATCAGACCTAAGGTTTGGTGATTTTGATATTTATAAGCTAAACAAGTTTCACAATTAGAAATATATTTACAAACATCCCTATACATGCCTGGCCAGCAGTAGCGCAAAGATAGTCGCTTATGAGTTTTAAAGATGCCAAAATGGCCGGCAGTAGGCTGAGAATGATTTTCATGAATGATATCATCCCTCATCTCCTTAGGAATGACGAGTTTCCAGTCGTATTCAGAAGTCAGTATAGAACTACTTCGTTTAAGTCTGTACAAGTTATTATTTACAATTTTAAAGTCAGGAAAAGAAGAAGGGTCATCCTGGCAACCTTTATACACTTTATTGAACCACTCGTCGTTGGACTGTACGTAAATCAAGTCGACTGGCACTGCGCGCGATAAAACATCAGGTACAACGTGTTCTTTGCCCTTTTTGTGCCTGATTTCAAAGTTAAATGCCGACAAACGAACACTCCAACGAGCAAGCCTTCCAGTAGGGTTATCTAAATTCAAAAACCATTTTAATGCGGAATGGTCTGTATATATATTAAACTTTTGCCCATTATCTAAATAACACCGCCAGTGCTCTAGTGAAACAATAACACTCAGCAGTTCACGTTCAGTGATAGAGTAGTTCTGCTGTTGCTTAGACAAAGACCGGCTAAAGTAAGCAATAGGCCTCTCAACACCATCCTCCTCTTGAGTTAGCATGGATCCGATTCCATAGTTGGAAGCATCGGCATGCACGGAGAAGGTTTTCGAAAAATCAGGACAAGTTAAGACCGGACTGGAAACTAAAGCTTGCTTAATGTTTTTAAATGCAACGTCAGCATTCTCGTTCCATTTAAAAGGAGGCGCCTTTTTCCCCGTAGATGTCAGCACGTTAAGAGGCGCAGCTATTGTACTAAAGTTGGGTACAAAACGCCTGTACCAGCTAGCAGTACCCAAAAACTTTTTAAGTTCGCGCCTAGTAGTAGGTACTGGAATATCCAGTATAGCCCGAACTTTCTCGGGGTCAGTACGTAAACCCTTGTGGTCGACGATATAACCTAAGTATTTCAGTTCACGTCTGAAAAAACAAGACTTTTCAAAGTTAATAGTTAATCTAGCGTACTTAATTTTATCTAATACACGAGATAGTAAAGAAAGATGATCATCAAATGTATTTGAAATTACTATTATGTCATCCAGGTACCAAAAAACGCGGTTTTCAAACTCAGGTGAGAATAACAAGTCCATTAAGCGCTGTTGCGTTGCGGGAGCGTTAGTTAACCCGAAAGGTGTGACCTTAAACCTGTACATGCCACGACCCGGCACGTGAAACGCAGTTTTGTCTCTATCCTCTTCATAAAGAGGCAACTCCCAAAACGCTTTGGCAATATCTATACTAGATAAATATTTAGCGTCGCGCAGGTTGTCTAGGATTTCGTTAATAAATGGTAGTTTATACGCGTCCTTTTTAGTTACTGAGTTCAGTTTCCTACTGTCTAAACAAAACCGCCAACTACCGTCTTTTTTAGGGGTGACAAGAACAGGACTCAACCACGGACTCTCACACGGCTCTATAATGTCTAAAGCTAGCATTTTATCAACTTCTTGAACCAGTACCTTTTGCTTCTCCGGTGAAAGTCGGTAGCATCGTTGCCTAATAGGTTCATGATCACCGGTATCGATGCGGTGCGCGACCAGATGTGTTCTACCGAGCGGAAGAGACTCGGTCGAAGCATCGCGAAACTGCGATATTATTTTAAGTGCCTTCGCCTGTTGTGTATCAGGGAGGTCTTCAAAAGGAAGAACCTGTTTAGAAGTGTCATTGATAGTTAAAGAAGTGCAGTTAGATGGACGTTTGAGCTCTACATTTTTTAAACAATTGGGAAGTATGTTAAATTTCTTCCAAAAATCGATACCCAGTATGAAGTGAGAGGAAATATCAGGTATAACATGTGCATTGATGATGAAAGATTTGTCATTAAACTGCACAGGTAATTCTATGAATCCTATAGAATATGCAGGCTGCCCGTTAGCAGCTCGCACGGAGATTTTATGTGACGAGTTGAGTGCAAATCCCCGGTTCAGTAAAGTAGTATGCGAATTATTACCCAATATGGTAATAGAACTACCACTATCGAGTAACCCGCAGAGAGTTAAATCATTTACATTAATATTTACATAAGGACGTTCGCCGTCGATTTGGTCATCAAAGAGGATCAAAGAGGTTTTGTAAGACAGCATAAAGAGTCGAACTACCGAAAGCCAGTCCTCCCACTCTTTACGCGAATGGTTACAATTTTTATTTACATTTCCTTGATCCTCCCTTACTCGTTTTTTGGAACAGACTTAGTATTCCAGTTCTTGGCATTACTATATACAGATTTATTACAAGTAGGACACTCGGTGCTACGATAGCCGTCCAATCCACACTTGAAACACACGATTTTACGCGGTTCTTTGCACATACGCAATGAATGCCCATTTATTCTGCAACGGACACAGAATTGTTTGCTAGAGCTAACTATATTTACAGAATGACTATTTACAGGTTTATATACATAATCCTCAGTCAAGGTAGACGGACTGCAAGAAGGAGGCTCTTTGAAATTTCTAGAACGGTCTAGACAAGCTTCATACTTTTTACAAATTACCTTTAAACCTTCAATGGATTGGAAGTCAGACTGAGCTACCATAAGGTCGTAGTCAGGACGAATATTTCTAAGTAGAATTTTCAGTCTATCTGCTTCAGGCATGGTATAGGAGAGTTTAGCAAATAAACCAGACATAATGGCGAAATACACCACGACCGACTCATCTCTACCTTGGGTGCGGTCCTCGATTTCGCGACGTAGTTTATAGTCGTAATCAGATATATCAAAATCTTCAAATAATTTAGATTTTAAACTATCCCAGTTATTAAAGCTCATTTTATATGCGCGAAACCAATGAAGAGCTTTGTCAGTGAAAATTTCGAACGAGTGAGCCAATAAATCATCCTTGGATACTTTCCTAGACACAGCAAACTCTTCAACTTTTTGTACAAACGCACGCGGACACCCGATTCCCGCGTACGTGAATTTACGAAACTCACTGGTTACTCCGCGCTCACAGTGCACGACAATTTTATTGTCCGAGCTCGGTCCAGAGTTTGCTGTAGTGTAAGAGGTCGAAGATTCACTCGGTGTATTGTTTTTAGAATCAAAGCGAATTTTTAAAGCACTGAATCTAGAAACAAGGGCTTTATACGTAGGACGGCATTCGTTATTATCTGAAACATCGATACGCTGAAGGCGTAAATAAATATGAATCAGAAATGATTGAATTTTTTGCACAAGCTTTTCGTCAAGTGTACTTTCAAACAGAACAATTTTGTCCTCAACAAAGGAAAGTGATTTTTCAGCACCGCTGCAGTCATCGGCGGCTGAAAAAGTTGAGGGCAAGTCCTCAGCAATAAATTTGTCCAGCAAGCTCGCGAGCTGCCTCCGCAGCTCCGCGACAGTCTCAAGCGGCACTGCGTTTCTGAGGCTTACTTCGTAAATAAGCTCCGCCTTATTCAACATATTTACATTAACGGCAGTAAAATCCATTTTCACGGTCGTCTTTAAATACAGTTACCTAATATACACAAGTGTCTATTTACACAAGAAAATAAAAACAGATGATGCGTAAACAAGCGAAAGCTCCTAGCATTAAACAAAAACACAAAGAAAATATACACACAAAAATAAAACAGCTTACAAACTAAGCTATGTACAAACACGTTAATATTTAGTATTTACAGGTATGTACATAACCTAGTCCAAGTCATAAGTAAGACCCACGTACTGACTGAAACAACCCTTGGGCGCCAATGTCGCCGGCTAGCCGGTCGGAGAGAAAAACTCAGAGGGTTTCGATAAAAGGTATAATACAATATAAAAATAAAATATAATACAGCTTGTTTCAGTCAGTACTGCTCTTGAAACGGATTAAACTGGCCTTAGACGTTGTGTAGGCAGATGTGAAGGCAGGGCAGGGTAATCCAGGAGGCCTCGGAGCTTCCAGAGGGATTCAGTCTTCACCGGCGGTCTGCTCCGAGGCAGAAAAGTGATAGGAGAAAGCCGGAGAGAAGAGGTTGGAAGCAGGGAAGCGGACCAGGAAGGGCTGAAAGCAATACCCTGCTTTATGGCTGCTTGAGTGACCCATCCAAGCCTCGTTATACTGTCTAGGCCAGTTATAACTAAACGAGACTTGGATTAGGTTTCACATTAAATTATTATATACAGTTAAAAAAATAAAATAGTATGTACAAACAATACCTGCGTAAGTGGCAGCCCTTTTTATATGGTTTACAACACCAAAGTATCACGAAGAACGAAGTTAAAATTCAATTATATAATTCAAGTAATTAAATTGCGCCTTGCGCGTTGCAAATTGTACAGCGGAGTGAAAAAAAACAAAAGCCAAACGATCGATTTAAATTTAAAATTTAGTTTTTATTGTAGGCGGCCAGTTACGCACCATGGAGGTTTGCCACGTTACAATGGAGGTCGCATGAACCTGTCGCTAACAGTTTGGTAGGGTATGGAATGCCATGTATGGTCGTATTTTTCTTATTAAAAAACAGGGCAAGCCAAAATGATAGCTCAAATATACATAGACTACTAAAATCATAACCCTAATTTTGGCTTAGACGTAGTCGGGTAATAACAAGACTTATATGTACGACCTTGACTACAACTGACACTGATGTTTGTACCTAAATTGTTTTAAACTTTCGCGACTTTCACACATTTATTTATAACATTATCGGGACACTCTACTCGTGACCACGGCTATTGAAACATGGCCGAAACGTCGAGGTAAATCAACAATATATTTTTATCGCGCTAAAGTCCCGATAATGCTATAAATATGTTTGTACCTAAGTCGTAATTTATGTGTAAGTAAACTAAGACATACAAACATAATTATACATACATTTACCTAGAATAGAAAAGAAATAATGACGTAAGAATCGTCAAAGTTGGCCCACGCGTTTGGTGTCTAGATCGCCACAAAGGAACAAACATACATACATTTACTGATAAACACATTAACCATCGCGCAGTCGAGTAAAAATATAGAAAGAAAAACATTTATTTAACACAACACACATACGTACATACTCGTACACACAATATGGGCATAGTACGAAAACAAAAAACATTCTGTTAAAAAAATCAAAAAACTAGCCTACTAGAGGACCAAGTAAAATATAATTATTTTAGAATGTTTTATCGGGTTTTATTATGCTTTATTTTATTTATCTAAATCCATTTCATTAAAACTGTAATGACAACACAAAGAAAAATTAGGGCAATGGCAGGACTTGAACCTGCAACATTAGCATTCCGTGCCTTGCGTTTTCTAGTTTCGCCACACTGCCGCTGCCCTACCCTGCGAATTTTTCTTTGTGTTGTCATTACAATTTTAATTTAATAATTTGAATGTTAAAAACATTTAAAATAAAAATCGAAAGAAATTTCGGTTACAAAATGTAATAACAAAACGGCGCCATCTCTCGTGAGCTGTCGGTAGCTGTAAAGGTACCCAGTTGAATATGATAACTTGTTAAAAGTTTCATATAGATGACACCGAGGGTAGTTGTACCCTTAAAATCAAAAATGTAATGACCGTAAGACGAAGCACATTGAAAAATTCGCAGGGTAGGGCAGCGGCAGTGTGGCGAAACTGGAAAACGCAAGGCACGTAATGCTAATGTTGCAGGTTCAAGTCCTGCCATTGCCCTAATTTTTCTTTGTGTTGTCATTACAATTTTAATTTAATAATTTGAATGTTAAAAATATTTAAAATAAAAATCGAAAGAAATTTCGGTTACAAAATGTAAATCCATTTCAATTTTCGATTTGTAAAGAATTTTCCTACAACAGTTCAACTAGGTCACGAATAGCAATACAATAGTGAAAACGGATACCCAGGAACGGAATATTCGCCGGCCAGCATTGCGGATATCCGGGATAAAATGTATCCTGTTACCGTCAAGGAAACTTGATAACTGCGAGAGATCTTAGATAATATTGCACTCTTTGGAAATAGAAGGGAAAAACAACCTGTTCGACGTATCCTTACTTTGATGCAGAGAAACTTGATAACGTCGAGCGATCTTAGAAAACATCTGCACTCTTTAGAAATAGAAAAGAAAACAAACTGTTCGACGTTTTCTAACTTTGATAGGTTCCCAAAGTTTTAGTTGCCAATGCCGGAATAAAAAGGAAAAAATAATATTAGTTTCGTGGTAATCGCGGTCGACAAGGAGAGGAGCTCAAAATTTCAAAGTGAGACTGGGCAACTGGTGTTCAAATGATTCACTTTTAACTTTAAAGCTCTTTGGCTCTATTCGAACATTCCGAAACATTTTTTAATGCAGCATAGTATTCGAATAATATCGAAAAAAAAAACGGTCTTCGAAATCTGTGTGGTACCTACTCGTATAGGCAAAGGCATAGTACCTATCTAAATATTACAGGAAAAATAAAACCATAGCTAACTAACACTGCTTTTACGAACAGCACTTAGTATTCTGGTCCGTTTTTTTCGTTTGCAGTTGTTTTGGCAATTACTAACTTTATCATAATCCGGTTTAAACTTGACTGGTTTTTTTGTTGCTTCAACTTATTAAGAGATCGGAGGTACTAATTTAGATGTCAACCTTTCCAACAATAGCGTTCACCCCACTCGCCCGTTTTCCCGCCATCCTTTTTTATTAACACGCAATTTTTTTAATTATACAAACCGGCATTCTAGCAAAAAACCATCGACTCAGCGAATTAAAAAACAAAGCCCGGGGACCGCAGCGAGTGGGGTGCGTTCGCTTACCTGCCATTCATTTTTGCTGACTACCGGAGCAGCTATTGTTCTAAATATACGCGTGGAGGGTCAGCAAATTTTTTTGTACGTTATTTCCATAATGCTGTTGCTGACGGTAGACCCACGTCAAATGTATTGACGTCTGTATATTGGGGCTCAATAGGCTATAATGTTGTTTTAGTTCGGGTTGTTCTTTTGATGTTGTTTGTATTAAAGGTAGGGTTCAGATCTGAGAGATTATTTTCCCTTTTTGCATGTGGATTTGTGTTTTGCGTTCGAGTCTACATAGGCATGCATGTTCTTATTAAGAATATTATCTATACGAGACCTTGCCCGCCATTTTGTTTGCATGGAATAAATAGTCGAATGGCGTATCGGTTTGTTACTTTAGCTATGATTTTTTTTTGTCGGTCTACAAACTGGATATTACAACTTAAACTAACAACACATAATGCTTAAAACTAAAGTGCATCTCGTGTAAATCCTAAAACAGTAGACACAGCATGTTTTTACGATAAACAGCGGATAAAAAAAAACTATAAACTATTGAAGTATAAGTCCTTAATTAGCCACTTCAGACGGAATTTAAAAATTTTAAACTTATATGAACAAAAATGCAAGAGGCCCAAAGGCCCAGAATGATCATGGGAAGTTAGGCTATTTTAAGTAAGGTATCAAATGAAAGATTTTTTACATATACCAAAATAGCGAGCGTAACAGCTTAGTTGCGTCAAACCTTAATATTTCGTAAACGGTTCGCTATACTGACGGACATGGCGAAATAAGGGTTTCTTATCGACCACTTGGCTACGGAACCCTAAAACCGAGGGTCTCTACTCACGATCGGGTAGGTTTAATACAATTTCATATCGCAATTTACTCGAGGTGATTTCTGATTGGCCATTGTGAACGGAAAATCTTGTTCAACACCTATGATTGATACTTAAATATAGCGTGGCGCCAATTTGAGTTCTTAGTTTTCTATGTACTATAACTTTTGAGCATGATCTCTGTTTATCGACAAATTAATAGAAATAGAGAAACCCAAATAACTGACTTTGCTCAGACAGGACTTTGTTAGGTTGAAGTGGGACTAGGCTGGACGTTTGCTGCATGCCAGATGACCTTTAGCCTAAAATTGCCACAAACCGGGTGCCTCTAGGGCTTGCCTTTTGATTACTGTTAAATCACCCCCTATGTTCAAATTAATTGTTATTTTTTAGGCGTTCGTAGCCGCCCATACCCTTTGCGAGGACCACGATCAGCAAAAATACAGAACTTAAAAAACTTGGTGCCTCAAAACCAAATCTAGCATCGCGGCAGACCCAAACAAAAATTACGATACAAACTGGACATATTTTCGCCTTTGTAGTTATTTTTTTGCAGATAACCACTTAAGTTGGTTGCGGTGCTACTTCTCAGCAGAATCTTTCATTTTCGAAAGCGCTAATAAAATCAGATTCATTTTTGAAAGAGCCTATTCGGCTATAATCTTTCATTATAAACTTTTACCTGCCTGCTTACCCTTGCACTTCTGCGTTATGCAATTTAGCGTCAAGCATGATATACTCTAGAAGTTTAAATAATCGAGTAAGGATAGCATAGCATGTATGATTTCCATAGAGCTATGTCGGACGCGCTAACTTTGTCGGGACTTAAAGTATTCATGCCTAATCCATTCTGCATGGGATTAGTCTAGCGTGTTGCTTGTGTTCGTTGCACGGAACTGCACGGAAAATTCACGGCTGAATGATGCATTTTAGGGTTACGTACACTGAGAAAAAAAAATCTTGGTTTGACAAAGATTTTGACACCATATGAGTCGCAAGAACTTGATTAGAGTAACTAGAATTTTAGCTTCAGTAACTAGCTTCTTAGCTGCATTAAACTAAGTTTTTAGCTTCAGTAGCTAAGAACTTCCCGGCCTTAACTAAGATCTTAGCTGAAGCAGCTTAGAATTTAGCTAAAGTAACTAAAATTTTACTATTGGTAAGTTTAAAAAAATCGCAGTAGTTGAATGAAAAGCATTAGCTTACATTGCACTCCAAAGCAATAATTCATAATTGTTCACCAAATAACAAAAATATAACAGAAAAAGGTTATAAATAGAGTAATACTCGGTGCAGTAACAAATCAATTTCAGCTTGTCGAACAATCTACTATTTCATCTGAACGCTAAGAAAAATGTTTTCAATTTCGTTTTTAAAAATAGCATTGAAAAGGTAGGTTAAAGCTTTTGTTCAGTAGTAGAACGCAAAATATCGTTATTACTTTTTCTGTACGTTTGTAATTAAGTACCTTTTTCCTCAACTATAAGCCGACATATGAAACTTTCCTAATCTTTTCCCGAGCGCTGCGTTGTCATTACAATTTGATTAGATAAAAATGAAAAAACATCCTGGAAAATGCTTGCTGCATCCTGCTACACTTAAGCCATGAATTCTTAATTCGATTAGAAAGAAAATATACTGATTCGGTCACATTTTAGCACCAAAAAAGTTAAAGATCGTGAGTACAAAACGGGAAGCTGGCTCATCATAGTGCCACGAATTGCTTTGCGACGCTGATATTCTGCCAGAACCTTGGCCTTAACGGGGATCGCTTCGTATGAGGCGGGAATTTTGAAATTATTACAGTTTTTAATTTATTGTGGCTAAATGGTGTGACTTTTTTTCAATTCAAGTGGTTTTCCGTAAGTATAATACTGTTTATTAAGGCGCTGTGTTTCGTTTTTGAAACTTCAAGCTGCTGATTTTTAATAATTGTGCATTCAAAGCCTAAAAGTCCGTTGATGCATAAAGAGCACAATTATTTAAAATTAGTAACTTGAATTTTCATAATGATATCACAATCGCATAAAAAACAATGTTTTACTACCGGGAAACTACTTGAATTGATAAAAAAATCACACCAATTGGCTACAATGAATTAAAAACTGAGAAAATTTTGAAATTCCCGCCACATACGAAACGATCCACCTTAAGGGCTACTAATACTAAACTTCGAGACGCTCTCATTTCATTCGTTACTGCGACTAGGTTCTTATGTTTGATCCTTCTGAGGGACTGTACAGGGTTCTAAAGCTTGTCATACTTCCCGTGGCAAGTGAAACAATTGCCGCGCACGGCGGCAGTAATATCCGGCGGGCAGTCATTTCCGGCGGGTAACGGCTGTGCCATGCCCCGTCCCAGTTGGTCCGTGAAACGGGAATGACTGCAAACTTTATGAGAATTGAACTCTATCATTTTTAACGGCATCCCGTGCGGTTACATAATTTTTAAAGTCATAATTTTTGCTTGTCATAATTTTTTCGTCGTGATAATTTTTAAGGAATTTTTAAATGGGGTCGGGTAGAACTCTACCTATAGGTTAGGTTAGGTTTATTTTATAACAAAAAAGAAAAAAGAGTTATGACAAGTAATTATTCTACGCGCTTCGAAAATAAAGCTTTCAAATTTATGCAACCCAATAGAATCATTTCTAACCCCCGACGGAAAAAGAGGGCTGTTGGGTGTTATAAGTTGAACGTGTGTATGTGTGTTTCTGTCTGTAGCGTAACTCACGAACCGATGGATGGGTTTTCATACGGTTTTCTTGAAGCTAACAATGGAGATGGTTCTTAGCTTATGATTGATAAAAATCTGTTTAACCTTTGCTTCAACTTTGATACAATTCCCGTACATGACGACCGGATAGCCTAGTGGTTAGTGACCCTGACTACAAAGCTTGAGGTTCCGGGTTCGATTCCCGGGAGGGGCAAATGTTTGTATTATCAATACGAATGTTTGTACCCGAGTCCTGGATGTTATGTGTATTTAATTATGTATTTATCTCTATAAGTATGTATATCCGTTCTCCAGTACCCATAACACAAGCAGCTTTAGTTGCTTACTTTGGGACTAAGTCAATTGGTGTTAATTGTCCCAAAAATATAAAATTTATTTTTATTTTATTTTATGGGCGTACCCAGGGAGTGGGGGGGGGGGGGCAAATCTCGCAGAACATGTATGAACTCGCCTTAATACTAATCAAAGTGTAAACGGGGTCTTATGCTCTAACTTTTAAATAAACCGCCAAATACACTGTGCAATTGCCAAAACACTGCGCGCGACAATGGCGGACGAAGATTACCGAATCTAGCCGAGCGTATACCTAATGTTTCATGTACGTGTGTTTGGGTAGTTTGTATAACAAAACAGCCGCGGACGATCCGACCAAAAAATTCTGACTTGCCCCCCCCCCCCCTCTAGGACAGAAGCTGGGTAAATAATAGTATTTTATGCAACTGCTATATAATGAGACACTCGTGTGATCCTATTATGAAACTCGCTGACGCTCGTTTCAACCACACTCGTGTTTTAAGGCCTAATTATATACAGTTGCATACATTACTTTATCTACACACATATCATAACTGCAAAAAACTGTAACAGTAAAAAACCAACAAACGAGTGTCAACAAGTATGACGGCAACTCCAGACGAACGTTTTTTTTAATCATAGGCAAACGAATGAAGTCCTTATTGTCATGTCACTCGAGATCAAATGTCGTGCGTTTAAATAAAAAAACATACTGAGTTGACGTTTCGTATCGATAACTGTTTTAATATCTGTGGATACTAGAATAGAGACCAACTTGACTTTTGACAGGTGTTCCAAATTTAAATTCATAACGTCAGAGATATCGGTAATGTGATGACCAATAAACACAGACTACTAAGAGATACTACCCAATAAAGAACAGATTTACCTACTACCACAGACAAGAAAATTCTTATAATAACATTGGTTGTAATAATGCTGGTCATTTTCTATGGTTTTTGAACGCGTTATAGAGCATTTATGATATGTGTGTAGATAAGGTGTAGATAAACTATGTAACATGTACGGTAAGAATCCAAAAAAGCATTCTTTTTAATGGTCCACGTCAGGTGACTTGCGTCCTCGTTATTCCTTTGCCATAAAAAAAGATAGTCTAAAAAAACGGTCAAAAAGTGGAAAATAAAAATCGGCTAACGGCAAAACATTTCAAGAGTAAAAACTTGAACAAAAGCAAGAAAAACCCGCGCCGTTCGACTTTGAGTGGTCTTGTTGGTTTTTTGTTGTCAAGATGGTGGAATTTATTGTTTGATAAGTGTTTTTGTTTAACGGCCATGGCTCTTTTAAATAAAGAGGACTTTATCCTACTCGTCGTAACGAGCTGATCCCACTTGCTTCCTTTTGCTATCAAACCAGACGCGGTCATTTTCGCGACGCTATAAGAACATCGGAGTACCTCAGCACTGGGGCCGCGCCGCTATTGAGGTGCCGCGCGTGTGAATGAAAACGAATCACTGGCCCTAACATGACTGGCCAAGGTTAGGTTATCTCTATCTGCGTCCCTTACTTATGACACTAGTTAGACAGAGACGCAAGGAGAAAAAAGATAAAGAAGAAGATAAATCATTACAAGAAAAATATAATTTAGAATACACGATAATTTACTTTGGCTAACTGGCAAACGAATAGCTTAAAAATACAAGTGAATCATGTGATTTATTAGACCTCAAATATTCTACGGCTAGAGAGGGTAAATATTTATTCGGGGAACTTAGATGTTAAATCAAAATGGCTGCCGGTTCGCTATGGCGTGCGTGACAGCAGTAAATCTGTGAGTTTGTAAACTTTGTGAGCCCATGTCATGGTAAACTGTCATATGTTCCGTAGAAATAAATATGCAAAGTAGACATGCAAAAGTTAACTCTAAAATACTTATAAAGTTTTAGTAAAGCGTTTTCACGACAATTTTATTGATTTTTTTTAGTGTTCCGTAGCGAATATGGAATCATATAACTTTTCAAATTAAAAACTGTCTTCATACGGTGATTTATACCTTGTTTTTATACTCTTAGAGGTTGAATATGTTCTCCAAACTGAAATAAGACCAAACTCGAGTATAAAGATTCAACAAATAAGCGGCTTAAACAGCCGTATCTTTTGAATGCGTTGACTTAGGACTTTGATATTTTCACAGCTCCAAGGGACTACGGACCTGAGTAATTGATATTATATTTAACTCACACATCCGCGAATTAATTTAATTAAATTAATTTTAAAACAAGACAAGTAAGACAGCCGGTGCAATTACTGGCACAAGAGGTAGTCCATCTTAGCCCTCTGGGTTGGCAACGCATCTGCAAACTCTTTGGTTTTGCGGGTGTTTATAGGCGGTGGTGATCACTTACCATCAGGTGACCCACTTGTTTGTTTACCTTCCTATTTCATAAAAAAAATTAAAAAATCCTAAAAATCTTCCAATAACCGCGATAAGACTAGACTCTACCAGCGTTTCGGAAAATGACATCCGCTAAGAAGAATGCGCCCGCAAGAAACTGTTATTAAAAAAAAACACTGAAATCGGTTCACAAATTTATTGGCAGAAATATCGGGTAGCATGCTGACGCATCCGCGTCCAGGCGCTTATAAACTCTTCAAAGAGTTGCAGTAATCTCTGGTCGACGTCACAAGCAAAGGGCTAGCAGCGGCCTATCGGCATCGCAAAGAATGAATATTGCGATATCTGCGATACAACGTGGAAACGCTGCCAGCTTTTTGGATACCATGCCACGGGGACTCCATTTAGTTGTATTTTTAAGTAATTTTTTACAATAGGTTTGTTTGAGGTTTGTTTAGTTTTAATTGAAATGTTTCTTTGTTTATGAACATTGACGTTTATCTTTAAATACTCGTAGTAAAACGTAGAAGAACCAGAGCCACCGACATAGCCTTAAGAATTGCTAGACTTAAGTGGCAATGGGCGGGGCACATTGCTCGCAGAACGGATGGCCGATGGGGCCATAGAGTTCTCGAGTGGCGACCGCGTATCGGAAGACGCAGCGTAGGTAGACCCGCCACAAGGTGGACCGATGACCTGGTGATCGTTGCGGGAACCCGCTGGATGAAAGCAGCACAAGACCGGTCGTTGTGGCGATCCTTGGGAGAGGCCTATGTTCAGCAGTGGACGTCTTTCGCCTGAAATGATGATGATGATGATGAGTAAAACTAAGTCGCTATCCGAGCGTCTAGTGCAAGTTTTGTTAAGGCTACGGTCGTACTGCACACGCCGCACGCAGCCGACAACGTCACGTCGCACGCAGCGTCTGAATGGTGTGTTCGAGAATGCTCGGGAGCGGTCGTTTTCGCTCGCTGCGTGCGGCGTCCCCCCGCCGCCCGCTGCAGCCGCCCGCTGGCCGTTGCGTCTTTAGTCATTTTGGAGCATTGCTGCGGCTGGACGCTAGCTCGAAATGGAGAAATTTACGCAGCAGAAATAGGGTTTGGATGGAAGTTAGTTGGTGTATTCGTCAAACTTTGTTCAATCAATCTAGTACTGTCGAAAACTCCGCCCGTGATAGTCGAAAATATTCCACAAATTTTAGTTCGTTATCAATTAAATGCCTAGTCACCAAAATATTGTAGGCACCCTCCGTTTGTCTAGCTTTAAATATATTGTTCTTCTTTTTTTTTGCTTCCTTTATATAATAAATAAAATGTCCTCATCATCTTCCTCCTTAAGCAGTAAATACGCTAGAGTTTTTTCCATCGTAATACTACACACACACGTCCTTTCGCTACAAAAACTCTCAGAAACTGCCGCGACTGGCCGCTGCGGCTACGGTCTCAAAACGACCAAAACACCCGCTGTCGGCTGCGTCCAGCGTCTTCCATCATGCGACGGGACGTTGTCGGCTGCGTGCGGCGTGTGCAGTACGACCGGGGCCTAAACGCGCTAGCGTTAGCTGCTCAGTTACTATGGAATTAAAAACAAAACAAAATGTTTCCATAGTTTATCCATGGGTTTTTTTTGGTAGAAAACTAATACTAAGGGCTCTTTTCCTGTCTGTCTTTATATCTTTGGCCGCTTACACCGTCTAAACCACACAACGGATTCTAATACGATTTTAACTTAAAATTTAGAGAATTCTTTATAGAAGGTTTTATGTATATTACATTCAAATGTACGCGTACGAAGCCAGGGCGGGCCGCTAGTAAAGTTATATTTTGATTTGAGTTTGATTTTGACTCTAACTGTACAAACACTATAAGTACGTTCGGCCTCAGAAGTACCTAGCTAAACATTTCAAAACCTTGTCGCAGTCAGTAATTTGACTTTATGTGACAAATTCGAGCAACTCTCATGTCATACGTTACTACGACGAGGTTCTTAAGTGTTTAGCTACTTTTGAGGCCGACTGTACACGATGTAAGCATGTGTTCTAGCCCGCCTTGAATCTGCTACTTAATTCATTTAGGATCACACCTCCCGCGCCGGTCTATTTCGGTATGGTATTAAAGAGAAGTGGAGAGCTTATAACACCGAGCAAAAACACACGGCCAAGTTTTGTAAACGTGACCGAGATGACGGTAGTGATACGGACACCGTCATTACCTGTCAATATTGACGAGGGTAATGACTAGTGTTGATTAACATTTTATCCGGGCTTGGCTTCCGTCGATAATAAGTTATTACGGATAATCTTCGCCCCTCCTGTTAATATTGCTATACGGGCGGACGGTAATGACTGTGGCATAGTGTAATAAAATTGAATACCTAGCCTAATAGTGAAAATAAGTCTTCTTTGCCACTGTACAAAATACCGACGACTGGCTGACACCGAAATAATATTGCCTATTCACAGTTTCCGGGTTAATTAATTCCGTAAAATAGCATTGTGATTTTATTTATTGAAAAAAATATACCTCGTCGAGTTTCTTGCCGGTATCTTCTCAACAAACTGGAACAAATTACCTTGCTACTCCGCGAAACCAGTGCCGACCTCGTGCAAAATAGCTGCGTCTGTACGACACATATATGTTCATGCAAAAACCCACCCTCCTCCGCTTCCACACGAAATAACATATATCACACAGACTAAACTACACACCACCACCACTAAACACTAAAACTACACGATCGACGCGCGTTTCGCCTCTATACGAGGCATCATCAAGATCGACCCGTACGACATTCTATTATTGGTATTGGGTATCTTCTCATCTGAGGTTTTTTCTGAACCGGTGTTAAATTTCCAGACATTTATTAGTGCTTCCAGTAAGCCTCATCTGAACGAAAATGTTTTCACTTTGGCTAAAATTAGTTTTCCTAAAGCCTGAAGTATTTAAAAACCGCGTTGCAACTTTTCTACGCGCGCCGTATGTCATCACCGGCACTTATTTAGAAGGCGGCGCGGCACGTACGGGCAGATCAAAGATAATTCAGCCTCCGTGAACTGGGTTGAACGCAGTGACCATGACGAGGCTTGTGGGTTAACATGACGGGAGATTACGCCCCAATAGCTGTTATTGTTCATCGAGTTTGAAAGTTTCGGCCTGGAAAGAAGGTTGATGCCTTAGGTGAAACTTTTTGGACATTCCTGGGGAATGTATTGGAAATCCATTGCGACGACAACGAAACTATGTTTTGTAAACTTTTTAAATCCAGTCCCATTTTCTGGTGACTACTTTGCGTTAGCTAGATGAGATCGCTTACGAGAGTATTCCGTCTTTTTTCACTTGGCATCTGTAATTTTTACGTTTTATGGTCGACCAAGTAATTGCTTGACCACTTTTCAACCTTATGCCTTTGTAATACGTTCGAAAAGTGGTCAAGCAGTTTCTTGGTCGACTATACATTAACTACTTAGTATGAGGGGTTTTAGCACAAAACTCTCTACATCCTATGTTAAGTATGCAAACATATAGAAAACTAGACAGATAACATATAAAATATTTTTTACGACGTCGACAACTTTGGTAGCGTTCCGTTGTCAACAAGGAACCCTTAAAAGCAAAAAGGAAGGGTTATGTTTTTATTAAATGTAATGCGCAAGCAGGCATTAAGCCAATCGTATAAGAAATGGATCAAGTCGTCTTCCTAGATTTGTTTACATACATTTACTAGTTATAGTTACCATATAATTATACAATTGATACGTAGTAGTAGATTGAAATAGGCGCGCAGGCGCATGTATGGTCATTATTATATAACTCAGTATATTATGTACTAATATAGATATACTAAAGTGACTACTAACCATTTATGTTTTGTTCTTTGACTATCTAAATAAATAAACGATAAATGATAAAATAAATGAAATGATACGAATAAAAGCTTGTAAGAACACTACCTTCATTCTTCCGGCGGCAGGCGGGTAAAATGAAAACCAATTCCAGCCAATCCTTAAACAATAGCAAGAGCATGAGTGCGGTAAGTGAACCGCACTTGAGCCGTCATCACCGACCTTTTAGCGCCGAGTGTTAGGTACGAGAGTTTGCCTTCAATTACCGAACTAGCCGACTTCTCAATTCTTTATTTGGTTCGGTAATAAAATTTGAGTAGCTCGGGCTTTGTTCCCAAGTAATTCGCTATTGAAAAAGTTTGCCACTTCTTTGGTTTATGGGTTGTGTGTTGGAGGATTGTGGGTTTTGTAACACTATGTTTGAGGGTTCTGGGAGACGGCGCACTTGGATTAATATCAAAAACACTGTGTCGTTACTAAAGTAATTAGTCTCAGTTTCGTAACAGTAGACATCGTTTCGTAACTATTTGCATTCGCATTCATCATAACTCAATTGCGGCTTCCCAATAATAGGCTGATGTATTTGTAGATTACTAAAATAATTAATAGCGTTACAAAACCAATACGAAACTGATATACGAAGCACATTGAGAAATTCGCAGGGTATGGTAGTAGTAATGAGGCGGAACTGGCAAACCTAGGCACGGATGCTGATTTTGCAGGTTCGAGCCTTGCCATTACCCTAATTTTTCTTTGTGTTGCCATTACTTAGCATTTTAAGTTAAAGGTATGTATAATACGTCAAATCACACCACAGCCAAATTCAAAATAAGAGTATCGAAGTTACTGATAAAAACTGAACAAGGTAACAATTGAAAAAAAAAAATATTTACAAATAACACGGTGTAGTGTTGTCGACCAAGTAATTGCTTGGCCATTTTTAACGTTATCTTTTTGCAATACAGTCGAAAAGTGGTCAAGCAATTTCTTGGTCGACTATACTCGTATGTATTCAGTGAAAGAACAGGAAAGAACAAAATTTTGACAGTTTCATGTATGTTCGAGTCAAATATTTTAAGGGCTCATTCATGCTTTACTGTTTTGTTTCATCCGAGGGTTCGTTTGACATAATGATCTGTCACGTTTGGGATTTTAACGAAGTTTTATGGATGGTAGGACATTGTGCCAGGTTCGTCCCGCTAAGCAGCAGTGCTCGCACTGTTGTGTTCCGGCGTAGAGAGCAAGACAGCCGGTGCAATTACTGGCACAAAAGGTATGCCATCTTAGCCCTCTGGGTTGGCAACGCATCTGTAATCTCCTTGGTGTGTCTATATGCGGTGGTAATCACTTACCATCACGTGAATCATTTGCTTGTTTGCTTTCCTATTTAAAAAAAATCACCCAGTACACAATAGTCTTAATCTAATTCAGAATCAGGTGTATACGGGCTGTGGTGATCACTTAAACCATCAAGTGCCCACTTGCTCGTTTGCCTTCTATGCCGTTTTTAAAAAATATACTGTCGAAAGTTAAGAATTTTGTGCCTATTATTTTTCTACAATAATTTCATTAATATACATTCAATTTAGTAATTCATTATTTTTTGCTTTCAGGTATTCCATTATCTTAAGCCAGATTAAGAATTCACGTCCTAATTATAACTTTGGAGGCAAAACTCAATCAAACTAGGTAAGTAACTTATTACCATCAGCTACTGAAGCTGGATTTCCGGATTTGTTCCAGTTTGTTGATCTGAATCTATTAATTATTTATCATATCATAACATTAATTGCAAGTAAATGGGTACAAGATAGGTAACAAGCGCTCCGGTAGCGAGCTCCAAATTGGAGTTAAATAGCACCAGTGTCCTCAGTCGCAAAGCGACAAGCGAACGGTGCGCATGTTAACCTAAGCTGTGTGTTTGCGGTCAATTCCAAATTCCAAAACCCAGCAAGACCGTAATTGGGATGTTGACAAAAAAATAATAATTAGTCCATCTTTTAGAACGCCAGAAAATAGTAGATACGTATTTTTTCTTTTGCTTCTAAAACTTAAAATAACAAAGTTACAGAGCGGCGAAAGTTCGCGCTACGTCATTATATCGTAAAATTTTTACGAATCGAGTGACGTCACGAGCCCCTACTCCTGAATTTGAATGTGCTGTATCTTTGTCAATATTATTCGTATGGACAAATAAAAAAATACGTATCGAGTATTTTTCTATAATCTAACTGACGGACTAATTAGAATCTTGTTGTTTTAACCCAGGAGACATCCCTATTGGTCCGTTGAAAAAAAAAAATTCGCAACAGCTAAACACTAGCTGTCTTCTTTGTTTCTATGGTTTTAATCACGTTGTCCCTTTTACACAGTTCACTATGTGTGCGTAAAAGTAAAAACGAGACATTTTGCATGTGTGTGTTCGCCACTGCATTCGGATCATTTTTCTTGGAGTTTTTGTATGGGTATAACCTGTCTATTAATAACAAGTAACTGTACACAATACTTCGTAGTAATAGACAAAGTATTTTCTGATAATAACTGTTAATACTTGGTAGTTTTTTTTTTAAACCTTTTAGTCGAAAGATAGTATGGAGCTATGGTAACCCTACAGCTAACAGCTCAGTATCACGACTACGTGTCGTGGCGTCGCTCGCAGTAACTCCTGATCTTACGACGTTATACTTTGTTGTGTTCTGTATCTCGCATCAGTGGGAAAGATAATAAAAAGTCAAAGCCACCTTAGTGTATTGCGTTTCGAATCAAAATTACTTTGTAAGTTATTTTTCAAAGTGTTAACGCATATTAACAAAACGCTCATTACTGAAGCACCTCGCCTTCCTGTTTTATGCATTCAAAATGTTCTCAAAGACTAAAGGCAGTACACTCGTAAACGACGGACGGACTAACGCAGCCACTCTGCAACCACTTAGCTGATGAAAAACGTTAAAAAACGCGTTTTTAGGTTAAACACTCTTTTTGAAAATTAACGAGGTTCACGTGCTTAGTGTAATTGCAGCTTTAACAGCACTCTTATTTATCCCTTTTGCACACGCTGAATAGTCAGAATGGGATACAAAATGCTTTATGGCTGCGACCAGGGGGGTTCCATTCCGCACTGTAGGTACGCTCGACCGCCTTGCCTATGGCATATGCAAATCGCAGTAGGCTGTCAGATTGCCACGCGCTCGCTCACTCGCCCCCGAGTCAGTGTAATTGAAAACGAATGCCGCGCAACCCTAGCGTGTCGCCGGGGGTAGGGGGATGAAGGCGGGCGCGGGCGGCGCGTTCCCTTTGACTTGCGCCGCCTGGCACATGGTTTATGAAGGAATACGAACGTTAGTAAAGTTGGAGTTCGTTTAATCGCGGTCGTAAAAGAGAAGTTTCTGTACGTTAGTATTTTTTATTCTGTGCCGCATCTAAAGCTAGAGTGTTAGGGCATATCTGGCCATGATGCCCGGTTCAGGGTAAATTTATCCCTCCCTGCATCTCTGTCACACTAGTGTCATTAGAAAAAGGACGCACATAAGATAAACTAAACTTGTTTGGTCATATTAGTGCTCGTTTTGTGCTTTAATTGCAAGATATTAGTATGAAAAATACATCTTTAGACAGAAAGAGAATAGTTGTTTAGCAAAGGAAAAAAAGAGTTTAGGTAATAGGGACCAGTATGGACCGAGCTCAGTTCAGGACAGATGTAATTATAAAACGACTTTTAGCAAAAAATGAGGTCTTGCTAAATTGTGTTTTTGCTCCCGTGAAGCCGAAAATAAGATATTGGATATTGTAAATAAATGAGTTGTGGCCCGTTTCACTAAGCTACAAGTTACAATTTTACAAGTCTAAACCGGCAACATTGGCCTATAATGACCAATGGCAATGGGCATAATGATCAATGTTGCCGGTTTAGACTTGTAACATTGTAACTTGTAGCTTCGTGAAACGGGCCACTGGTTTAAAAACCCTACAAATCCTGTTTTTTACAATTTTATTTATATTAAATGTACATAATGTTTGTAAATATACATAAATAATGTTTTAATCCATAAGTATGACTCGGGCGGGTCATGGCTAATAGAATTCTGTTGTGCTTGTTCACCCCTCTAGAAAAAACAGAAGACGTATGTACGTTTGTATCACATTTGTTACTCGTCTGCTATCGGCAACTGAAGCTCTCGAGGCCCTTAACGGATATCGGACTCGGGACTATCGTGTTTCAAATGGAATAGGACGCCATTGACCTACTTGATAGGACTCCTGTAGACTCACGGTTTGATAGGAAACGTATGTTACTCAATACTCAGGCTGCAAACGCATTTTATCAAAGTCAAGACATTGTTAAAATGATTTTGAACACCAGAGGTGCAGTTTTTGAATCTTACCAGGTGGCTAAAGCTTACCAAAATGGCCGAACCTCTATGAAAAACGGCAAAATAACTATAAATGATCGCAATTACAACCAGACAACTCTAAAAAAAAGGGACAACCGAACTAGTTTGGCTACTCATGATTTTAGTGAATGGTAATCAAAGTTCATTTAAATTAGTAAAACTATTTGCTACTGATAAACATTTGATTATTTATTTACAAATCAAGAGTTAGGTAAGGTGTAACAAATAGTTCGGTAGTCACTTTTTATGTAATAAGTAACAAAACTTTGGTTACGTGTAACAAAACTATTTTTTTGCAAGGTAATTTAAAATTCAGAGTTTTAATTAAATAAAATTAAAAATAAATAAATACAAAATTTAAAAAAATATGACAACCAGGCTATCCAATCGTCAATTTATTCAATGTTATTATGCCACTTTCTGAAATATTTCTCCATCTTTCCCTTCCGTGACACAGATTCTTCCGTCATCGCAGCGATCCGATGTCACCCCTTAGTTGAGGAAGGCCCCAATTTCCCGTTTTGTTACGGTTTTTATTTCAATGCGAGTGTCGAGTTTAGGCGCCGCGGGACCGCTTACGCGAGTCACGACTTATTTCGCTACTTCTATAATATTTTATTTAGCGCTAAACTGTAACAAGGTGACAGGCACGGGAGGAAAGTGTCACTTTCTTTCTGCGGCGTTTCTTATCAGCAGAATCTTTCATTTTCCGAAGCCCTACTTGCAAAATATTTTTTTCATTTTCATTTTTTTTTTCATCTTTGTGTGAGGTAGTGCGAAAACTTTGTTATTTCTTACCAACTTCTGTTAGCCGTGGATTATTTTGTATTATTGTTTTTAAAGTATAAATAATGCAGTTGTATTAGTTATTTTGTTTTGTGTCTATGTAATATGTGGCAATGACAATAAATAACAATTATATTCTATTCTTAAGTGTCTCAACTGTGTTGACCTGCGCCTACGGCAAGGGTCAACGCCCACGTCATGATGCTGATGATGATAATGATGATGATGATGATGGAATAAGGATAAGTAGTATTATAAAATAGGCACTCGTAACTTAAGGCCAAGCTACACTCAGATGCGTATGCAGCGCGGCTCCAGCTCGCTGCGTAGAGCTGCATTACGTGCACGCAACGCAAGCGATGTGGCATCTCAACATATAATTCCATACATCGCGTGTGCACGCTCGTGTCTTCGGAGCCGTGTTGCATACGCATTCGGTGTGGCCCGGTCTTTAGCTTCTCTCACAAACTGACGTCGACAGCAGACAGACGGAACGCGAACGCGGTGAATTTTTTACGAGCACACATTAATTTTTAACAAGCTTTTATTGTACAAAACCCGAATGTTCGTCCAAAGAAGCATTTTATATATTTATTTCGGTTATAAATACCTTCCGGAGTTTGCCTAATATACTTATTCACGGCAATATTCCGCCTTCATTCATAGATCGAGCTGGTCTGATCTGATATCAAAATCAAAGTCAAAATATCTTTGTTCAGATTAAGAAATAATGAAAAAACATTTATTTAAGACTATTCAACACAACACACACACATCACCTAGTCTGTGCACATCACACAGAGTACAATTATTTCAAACACATTTACAGTTGTTGTGTTGAATGGAATCAAAAAGGGCCCCACTCAGCATACTGCCTCGGTAAATCGAGACGCTGATTTTCAGTGGGACCCTTGAGAAACTAACCTAAATCGATGACGTCACGAACGAAAGTGAAACTCACAAAAAACAAATAAAATAATACACAAAAAAAGGTGGTACTAACGCCATCTGTTATAGACGACACAAACTAGTAATAACATACATAGATTAGGCTAACAGGAAGCGCTTATAAAATTTGCCACCGGTTTGGAAAAAACCTCTAATGATAAGATACCGGCAAGAAACTAAACGAGGTGTAATTCTTTCAAAGAATCAAAATTCCAATGTTATTTTTACAACGTAATTATTTAAAAAATTATCAATTTAACAATTATTACTATTACAATTATTAACATATTATGCTTGTGTGTAGACAGCAATTCATGCCTAAATTCTCACTCTTTGAGGTCGAATATTTTCTCCCAATTAAAATGGAACCAGCTCGACCCAGTCAGACCCCGACCCAACTAGAACTAGTCGAACCTAGTCTACCCGTCACAGGACTTCTGAAAGATCACCATTTCCATCTTGAATCATCTCCCGAGCTTATAATAATTATCTAAGATAAATACCGTTCCCAGTGAACATAGGCACACTCTTTGCCTGTCAAAATACAGGATGAAGCCAATATTGGAATATTAAAAACAAATAGGCAACTCATTCCCCATTATGCTAATATTCTTTGCCGTTATAACAGTATCAAAAGTTTACCGAGAAATTTGGAAGTTTCCTTACCGAGTTACAAAACGGCCTACGCTATTTCCTTTCTGATAAAATTATTGGAATATATTTAGAACCCTGTTTGTTAAAGGGGTTGGTATTCTTATTAAAATAAAGCTAAAAACCGGCCAAGTGCGAGACGGACTCGTACACGAAGGGTTCCGTACTAAATACGCAAAAAAACACGTTTCTCGTATCTTTAATAAATGGCTTTTTTATATTTGTTGTTATAGCGGTCGTAATAATACATACTCTCTGAAAATTCCCAGTCTCTATCCATTACGGTTCAAAAGTTAGAATCCTGTGTATCAGTATTTTTTCTCCAGCTAAAACAAAAGATATATCAGAACATCTTTTGCGTGGGCTTTTTAAAATACAATTTTTTTTTCCTGCGTCGTTGATAGTATAAATTATGCGAAACGAATATTATGTGAAACATTACTTTATGACAATCGGCATGTATGCCAGCCGATATGAGTCCACAGATATTATTAACTCCAACAATAACGCAGCTCGTCGTCCCACGGGATGAAAGTTTTCGTTTAATTGAGATAAATATTGTCCTTGGTCTGTCTGATTGCCGCGGCCTCTCGGGAGGCTGGTTGGCGAACTTGAAAATAACTATCGATCACATTTTCACGTTTAGGAATTACTATGCGACTCGCCCCGGCTTTGCACAGGACAATTAAGACGTAAATTAAATAAACCTTTCGTAAAAAAATCTCTAAATGACTATGAAAACCGTTTAAAATGCGTTGCGTGACTTTGAAGAAGTAAACGGCCGATGGCATACGATCGATGAGGATAGAGGAATAGATAGCGACTCTGTTACCCGACTACGGCAAAGCCAAAAGGAAGGGTTATGTTTTTAATAGTCTATGTATGTATGTTTGTTGTTACGTATGTTCCATTGTAGTGCCTAAATGACTCAGCCGATTTTGATGAAGGAGGTGTCAATCGGTTCGTAATTGTAGTCTGGGTGACATGGGCTATATGTTTTGTGAACAAAATGAAAATGACGAATGTTATATCCAAAAAAGAGGGGGTCTAAAAAAATTTTTTTTGGTATCATGTTGTCATGGATATCAAATAAATGGAGGGTAAATTCTGAGCTCAAAAACATAAATATATTTCAACACCTATTAAAATATACCAAGCTACAGAAAACCAATTTACCCATATTTCGTTATTAATAACGCCATCTATTATCTGGTAGCTATCCTACTAATATTATAAATGTGAAAGTTTGTATGTTTGGATGTTTGTTACTCGATCACGCAAAAACAACTTAATGGATTTGAATGAAATTTGGCACACACATAGTTTATAACCTGGATTAAACACATAGGATACTTTTTATCCCGTAAAAATGCATAGTTCCCACAGCACAGCAATAAGTGAGTTATACGCCGTCGTTACGTCATGAGCAGCAAAGCAACTTATTCTCATTAATTTGTCCAGGAAATATTGCAGATTGTATGTTTCAATTAAACAAGTCTACGCGGACGAAGTCGCGGGCAAAAGCTAGTATTAAATAATTAATTTTTCGTTTTTTCCGTAGTCGGGTAACAGTTTTTAAACTTTTTTTATATTATGTATAGAAGATGTGTGTCCGGGGCTACATTGATGTTATGTATATTTACATTAAAAATAATAAATATATATTTTGGGACAATTCACACCAATTGACCTTGCCCCTAAGTAAGCAACTAAAGCTGCTCCTGTTGTGGGTACTAGACAACGGATATACATACTTATATAGATAAATAGATATATATAACATCCAAGTCTCGGGTACAACTATTCGTATTCATCATACAAACATTTGCCCCTCCCGGGAATTGAACTTGGAACCTCAAGCTTTATTTATTTAATCTTTATTGCACAAAATTAACAATAAAATGTACAAAAGGCGGACTTAATGCCTTAAGCCATTCTCTACCAGTCAACCCTTAGGCAAGGCAGAGATAGTAGTGGGTGGTGGTGGGTAGCGGTGGGTGGTAAGCTTTGTAGTCAGTCACTAAACACTAGGCTATCCGGTCGTCAAGGTCGTTATATGTATAGTCGACCAAGAAATTGCTTGACCACTTTTCGACCGTATTACAAATGGATAAGGTTCAAAACTGGTCAAGCAATTACTTGGTCGACTATACCTACCTATGTATATCCCCTGTCTAGTCCTCTGGCATAGCTGCCTACACTGGATGCGTTTGCAGCACGTCTCCGGGGACACGCGCGTGCACACGTCGGTTCTAATGTATGGAATTATATGTTGAGATGCCACATCATTTGCGTTGCGTAACGCAGCTCTACGCAGCGAGCAGGAGCCGTGCTGCGTACACATTAGGTGTGGCCTAGCCTTTAGTTTGGAACTAGATCGATTGGTGTACATGTGAATTATCCAAAGATATTTATTTAATTGAAATAAAACATGAAACTTAAACAGGTTTTCACTGAAAAAAAGGGACAACCGATCTAATTTAGTTACTCGTGATTTTGGTTAATGGTAATCAAAGTTCGTTTAAATTAGCAAAACTATTTGCTACTGATAAACATTTGATTATTTATTTACAAATCAAGAGTTAGGTAAGGTGTAACAAATAGTTCGGTAGTATTTTCTTATGTTTTCGCGACTTGTAGACATTGAGGGGGACCGACTAGGGTCGCTCTCAAACAAAGTCCCGTTAGATGGCGCTGTAAAAAAAATTACGGTTTTTTCGTAATTTTTCGTAACCTATCGCTGTTTTTTATTATTTTTTTGTTTTACGTAGGTATCTGAATACGGCTGATTTTTTGACTTCACAGTTGGAAGGTATTGTTGTGCCAGTCCTGAGAAAAAATGCAGAATCTGTTTACGAGCGTATACAGACACTATCGTCACACACACACATGCAACTATACAGCGCCAGCTAGCGACAATCTTTCGCGGCAGTTAGCTAGCTAGTTGGCGTACGTTTTCAGACTGCAATAAAACTGATATAAAATATTTGTATCGTGTTATTAATTTCTGTATACCTGAATACACGAATGACTAAAATACATAACTTTTATTAGTTTTACTTGTGTAGACCAGAAAAGCCATCTCTTATGATTTCAGGCTTTCAAGTCTAAGATATAAAGGCCCACAAGTGTGATTGTGATTATCGTAGTAAAAACTGGTGACTATGAAAGACTTTGGTGCTAAACTCAGATAAAGTCTTTGTAACGTTTTTAGGTGATATCAATCATACACATCACACCTAGGTACTCCTTACTCGAAATCTTTACAACTTTTTTGTTGTTAAAATACCAGTGCCTCATGATTGCTGGCTTTAGTGACCTACTGATGTCATTACAGGGTCGGTTACCATAAGTCGTGTAGCGACTTAGGTCGCCACCAGATTTAAGAGAAATATTTACAGCTATTAAAAAGAAACAACGTTAGAAATATTTACAATTGTAATAAAAAAATATAAAAAGTGTACAAGGTTAGGTATTTAGTTAGTAATTAAAAATAAAGAAAATAATATTTACAATAGGGTCGTAGGTTCTTAATAAGTTTTGGCTCTGAATCTAGCAGGTAACAATTCAAAGCCACTCCCCTGGCACATGCAGCACTGATGCGCCGACCGTAGGTAGAGACAATTTTGGTCGGCGGAGGTCCCAGGTGGAGAGGCAGTCAGGAGAGGGAAATAGTGGAGTCACGGAGCGAAGAGAAGGATGTAGGTAGTTTATAGGTAGAACTACAGTACTGGAACCCCTATTCGGGGTCCCGATAATATCTCAACTTTATTGAGAAGAGATTAAATTATAATTTAATAACTATAATATTATATTTTCAGACAATCCCAGGTTCAGTTCAATTAGCGGCGTCGTGAAAAGAAAACCGTCATTTGTTTTATTTTATTTTTATAGAACGCCGCGGTGGTCACCGATATTACTGGCCAGTATTAAAAAAGGTTGATAGCGTTAGGCGCTACAGTACCCCCCTTTTTAGGGTGGGATTTTACCTAGGTTAAATCCACTTAGCTCGTAGTTTATTTACATGATAGAACTACAAGAAGCAGAAAAACCGACATATTTATGATTCAGCATAGTTAGTTAATTTTATATCTTTAACATGCCATGTACCTAAGTGTCTGCCGTCCATGTCCTCCAGGTCATACACAAGAGGTGATTTCTTGTCTACAATACGACACTTAATAAATTTTGGAGCAAGTTTCTTAGCGAACCTGCTGTCCTTATCGCTCTGGTAGTAAGTACGCTTCCAAACCACATCACCGACGTTAAATTCAACATTTTTACGCCGTAAATTGTAGTACGCACTATTTCTTGAATGGGCCTTTAATAATGCCAATTGTACTTTATCAAAAACTGTACGTAAATGACCTAAATTTTCAGCATATTCATCTCGAGGTGTGAAGATAATATCATCGCTGACATCAGTATCAGTATAATGTGATCCACAGCCGATTAGTTCTCGGCCAAACACTAGAAATGATGGAGTAAAACCTGTTACCTCATTTACCGAGCTGTTAAGTGCAAACTGTATTTTAGGTATGTTAGTATCCCAGGACCTATGATCGTTTTCAATGTAAGTAGATATAGCGGTCATCAACGTTTTGTTATATCTCTCAACACTGTTGACTTGTGGTGAATATTTTGGACTGTAGTGAACACATGGTATTTTATATTTAGTGTACAGATTTTGTAGTAAATTGCTCGTAAACTGCTTGCCGTTGTCCATTAATACGGTGCTAGGTACACCGTGTATAAGAAATACTTGCTCTTCTAGGATTCGAGCAATTATTTCTGACGTAGCACGACGTATAGGAAATACTAAGCAGTATTTAGAAAAACAACAATTTACGACAAAGATGAACGTGTTTTGATTCCTAGTCGGAGGCAAGGGTCCAACAAGATCCATACTGATCATTTGGAAGGGCCTAGAGCAATCTTTGGGCCTACCCATTACGCCCAGCGTAGGATGATTAGGGTGTTTATGACTCAAACAGGCTTCACAGTTAGAAACAAAACGCGTTACATCATGATGCATTTTAGGCCAAAAATATTTTAATCCTAAACGTTTCAAGGTTTTATAAATACCGAAATGACCTGAAGTAGGTTTAGAGTGATTTTCAGCTATAATGTCATTCCGGGCTTCTAAGGGAATGACTTCTTTCCATTCGAATTCTCTTGTTAATGGGTTAGAAGTTTTTACGAAACGATAGAGTTTATTATTCGTAACTCGATAATTGAGAAAAGAAGTCGGTGATGTTTGACAACCATTGTAAATATCTAAGTACCACGAGTCTCTGGTTGATGTCATGGGAATAGCATTAGTACTATCTGAACCATCACCGTCAATAGCAAGAACCGCTCGAGAGAGACTATCCGGTACTACATTCTCCGAACCACGTCTGTGTTTTATAACGAAATTGTAGCCCGACAGACGTACACCCCAGCGAGCTAGACGACCTGTAGGGTTGTTTAATGTTAAAAACCACTTAAGTGCGGCATGGTCGGTGTATATGGTAAATTGTTGCCCATTTTCTAAGTAGCACCGCCAATGCTCGATAGCGACGAGAACAGCCAAAGCTTCCCGCTCAGTAGCGCTATAATTGCGTTCTTGAGTGGACAGAGACTTACTCATGAACGCGATTACCTTTTCCTTACCATCTATATTTTGAGTAAGGACCGCTCCGGTTCCAGTGTTGCTAGCATCAACGTGAACTTCGAAAGGTAAGTTATAATCAGGGCACGAAAGAATAGGCGGAGAGATTAAGCATTCCTTCAGTTTTTGGAAAGCAGTGTCAGCATCACTGGACCAAGAGAAGGGTGGTGCCTTTTTACCTTGAGAGGTAAGTTTATTTAACGGCGTAGCCACTGAACTAAAATTCGGAATAAACCTACGATACCAAGAAGCTGTACCGAGAAAACGCCTGACTTCCTTGCGGTTAGTAGGAACAGGGTAGTTCACTATAGCTGCAATCTTTTCAGGGTCAGCATGGAGTCCGTTCTCGTCAACAATGTATCCGAGATATTTGAGCTGCTTCATGAAAAACTGGCTTTTATCGAATTTTATGGTAAGGTTCGCGTCTTGCAGTTTTTTTAATACCCGTTTTAGCAGAGAGATATGTTGATCGAATGTAGAAGAAACGATAATAATATCGTCCACGAACACGAAAACTCTATGTTCGAACTCTGGACCGTAGAATAAAGAGTCGACTAAACGTTGCTGTGTAGCAGGAGCGTTAGTCAAACCAAATGGCATAGATTTAAACTGGAACGTTCCACGAGAAGGTATATAAAAAGCGGTTTTACACCTGTCTTCTTCCTTAATTAAAATTTGCCAAAAACTTCGAGATAAGTCGAGACTAGACAAATATTTTGCATCTCGTAAATTATCTAAAATCTCGGAAATATAGGGTAAACTATATGCGTCTTTGACAGTTACCGCGTTCAGTTTGCGGCTGTCAAGACAGAATCTTAGTTCACCGTTTTTCTTTGGAGTCAATAGAACAGGAGACGACCATGGGCTTTCAGCCGGCTCGACTACACCTTCCTTAAGCATCTCGTCTAATTCCTTCACTAGAATTCGTTGTTTTTCAGGTGACATTCGGTAATATCGTTGGCGGACAGGTAAAGCGTCACCAGTATTAATAGAGTGGGTAATCAGATGAGTTTGGCCTAATCCTCGCGTTTCATAAGATATTGCATTGAATTCAGATATAATGTTATCTGCCACCTGTCTCTGTCTGTCGGTTAAGTGTTCATAGTCTTGAACATGCTCAATTTTTTCCTGTGTTATTTGATTTATACAGTTAGGATTCGAGCTTATAAATAACACAGAATCTAAATGTTTAGGAAACAATCCGAATGTTCGCCAAAAATCCATTCCGAGTATAAATGAATTATGTATTTCAGGAACGACATAGGCAGTAATAATGTGCGACTGCTGACCAAATTCAATAGGTAAGTCAATACAACCCACAGCGTGCAACTTCTGGCCGCCCGCGGCAACGAAATTAAGGGAATCACATAGTTTCATTTTTAAACCAGCCTTTAAAAACTGTTCGTGATTACCTCCGCCTATAATCGTCACGGACGAACCTGAATCAAGCAAACCAGTTACAGTTTTACTATTTACAAGAATTGAAAGAAATGGGCGACTATTTACAGTATTTTTATCCTGGATTGACGAAACAGTATAGCACGAAAAGAATTTAGAAAGGGTAAGTAACCACTTTTTCCAATCATTTTCATCAAAATTAATAGTTCCTGTTCTTTTACTGTTACGGCAATCCAGGTCCTTTAGTTTTTTGGGTGGCAATAAATACATTTAGGGTAAGTAACTCCCTTTTTACCACACTTAAAACAAATAGGATAATGTGGTTCACGGCACTGTCCTAGGGAATGTGAATCCGTTCTACACCTGGGACAATACGTGTGGTTATGCAACGCGTTTATTTCTGGCTCAGAGGATACAGCAGCGACAGGTAAAGTTTTATTCGGTTCAGGTTTAGGATTAGTAGAGTTACTGTAGCAATTTGAGTGGTTACGTTTATAGTTGTAATTAGCGTAGTTAGATTGATTGTAGTTGTAGTAGGGTTTCGCACTGGTTGATGGCTTATTGTAAGCAAAGTCAGGTGCCAACGTATGTTCAGTTATCTTTGGCGGTTCATGAAAGCTACTCATACGCGATTGTATGTCTTCATAGCTCCGGCAAAGAGATTGTAACCTATCAACATCTTCGATACCCGGGCAAGCAGCCAGCGTACTCGCGTAGTGCGGCCTGATATTGTGTAACAATATCTCGAGTTGGTCCGCGTCCGACATAGGTTTGTTAAGGCGTGCGAACATACCGTGCATAATCGATAAATAAACAGTTATGTTTTCCGATTCACCTTGAGTTCGTGAACGGATTTCATTCTGAAGTCGATAGTCGTAGTCACTCGGGGTAAAATCTTTTTTAAGTAAATCGACGACTTGCTCCCATGATGTAACTTTGGATTTAATTCGTCGATACCAGTGTAGAGCATCTTCAGTAAAAATCTCGAATGCGTAGGCAAGTATTTTATTCGATGCTATCTCTCTAGATAGAATAAACTCGTGTATTCTCTGAATAAATGAGTGAACGCAGGTTTTACCTGAAAATTTGATTTAACTGATTTCAGCCGCAATATTACGTTCACAAGAAACCGTGACCGTAGGAGACTCAATAACATTAGGCGTGAGGTGTTGAATACTCTCAGACACCGATGTTTGTATCTGAGGTTTCATAGCAAGAAAGTCTCTATACTGGTCTCTGAAAGTTGAGCGACAGGATTGGTAAGCCTCCGTAGATTCAGCTGTGTCACAAGTTATACGGTTCATTCTATGGTAGATGTGGTTTAGAATTGACTCAGTTCTAGTATATAAATTCTTATCAAATTTTATCTTTAGTGAAGCGAGGTTATTTGCAGATTTAGAAAGCGTTTCCTTTACGTAATTCAGATCTTCAATAGGACCTAGATGAGATTCTAAAATATCGTCCGAAGGAAAAATGGCAGCTAATTTAGTTATCTGTGCTCTAAGATTCTGCACAGTGCCATCCGAGGAACCACCACGAACTGAAACCTCATATTCCAGCTCAGTCCTTTGGAGCGATAAAAATTTGATTGGATAGGCCATATTTACAAAATATTTAGGTGTGTGTTGTATTTACAAAATTCTACTTAACCTAACTTATTTAAACAACAAAAAACACATCAAAAACAAAAAAATAAAAGGTTAATTCTAAGGAACAAAACGCGACTCAATATATAAAACGTACAAAACAAAAATATGTTCCTTGAAATTAGCACACAATATTTACACAACAAAATAATAAAATGCTAGAACGAACAGCAAAGATAATAAATTATATGCAAAAATCTACAAGTTATATTCAGAGCCAAAACTACCAGTAGTGGGCGCCACTGTAGCGACTTAGGTCGCCACCAGATTTAAGAGAAATATTTACAGCTATTAAAAAGAAACAACGTTAGAAATATTTACAATTGTAATAAAAAAATATAAAAAGTGTACAAGGTTAGGTATTTAGTTAGTAATTAAAAATAAAGAAAATAATATTTACAATAGGGCCGTAGGTTCTTAATAAGTTTTGGCTCTGAATCTAGCAGGTAACAATTCAAAGCCACTCCCCTGGCACATGCAGCACTGATGCGCCGACCGTAGGTAGAGACAATTTTGGTCGGCGGAGGTCCCAGGTGGAGAGGCAGTCAGGAGAGGGAAATAGTGGAGTCACGGAGCGAAGAGAAGGATGTAGGTAGTTTATAGGTAGAACTACAGTACTGGAACCCCTATTCGGGGTCCCGATAATATCTCAACTTTATTGAGAAGAGATTAAATTATAATTTAATAACTATAATATTATATTTTCAGACAATCCCAGGTTCAGTTCAATTAGCGGCGTCGTGAAAAGAAAACCGTCATTTGTTTTATTTTATTTTTATAGAACGCCGCGGTGGTCACCGATATTACTGGCCAGTATTAAAAAAGGTTGATAGCGTTAGGCGCTACAGTCGACCGAAGGACTGATCCTAAGGATTATGGTTCCTGATAGAAAGTACCTGTACCTAAATAACCACCAAGCTTATCTCGCTGACTGCCATAGGTTTGACCGATAATATTTTCGACGGTCTGATGCGGTAAGACGTTGGATACAGAATTGGTCTTTGTGAAGAGCCTTACTTATATAGTTAGCATAGATTCCTGAGCTAGCAATAGCCCGACTATTGAGCGGAAGGTTCCTGTACCAAAGCAAAACCAAACGTATAGTGGAAAATAGAGACTTACAGGAGCCTTCCACTCGTCGTCAGACCGTAGTAGGTAGGACTTACCATACTTACATAAAAGCCGAACTTTCTCCACTCGCTGATAAGCTGAAGCATCGTGGCAGAGGTGGAGCTCCCTTGAGTAGAATACTTGCTTCACTAAATACCAGATTCGGGGTACGACCAAAACAGTGAAGTTTATTTATTTATAAAAAAAAGTCATGTGGAGTTACGATTACCCACAGAAAACGTCCATGAATACCAGTTTCGCAAAATACCTGACTCTCCAAATACTAAACTCACAAAATATCAGAATCTCCCACAAATATTTATACCGGCTGCCTACGTTAATCTTCTACTTTGCGTTTATCGAATGATAACCACTCTTGAGCATTTTCTAGTGCTACTGCTGGTAGGAGCACAAGGATGTTCTGTTCCTCAGGATGGGGTCGACGGAACTCCGCTACTGGGCACTGGGTTATCTGACCATGGCCCCCAAAGCTCATGAGCCTTGATATAGCTTGGGGTTATTGTAACCTAACCTATGACCTATGATTATGAGTTTTTTCATACTCTTACTGTGTCGCACTACTCAATGCGAGCGTGTGAAAGTGCCGGTAGTTGAAAAATGTCTTATATGGACTAAGCATTTTGCGAATCTCTCATACGGTCATGTGTAAAAGTATATACTTACCAACGCTTTAATTATACATTGTTATAAGAGCGGTCGTTCATATTTTTGAGTATGTTAAATGGACCCTGATGGATGATATGATATTTTATAAATCCGATTGAACCTCAACAAAGAAAGGTACATACAATTGGGGTTGAAGCGTGAATGTAGGTATGTCTAATCAAAATATTTTTTGAATTTTGCTTTTGCCACCCTTACATCGAGTCTGTGCAGACAATCAATGTGAATTCTGAGAACCTTTACCAATAAATGTCAAAATGACTTTCCATAGTAAATGTCTTAATAATATTGCTTTCATTCATTGCTACTAGTTCTCTAGAGGCCCAGAGTTCAATTTGGCTGACTACACCGTCGACGTCAAACACTTTATAACTTATTTCATTGCAATAAGGTGGAAAATAGTAAACAGTCTTTGGCGTCAACCGCACAATGTTGTTGTTTCTACCAGAACGTCAACGCCAACAATGCCACTTTGTTTAGGCACGCTGCTTTTGAGAGAAATGAAAAAGATGGGCTGTTATGAGTCTGTGAGATAATAAAACTAGAAAAGTGGTAATTATGTAATGCATTTTTATTGTTGAGACACATGATAATCCTAAGGAAAATAATAGTTAAGACACGTATGATGCACCGTTGATAGAAACCCAAAGACAACAGCTAACTAAACGCCTAGCCATCGTTGAATAATATCACAGAATACATGAATAAGATAGAATGCGCCTTCGACGTCACGCGGAATCTCACGGGCATTCTGGAAGGCCTTGGCTGCCTGACTTGTCAGGTAGCAGTTAGCTATTATGTCTTGTGACACACCAACTATAGTGTGAAAGATGCAACATTCTGTTTTCAAAGATGGAGTCATGACACTTTGTTGCTAAAGTTGCAAAGAACTGTAGGTACTGATTTTTTTATATCATGAAAGTTAATAACCACTTCCTAAAATAAATTCACCACTTCCCAAAACGACCACTTCCCAATGTCCACCCCCATTATAGAATAGAATCAATTCATTTCAGGCTCAATAGGCCTATAGATACAGTTTATAAATAAAGCAGTACTGAAACTAGGCCTATTTGTTGAGATTGACATACCTACGCACCGGTGGAGTGTTAGGGTAGTCCTCGTATTTTTTATAAAATGGATAAGTTACATTTTTATTATTTAGAACAGCATTTACTTGGGTTCTATAACGATCGCGCGATCAAATAATGAAATAAATTAACGAGTTTACAAATAAAATTGGGTAATTAAAAAAACTTGAACATTTTAAAAAGAAAAAGTCACCCTGCATCCATTCGCAGGTGTCAATATATAAATAGACTAAGCCAGTAACGCGCGAGAGCTGGTCAGACAAATAGACAGACAGACGGAATTTCGCATTTATAATATTAGTTATGTTTATGTTAGATTTTTAACTGTTGATTTTCTGTCTTTCGTATATACTTTCTTTTGAATCTGTCCAACAATTTCCTCTGGATGAATTGCAGCAAAGTGCTTGGATATTTTTACATTACAAAGTAATTAGTGTCCCAAATAACATTAGACTTTTTAGTTGCGCCATATAATTGTAAAAAATAAAAACATTTTATGACATTTTACGTTTTTATTTTTTTAAATTAAATGAGGCAACCAAAAATGTGATATTGTTTTGGTTCACTTACGAAGCTAACAACTACAACAACAAACAGCTAATTACTTGGTACCGAAAAAATATCCAAGCATTTTGCCGGTGTTCATCCCCATGGAATTGCTGTGGTTATAGTTAATGTATTAAAATAGGCGCCGTGCTTAGTAACCACAAAAGTGACCATATCATGACCGCTCTGCAGTTCAAGAATATTTGTCACATGCCCATAATCCAGGCTTTCAGCTGTTCAGGGGCCAATGAGATTGGACATCTAGAACTAGAACTTAGGAACTGCTACCAGCCAGAATTGGGCTTTTTTATAAAAAACTAAGTAATTTAACCCTTTCGATTCAAACTGATTACTTTCTAAAATTACCCATTCGAGATAAAACCGTTTCCTTTTAAAACTACCCCTAATCCGAACGCTTTTCTTTAACTTTCTGAAACGACCAATTAAGATGATACCATTTTGCTTGAAGACCACACCTAATATGACCGCATTCCGATATGATCTCGTCAAGATATGACCAATTTCTGAGGAGACCCCTTCCTTATAACTCCCCGATATGAACACTTGTAGTCACTTCCCGATATGACCGATAATATTTTTTTTACTAGCAATCAGGTTGAGTAACAAAAAAAATTAATTTCTGCTCCACATTTTAAATAGAAACCATTAGTACTGTGCTAAAATATGCCGCTATGACAGATAGATGGACAGATGGACGGACGGACGAATCGAGTCGTACCAATAAGCTTCCTTTTTGCTTTTCGGTATGACACCCAAAAATGATAACGGTTTTAAAAATTCAACTAGTAAGGTAGGCACACCGCCATATCATAATACTTTTGTAGTCTGAAAAAAACCTATGAAATTGGAACAAAGCAACAGCGGGTCGCTAGTAGATTTGTAGTCAAGTAACGTCACGCTATGAAATACTGGGAGTGATTTTATCAAGAAGTGCTCATTTTGGAAAGTGGTCAAATCAAGAAATGTTCATATCGGGACTTCATTTTATAAAATTGTTGCATTTGGTAAGAGTTCACATCTGGCAGCAGTCATTTAAGAAAGGTGCCTTATACGAACCACAATACCTACAGTAGGTACTAATTAGAGAATGCAATCCGGTATGTTTCTGAACCCGGCCGGGCCCGGTTGCATTCGTCGCCAACCCGGCCGGGTCCGCCGGGCCCGGCCGGGTTGTGTGTTAGTGATGAAACCTTTCAAATATTTTATGAAAATTTTCTATACAGGGTGTAATCGTTAAGTGTAGTCGGGCGATTATTCTGTAAATGTAACAGATATCAGAAAACTTTAATCTGATATCGAGAGTACGCTACCCAATGAGTAAAATTACATTAATAACTTTTTAAATAAAACTAGAAATATCCCAAATATTTACTTCAAACTCTCCTTTGCGGCCGTAAGTCTCACGCAGCCTTAAATGATGTCGTAAGAGAAAAGTGCTTAAAATTCATTATTTACGCAAATAAACTGTATTAAAACAATTCATGAATCATTTTATAATGGTGAAATGACTAGGCCTTATATTGTCTTTCAACGAACGGCGTACTAAATGTGTGGGAGGGTTTGAAGTTAATATTTGGGATATTTCTGGTTATTAAAAAAAAGTTATTAATGTAATTTTACTCATTGGGTAATGTAAATTCGACATCAGCTTAAAGTTTTCTGATATCTGTTATATTTACTGAATAATCGCCTGGCTACACTTAACGATTACACCCTGTATATGAATGGAAAAATAATGATTCAAGGTTGATGTTTATTTCAAACTGGCTTATGAACAATTATCACAATAATCAGTCTCACTCAAGTCTCAAAATCACACTTATTACAGAATTGATTACTTTTACTTATGGGCGGAAAGGTAACATTCGTATCAGTAATTTATTCATTTTTATAAGTTTAAACAAGCAAGCTTTCTCTTTACTCCTTATAGTGTCTATTTGAACACATAGTAAAAAACAAACAAACTAATAACGTACATTCTACGAGTTGGCGCTCCCGCGCAGCGCGCCGCGGTTTACTTACCGGGTCCGGTGACCGGGCCCCGTAAGAATGGTCGGGCCCGGTGGGTGCCTAAAAGGTCACCGGGCCCGGGCGGGCCCGGTTTGCAATCTCTAGTACTAATGCGTTCGAGTGGGGTCTTATCTAAAAGGATATTGTTTGTACTTTTAAAAACAATTTTCATACAAATATGTGGTCTAGTGTGCGACACAATAGGTAGCTAAACATTCCAAAAAAAATACCATTCCGCCCTTCACCGTTTATCATCGGTCCTCTCAGTAATTGCCTCTCTTCTTTGTTCTCCGCCAGCTGTATGATATACCAATAACACGTGCTTCGAAACTTCTCTTCCACTTGCTCAAATTACGTAAATCTGGGTCTTCCTCTCCCGTTCATCCCTTCAATTAACGAAGCTATAAATCTAAAATAAATCATGATAGTAAAATATTATGAGCTAAATAAATGTATGTCACTGACGATACATAACGTTATAGTTTTAGAAAACAAAGTGAAGAAAAAATGTGATTAAATAAAATGTTGTCTACATATATGTGCAATATTTTTAAAGTAATAAGCGATCTAATCATAACATATTTCGTTCAGACATGGTTTTTGCATTGTGAGCCCCTCATGTCCAAATTAAAGACGTTTCATGTCAAAAGTACCCTGTATTATTATGTATGAAACTATATTTGTACAAAAATTTATCGAAATCGACTCAGTAGTTTAAGTGCGAAAGCCGTACAGATAGACAGACGGACAGGCAGACTTTCGCATTAATAATATAGTATGGATGACTACGTAAGCCTATTAATTGGTAATATTCTGACCATCCTACTTTGTTTTAAGTCTTTTTTTTGCCACAGGCTAAAATCTCGCCTTTCAGAAGTCCAGTGGTTAGTGACATTGGACATTCTGTTCTAGAATTCCGATATTGGTACCAGAATTGGGCGTTTTTTATAAAAAGCTTAACCCTTTCTGTTAAAACTAATTACTTTCTGAAACGACAAATCAAGATGATTTTGCTTGAAGACCACACCTAATATGACCGCTTTTCGATATGATCAGGTCAAGATATGACCACTTTCTGAGGCGATCCCTTCCTTATGAGACTACTTCCCGATATGAACACTTGTAGTCACTTCCCGATATGACCGATTTATGATATTATTTTTTTATTTATGACCTTGAAGTACCTGCAAATTTTATATTTAACATCAACAAAAACCATTTCTCAGCTAATGATACTCAATTGATTAAGCTACTACTACTATTAAAACGGTATTTCTCTTTGAACATAATCTATTTTATCTCTCCGTACTAGCCGAAATGCATGCGGCTCCATCTGACTAGTGTTATAAGGAAATGAGAGCATCGAGAGACATACATTTCACATTTTCAGATGAAGCGAAAGTATGTTTCTTAATTTTTTGACTAGCAATACGGTTGAGTAAGGAAATTTTATAATCTGTTCAACATTTCAAATATATAGCATTAGTAATGTACTAAAATATGTCGCTATGACAGGTAGATGGACAGATAGACGGATGGACAGACGGACGGAACGAATCGCACCAATAACTTTCCTTTTTACTTTTTGGTATGCCACCCAAAAATGATAACAGTTTTAAAAATTCAACCTGTAAGGCAGGCACCATATCATAATACTTTTGTAGTCTGAGAAAACCTATGAAATTGGAACAAAGCAACAGCGGGTCACTAGTAGATTTGTAGTCAAGTCACGTCGCGCTATGAAATACTGGGAGTGGTTACACCGAGAAATGCTCATTTTGGAAAGTGATCAAATCAGGAAATGTTTATATCAGGAAGTCATTTTATGAAATAATAGTATTTAGGAAGGGGTCACAACTGGAAGTGGTCATTTTAGGAAGTGCCTTGTACGAGGTACAATACAAAATACAACAGGCTCTTTTGATAAGTCCGTAACGAATAATTTCTGAAGAAGCTTATACTTTTTAATACACTGTTTGGATCAGCCTGAATCAAATGTGTTTATTTCTTTTGATACTCCATGTGACCTGTTTAAAAAATACGACATTACTCTTTTCATTAATAATTTGAGAGCTTTGTAGGTACATGGTCTACTGGGGTCTTATATAAAAGGGATTTGTTTGTATACTTTAATACTATTTTCATACCAATATGAGGTAAATTTTGTGACAAAACAGATAAATAAAACTTGCAAAAAAAAAACCATCCCGCCCTTCACCGTTTATCATCAGGTCCTGTCAGTAATCGCCAGTCTTCTTTCTTCTCCGCCAGCCGTTTGATGTTCCAATACGACGCGGTTCGAAAATTTTCTTCCACTTGCTCAAAATATGTCAGTCTGGGTCTTCCTCTTCCTTTTGTCCCTTCAATTAACGAAGCTATAAATCTAAAATGACAGTTTAATATTATTAGATTATCTGACAGTTGAAACATTAAATACAAAAGCAAATTTAAAAAATAAGTAACAGAAAAATAACTAAAAACTTGAAATAAAAGTAAACTAACAACTTAAATAATACTATAACTAAAACCTGAAATCTGGCCTGGCCACATGTCCACGGCGCGGAGTCGTTACCGTGAAACGGCGCGGCGCCGTTTTACCGTGCATATTTACGGTCCGCGCTGTGGAAATACACCGCGCGGTGCCGTACTGAGCGGGTGCACGGTAGGGCGCCGCGTTGTACCACGACGCCGTATTATTCAGGCGCGAAAAGACAAATAAAAAGAATGTTCTGGTCAAACCCATTACTTTCTATTATGAATCAGGATGGGGGTAATTTTAAGAGGAAATACGAGGAGGACAAAACATAGCAGGCGCCCGAAGCGTGCGTCCGGGGCGTTGCGTTCTGCGCGCTCCGATTAATTGTATAGAATTGTATGTGACGAATTATAGCAAGCGGCCGAGGTGCCGCAGCTCATTATAGCTTAGGAGCAGTGGTAGATAACAAGTTAGCAGGTAAGGCGGTTTCGAAAATTACTTACCTCCAGGGGAGCCACTTGCCTGTTTTACATTTGTAAGCGCATTGTAGCTTAAGAGCAGTAGTATATGACAAATTACTAGGTAAAGCATTTAGGACAATCACTGACCACCAGGAAAGCCGCTTGCCTGTTTTACACTTGTATGCTCATTGTAGCTTAGAAGCAGCAGTAGATTACAGATTACCAGGTGAAGCATTTAGGAGAATTACATACCACCAGGGTTAATATTGACATAGCTTAGTCACCCCTCCAATCAAGACGAATCCAACGACACCTCACAAATCAAAATCCATCAAACCGTTAAGGGTGCAGCGCATGGCACAGAAAAGACATACATACATACATACATACATACTTACATACATACATACTTACATACATACATACTTACATACATACATACTCACTTACACTCGAAAAACATATAACCCTCCCTTCTGGCGGCAATCGAGTAAAACATGTTTTCATTTCGTACAGCTATACCGCGTACCTTATGAAAATGAAAATGAAAAATTTATTTTGCAAGTTGGCCATATAGGCTCTTTTACATGTCTGAATCTACTAGCGCTTCAGAAAATCGAAGATACTACTGAGAAGAAACGCCGCAAGAAACTCAGCTATAGTAGTTATAGTTAATCCTAACATTTTCAAAGGTCCCACAGGTTCTCTAAATACGTGTTGCTTTTGAATACAAGGAGATTACAATATATTTTATCTTGATACAGACATTCTAAAGTACTCGAAAAATTTGTGTTCACTTATTTTCAACACCTCGTATTTCCTCTTAAAATTACTCCAATCCTGATCCAGAATAGAAAGAAATGGGTTCGCCCACAATTTTTTTTTCGCGCCTGTACAATACAACACGCCGTCGTACGTGGCCAGGCCCTCAGACCTATGAATTATGATCACTGTTAATGATCAGTGATGGCAACGAACTACGCCTCTGGTCACCTGTCTTTTCTGTAATTTTGTACACGATGGCTTTTATCATAGACAAGGCGCCAAGCCCCCAACATAAAAGCTTCTTCTTATTGCTGCATAGTTATACGTTTAGGGGCTCTAGGTAAGACGAAATCATGGCAGATATTCGACGCAGGTGGCTTCCCGCAAAGGGCCGTTCGGCATCTTCCACAGTATAAACGTCATAACGTTTGACCTGTTGTCGTCGTCCCGAGGCGTACCAGGCGACCAGCTGTTGCAGGTCAGTTCGAGCACGACGAAGAGATCTAGTCGCAGCAATGAGGGACAACCACAGCGTCCACCGTGAAATCGTGGAAGTCTTGTTTTAGTGTGATAGAGTCAGATTCTAACCAGTTCAGTTTGCTAGTTGCAGTTTGAGCTACCACTTTTTAAATAGTGATTAATTGATTGATTTGGAAAGCGAGAGAGGCGGGACCTAAAAACTGGCAATAAATTAATATGTATCTTAGGGTTGCTGGTTTTGAGATCACTTACCAAGAACTGGAAAATGTTCAAATTGTTCTGGGTTTTCTTTCACGTAAATAGTGTAACAGCATCGCAATAGCTTAGACAATCCCTTTGTCATCGAACATTTTTTTTCCTCTGGCAGGTCATAGACCACAGATTTTTTATTTTTATCCTTATATCAGCCTGAATCTGATAAAAAGGTTTGTTTCATTAAAAAGTTCTCAGGTCGGAGAAAATCCTATCACTCGACCTAATATAATTGTAAAACGAAATAAATAAGAGTCCATACTGCGGGCAATTTTATTCTGTAATAAATAAAGGATAGTAGGTATCATTGCGTGTATGATACAGTGCACAGTTGCACCGTTTTGATCCGCGAACCACTGCACGGAACCTTTTCACAGTAAATATTTTAAAGATGTGACAATCCCTGTGAAGGAATCAGCATGTCATTTATTGTGGAAAAGTACCACAGTAATCGTGTGAGCCGGATGAAATTTAACATAGTTGTAAACTTAAAATTTCTACCTTTTTGAGAAATTTCTGCAGTTTGTCCATATCCTTTTATTCAAGGCAGTTTCTTTATTTGTTAAACGAACGTTTATTCCATCTAGATTGTAATAAAAATGAGTCATATTACGTTGTATCCAAAATCAGAAAAAAAAATTATAGTTTTATCATTTCCTTTGGAAGACTATAATCCTACTTTGCAAAACTCATTGAAATAAGAAAATTTTAAAATACAAAAAAAAAAGATACAACGAGATTTGAACTTGGTCTTTCACGATCTTTACCCATGTAAATGTTACCACAGAACTAAATAGGTGGTCACGTGACTGGTCGAAATTGTTAATAGGTTTTTACTCACCTATATTAACTGTCACTAATTGACGCACCCATCTAAAGATTTCACACACACATGGTTGCGGTTGTACTCCCACAACGGTAAAATGCATCATAATTTCCTGGATCCTACTGCAGTTCAGGATCGGTAAAGCAACTCTTTGTTTGGTTTTACGTAAGTAATTAATGCATAACTAACTATTTCCAAAAAAATCCGTTCAAATTAATGTCCTAGAAGCTTCAAAAGGTGCACCGACATTTTCTATGGGAATCGAACCCCCTTAAACGGTTTATATCGCGTGTATTGTAACGAATCTAATTCCCGACGTTTCGAGCCCTTTACAGGTCTCATGTTCACGGGCAGACAATGCACGGTCAATATACGGGTTACAATACACGCGATATAAACCGTTTAAATTGTAATATTTTAAATAGTTCGGTATTCACTTTTTTGTGTAATAGGTAAACAAAACTTTGGTTACGTGTAACAAAGCTGTTTTTTCCGTGTTGTTTCACTAAAATGTCCCAATCAGTATCAATTCCAAACCTATCGACTCAACATCAACAAACTAATTAAACAAACAGACATTCCAATCCAAAAGGGCCGATGTTGAAATATCGCCTAATATGTCACAGGTGTTTAATTCCAGTACCTGCTCCGAAAATTTCCATACCATTCTAGCACGACTGGAACATATTAACGCGAATATTTTCGTCGCAATACCTTCGAAATATTGCGGGGGGTTGGCCTGAAATGATATCGCTGGCATTTTGAGGCGCCGCTATTAAATGGATGGATAGCTCCGCGGTTTAAACGATAGGGGGACCATGTATGTTGCTTGAACCCTTAAGGTGCGGTTCCACTGAGGCGGAGCTTGGCGGAGCCGAGCGGCGAAAAACAGTGAACAGTAGCAATGTTTCCACTGACGCGGAGCTGGGCGGAGCGAAGCGGAGAAGAGCAGTGTTACCACGTGTGTTACACTGCATCAATAATTAATGGATTGAAGCGTTAGGTACTTTGCGGAGGTCCATAACAACAAACTGGAACCTTACCTTGCTACTCCGCGGAACCAGTGCCGTACCATGACTGTTGCGTCTGTGTGATTATATATTTTCACACAAAAGCCTACTCTCCTCCTCTTCCACATGAAACAAAATAAATCACACAGAAACCACCAATATTCACTCATCCGCAAAGTAACGCCTGAATCTATCAATTATTTAAAATGTAGTCTATTAGTTTCTCCCGTAAGTGTCGTAACGAGAAATATTACTAAAACTACTATTATTTTACGTATATAATTTAATCTTCTGCTAGGCCATTATCTACCCCATCAGTCCGCCCTTAGTTGACGTTGGGGCTTCGGCTGCAGCCTATATATCTTTCTTATCTTTACAACAGATAGCACAAAGGATTCTAAAATTTTGCGGTTACTAATTTACTTGCAAATTATAAAGCAATGCCCTTGTAGCAAGATTAACATTAAGACTATAAGTAAGATAAGTTGAAAGAATAAAAATCAAGACTAATAATGTATATTAAAATATATTAATAAAACGGATCACTCACGTATTTTTAAGTCGAGAAATGCCCGACATGTTTCGGACCAGTCCGTGGTCCGAAACCATGAGCCCCCGCGGCGATATATAGAAATACTCATTAGATACTGAAAAAAAAAATTTAAGTTCAAAGAAATAAGAAACCAGTTTATTGTATAAAAACTATACTGCCTTTGGATTCTGATCTAGGATTTCCTGTTACAGGATTGAGATATCTATATAAAGCAAAACAGAAATAATTGTTCAGTTGAGTCTGTTGAATCATACAGAGTAAATCTATTACAGAATTAGCTTATAATCTATACTCTCTAATATACATTATAGTCACTTTTGGCGTCGGTTCATGTATAGTCGATCGAGTAATTGCTTGACCACTTTTGTACTTCATACCTTTGTAATACGGCCTAAAAGTGGTCAAGCAATGTCTTGGTCGACTATACGTTAATAAGCATGCATGTGGGTGTGCCCTGAGTGTGTGAGTGAAAGTGTGTGTATTTTTTTCTTCATTTTCTTAACCAAGAAGATAAGATGAGCCAAGTTTAGAAGGGATGACAAGAACTTTCACACACGGCTCTTTTGTCAAAAGAATTTGAAATATAATTATGTATAGATCTTTTTTGACCTTTCCGAGTATTAGGCTGCTACTGTTGCTGACTTAACATAGTTTATGTCAAATCCGCTGTCGTGTTTAATAGTAAAAGAAAAAGCATACCCCCCCCCCCCCCCCCCAGCTTCCACTGGGAATTGGATTTCCCATTTCAATTAAACGTAGCCATTTCGGACGGCATTTTCCATTGTTTTAATTGTTTACGAACAATTCGCAGTCGATAGGGGAGTGTATAATGATTAAACTATTTACGTATATAGGGGTGATTTAATGTAGAAATTAGTCTTCAATTCATTCTCAATACAGGCTCATACGACATCCTTATAGCCAGAATTGTAATTTTTTAAATTTGTTAATCTGTATCAGTCGTCGTCTTTCCTTTGGTATTGTTTTTTTTTCTCCGCTCTTGCGCAAATTTCTTATAATATATTATTTATTAGTTCATACAAGTTTTATTTTCGAGCCCGATCGTCAACAGTCGCTATAAGTACGTGTACCTCTGTCTGCCCTAGCCAATGATATTATAATGCATGGATGTACAGTAGGGGAAATATATTCACGTACCACCTTAGAACCCTATCGCAATGACGCGACGCGTTAAACACCAGTACCCTTACCATGAGTACAGTGCACCTAGCCGTAACCCTACTCGCTAGCGACAGCGTAAAACGATTCGTATGGGAAATTGCACAACGCCTCTAGCGCTCACTTAGATAACTAAAGATCGCTAGTATGAGTCCAACGGTAAATTACCTATCGAAATCTGAACGTCAGTGTCTAACGTTTTGTAGCTGTTGCCGTAGAATATTGGTACCATGAGTCACAAATTTGACACATGTCATCGAAAAATACCGTATCGACTATGGTTAACTTTTTCACTGACAAATAGGAGCGTATTTAACCGCTATCGACTGTAGTAACGTAATACGAATTTTCGATAGAAACTCGTGGTAATGGTACAGGCTACGTCATACAAATGTCATGCGTATGTCTCTTCGACTAGGTTCTACAGTGGTACGTGTTTCAATTTCCTTGACTGTACAGTGCCATATTAAATGACAGCATAAAAACGGCCCGACATAAGAATATAGGTTGGCGCCAATGTTACAAATGCAAATTATTAGTTGACCATTTATAGTCATTGGATTTACAACTTTACGTCTAACTGAATAAAATGATAATTCTACTTTTGATACGGCCATTTTTTAAACGCTGACTAGAAGTCCATTACTTATAGGTCAGTGACCCTAGCTGCTTAGTTTTAATTTAATTATTTGCGTCTCTATCATCCCTGTCATAAGAAACTGAGATAAACTAAACTTGGACGGTCATGTTAAGGTCACGGAAGAAGCCACGGACGCAACTAGTTTTGTGTAAATCACTCGAAATGTAGAAAACAGCACTCAAATTCATAAATCAAATTGGATCCAATTGTCGATAAACTTAAGGGCACTGGCCATGAATAAGCAAGTCATTAAAATGTATGAAACACCCGCAAAAATAGTCAAATGTCAAAGTCCCATAGTGCCAATTATCCAAATCGTTATCTCATGAAAATGATTTTTAAAAAACAAAATAAGTTATTACACCAACTTCTTACCTTTAATATTCTTACTGTCCTTTCTTCTTTATTGTGTTGGAATTTTCAAACAAAATGTAAATTAAGACTAACTTGTAAATTGCTTTTTCCTATCGATAAATTTTCTAATACCAAACTCTGATTAATGTTAACAACCCTTAAACACGTATTTATTCCTAAGATATGTAAAGCGAGAACAATTTAACTCAAAATTGCTAAACATTTTGCATCAGATTTGCCGGCGGCGCATCCAGACTCACTTAATACATTCTAACTACACTTAAAAGTTTATATAACTGGTTACACTTAACAAATACCTCGGGGTATAACATGAAAATGAAAATCATTCACCCGTTTCTTAATTTTGGGTACCCTTCGACCATAATCCCAGGGCCCAATTTCATAAACGTGACAGGCGACAGGTGGCAGTGACAATTCGGTATACAATGCTTGCCTACTATTAGGTTAAATCTGTAAGTCTGTAGCGTTACTTGTCGACGCAGTAATGTACGGCGAATTGGCCACCAACGTTCTCAACATGAAAATGAAAAATGTATTTTGCAAGCAGGCCATTATAAGTTCTTTTACATGAAAGATTCTGCCAGCGATTCAGAAAATGGAAAATTCGGTTAAGAAGAGAATAACTTATATTTAGTAAAAGGGAATAACATAAAATAAATGTTATTTTCGATGTCTTCTGTCCACCTACACATTCGTGCGAGCTTTGAAGGCACAATAAGAATCAATTTGATAAAAATAATTTAAATAGCATCACGTACGCCAAGAAAATACTATGAAAATATACACAGCGCCTCTAGCGGCACGTATCCACAACAAACTGTTTCGAGGTGTCTCGTTCGAGGCGTCTGTGGCCTTAATATGGCTGTAATATGGCCAACCAAGTTTGATTTATTTATCTCTACGTTCGTCCATTGCGGGTGTTATGACCTGTTGTGTTCCGGCGTGGAGAGCAAGACAGCCGGTGCAATTACTGGCACAAGAGGTATTCCATCTTAGCCCTCTGGGTTGGCAACGCTTCTGCAATCTTCTTGGTGTTGCGGGCGTCTATAGGCGGTGGTGATCACTTACCATCAGGTAAAAAAATTCTTATGACGCTAGTTTGACAGACACGCAGGGAGGGATAAATTAAAACTGTTATGTCATGTTATTAATGCAGTTATTAGACTTGTGCACATACCACGAATCTTCTCGATACACGTTAACTCGCTACGTAACTTAATGCGTCTGTTTTTAACTAACCAGGTAGAAGAGAGACGCACTGAGTTACGTAGCGAGTTAACGCGTTTCGAGAATATTCGTTCTAGGTGCACTGTGCACAGCGCGTTCAGAAATAGTAGTTTATGCAACTGCTATATTATAATAAGAGGCCTTAAAACACGAGTGTGATTTTATGAAACGAGCGTCAGCGAATTTCATAATAGGATCACACGAGTGTTTTAAGGCCTAATTATATACAGTTGCGTACATTACTTTATCTACACACATATCTTTACAGCAAAAAACCGTAACAGAAAATACCAACAAACGAATGAAAACAGCAATGGCGGCAATTCGCTCCTCCGTCAAGACGAACGTTTTAAATCATTGACAAACGAATGAAGTCCCTATTCTCATGTCATTCGAGATCAAATGTCGTGCGGTTTCAATTAAAAAATCATACTAGTTGACGTTTCGTATCGATAATTGTTTTAACTCTATGGATACTAGAATAGAGACCCACTTGAATTTTGACAGCTGTTCGAAATTTAACTTCAAAACTTTACTGAAATCGATACTGCGATGACCATTAAAGTACCGATTTTACCTACTACCACAGACAAGAAAGTTCTCACAATAAATAAAAATTGGTCATTTCCTACGGTTTCTGAATGCGTTATAGAGCACTTATGATATGTGTGTAGATAAAAAAGTTTATATTGTCCGTTTCGCAAAGATTATGTGCAGTAAAAGGACAATCAAGCAAGGGATAACAAATAAAATTACTACATACCCTTCCAGGAAAATTAATAGCAAACTAACATGACCTTTTGAGTCTCGTGGGGTTTCGATCGATAAGCAATTTGGCGAGGGAAAATAATTTCCCGTCCCGCGGGGTTAGCGAACTCCTCATTTGGTATCTGCAGGAATTTGGGCATATGTCGGTACCTGGTCTTAAGTAATGTAAGGGTGTGACCTTTCAGGATATCTATTCGAAGCCTTCTAAGTGATATGGCAGCGGCGCGCAAGCGAGATTGTATCTCACTCTTAAGAGGACTGTGAACCCAGTGCCAAAATGCGCTCCCTATACAAACGGTGGTAACGTTTTCCACCCTCTAAACCACTGGGCTATCTGGCCGTCAAAATGATAAATTAATTAGGTAAAATATGCATACTAATATAACGGTAAATTACTTTGGCAATGGTTTTTGGTATGTTGTCATTATGTCTTAGAACTAGGTTTGTATGGTTTTTTTTTATATTTTTCAGAAATTTGACATATTTCCATTTTAGGAGTTTCATACAAAACAATAAACCGTGAATATTTTTGAACCTTTAAAAACATAAAAGAAATCAAAACATACAAACCTAGGTCTGGAGCATAATGATTACATACAAAAAAATCATGGCTATAGGTTGAGGTTTAGAGGGTGGAAAACGTTACCGCCGTTTGTATGAGGAACGCTGGGTACACGATAGTCGTGTCGTATATGCAACGTGTACCATAGCCCGGGATGTTTAGAGACGTGATTGATTTTCACACAGGCTTTGACGTTTGATGTTTATGATTGAGGAGTTTCGACGTGTTTTTCAATTTGCTAATACGCACGATCACATTATACTTATCTATCAATCGAGCCCAATTTTATAAAAATTGTATCGTTTTTTGTATGTACGAAACGGAGTCAATAGAAACGAAATGGGGTGAATGAAATAAAACCGCAATTCTTGGCTTTGAGAAATGCATTTATGCTTGCAGTAGACGAGATTTTATGGGATGAAACGTATCCTATGTTTTAATCCAGCATGGTACATACGTCTGTAAAATTTCATCGTCCAGCCATTTATGCGTTATAGAGGAACAAACATCCAAATATTCAAATATCATTATTTTCGCATTATTAGTAGAAAGTAAAATAGCGATATAAGTAGAATTTGTTGACCTAAAATTAGAGAACTTAAACGATTAGATACAATGACAGACTAAAAAATCCAAAAAAGTTCGGTGTCAAAATGAAATGGGACAATGTCGGCTAATTAAAAAAAAACAATAGTTGCTGCCGTCATACGGACTTTGTTCTTCACAAATTTTCTACCTATTCAGGTCTTTCACGTTTCTAATCGCAATCAGTTGTATCAAACCCCGCAATGGGATTTTATTCGTCCTTTTTACGGTAGTTCAAAGTAAGATACGGTACCTAATTCAAAGTGAGATGGAATCTCGCCTACACTTCGCTGCCATATCACTTGGGCGGTATGGAATAGAGGCTCAGTTAAAACCATGGTGTATGTACAGCAAATGAGCTTCGTCCTTTGCAAAAGATTTGGAGTAATTTTAAAATAGGTATTTGAAGCCAGATGTTACATTTCGAGTAGCCGGCTCGACAAGGGCAGTACCACAATGAAGAGGAGCGGCGAGAAGTAGTAGCTTTCTACTGAGTTTCGTAGGGTGAGCGATGAGATTCGGAGACGAATCAGCGATTCTTTTAAAGTTGCTGATTCCTATCGTAAGCGGTGATCACTTTGCATCAGGTGACCCTCAAGTTATTGTCTCTCTTTTTAATTAAAATATAAATAAATCACCCTTGCGGATCATCTAATCAGAATTGATTTCCGTCAATTATGTGCGCCAGCAACTCCCATGGAGTTATCAAGCCGCTGCCGGCCTTTTGGTCCCTTCCTCCCCGGTAGGTATAAGTAAAAAGCTTAATTAAGTAAAGGCCCTTGAATGTAATAGTGTATAGTCGACCAAGAAATTGCTTCATCACTTGTCGACCGGATGACAAAGGGATAGGGTTCAAAAGTGTTCAACCAATTACTTGGTCGACTATACAAAACTGATATGGAACTTGACGTCATTTTTCGAAAATGGAGAGTAAAGCTTAAGTTTAACCTATAGGTACTCCGGTTACGTTTGTACTCTTGTACTCAATGATATTGTACAGCGTAAATAAAAACGCGCGGCGTACTTTTAAAAAGCTAAATTGAGTGTAAGCAAAGCTAATTAACCAGCCACAAGATGGTCCGATGACCTCATACAGGTGGCAGGAAGGCGCTGGTTGCATGCCGCTTCCAACCGGTCGCTTTGGAAATCCATGGAGGAGCAGTGGACTTCTTGTGGCTGAAATGTTGATGATGATGATGATGAAAGCTATTTGCGCAACGCATGCGATATCTGTTATCTAGCTGGATAGAATCCACCTTACAAAGGTAGCCCAAAGATTTGTAGGGTAGGCTATAAAATTGGTTTAACTCGCCCAAATGGGTTGGCAACGTACGAGTGACAATTCTAAGCAAGCATCGCTGCTTCCTGACTATCGGAGTGAGCCGACGCGGCAAAATGTATCAAAGCGTGACATTTCTATATGTATATGTATGTATGGAATCTTCACTTGTACTCACCCCCGTTCCGGGTATTTTCACCTAATACCCTACGTGTTTTATTTGCAGACGAATCCAGATTACACGAGATTCGGAATATGAACGGTAAATTATTTCTCTCTAAAGACGATGAAAACATACGGGTCGAGATCACGCGCTTGTCTGCTAAATTTAATTGTTTGCTAGCGACCTACCCCGGCTTCGTACAATCGAGATTTTTAAAGAAAGGAAAGGAAAGAACCTTCTGTAAAAAAATCTCTAAACGACATTAAAAACCGGATAGGACGGAAAACGTTCGAAAAACGGATAACGATTTTATTTTTATTATACTATGTAATGTAAAGAAGATACCTAAAGTTTTTTTTTTTATTATAAGCTCACGCCTGTTTTCCTTTCCCTGTTTCACCTAAAGATAACTTCACGTATAATGAAATGTAAGTCATAATTGGCAATACATCGTATTTAGACACTAAGTAATTGAAAAGCGTAATTATATTACCCCTCTGTTTGCGCTGGAGGTTAAAAGAGAGGAAAAAATCATCACAACACAAATGACATTGTATGCTTTTTAATTAAAAGAAAACTAATCATCTGGGATCGGCTGATTTTAGATCAACCATTTTGCTTCATTTGACTACAAAAAATCAGCGTTGAAAGGCTAGAAATGGACAGACAGACTGATAGATTGAGGGTACAAACTTATAACATCCCTTATCGTTGCGTCGTGGATTAAAAGACAAGGAAAGAAGGAAAAAACTTGTCGTGGTTGAAAAATAGACTTGGAACACCGGTTTTCTTGAAAAACAAATGCAAGCGGAAAGCGGCTCTTCCGTCTGAACACCACAAAATAAAACACAGAAATATACAGAGCATTTAACTGGTCTCATCTGATGTTTAATCATCATCACATCCACCGAAATACCACTACTGCGACCCTAACATAGCAGGCCCAGGTTTACTTATCCTTCCCTGCGTCTCTGTCAAACTAGTGGCATAAGAAAATAACGCACATAGAGATAAAAAACTCAGATAAAGTAAACTTGGCCGGCCATGTTAGGCCATTTTGGATACACTTTGCACTTAACATTTCATCAGATCGCCGGTCCACTTTGTGTACTCCAATAAAGCTGTATATTTCGAGCAGACACGTCCCTAACAGCCGCCAGTACATTCCGCTCAGCAAATACTTTAAGCGCGACTATGGTAAATACATTGCAAATGAAACGTCAACAGCCGGTCCAGATTTATGCGATATTTACGACGTATGCTGAGCTCTGTTGCTTGAATGCCACTTTTAGGGTTCCGTACCTCAAAAGGAAAAACGGAACCCTTATAGGATCACTTCGTTGTTCGTCGGTCTGTCTGTCTGTTTGTCTGTGAAGACCATTTTTTCAAGAACGCATAGAAGTATTGAGTTGAAATTAATATCAAATACTCAAGTCTGCAGTCCCTTAGAGCCGTGAAAAACTCAAACTCCTGAGTCAACGGAATCAAAAGATACGGCCGTTTATGCCTCATGTTTCATACATTCGCAAGGCACTCAAAAACCTATGGGGTACTTCCTGTTGGCCTAGAAGTATGAAATTTGGCAAGAAGCAAGGTCTCACAGCACGAATAAAACAATAAACCAGAAAACCGTAAATTTGCAGTCGTCGGTGCAGTGATATGCTGGTTGAAAGTAGACAAGACCAATGCTGGCAGTTCGTAAAACTCGCGCGGCTAAACAGCAGTTACACCCTCCACTTCAGTCTTCTCGTGGCTGCAGCCGTTGTAACATGGCCCAAAATTCGATATAAATTAGCAATGATTTTACCGCCTTAAAATTTAATTTATAACTATGGCCCTTCAATTTTCCATAATTGCCCTATGTTTTCCCCTAAGCAGATACATTACCAACCTAAAATTAATCCTCATTGCGCAACTTCCCGCGCTCCTGTAAATGATGGCGCCATAAAACAAAATGGCCACCTAATTGTCGATCCTATCCAAAATGGCGTCGTAAACAACTAATTTAACTTTTTTTTATTCGCAAAAGCTTATTTCGATGGCAGCGAATTGAAAAAGTTTTGGAATGTATACATCAAAATACTGTTTGCTTGCGGCAATGTGAAATTGGGTTGCCAGATTTAAATATTTATGTCGCTAAGCCGTTTAGGGAATGTTGACACTGAAGATTTGCGTGTATCCCTTCCAGTCTGAAGGAATGTTTCTCTTCTAATTTAGTGTTCGGACAACACCTGTTTACATGCGTGATGAAGTAGATTTAAGGACCATTTACATGATATAAGTTCTCGCATGCGTGTTGCTAAACAAATAACAATTTTTTTCAACACAGGTAGTTGATTCAACTATAGTCAAAAGGCATGCCTATCGCGGGACTGAGAGAACTTTACGCGTACACAGGAGTGGTTCCGTATACACGCATAAGGACCACCACCAAAAAGCGGTTTGCCCTTTGGCCCTTTGACTATTAGACAACTTTATAAAGAAGATTGTATTGTCGCTCCATGTAAATGCCGACTTACCCTACGTATCTTTTATTCTTATTTTACTCAGTTAGCATTAAACATCTTTTAACTAGGTACTTATATTTGGCTGGAAGGTGAAAGGGGGATGAGATTAATCCACTTAACATTATTAACGGGCGACCAAATTCTGCTCAGGACAGGTGTAAAAAATACAGAGAAAGCTAATTTTATCCGACCCCATGTTACCATTACGAGTAAAAAAAGGGATACGTGTTGTTCCTCGCTTAACGTCAGAGAGTCCGCAGCTTCGTAAGGGTCCCTTTGAAATAAGAATATTGCACTATTTACTGTGATATCCTTTGCCTTAACATGACTGTCCCAGTTTAGTTTATCTGAGTTTATTTCTACGCGGACGGTCGTCCCTACTTACTCAAAATTCAAATATTCAATTCATAATTATATATTTCAAGTTTGTCAGACTAATACGCGCGCAAATAATAATCGGGTGCGCGCCAGCCCCAACATCAACCTCAATATGATAGGAGAAAGGTTGGACTCTCCCTATTTACGTCACTGCAGTCGGCTCTACGCGCCGTACTCAGTGTAGTTTAAGGGACCTACTAATACAGGTTCAATATTTAACACTTAGTATAAGTTTTACTAACAATATATGAGTTTGTAAAGACTTGAAATAAACGATTATTTTATTTTATTTTATTTATTTTAATACAATAAATACACACTATATCGAATTAAATAAAACTGTCAATACAAGACAAATAAATAAACAATAAAAATGAAAACAGCACCCCCGTTGCAATTTGTAAATACCCCTAAACAAACAAACAACAACCAATTACAATAAGGGTACTGTGGCCACAAATAGGGCCGACCGTTCTGAGCAACCTCATTCGTTGACTGAGCGTCGAAGAGTCAATAGCTCCTGATGATGCCTGGTGGAGAGTTGAAACACGTGACGAGTGGTATTTTTGGTGTTGGTGGTTGAGTAATAGTCGCGTTTGTGTTGTTTATTTTATTTTAATAACAGAATTTAACACAGGCGCTTTTTTTTGTAATTGAAAAATAAAAAAATGGTTTCGCGGATCACCAAAGTAATTAATGCCTGAGTAAATAAATTACCATATTTGAGCACTGTGGATGACCTGAACAATTTGATTACTTAGGCTGCGTCGTTAATGAGCATTCAAGATGTTTCCAAATATTTGGTTATCTTGATTGCTACGTACTTTATGACGCTGACTGTACATAAAAACCATCGGTAAAATCTAATTGACAGTGAAAACCGGATCCAAATCTGTTGCCTGGTTTAGAAGGAGTAAGCAGTTGAAGATTTGAAGACAGACAGGAAAGATAAAGACTAATTTCTTATTCATAAAAACCAAACGATCTTTTTAAGCTAACAAATGTTTTGTCCTTTTCATTTGAGGGCAAACGTCACAATGACAGATAAAGACATAAAACATGTTAACTAACAAACGTTTACGAAGCGTTTATGAATAAGGGGGAAAGACTATGTAGAGACAAGACGCTCCTGCGTAGGAGGACGTCTAGCGTCGTAGCTACAACGTTAGATATAGACAGACTCTATTATTCATACTATCCTAAGTCTACTCGAATGTTAGCAAATATGGCGGAACTAAAACAACATGGCGCCGTTAAATAAATTAATCAGAGCTAACATGAATGCAAACTTAGCAACAGGATTACTTGGCAACTCGTAACTTATGGACACAGTCACACCGATACGATTTGAAGCTTCTAGATTTGTGTAGAGTCAGCAACAAAACGAATATTAGCTTAATATTTAGTTTGAGAAGGAAGCGCTTTCAAAACTAATGAACTAAACGAAGAAGGGGGACACCTGCTGGTAAGTAATCACCACCGCCCATAGGCACCCGCAAAACCAAGGAATTTGCAAATGCGTTGCCAACGTAGAGGGCTAAGATGGAATATCTCTTGTGCCAGTAATTGCACCGGCCGTCTTGCTCTCCACGACGGAATACAAGCAAGCACTACTGCTTAGCGGCAGGATTAACGAGCAAGATGGTGGTAGTTATCCGGACGGGCCTTGCACAAGGTCCTAACACCCGCAAAACACTTGCTTATGACACTAGTTTGACAGACACGCAGGGAGGGATAAAATAAAACTGGGCCGGTCCTGTTAGGGTCACTGAGTTTATTAACATTAATATTATTGTCCTGTGGCCCTAACATGACTGGCCAAGTTTAGTTTATCTCTATCTGCGTCCCTTTCTTATGACACTAGTTAGACAGAGACACAGGGAGGGGTTAAACTAAACCTGAGCTGTCATGTTAGGGCCGCTGTTGGATTTTTCTGCGGACCGTAACTCAGGCGGCCTAGGGGGAACTAAATCTATACTGTGTCACCCGGTACCAAGTACAGTGAGCAAACAACTACACTATATAACGAGTACGAAGTCGGGCAAGGCCGGTGCGGTTAGACGTTGAAGCCTTGTAGATGTTCTAAATGTGCGTAGGTATTCCCAATGTCTAAGTGACGTACAAAATGATAGGCCAAACTAGAGTTTATAACAATATGTTAAGATATAAAATGTATTATTTAATAGTACGAATACAAGTAAAATATGAAGAACTTAACTACCACTAATTAAAAAATACAAAAACTTAATGATATGTACAAATATCTCCCAAATCTGTCCCCTGCGGTAAAGTGCCCATAAGGCTGCCTGCATTTCCACGTTGGATCGCAATGCCAACGTGTTGAAATACACCAGCCCTATGGTCATGAGAGAATATGACCATATGACCATACGGATTTTGATACGGTTTTCACTGTCATTTAGAGATTATTATGTATCCCAAATGTACCTGTCGATACAACAGATAAATAATTTATTATTTTCACAAAAATTTCAAGAAACAAAAATAAATTTGTAACCGAAATTTCTTTCGATTTTTATTTTAAATGTTTTTAACATTTAAATTATTGAATACGAGGGTAGTTGTACCCTTAAAATCAATAATGTAATGACCGTAAGACGAAGCACATTGAAAAACTCGCAGGGTAGGGCAGCGGCAGTGTGGCGAAACTGGCAAACGCAACGCACGGAATGCTGATGTTGCAGGTTCAAGTCCTGCCATTGCCCTAATTTTTCTTTGTGTTGTCATTACAACTTTAAACAAAAATAAAATAAAAAACTTTTTGTACAAGTATTTGTAGGTATGCCTATTTAAGTATACATACAAATATGAAATTAACAAATTGAAAAAAATAACATACAGCAAAACATTTAACTACGGACTGGTCCGAAACATGTCGGGCGTTTCTCGACTTAAAAATATGTGAGTGATCCGTTTTATTAATATGTCCGAGTCTCACGGTAGGTAGTTTTATGTTAAAAATAGCAAAACATTTATTACACCGATGATTGTTTAAATATTGTTATTTTTTATTTGCTTCTTTGATGTGGTAAAAATGAACTGTTTAACGTTTAATATTAAACACAATATTTTATCAACAAAGTTTCTTTTAACTATAAAGTAACTTTGTTATAACTTTATTTTGTTAACGAAAATTTCTGTGGCACATAATTTGGTTACACAATGTTTTGTCACCGCAAATTTGTTGGGAAAACTTTCGAATGTCCCGAAATCCTACACTAAGTTAAATAACTAAGCTTTTACTAGTCGGACCCACTCATACTGTCCAAACGGGAAATTGAATTGTTTTTAATCTAAAATGTTTAACCGTTTAACCGCGGTTGTCTGAATTTTGAGGGAAATAATATCGAGTTTATTTCGTACAGTATCAAATTATTATAATATCAGTGCACCTAGCACGAATCGTCTCTACACGCGTTAACTCGCTACGTAACTCATTCGCCTCTCTACTGGGCTAGTATGAAAAACATAACCCTTCCTTTTGGCTTTGCCGTAGTCGGGTAAAAAGACGCACTGAGTTACGTAACGAGTTAACGGGTATCGAGAAGATTCGTGCTAAGTGCACAGGTTCTTGAAATTTCTGAAAATATTCTAAAACCTTGTAACCTACGAAATACACAGAATACTATACAATATTTTTTATTGTATCACTGTGTAAAATACAAAGTCGGACTTTGTTATTACATGTTTCGACAGCTACCATCTACCCTTACCGGGCGTTTATTGGAGTACAATAAGTATCGAATGAGAAATAAGTGACAAACAAGCAAGTGGGTCACCTGATGGTAAGTGATCACCACCGCCTATAGATACCCGCAACACCAAAGAGATTGCAAATGCGTTGCCAACCCAGACGGCTAAGATGGAATACCTCTTCACCGGTAATTGCAGTGGCTGTCTTCCTCTCCGCGCCGGAACACAACGCTGCAAGCACTGCTGCTACCAGCAGGATTGAAGAATAAGATGATGGTAGATTTAGATTTAAATTTAGATTTATTGATTTCATTATAAAATACAGTGATGTCAATTTATACGAATGATCGTCAAAAAAGAATTATAATAATACAAAATTTAAAAAATATGTACATCAGCCTGTCAAAAAAGAAAAGGTAGCTATCCGGTAGGACCTTGCACAAGGTCCTACCTTCCGCAAAAACATTATATCTCTTTTTAACCAATATGCGTGTGCGTGAGGGACAGATGCGTTTATGTGCGCGATAAACGCTAGCGTGCTACTATAGCCGGGGGATCGCGTGTTGTTTTATTAGGAGAAGCTAATAAAACAATATTAAAAATGATAAATACTTCCAAATTTATCCGCTTTGATCACGTTCATCGATTTTCTGTCTACGCCAGAAATAATGAGAAAGAAAGAATATCGAATATCGTCAATGTAGTTGACGTAGCTAAATTCATCAGATGTTGTGGACATTGACTCAAATACTTATTTGGAATCAATCAAAATCTGGGATGTTTGAGCTTAGCTAAGCATTCACTGTCGGCAAAGCATGGTGCACCATCTTGCTCGCTAAGCAGCAGTGCTTGCATTGTTGTGTTTCGGCGTGGAGAGCAAGACAGCCGGTGTAAATACTGGCACAAGAGGTATTTCATCTTAGCTGTCTGGGTTGGCAACGCATCTGAACACTCTTTGTTGTTGCAAGTGTCTATAGGCGGTGGTGATCACTTACCATCAGGTGACCCACTTCCTTGTTTGCCGTCCTATGTTGTATTAAAAAAAAACTGCCTTTGCTCAACTTTGGTGTAAGCTATAGCACGTCTTCTTGTTTACTAAACGATGTTCGATGGTAGAGGATAAACGTATCTGTAAAAAAAAAAAACGTTTTTTATGCGTGTAGTAACAATGTATTTTTTTACAAAAACAGTGCTATACTAAATTCATCAAAGGTCTTAGATTTCAAAAATTACCCAAAAAAATAATTTATCCCTGTTGGATATCCGGTATTTCTCACTCACCTACGGTTCCGTTATTCGAAAAACTACCTCAATCTGAAATGAGTCCGCAATAATTACATCATAAAACATTCTTCGCCGAATCCTTTTACAAATTGACGTCGCGACCTTGCCTCGGGGTTCCCACCTGATCCACATGTCAATTATAACGGGATAAAAAGAGATTTGTGCCCGTTTGTAGGTGCCGACGTTGCAGAAAACTCCCAGTCTGTTGGAACAGGGATGAGCCCTGGATTACCCGCTCCACAAATCACTCCTGTTGTATGAGATAGGGGATGTTCCTACGTCACATACCTACACAATTCTGCTGTCTTATAGGAAGTTTAATTCGCATGGAAATAATTTTGGTGTAGATTGTTTGGTGGTTTGTAAACTTGAGAATGAAGGTCACTTAAGGCACATTTGTGTGTGGAATATGTGATGGGATTGTTTTAGTTTATTTACAAAAGAAAAAAAAAGAAAAAAACAGAGAAATCATTTATTGACAAGACACACCCACAAAATACACACACATGGACAATTAACTGGTTATTTGGCGTCAGCAATTGCTGAAAGTTCCGGCTCAAGGGGTCGAAAGGGGGCCATAATTTCAAAGTGAGGCCAAATGAAGTGATATAAAATATAAAAGGGCTTAATTTTTCACTTTCTAGACATGTTTTTAATCCCTGCTTATCATATTCCGAATAATTATGCAAAATTACAAAAAATACGGCCCCTCCCCTTAATTACAATGATATCCCTTCAGTTTCTTCTTTTACATGTTATTTTAATAAATACATAACCAAAGTTCATTTTGTGGTATACGGAACCCTCGTTGGGCGAGTCCGACTTGCACTAAACCGATTTCTTAAACAGCAGACAGTCACAAAAACAAATGATATAATTTAATTCTATTTTCTAACCATGCCAAACAAACATGCATACTAAGTCACTTTAAACTGAGACTTTTTGCTTAACGAGGCAAAATACAAGTTAGACCTCCTGAGCCCCTCAAACCTCACCGAACAGCCTCGGCGACCTTTTAAATAGTTTCAGATTGAAGACTAAAAAGGTTTCCCTTCAAATTTCTGACCGGGAGCACCTTTTGTTTCTCTATTGCACGCTCACGTTCCACCGACCCGCCGTAACTCAGCGCGATGTTTGCCGCCTAGTTAATATTCATCAGGTGGACCGCGATCAAACGGTTGCCCATTAATATTGGTTCCCAACTCCAGTATAAAGAGTTCGGGGTAAATAAAAGAAACAAACGTTTATATAGACGGGCCTATACGGATGTGTTGAGGCCCCAACTTCCACCAGTAACGCCCTTTATGTCTGTTTCTTAAAAGAAAATGACTCTGGCTGCGACAAGATGATGTATTGAAATCTTCTACAGAACTCCATGCAAACAACGTTAACGTTTTCCATGTTAGCCATGGTTGGTTAGTGTGTTCTTGTTTTTGTGCTTTAGAAGTTAAAACATAACCCTTCCTTCTGGTGGCATTTGGGTAATAAAAGGTTGGAATGTGTTACCTCGGTGGTAAATTTTTTGACATTCATAAGTGCTACCTGTAAGCCTAATCTGAATAAAATATTTTGACTTTGACTTTGACCTCCACTTGAACAGAAAGCGTTTTTTGAGGTCTAGTCGTAGTAGGAGTACACAATCCTCATAAGAATCTAGAGAAATCAAACTGCCTCATATCTTTGGCCGCTCACTCCTACTTAACCACCCAACGGATGTTGAAAACGTTTTCGCTGTCATTTGGAGAATTTATACTTTAGGCGAGTTACGTCATTTTCTACTTTCGTCGTATTCTAGGGTTTTTATGTACATTGCATTCTAATTGTATTGCAAAACAGAGCCGGTCCGCTAGTGGTTTATCTAGCATATTTTGCAACTAATCTAATTACCAACGCTTCAAGCCCTTTTCAGATCTCAGGTTTCGGGGCAAATGTCCGATTTATGTCAAAGGTAACTCTCAGACCCCTTTGAAATGAATCTTTTTCTGACATATTGCGAATGCGAGATGAGTCTCGACGAACACAAGAACAGTAGGCCTAAAATTTGGAACATGACTTCCCTCGCACGCAAATATGTATCTACATATAGATAGATAGATATCTACATAGCACTAGATGCAGTACTTAGCACGTACAGATCCTAGCAAAATCAATACACTGCGACTGTATCACAGCTCCATGGCTTTTGTCGGTCATCGCAAATGCTAAATCCTAGTGGAACGTTTGCAGAACGTCCTTCTGTATCACGAGCATTAAATATGTCGTCATGTCGGCTTAAACATTTAATACTGCAGTGGCAAAAGCCGCGTCAAGTTGGGAGTTGGACCAACTAACGTTTGCGTGGACAGATGTCAGCTCCGAGTTTACAAACAAGCCGGATCGTTTACACCCAACTAACTTGCCGTACCCACAGTAAATAAAGTTAGAGCAGTAATACAGGTTTGAGCGCTAATCCTGCCACTAAGCGGCTGTGCTTGCAAGACAGCCGGTGAAATTACTGGCATAAAAGGTATTCCATCTTAGCCCTCCGGAATGGCAGCACATAAGCAATCTCCATGCAAAATTTATCTCGCATAAAAACAACTGTCAAATGCCCTTGAAATCTGTCATTTCTTGACGTATCTCGCACGTGAGACGCATCTTGCATGAACCGAGCATTGGGGTCCTGATACTGCACTACACTGTTAGAATTACGTTATAAATCAAATCATAAGAAGCCACTATTATACTTAAATAAAATGTCGTATCAAAAATAAAAATCGAAAGCTTCGGTTATAAAAAAAAATTCAATTTCACACAGCTCCATGGTAGATCAAGGTTCCATTCTGTCGATTGTACACGGACACTAGACCTGGTAAAAAACGATCCGGAGGTAACAGAGCCTGGAAGTAGGCAACGGATTAGCAACTCTAGGGATCGATGCTGGTTACCATGGGTGATCGTGATGCTACTCATCAGATAAACTGCAAGCTCGTTTGTTTTCCTATGCTGTTAAAAAAGATCTGGAGTGCGATTTTTGAATCTCACCGGGTGACTAAAGCTCGCCAAAATGGCCGTTTTCCGTAGAAGTGCGGCCATTTTGGTGAGCTTTAGTCATATGGTCAGATTCCAAAATTGCATTTGAATCTCACCGGGTAACTAAAGCTCACCAAAATAGCCGTTTTTCATGGAGATTCGGCCATTTTGTGTGAGCTCTAGTCACCTGCTGAGATTCAAAATTGTACCCCTGCAAGCGACCCATGCAATCCAGTCAGTTGAGTACAGTTACACGGGGAAGGGGAGCGTTTACTTATGTAGCATTAAGCCTGGTTGGGGTACTGTTCTGTATATTTTCTGTGCCATCGCTGGCACACCGTGATGCTGTAAATTTTACCGGAAATTTGCTTTAAACAAAAACTTGTATATTACATTGTTTACTTATTTAAAACTAGCGGACGCTCGCGACTTTGTTTGCGTAGAATTAGAAGCCTATATCCACCAGGGATAGTGTAACTTTCTAGTTCTGGAGATTGCCTCCTACAAACAAACAAAAAACAAGTTTACCTTTTAATTACCTATGTTAGTGTCGATTAGTTTGGGGCATGACCTGCCAAATTTTATCTAAATCCGTTCAGCCGTTAATGCGTGATTTAGAAATAAACAAACGTCCAAACATCACCTTCGCATTTAACATATGAGTACGATTAGTAGGACAGGATTATTCGATGTACAACCAGGAGTATAAAATAAATGTACGATCGAAGAGGCCAAAAAGACTATAATGGACTTTATTGTGTAGAAAATAACAGCTTTGACATCTTCGATTGTGCAGCTAATTCTGCTGCGAACTGTAACATACAAGGTATATAAATTTGCATAAATTTAATACGAGTGGGCTAGAAATTCTTGCAGAAGTGTAATTTAAAATTTGAGCGAAATAAAATTAGTCCCTGAAGTGTGATTTTGAGACGCTTCAATTTAAGGCAATAATGTCAGACTTTAGACGTTACGTCACTGTCTACGTATTAAAAATATATGGTTACAGAGTGACAAACTGTAGTTTCGGGTTATTGGCAAGAGGTTTAGAAGTACGAGATCCTTCGAAAATCATGCATTTACGATCAAAAGTGTAAAACGAGGTGACTTAAAAAAAATGGGGAGTCAAACAGTGGGTCACCTGATGCTAAGTGATCACCACCGCCTATAGACACCCGCAACACCAAGGAGATAGCAGATGCGGTACCATCCCAGAGGGGTAAGATGTACCTCTTGTGCCAATAATTGTCTTACTCCACCCCGGAAGACAACAGTGCAAGCACTGCTGGTTAGCGGCAAGATTAGCGAGCAAAATGGTGTTAGCTATCTGGACGGACCTTGCACAAGGCCCTACCACCCGCAAAATATCTAGTATCTGTCTGCTATGATATAAATTGTACAGCTCCGTGAGAGACAGCCGGATGGACAGGCAGCGTAGCCTTAATCGGACCCCATTGGCACATTTTAAGTGAAGTATGGTACCCAAAAAAAAATTAAACGTCTTTTTGATATGAAATTCAAGCCTCACTTTAGAACTTAAAGTCAACTTTAAGGACACAGGCTCCCTCAATCATGTCCGAAGGTTTGTAAAGACAACTGCCTAAGTTCGAAAACTTTCGCTATTTATCGGCAGCCTCCGTCCCCTGCCAGCCAGCAATAACTGTTCAACTTGTATAATTAAATGACAGTTTGAGACTGTCATGCTTCCAGGGTTCAACTTATTCGTGGCCAAAGCGAAAGTTACAAAGTTGTCACATTTATTCACTTAAAATAGACGCGGTAAATGTTGAAGATTACTTTGTGAAGATGTTTTATTTAGGACCTGATTCATCACTCTCTGATATATTCCTGGTATTTATATCCAACAGATACATCGGCCTCAGAAGTAGCTAAACACTTAAGAACCTAGTCGTAGTCACGTATGAAATGAGAGTAGCTCTAATTTGTCACATTACTGACATCGACGAGGTTCTAAAATGTTTAGCTACTTCTGAGGCTCACGTCGTCATGTCATCTCTGTTAATATTATGGACGCAAATAGAAAAACAGATATCTGTTTCATATGACAGACATATGATCAGGAACTATACGTATGGGATCAGGAACTTTTCAGAGACTGGTAAAACAGGGCGTTAGTATCAATTTTAAGAGTTGTCGATATCGAATATTGATATTTGATGAAATGTCTTATTTTAATAAAACAGATCACTCACGTATTTTTAAGTCGAGTATGCCCGACATGTTTCGGACCAGTCCGTGGTCCTTAATCATGAGCCCCTTGAGTTATGTGTGCTTAAGGACCACGGACTGATCCGAAACAAGTCGGGCATTCTCGACTTAAAAATACGTGAGTGATCCGTTTTATTAACATGTCCGAGTCTCACGGTAGTTTTATGTTAAAATGGCTTATATTCGGAAATGGAATCCAATATCAAAAGGATGAGTCTACGGCTGCTAAGTATGATCTGGTGAATGTTACGGTCAGATCAGGAGCAATATCGTGTGGTCTGGAGGCGACAGGCGACAGTTGACAGAGACAATTAGCCGTAATTACTGTGTCGACAAATAACGACTTACAGACTTAACATCATAGTGAGCAAACAATGTATACCGAATTGTCACTGTCACATGTCGCCTGTCGTTAATGAAATTGGGCCTTATTTAATCTCTCGGACAGGACAGATCAAGGTCCGCCCATATCAGGCATCAAATAATGTCAAATCTAAACCACAAAAGTTAATGTTGATTTAGTTTATGTATTGTATTTATTAAGCATGTTGTATGGTCTTTTTTCATTGTTGTTGCTATCTTACTCTATGTCGGTCCCAGTATGATACTCCTGTCCCCCACTCAAAGGTTAACTGGAAGAGATTCCTCAAAGGGACAAGTTCACGTTTATACATCATTGTGTTTCTTTTGTCATTTATGTTTTTTGTACAATAAAGAATTTGCATACATACCTACACACAATGATTGATCTCGAATGTCATTTTTGAGTGTATATTCACTTAAAGGTAGAAAGACAGACATTTTAAGAATCAAAGTGTCTAAATAATCTTGAACCCGCATATCTCCGAGTTAAGCCCCAGGGATTGGAATTTTCATACAAAACTTTGAATTACTCTGCAGAGTGAAAATCCTGTGGTAATGTATAAATTAAAATAAGTTTGGAAACTCATTAGTTCAGGCTTTGAGTTGCACGAGCCTTGTTGGCAGATGAACTTAACTATAAGGCTGTAAGGTTCGGTTCTACTGATGTTAATGAACGCAGGTCGTTAAACTATTAAAAATTGCCAACAAACGCCTAATAAAATTGCATCAAAAGTCTAAGTAGAAATAGACCAATCTCTAAATATAAAGGGACGACGAAAAAAATCCTTAGGTATAAATCACTTTATAAGGCAAAAATAATAAGTAGCATTATCATTATTCAATAAATAAACAAGAAAATAATAGTGGTTTTAATACCTTTTGTAAAATGGATACAATACTAGCGGACGTGCGCGACTTCGTTCGCATGAAATTAGTAGCCTATGTCCGTCAGGGATAGTGTAGCTTTCCATTAGTGAAAGAATTTTTGCAATCGGTGCAGTACTTCCAGAGATTATATACAAACAAAAAAACAAATATTATATATTAGTGTAGATATAGACTAGTGTAGATAGATGTAGATTAGTGTAGAGATTGTATTTACATAATTTGTGAGGTTACTTACCTACTTACCTATAGAAAAGATCACAACAATTTTTTATTTGTTTTGCTTTCCAAAAGGATTTTAAATTCAGTTTTGTTCTTTCTCTAAAAAATAAATTAAAGGGCAGACAAAACATAACAACAGTTTATCGATAATTTAGCCGCAGGAAAAGGATGCTACAGGTACGTTTTAACATTTTTTGCTCCCTTTTCTATATGAAAAAAGTTCGTTCTAACATATCAAAACCCTTTCCACTCGAGTGAACAATAAAAGGGGCCTATCGGTTAGCATTTTTAATACACAACAGGACTGTTCATTCGAGACTGATAAAAGGTTTTTGGCCCAGCTGAGGCACGTAAGAAGAAGCCTCTTTGTGACCGGCTGGTCCGGAAACCGATTATATCGCGTTGGGGCCCTTAGGGCAGGGGGCCCGTGGGGCAAGCAATGGATTAAAACGGAAAAGATCTGTTGATCTCTTCCATCATGGAAGGTAATGTGAAAAGGGTTAACACTTCATAGGGTTTTAAACGTCTGACGGCAGCTCGGCGGGTAAAAAGGAATGCCTTGTCAAAAGACGGGAACTTGAAGATAATTTTGTGACTGTGACAGGTTAAATGAAGACCCGACCTTTGTTTTATATATTTGAATAAAATCTTGTATCTAAGGAAAAATATACGCAATCTTCGTAATTAATCGTCGATAAGATACATAATACCGGAAAGCTTAATTCCAGCTTACAGATTGGCTAAAACCAATAAGTCGTTCATGGGAAATAGAACTCCGAAGAATATTACTGAACAAAAAGACATTAAATTGAAATCCATTGTTAAGAGACATAAGTTTTTCGGTCGCTGTGGGAGGATTTATCTTTAGCTTTCATATCTTTACGAGTACATAGTGTTAAATCGCTATTCTTCCTGTCCGTCCTAAATCGTAATAGTGTATGTTCTGCCACCTTCTCCTTCTAAACCACGCAACGGATTTTGATACGGTTTTCACTGTCATTTAGAGATATTTTTACGGACCGATTATACCCGATTATAAATCAATGACAGAGATGTTTGGAGATGAACCTAGCTTGCATTGCAAAAAAAAACTGTTTCTTCTGTAGGTGATACCTTGTTGAGTTTCTTACTGGTACAAATCAGTCGTTTATTTCCGAACCAGTGGCCCTAACATGACTGGTCAAGTTTAGTTTATCTCTATCTGCGTCCCTTCTTATGACACTGGTTAGACAAAGACGCAGGGAGGGGTTAAACTAAACCTGGGCTGTCATGTTAGGGCCGCTGGAGTACATTTTTGACGTTCTAACCGCTTCTGTGTATGCCTAATTCGAAATGATGAAGTTTTGGCTGTGAATTAACCATGAGACTAAGTGCTTCCTATATTTACGACTCTGTGTTTACTTACTGTTAGCTTCATCATTGCGTAACTGGCGCTGTTCGCTTGCCTTTCACGCCTTTAATTATAATCTAAATTACTCATGCCACTTGCACGTCCTCTCATTTAGAAGTTTATGGTTTTCATTACATCTTCACTACCGCCGCATATATGTGTCAATGCATGAAACACAGACTTCTCATCACTTTCACCCGTTTTTCTCTCGACGCTCGCTTTTAATTTTTTGGGTTTGATTTTCTTTCACTATGGGAATAACCTAACTGCAATGACAACGTTATAGCCTGATGCACCTAATTTTCACTCGTTTCCAGCTTCTTTTTTTCAATATCGTCAATCTTATGTCTATTTTCAACTCATTCATTAAAATATATATAAATATCTTAACTCAACCAATCGTACTGTCTCCAGTTGCATCTTCTTCTTTATAACCCTTTGCTACGAGTCTTCTTCGGCATTTCTTCTTTATTCCTTGACTTTGTACCGGAACCTAAATCGTTCTTTTTTATTTAATATTATTTTTTATTTGTTTATGGAGATTTTTATTTGTTTTATTTTTGAATTAGTCTTATTTTACTTTTGAATTTATAATTTTGAATTTATGGAGAGATTTTAACTGGGAGGAGTTTGTTTGGAGATGTTTTTATTATTACATTATTCGAGTTTGTTTGATTTAACCGCTTAATACTAACTTAATACTAATTAAATTTAATTGAAGATTTATTGAAGATTTGGCCAGTGATTCGTCTAGTGGTGATAACCCTTCGTTGTGATCCGCAAATAACCTCGGTTCTTTTAGTGCGTAAAAATGGTACCTATTAAGCTACAGATGAACATCCTACATCTTAGAATATCCTATGATCTACCTATTTAAGTAACGTCTAAATATTGCTGAGGCTATTACGAGCGTGGAACGTGAAATAAATTCAATAATAACATGAGTCGATAGATACTTAGTTAGAGGTTGAATTATAAAGATTATAGAAATAGGCTGATTAGATGTTTGATATCATAATAATGAATTCTAGTGATTTTATTAGCAAATATGTTTTTGTGGTAAAGGAAGTGCCCACTCCCCGCACCTTCCAGTGAGACCGTCACATTACTTCGTCTCTCCTCCACTTTTATTATTATTTAAAGAGAGAGAGACTTGGGTTCTGCCATATTTATGGAACAGTTTTATAACCCAGTATTGATTACAAAGTTATAGAATAATATTATTTCATAGAAATGCATAAAGCAAAAGTATTTTCCTTCATAGATTTTATTCTTGATTATTTCAAATAGGATAAGGTAATTTAGCTTCTCTCTCTGTAGTTAGCAAATATTACCAGCACTTCATAAGGGAGTCTATTGAGAAGAAATGCCGCAAGAAACTCAATAGATTTGACTTTATCAATCTAAAGCAAGGATAATAAGAATCTTTGTTCTTTTAGTGAATTAACATTATAATATCAAGTTCTTGGTTAAAGTCAATAGTATTATTGAAACAGTAAGTACGATGAAAGTAAGTATGCTGTTGATACTTCATTTGATTATAAGTACATACTTTATAATAAAGTTTAGTCCTGTAGACATTAAATAACTTATGTTATTTAAACCATAATATTACTTTCACTAAGTAAAGTATAAGCTTTCTAGCCAAGGTAGGGTTTTCATCTACCAAAAACAGTATACATCAAGTCTATGTTTTCTATAGCTTGAACAAAGTCATATTTTGACTGTAGTGAAGGATATCTGATTGATAATGAATGTATTTGGTCAGACCTTAATATAGGACTCCCCTCCGTTTGGTAGTAGGAATACTAAGCTTGCTTTGCTTCGCTAGGAAAGAACAAATATATGGGATGTTTTTGTTTTATTTCTTAACAATTCCAACCAAATGTAGTATAAGGTATTTTTACTGTAAAATAGCACATTGTTCATGCTACAGAATCAACCAATAAATTCCCATCTTAGGCTAGAATTGCTCACACAAGATAATTATATTATGGTAAATAGTTGAAGGTAATTATGGTAAGTAATTAAAGTTAAGACCTGAAATAAATGTCCAAAAGAAATTAGGATTTCCATCCGCTTAATGACGAACCTACGCCCTATGCCTACACTTAGAGAAGGTTCCTATTTCCCTAAATTAAGCTAAGGTGTTAACAAATCTAGAGGACTGGCCTCACATTTAAATTTAGTGTGTGTGTGTAATGTTGTTTATTCTCAGTGCAATGAATAAACCCCTAACTCTAACCCATTCTCGATGCAAGGAATGGATTACTATCTATTCTAAAACCCTATAAGATGCGAGGTTCGGGACTACCTCTATAGACCTATACCTAAATCCCGGTGTTACGTCTGGGTTGGGCCCCCACACAACCGAGAGGGTTGGGAGAGAAGAAGGGCCCCTGGATACCCCTACACAAACGAGTGAATATATACATATATAGATCAGTACGGTCCACAGCAAGCTGGACCACATGAGAACCTCACTGTCTAGACATCTTCATGGTGGACCAACAAACCGTGTGTGGCGAGCTCACACAGGAGATTAAACATGATAATTCAATAAAGTTTATCATGAATGAAAACCCATGCCCAAAAGAGGCCACATTTTGGGGCATCCAACCGTTTGGATTCTAAATCCAGAGGACTTCGTTGTCACCATGTTAGGTATCCGTCCAAAGGATCGCTCCGGTCGAGCCATGAAGTTAACACTAATGCAACAGCAAAATGCAAGTTTCATCTTGCCAAGACATTTACTTTAACACTAATTGAAGTTAAATTCAAACAAGTGAAACAAATTGTAGGATCGCTGAAATACACACAATACACTTTAGTTTTAACAAATAATACAGTTAAATAGGAAAGATCTCACCAATACCGTAGCGCAGTTTCGTTCGATTCGGGTGTGAATATAATAATGGTACTTCAATATGGTATATAACGTAACACACGTCCACATGGCTTGAATGCCAAATAATGAATAATCAAGAAGAGTTCTCTGCACGTCTACTCAGTACGCCAGACAACAGTAAAAAGCCCCGATTCTCGCTTCTGTGGTCTATTTATAGTCTCAGAGGAGCGTTTTAGCTTCATTGGCTACTTTAGCATCAGCGTTTTGGCTTCTTTAGCTACTTCAGGGACATTAGCGTCTGCGTTTTGACTTCTTTAGCTACTTCAGGGACATTAGCGTCTGCGTTTTGGCTTCTTTAGAGACATTAGCGTCTGCGTTTTTGGCTTCTTTAGCTACTTCAGGGACATTAGCGTCTGCGTTTTGGCTTCTTTAGGGACATTAGCGTCTGCGTTTTGGCTTCTTTAGCTACTTCAGGGACATTAGCGTCTGCGTTTTGGCTTCTTTAACTTCTTTAGGGACATTAGCGTCTGCGTTTTGGCTTCTTTAGGGACATTAGCGTCAGCGTTTTGGCTTCTTTAGCTACTTTAGCGTCTGCGTTTTGGCTTCTTTAACTTCTTTAGCGTCTGCGTTTTGGCTTCTTTAACTTCTTTAGCGTCTGCGTTTTGGCTTCTCTAGCTACTTCAGGGACATTAGCTTCGTAGGCGCCAGCAAGTCTGACTCCTTATATGGTCATATTTTCAGGTTTGTTTACCTCCTTATATGGTCATGCCTACAGACTTTTGTTCGTACTGAAATGACCGCGCCGGACTAATTGCCTAATGTTTATTTAGCCACTCAGCGACAAATTGTTAACGTTATAGATAGCATTTAAGTAGTTAAATATCTTAAGGTAGATGCCGTATAGGTGCTTACTGTGCGAGTAGATCATACATCTATTAAAGATTTCCCTACAAAGGGGATTCTAAGTAGCATTACTGGTGCATATATTGTGGCGGGCCATATCTCAAGAAATAATATAATTGATTTATTAATACTTTAGTATAAAATATATTTGTGAACGTGACGGGCTGCTGAACCCAAAGCCAGACCGTTACAGCCAACCCCCAAAATGTTACGCAGGTGCCTAGAATATTATTCAACCGGAGTACATTTTCTAAATCTCAATGTTCACAAATATACATAAAGAAATCTTCATTTGTTTGTTAGAATTTCTCTACATATGTATAACTTCAATTTATTGACATTTTACCCCAAGATTTACATGTAGTGTGTTTTTATACCAAGTCCATAGTGATCACAAAACGAATTGCAATACCAAAATATGATAGATCAGCCATGAATAACCATCAGTCTTCACAAGGAGATTCTAGCTCAAGTGTGGGACACTGGTTTTCAAGCAGCGCAACCCTAATGGTAATGCATCAGTTTATCCAACCCGATCCTGCATTGCTTTTATGGATTATAGATTGGATCCCCCAATACATCCCTTTCTCAAACTAGCTTAACGTTTCTAGCTCGAAAGATACCTATCCGGTGGCCATATATCTATTCGATATTGTTTTCCAAAATCATAACCACTACTTTCTTGGAGAATGTGCGCAAATGAAAATCTTTAAAGAAAAGAGCTGTTGCATTTGGTAAAATACAGATTTAATATAAAATCTGAAATGTGTTACACACCTCTAATGCTGAGTATTCTGGTACCGTTCGAACAACTCCCTCTTATAGATTTCTATTTACGGAGTAGATATTTAGTCAGGGGTCTATGATCATGTGGAGTAGGAATTCTCTGTGGGCAGCCTAAAATGCTGACAATGTCAAAGTTGACCTGATCCTAACACCGATTCCCACAAAGAATTCAGATGTGGTGCCTCGGAGTCAAATGCCAACAAACCGTCTTCACTTCTTTCAGAGCTATAAAAAATGCGAGAGCCCTCGTAAAATTATCTAATGCCATCTATTAATTACTTCACACACTCCCATTTATTTCTATCTTAAGCAAGTATCACATAACTGCATTCAAATATCTTTCTTCACGCCACGCAAGCAAGTCAACAGCTCAACAAGAAATGAAAACTATAATTTTTCTAAAATAATAAACTATTATTAGGTAATTTTTAATGCCCTCCGGTCGAACAACTATCCCAACACACCAACAATTCAACTGAGTACAACTTAGACAACCAGTGCAGGAACCCGTCCACATTGACGCAACCCCCCTTTTATAGAACCCAATTACATAATAATTATGTACCGTCACACTATATGCTATCTCGCCTACGTACTAATTTAAAATGTTTCATTTTATTTTAACATTATGTTTACATGACAAAGCTAAAAGAGAACTTGCATAATGGAAACTTTTATTTTTAATTTTACTTTATTCTGTTCCTGATTTCGCATAGAAATGGTTTTATGTTATGGCGTCAATGTGATGACACAATCCTTCAGTATATTTTGTATGAAAATCACCAGTAATTATATTTATGAAGACGATCAATTACCTACTCACAAAATCGTTGGCTTTGGCTATCGTTATTTAATTCAATAACTCCAGTGGTTTATAATAAGTAGGTACCTCTTATTTATAAATATTGATTGTATGTCTATTTCGAGTATGCTTAAATCTATTCAAAGTTTATATTGCCAATCGTACAAATTGGCTAGTTCTTAACCTATATTTCTCTGACGGTTGTCTGGAAGAAAATGGCACCTCGAGACAAGACCACCTATTGACCACTTTGTAAACTACTATGTATCAGTCTACTGTCCCCTTCTTCGAGCTATGTTCACACGTGTGAATTACGAAGTACTTGCTGTTATTGTACCTGTTTCGTAATTTACGAATGAAGTCATCACTGATTCATCCTCTGCGTCTTAAATAACTTAATTAATTAACTTAAACATTGTTTTCTATTACGTTCCAGCTCATATGTTTCGCACCTTTACATTTTCTCTACCGTACTGTCGATTAATCAATAGACCATATTATTATAATTATCATGTCCCTATTGACCCTTGTAGTAAGATAATACTCTTTCTCAGAGCGAAATAAATAAGACATAGGCAACGCTTTCGGTCGAGTACCGAAATGGCCTCTAATACCAACTTAATTACTTAAAAATAAGTTCAATTAATTTTAAAGTTTTAAAAGGTTTATGTTTCGAAAGTAGTGTTATTGGAGTCGAACCAATACTTCATACATAAATAGCACGTATAAACTAAAACTTGGGTCGAACTGATACCTAACACAAATCATTCACCATGAACTAAAAATTGGGACTGAACAAACTCGCTATCACTGCATAATAACAACATGAGAATTAAACCCTGGGATCAAATCAATCATTAACCCAACATGATTTATAAATTGGGATCGAACCAATTCCTAAGTAAGTACTTATCACAACATGATTTATAAATTGGGCTCGAATCAATTCGAATGTAAGTACTTATCACAAATAACACAAAATAAATTAGAAATTGGGATCGAACCAATTCACTGTAGGTGCTAATCACAAAACACAACATGAATTATAAATTGGGGTCAAACCAATTCGTAAATACGTTACGTACGTTTCGTATATATTATCCTCTGTCTCTTACTCAAAGGTCAGCTGGAAGACATCCTTTTGAACTGATAAGTTTGCCTTTCTGCCACTATTTCTGTTTTCCTACGTACTTTTAATCGATTACGTCGATAGACGTAAAAGTTTACATACAACAGACATAAATGCAGCCAGAATCTAAAATTGGGATCGAACCAATTTACACAGTCCAGTTACTAAACAATGTAAAACTTAGCGCATTAAAACTTAAAAGGCTAAGATCTATTATTACTTATGATAAAATTGGGATCAACTCAACTTGCACAGTCCAGTTACTAAACTTATATATTATCCTCTGACTTTTACTCAAAGGTTAGCAAGTAGACATCTTTTTAATTAATAAGTTCGCCTTTCTACCACTATCTGTATTTTTCTATGTATTTGTAATCGATTATGTAGTATAAAAAGTTTACATACAACATACATAACGCAGCAAGAATTTAACATTGGGTTCGAACCAATTTACACAATTCAGTTACTAAAACTTTGTAACTAACACTAGTTTTAGGACCTAAGATATTAATATCTATCTTTACTTATGACTATGACAATACCTATAAAACTACTCATCCTATTTCTTATCGCAAAAACGTCTGCTTCCAGTGGAAGCCTTCCACCCAACTTCAGACCGTGGTGACCTTAAACCCCGACCTTGACTTTGATTGGTTAGATACAATTAATTAAAATGTAAAAGAACGAATGCAACACTCGGACCGCGTTATTTTTTTTTCCGCTTAAATACTTTAGTAGCGTACAATCCTATAGACGGCACTAGCAACAGCGTCGGATATCCCCGAAAAGTTCAAACCCAGATACTAATGGTTGTTACCTTAAATGCCAATAAAAGGGGCGTTTACCTTATTTAAATCTTAAAAGACAACTTCTCGTCCATCGTAACGATTTCTGGCTCTAGCCTAGCATAGCATATGCATTTCGTTCCTAACCTATGCGTATTGTTTCTACTAAACAATAAAACATATCACCTCTTTTTTTTCAACTAAAGCTTAATAGGTGCACATAAAACAAAACCCTACCTTGTGCCGGCAGTCGGGCAAAATTTATTTCGAAACGGTACGAGGCTTAATAAAATTTACTACTAGTAATACGATTCGATAGCTTTTGTATTTTATTTATTTATTTATATATCACAGGTAATTGCGAGGTCAAGGTAAAATTTTCCTACTTATCAAAAAAGCTCAGTCTCGGTAGGAGACTTGGCTAAAAGACCTAGTATCCAGGCTAAAACTTAAAATAAGAATTAGAAAATTTTAATTAAATAACATAGCAAACGTGGCTGTATGGTTAGAAATCCCTTTGCCTTCCTAGGAGAGCAAAAATCGAAAACCTATAATAAATTTGTCAAAAATGTCAAAATGACAAGCGTCCTAGTCCTAAACGCTTTGTTGATTTCGATTTCATTTGATATTATTAGTTATCGCCATTAAAGAAGGTCAAGAAGTCATTAATTACTTTAACGATGTGTCGTAGCATAATTATGCCGTAATGCTAAATTTGTTTATCCGAATACCTACTTACAACCACACACTGAAGATGGACGCGCTATAACAAGCCGCTTATGCAGTTTAACCATCATCAAACATGTACGGAATACGGATACGTTATGTATAAAACCCCGTGAGAAAACCAAAGTATCCCTACCAGTTCAGGTACCTTAATATTTGTAAGTATTTTACCATTCACTTATTTCTTAAGTGTGCAATATCATTAGTGATTGTGAACCATAACCTATACTCACTAAACAATCAATATGCAATACACACTCTCCGATAATGTAGCCTACTTAAAACTAAGTTAATCATGCTCCTTACTTGTTTCAGGAGTTTGAAGATAATAATTGATTATTCTACCTAATGACAAAGGAATGATTATGATCCTATTTTTACTACTACTGGAGGCACAAAAGCTTTGCAACACCTAAAACCTGCTGCCAAAATGTGATATCTATGCAATAAAACGGAACCTAATAATATATCAGTGATTGCTACAAATGCTACCGAGATGTCTTCAAAGCTATGGGAGAAGTTTGATGCTTTGTACTCGATGTTTTATTACACTATGCATTAACCTAAAGTGATATATCTAAATTATAAGTGTTGCCTTCGGATTTTATGGCTATGAATGTTACTAATTTGATAGACATAATTTGACATAGGTGCGTAACTCATACTTGCTATTCCATTACTTGACGAATGTAACCCGTTAATTAAAATTTATTAATATCTTCGCTTTATACCTACTACTCCAATTCTATATTGATTTGTGAAAACTATCACTGTACATGAGCTAATGGAAAACCTTCTGCAATAAGTTATAAAAGTATTTTTTCATACATGAGTGTACGAGGGAGTGCGCAGCCAAGTATTTTCAACTTGGTTGAGACTTGTACTTTCTTGCTTAACTTACTGATTTGGGGAGTTATGCAATACCTTTCCTTTCTCTTTGTTTAAACTGGTGAAATTAGATTGCTAAGGGTAACTTATACAATAAATGCTTTACCTTTTTTATGTTTCCTTATTCATTCTAACTGAACCCTACAACATTGTATATACATTGCTTGTGTATCTTATTATAATACTGACATGAAAGATACCAGGAACCACTTTATGATAGTAAAACATTGTGAGGAAACCTTCAACACATTGGTGAAGTAAACTATAATTATGAGCAAAGTACCATTCCACTCAAAGACCTCACAATACTCTTCCAAGTCTAGTTTTCTGATCTTACTTGAACTACTTTCATCAAAATAAAAAGGTAATTTTTTTTTTTTCTCAACTATTTATGGTAAGAGGTTTATTAACCATGCTTATTTTGAAATGAACCACTGCTCACAATAATATCTACCTACTTGCAATCCTAAAACCTCCCATTGCTTACATCTCAAACTTTATCCTATGACTTATGTTATCATTATATTGCACATATTGTAAAGAATATGTTGGTAATCTTAGAATGGAACTTAGAATATCTTAGTAGTCATTATAGTAGTCGCCTTAAAGTTATATAGGGATTCCCTGTAATTTTAAAATAAAGTATTGTTCTATAGTTAGTAGTTTGATGGACAGACAGAACCCGTAACCTTAGGTATTCTCATTTTAAGTAAAATTGCAACCCCCCTTTTCCTCAATTTTACTTACCCTATTTTAATGCAAACTTATATTAATTTATCAGTTTGACAAGCAGCCAGAAACTTAAATTTTCATTCTACATAGCACTACATACATACAACCCCCCTTTTCTTCAATTTTACTTATCCAATTTTGAAAATTTTATTCAATTTTAGATAATGCTTATGTACAATTAAGAGTTTAATTACTTACTTTGTCTGTTTGCTTAATTAAATCTTGAAACTTTCTACCAAGTTCACTAGGTGTTATACATATACCTATTCTTGTGAATGTAATCTAGTTAATAGACTCCACATACAACATACTTTTCTTCTTTTACTACGACTACTCCTGTACCAGTAGGTTGTTATATTTTCGTTTTCTTGGTTTTGCTGACTTTTAACCAAGCATACTTAAATTAGATTTACCTAGCCTTTTTACTTTGTTGATTCGATACTTTCTGTTAATAACAACTAGATAAAAGTTACCGAACGACCAGTCAAATAATTGTCAGGCTAGTTTCGCTATTGTCCCTGGGTCCTAAGACCAGGGTGCAACTAAGTCACACCTATAGTAATTTTACTCTTAGGCAATCAATTCATAAATATAAATAACTATACTAAGTAGGTAAACGCAATCGCTGGATGCGAGCAGCAGAAGGCCGGTTGCTACAGCAATCCCTGAGAAAGCTCATGACCAGCAGCGGGCGTGCCCTAACCGATATGATGATGATGATGATGAACACAATGAAGCATTTCCTACATAATTACACGCCTAACATAATATAGCCTACACTTTAGTGCAATTAATTAATTAGCAGCTGTGCTTTGGAACTGATATAGAATCTGTGCATGTTACTAAATTACAAAGCAACCCCCCGTTGATAAAACTTTATAACTGTTGCTTTGTCTAAGACTGCGCCCCACTCGTCTAAACAAAATCTATTTCATAAAATTTTGTAAACATATAACTGCCCTGTTCATTAAACATGATAATAGACTCCAAAGAGCTGAACCTGAGAACGATCGGTATCTGTTGTTCAGTTCAGATTGATGCAACAACCAATACAATACCTACAACATACAAAAATTACATTCTTACTTTTTACAACCATTTTACTCCTACCTACAACTTTCTATGCATGAATAAAGGTCCCTACATAAAGTAAAGACTCCCACAAACGACCAGATGTATCGAGAAACCCAGCGTTGTTGATACGTTTACGTCAACTAAGACTTCAGCCACACGTACGAACATACTACCTATTTAACAAACGCTTGTTAAATTCGCATTATTAAATAAAACTAAACCATTAGATACGCAATTTGTTTGACAAACATGAATAAAACGAAACAACTTGTCGAGTCCAACACGCAAGACCCGACAATCACGTCTGACCGTCTAGTTCAGTCGTCTGTACCGGCCCTTACAAAACATAAAATTAATTTTTAAATTTGCTTAAATACCGATACATACTATAATTTCTATACACGACACGAACTTCAATGAGTGCAATACTGTCGGCAAACATTGAAAAATTGAAATACATTGATTTTGCTTACGTTCGTTTTAAATACGGAATGAAGCGTCTATACACGGCTGATTAAATGAATGCTTATTAGTTTACCCGCTATCTTATCTATGCCTTATTTGTATCTTGTTGATAGCCTACCTGCATTCAGTTTTCTATGGAGAAAAATCTTATTAATGTAATTAATTTTAGTGAAATTACTAACAGAAGTAAATACAGTGCTTTTCTGAAGCAAAGCTAAGTGAATGGAAGAAACATAGCTATAACATCCTGACAAATGATGTTAATTTGTAGAACAAGAGTTCTGCTGTATAAAATGCTTGCTTCAGGTGACCCAAGCATGACCCACAAGATGACCCACGGATGTCCCACGGAACTTTACGCCAACAAGATGCCTAATAATTGTGATTGTAACGCAAAGGATGAAAATGAAAGTGAAAATTTAAATTGAAGTGTTGCGTGACTCAATACCATTTCATAAATACCTGTGACGTGTCTAAATTTATAATGAAATTTGGTTTCTGTGAAAAGTTTAAAGAATAAATTCCTACTTTGAATTTACTCATTTCTCTCCCTAATATTCTACCTAGAAATACCATTTTCATGCACTTTCCATTTCACAAACAACAAATTGTGGCCGAATAAATCGACCACTAGATTAAATCAAACAAACTTAATAAAAGCTATCCTAAATATTATAAACACTAAATATCCTAGTCACGGCAACCCACATTGTACCGGAACCTAAATCGTTCTTTTTTATTTAATATTATTTTTTATTTGTTTATGGAGATTTTTATTTGTTTTATTTTTGAATTAGTCTTATTTTACTTTTGAATTTATAATTTTGAATTTATGGAGAGATTTTAACTGGGAGGAGTTTGTTTGGAGATGTTTTTATTATTACATTATTCGAGTTTGTTTGATTTAACCGCTTAATACTAACTTAATACTAATTAAATTTAATTGAAGATTTATTGAAGATTTGGCCAGTGATTCGTCTAGTGGTGATAACCCTTCGTTGTGATCCGCAAATAACCTCGGTTCTTTTAGTGCGTAAAAATGGTACCTATTAAGCTACAGATGAACATCCTACATCTTAGAATATCCTATGATCTACCTATTTAAGTAACGTCTAAATATTGCTGAGGCTATTACGAGCGTGGAACGTGAAATAAATTCAATAATAACATGAGTCGATAGATACTTAGTTAGAGGTTGAATTATAAAGATTATAGAAATAGGCTGATTAGATGTTTGATATCATAATAATGAATTCTAGTGATTTTATTAGCAAATATGTTTTTGTGGTAAAGGAAGTGCCCACTCCCCGCACCTTCCAGTGAGACCGTCACATTACTTCGTCTCTCCTCCACTTTTATTATTATTTAAAGAGAGAGAGACTTGGGTTCTGCCATATTTATGGAACAGTTTTATAACCCAGTATTGATTACAAAGTTATAGAATAATATTATTTCATAGAAATGCATAAAGCAAAAGTATTTTCCTTCATAGATTTTATTCTTGATTATTTCAAATAGGATAAGGTAATTTAGCTTCTCTCTCTGTAGTTAGCAAATATTACCAGCACTTCATAAGGGAGTCTATTGAGAAGAAATGCCGCAAGAAACTCAATAGATTTGACTTTATCAATCTAAAGCAAGGATAATAAGAATCTTTGTTCTTTTAGTGAATTAACATTATAATATCAAGTTCTTGGTTAAAGTCAATAGTATTATTGAAACAGTAAGTACGATGAAAGTAAGTATGCTGTTGATACTTCATTTGATTATAAGTACATACTTTATAATAAAGTTTAGTCCTGTAGACATTAAATAACTTATGTTATTTAAACCATAATATTACTTTCACTAAGTAAAGTATAAGCTTTCTAGCCAAGGTAGGGTTTTCATCTACCAAAAACAGTATACATCAAGTCTATGTTTTCTATAGCTTGAACAAAGTCATATTTTGACTGTAGTGAAGGATATCTGATTGATAATGAATGTATTTGGTCAGACCTTAATATAGGACTCCCCTCCGTTTGGTAGTAGGAATACTAAGCTTGCTTTGCTTCGCTAGGAAAGAACAAATATATGGGATGTTTTTGTTTTATTTCTTAACAATTCCAACCAAATGTAGTATAAGGTATTTTTACTGTAAAATAGCACATTGTTCATGCTACAGAATCAACCAATAAATTCCCATCTTAGGCTAGAATTGCTCACACAAGATAATTATATTATGGTAAATAGTTGAAGGTAATTATGGTAAGTAATTAAAGTTAAGACCTGAAATAAATGTCCAAAAGAAATTAGGATTTCCATCCGCTTAATGACGAACCTACGCCCTATGCCTACACTTAGAGAAGGTTCCTATTTCCCTAAATTAAGCTAAGGTGTTAACAAATCTAGAGGACTGGCCTCACATTTAAATTTAGTGTGTGTGTGTAATGTTGTTTATTCTCAGTGCAATGAATAAACCCCTAACTCTAACCCATTCTCGATGCAAGGAATGGATTACTATCTATTCTAAAACCCTATAAGATGCGAGGTTCGGGACTACCTCTATAGACCTATACCTAAATCCCGGTGTTACGTCTGGGTTGGGCCCCCACACAACCGAGAGGGTTGGGAGAGAAGAAGGGCCCCTGGATACCCCTACACAAACGAGTGAATATATACATATATAGATCAGTACGGTCCACAGCAAGCTGGACCACATGAGAACCTCACTGTCTAGACATCCTCATGGTGGACCAACAAACCGTGTGTGGCGAGCTCACACAGGAGATTAAACATGATAATTCAATAAAGTTTATCATGAATGAAAACCCATGCCCAAAAGAGGCCACATTTTGGGGCATCCAACCGTTTGGATTCTAAATCCAGAGGACTTCGTTGTCACCATGTTAGGTATCCGTCCAAAGGATCGCTCCGGTCGAGCCATGAAGTTAACACTAATGCAACAGCAAAATGCAAGTTTCATCTTGCCAAGACATTTACTTTAACACTAATTGAAGTTAAATTCAAACAAGTGAAACAAATTGTAGGATCGCTGAAATACACACAATACACTTTAGTTTTAACAAATAATACAGTTAAATAGGAAAGATCTCACCAATACCGTAGCGCAGTTTCGTTCGATTCGGGTGTGAATATAATAATGGTACTTCAATATGGTATATAACGTAACACACGTCCACATGGCTTGAATGCCAAATAATGAATAATCAAGAAGAGTTCTCTGCACGTCTACTCAGTACGCCAGACAACAGTAAAAAGCCCCGATTCTCGCTTCTGTGGTCTATTTATAGTCTCAGAGGAGCGTTTTAGCTTCATTGGCTACTTTAGCATCAGCGTTTTGGCTTCTTTAGCTACTTCAGGGACATTAGCGTCTGCGTTTTGACTTCTTTAGCTACTTCAGGGACATTAGCGTCTGCGTTTTGGCTTCTTTAGAGACATTAGCGTCTGCGTTTTTGGCTTCTTTAGCTACTTCAGGGACATTAGCGTCTGCGTTTTGGCTTCTTTAGGGACATTAGCGTCTGCGTTTTGGCTTCTTTAGCTACTTCAGGGACATTAGCGTCTGCGTTTTGGCTTCTTTAACTTCTTTAGGGACATTAGCGTCTGCGTTTTGGCTTCTTTAGGGACATTAGCGTCAGCGTTTTGGCTTCTTTAGCTACTTTAGCGTCTGCGTTTTGGCTTCTTTAACTTCTTTAGCGTCTGCGTTTTGGCTTCTTTAACTTCTTTAGCGTCTGCGTTTTGGCTTCTCTAGCTACTTCAGGGACATTAGCTTCGTAGGCGCCAGCAAGTCTGACTCCTTATATGGTCATATTTTCAGGTTTGTTTACCTCCTTATATGGTCATGCCTACAGACTTTTGTTCGTACTGAAATGACCGCGCCGGACTAATTGCCTAATGTTTATTTAGCCACTCAGCGACAAATTGTTAACGTTATAGATAGCATTTAAGTAGTTAAATATCTTAAGGTAGATGCCGTATAGGTGCTTACTGTGCGAGTAGATCATACATCTATTAAAGATTTCCCTACAAAGGGGATTCTAAGTAGCATTACTGGTGCATATATTGTGGCGGGCCATATCTCAAGAAATAATATAATTGATTTATTAATACTTTAGTATAAAATATATTTGTGAACGTGACGGGCTGCTGAACCCAAAGCCAGACCGTTACAACTTCCATTGAATTCTTCAGCAATCAAAAAAGATATACTGACTATGTTATGTCGCCTGTTCGCCTTGCTTTTTTATTGCCACCAGTCTCTCTTTTCTGACCTTTAATTGAACTCTGTAACAAGCAAAATATTTCCACTGATTGTATCTCCAGTTGTTCCTGCTTTACACTCGTCGCTAGTAAGTATATGCCAATCGGAAGTTTCTATTGTGAAATGTTCCTGAAATTTTCGAGAATATTCCCTACTTTTTGTGAATTTTCTGTAACTTGTACATTCCTCGCTAGTTTCTTCATTTCTTTCTATTTCGCCTAAGTAGTTTCTATTGAATTTGGTCAGAATTGAACAACTATTGTCAGCTTTGGTGTCCGCTTCTAGCCTGTCGCTTGCTCGTTCATTACCGTGACCCTTTCAAAGTTTGCGCTTCGCTCCTACATCCGACAATGGCCTTTGTGGTATGTTCGGCTGTCAACAATAAGCTTATTATTGTGTGCCTGTTTACGGTTTCAGAATGTCCTGATTACGTTAGCGGCGTAATTGGAATTATTACACATAAGTCAGCCTTTTGTTGCAGGGCTGTGGACAAAGACCTGTAATTAGTATGTTCTATTTTAAGTACATGGTATCCTTATCTTTGTTAAGCTGTTGTTTGGCTAATTAGAAGCATCCGTTTGGTATTGCCAATGTTCTTTGTAATTGTTCGTATTTTCCTCAAGTATCTGCTACTCGTTCCTAGAAGTGAATGAATATGTATTTATCTCCTACCCTGGTGCTGTTTGAGGTCACAAATATGAGAAAATAATTCCCAATCTGTAACAGAGTGAAAAAATTAACCCTTACGCGTTTCGGGAACTATTTTCATTATTGGAACGTTTGCGTTTTTTTTCACTTTCAAGCTCCAATTAACGTTGCTACTCTAAAAATATATGTCTCATGGAATTTTCTGACCTCAAAAGTGAAAACATCTGTTCCTTTGGCCATGGCAACTTAAGATAAGCCGCTATTTCTTTCCAGCGATACTTCGCCTCCGAACGTTCCTGAAACATTGGCAATTCTCAGTCTAACATCTCGTGTCTCTATTATAACATTAATAAGCCAAATCCTTCCGCGTTATACTTATAATGAGACTTTATGCCGCGTTAGGCGAAAATCGAATACGGGAAAATCGTCCCATAACATACCCAACGTTTTAATCCTTTCAACATTGGATCCCCAACTCTTTGCGGGCAATTAATTCAAGTATCAAGTTATCCTGAGCCCCATCAATCAGCTCTGCGACTCTCAGATAACGAGGGCATCCTTTCCCAGCACTCAGCCAAATGCACGCAAGATGGATCACTGCTTTGTGATGATCAAGGATTGTAGAGTACGTGAAAGGTCCGATAAAAAAAACTTGTCTCAGACCATAAAAACTCCATCGATAAGTATGTTTTAAATTGACTTTACAATGAAAACTTTGTTTTGATCTGTTATGGTTTAAATAGTTTAGAATACGCTTGTCTGGTGTTTTCTTTACTCCGTTTTACTATCTAAATATAAAAAAATAACACAAAAAGCTTAAAAAATAATCGTGTACAGAAACAGTCTTTAACGCTTAGTTTAAAATGTTTATAGTATGTTTCAGTTAAATTAAAAATTGTCCTTAGGTACGTTTAGTTCAATAATAAAAGAAGCAGTGAAAAAAGAACCTTAGTGTTCAAACCTTCCGTTAAAGAATCTCTAAATGACAGTGAAAACTGCGAAAATTTAAAGTGGTTTAAAAGGAATAAGTGGCTAAAATTTTGAGGGCAAATAGAGGCGGATGAGAATAAAGAAAGATTAAGAAGGAAATATGATTGTCTAGTATATATATATTCTTGATGATGAGATTGAGACAAGGTCAATTAGTTTAAATTGTCCCAAGTTTTTATTAAATTGTTGTAACCGAAATTTATTCCGATTTATATTTTTTAATTATATTTTTATTGATGAAAACATTTACATGACATTACAGTAAAACCAATGCGTCACGAAACTTACACTAACAACTAAAGATTACACATAATACATAATACAAAAACTGTACCGACACATAAACTGAGCTGTATTAGTAAATTCATATGTTATTGCATAGCATTTTATTATTGTAAAAAATAATAGCACACCTTCTTTTTCTCCAACAGCTGTGGCTGGAAGATATTCTTAAACGTCTCCGATATCGGGCACGTATTCCCATTGAGCTCGAAGTCGAAACGTGACGTTCGATTTGAGCTTGAGTTTCCAATCTCAACGACTCCGGCCTTCAAATTAAGATACGCGTATTATGCGAAACGGGCCTTTGTTAATATAAGTAAGTACTTCCTTTCGTTAAAATTGAGGTATTTGGTTTTTTGTGCTGTCGCAAGTGTTGGCGGTCGGGCTCGAAAATAATTCAGACTAGTGAACTAATTATAAAGTATATTGAGAAACGGTAAAGATAGTACAAAAGACGACGTACGACAGCAAGGAAAACAAAACAATATTCAAAAGAAAGAAAGAAAGAAAGAAAAATCGTTTATTCAGCTAAAAGCTATGACAGCTAAGGCATTCCATGGAGGTCGCATGAGCCTGTCGCTAACAGCAAGTGTGCGGTGTCGTAGAATAAATAGTAATACACGTACAGTGACCCGTTTCACGAAGCTACAAGTTACAATGTTACAAGTCTAAACCGGCAACATTGGTCAATAATGACCAATGGCAATGGACATAATGACCAATGTTGCCAGTTTAGACTTGTAAAATTGTAACTTGTAGCTTAGTGAAACGGGCCACTGATGTTTTACTTCAAACAAAATAGGCTTATAGGTACAAAAGCGTCTTACAACGAGTATGTGCCTCTCGGTCTATCGTATGACTTATATTGATTCGCACGCGCAGCATCTCTATTGCGCCGGCCCCAGTGCAGCGGTGCGCCGGTATTCCTGTAGTACCGCGAAGCAAGCCGCGCCTGACGACGTCATTTAACACAGTGACTGCCACGGAGTGTTAGGTGCGTAGCTCGTAGCAAGGGTTTCAAACAGAGAATTCACCTAGTGAGTCCGTGGCACTGAATGTGTTAAGATTAAAAGCGTTCTTATTTAAAATGTCTACTGGATTTTGTTGTGGATATTTTCGTATATTCCTACCTATATTGACGATTGATTATTTTGACGACCTGTATGGCGCAGTGGCACATGTGTCTGTTTACTGTGCAAGAGGTCCTGGGTTCAAATCCTGGTATGGGCAAATATTTGTGTGACGAATACGAATGTTTGTACCTGAGTCATGGATGTTATTTGTATTTAAGTATGTATTTATCTATATAAGTATGTATATCCGTTGTCTAGTAGCCATAGTACAAGCTTTGCTTAGTTTGGGACTAAGTCAATAGGTGTAAATTGTCCCAAGATATTTATTTTATTTTTATTTATATAGGCTATCCCTGGCTCCAAATAGAGTTGTATACCTACTGTGTAAATAATGAAGTAGTTTAAAAAAGCGTTGTAAATTATTAGGGTTCCGTACTCCAAAAGGAAAAAACGGAATCCTTATAGGATCATTTCGTTGTCTGTCTGTCTGCCTGTCTGTCAAGACCCTTTTTTTCAGGAACGCGTGGAGGTATCGAGTTGAAATTAATACCAAATCTGTAGCAAAACACTACTTCCTGTACAACTCGAACTTCCAAATAAAAAATATAATCGCGATTTATAGGAGCTGACACCAAAAATGTAAGTATGAAATTAATGAATGTCATAGGCATTTGCTGCCAGTGAATACGACGCAGTCTTTATTGCCGCGAAACATCTCAAAACTATAAAAATATCAAGTCATATGGACGACCTGTATGGCACAGTGGCACATGTGTCTGCTTACTGTACAGTCAAGGAATTAAATTTCCAACCCACCTAAGGTTCAATAGCATATAGCAAATTGTCACCATAAGAGCTATAGAGCAAGACGTTAGTTTGACATATCGACCTTAATTCATTGCGAATGTCAGACGACATTTCAACGAAATGGGTAGGGAATTAAATTCCTTGACTGTACAAGAGGTCCCGGGTTCAAATCCTGGTATGGGCAAATATTTGTGTGATGAACACGAATGTTTGTACCTGAGTCATGGATGTTATTTGTATTTAAGTATGTATTTATCTATATAAGTATGTATATCCGTTGTCTAGTAGCCATAGTACAAGCTTTGCTTAGTTTGGGACTAGGTCAATTGGTGTAAATTGTCCCAAGATTTATTTTATTTATTTATATCATTCAGGAATATTAAATTAACAACTACAATTTTCTTTCTGCCTTAAACCAAGCCTTAATACCGTACAGGGTTCTGAGTTTGTATATGTATTTATAAAATGCTTGAACCGCTATAATTTCCATATTATGAAACACGGCGGGCTGCCTTTATTGAAATTTACGATACCTTCACATTTTGGACGATGCGGAGCACCTGCGGCTGTCTGCGGGGTGCTTAGGGCTTGTCGGCTGGAAACTAAATCATGCCTTTCTATCCTACGCTAGAGTAATGAAACATAACGAGAGAAGCCGCTGGTATATTTTTAAGATCTTTCTATCCTACGCTGGAGTAATCTACACTAAACATCTACACTATTAATATTAGACGAAGAAGAAGGGAGAGAAGAGAAGAAGACCACTTAAACTTTTCTTTTTCTTCTTCTTACTGGGAGAGATCCCTTAAAGGGATAAGTTCGCCCACTCGTTCGATCACTGTATCTCTTTTTGTAATTTATGTTTTTGTACAATAAAGTATTTATATACATACATATAATAAAGAGGTAAAGTTAGTCTCTTTGTTTGTATGTAGGGGGTAATAACCGGGGATATATAGAGGTAGATAGTGTAGATTAGTGTAGACTAGTGGACGCCCGCGACATCGTTTACGTGCAATAAATAGCCTATGTCCGTCATACAAACAAACAGATATACAAAGTTTCACTCTTTATTATATTAGTTCAGAAATCGGTTTACAATACACACACACAAAATTGTATAAATGAAAATTTCCTTAGAAATGTTAATACTACCTAGTTAAATGTTCCGACAGGTTATTTTATTTTTATTTTGTACGTCGTTTTATTATAATTCTTGTTATTTAGATATTTATCTTTTCTTTATTGTAAACCTGTCATTGTTTAATTTAATTTGACTTATACCTACACTAATTATTAATATAATTAATAATGTTTGTGTAATGCTTAGTTTAGAGAGATAAATAAATAAATAATAAATTGATTGCGAACTCAAGAATTGTAATTCTTAAAATTAAAATTCTTAAAATTTTCATAGTTACGCCAAAATGGTCTTCCATAAAGAAATCTGAGGTGCATTTTTTTGAATTTTACCGGGCGACTACAGCTCACCAAATCGGCCGAATTTCTATGAAAAACTGCCATTTTGATGAGCTTTATTCACCCGGTGAGATTCAAAAATTGCACTCCTGCTCTAGATTAAAGTTGCAAAAGAAACTCAAGAAATGGCATTAACATAATTCTAAACATAAGCCCTCCCTTTCCAGTTAACGTAGAATTAAAACAATAATTTGTTCACATTTGTAACGATCATAAATCAATCGCTGATGCAACGAAAAATCTCCGTTTTCATAAACCTCGGTAACGCACTGTAAGTACCTATAGAGCCGTGAAAAATAATGTTCTTTTTATTCAGTTCCTTTACAAAAGGCTTCGCGATAAATTCGAGTCCAGCAATCTTTTCCTTTTGATAAATGAACTCGTGCTCCGCGATTGCATAAAGGCCGTGGTTCATACCACTAATACCCGAAGCTGTTCCAATCCCGAATATAGTATGCTCCTACGGTGGGTGGGACTGATAAACTTTTACATAACTATAACATTAACATTGTAATGACAACACAAAGAAAAATTAGGGCAATGGCAGGACTTGAACCTGCAACATCAGCATTCCGTGCCTTGCGTTTTTCCAGTTTCGCCACACTGCCGCTGCCCCACCCTGCGAATTTTTCAATGTGCTTCATCGTACGGTCATTTCATTATTGTTTTTAAGGGTACAACTAACCTCGGTGTCATCTATATGAAACTTTTTTTTTTAACAAGTTAACATATCCATCCATCCCATCTCTCGCCATCTCACGGTAGCTGTAAAGGTACCCAGTTGAATATGATAACTTGTTAAAAAAAAAAGAGCTTTAGTCACCTAGTTAGATTTAAAAATTGCACCTCTGACCTGCCAAAACAGGGATAAAATTCTTATTCAAAGCTGTGCCTCCGAATGAAGAAACTGGATTGAAGCTATTGAAGAAATCGCCTTAGATTTTTAGGTGATCTCTAAGGCTACGAGAAGAGTCAAATTTAATGATCATCAAGGTATAGTCGACCAACTAATTGCTTCACCACTTTTGAACTTTATCCATTTACTGTAATACGGTCGAAAAGTGGTCAAGCAATTTCTTGGTCGATTATACGTACAGCCATAGCGTCAAAATATGTATACATCGACCTTTTTTTATGAATTAGGAAGGCACACAAGCAAGTGGGTCACCTGATGGTAAGTGATCACCACCGCCCATAGACATCCGCAACATCAAAGAGATTGCAGATGCGTTGCCAACTCAGAGGGCTAAGATGGAATACCTCTTGTGCCAGTAATTACACCGGCTGTCTTGCTCTCCACGCCGGAACACAACAGTGCAAGCAATGCTGTTTAGCGACAGGATTAGCGAACAAGATGATGGTAGTGATCCGGACGGACCTAGCACAAGGTCCTACCACCCGCAAAACCTTATGTTTAGTGCCATAAAGGTGTATAGATAATTTTGACGTCTTTGGTAACGTCTATTTATTTGTGATGCTGACCGTACGTATTCCATAGTTAGAATGTCACAGTTGACATGTTACTAGAACAGATACACGATCTCGAACAAAAACCGTCATTTTCTTAACGCAGGCCATTTGTATGTGTAGTGCGGCTGAGACTTGGTATTTTTTGTTCCCTAGTTGAACACTAGAAGGCATTAATAACAATGGACTCATCTAAAATGTTCTTGAGACGACAAAGTGCTATCTATTAACATTTCTTTACTACCTGAGGCTTGTGCCAAAAGAGCCCTGTGATAAATAGCCTTAGTAATGATTCCATAAAATACATAAATATCATTTTGCTTCACTACCACCATGTTGCTCGCTAATCAGCAGTGTGCTTGCACTGTTGTGTTCCGGCGTGGAGAGCAAGACAGCCGGTGCAATTACTGGCACAAGAGGTATTCCATCTTAGCCCTCTGGGTTGGCAACGCATCTGAAATCTCTTTGGTGTTGCGGGTGTCTATAGACGGTGGTGATCACTTACCATCAGGTGACCTACTTGCTTGTTTGCCCTCCTATTTCATAAAAAAAAACACTTTTTTTTGTACATAATATAAATATGAAATCTTTATTTTTTACCCTCGACAAGTATAAGGCCCCATCAGCCATCCGCTGGAAGTAATTTGCCCCAACCACTACTCCCACTTAAGACTATTCTGCTGTACCCAGTGTATACACAAAATACCACCACCACTACCACCAACCAGACTAGATAACTAGATAGCCTAATGGTCAGTGACCCTGACTATGAAGCATTAGGCCCCGGGTTTGATTCCTAAGAGGGGCAAATGTTTGTATGATGAATATGAATGTTTGTACCTGAGTCTTAAATGTTGTATATATTTAAGTATGTATTTATCTATACGAGTATAAGTGTGTATATTCGTTGTCTAGTACCCATAGTACAAGCTTTGCTTCGTTTGGGACTAGGTTAATTGGTGTGAATTGTCCAGGGAAATTTATTTTATTTATTTATAAAAAATAAAAAAACTTAGTTGTAAGGCATAATGACAAAATACCAAAAAACTATGGCTATAGCCAAGGGGGTTCCACTCCGCACTGTAGGTACGCTCGACCGGCTTGCCTATGGCATAGGTAAATCGCAGTAGGCTGTCGGCTTGCTGCGTGCTCGCTCGCTCGCCCCCGCCGTGTCAGTGTAATTGAAAACGAATGCCGCACAACCCTAGCGTGTCGCCAGGAGTAGCGGGGGGCAAGCGGGCGCGGGCCGCGCGTTCCTTTTAACTCGCACCGCCTGGCGCATGGTGTATGAAGTAATACAAACTTTTTGACCGTGTGAATAAAGTTGGAATTCGTTTAATCGCGGTCGTAAAGAGAAGTTTCTGTACGTTATTTATTCCGTGCTACAGCTAAAGGTTTACTTTTTAATATCATTAAAATTTATCTTGAAATCATTCTCGTCCTAGAATGACACAAATTGTTCGCCATTAGAGACATAACTATGCCCTCCAGCGCACTCTAGCTTGGCACGGCGACAAAATATAAATGCTGAATATTTGCAATTCAGATAGATTCCTCTTGGAGATTTTTGCTACATTTTGTTAGCAAAATATTTGCGAATAAAATATTGTTTAAAGTATTTACATTTCGCAGCGCCGGAGGAAATATTGTCACAGAATGTTGCCATGGTAACAAATGTTATTTGTTACGAGTATTCCTCAAAAAAATATCTACAAGCTTCCCAAATTAATAAGAACACTAATTGATTACACTCACTGGGTTCACAATAGAATATTACGTAATTGTGCTTTTACATAGTGTAACCAACGAAGCAAAAAACTTTTCCATTACATCATAGATCGTGGGATACCCTAAAAGTTTCCATAGACTAGAGCAGCGTTTCTTAACCTTTTTTTTCCACGGACCCCTTAGGAGATCAAGCACAATTTAATGGACCCCCTTAATAAAAAAAAGCAGCATAAATTTCGGACCATTTATTTTAGTACTTAAAATTAGAAAAAAATATGCGTGCGTAGCGATTACAAGACGTTTCGTGGCATTTATTTATGATTGTTAAATGGTCCATAGATAAGACTGCGGACCCCCATACATATGCTCGCGGACCCCCCGGGCACAGAATAAATAATAGTACTAACGTACAGAAACTTCTCTTTTTCGACCACCATTAAAGGAATTCCAACTTTATGATCAGGTACAAAAAGTTCGTATTACTTCATAAACATTCGCCAGGCGGCATGCGTCAAAAGGAAGGCGCCGCCCGCGCCCGCCTTCCACCCGCAATGCCCTGGCGCACCGCTAGGGTTGGGCTGCTTACTATAATACTATCTCATGCGACACAGAGTGAGCGGGCGCGCGCGCGATGGGCCGGCAACCTACTGCGATTAACCTATGCCATGGGTGGTGAGGCGAGCAATTAGAAATAATAATTTGCTAACAAAATTTGTTTTTATACAAAGTCGGTGGAAAACAAACATGACATTGCGTACCGAACAGGCGTATAGAAACAGCAAATGCGCGATGTCTTGTTACAAGTCAATGTTTAAGTCTATCTGCACCTTTAGAGAATCGCACCCCAGTTATAAATGAGTGATTATTTTTAACTTCACTGCTCATTTGTGAATTAACCGCGGTACTTATCAAATATGTTTCGAGTGCGTCGCGGTTAATCGATCATGCTAGAGTAAACAGGAATCATTCGATCATCGTTAATGCGATGCAAATGAAATGACAACACTCATTAGCCGGAATGACGCGTGTATTTAATTCGTTTGCCAAATGATTCGTGTTTCATGTGTGCTTTTCGTGTAATACATTAACACTGTACCCAGCGCTCTCCATACAAACGCCGGTATTTTCCACCCTCTAAACCTTAACCTATGGCAATGATTTTTTGGTATGTTCTCATTGTGCCTTAGAACTAGTTTTGTGTGTTTTGATTTTTTTAATATTCTTTGTTATTAATACCTGACACACACGCATTAACGACGTTGGAGAAAAAGAGAGTTTTGCGGGTGATAGGACCTTGTGAAAGGTCCGTCCGGATCGCTACCACCATCTTGCTCGCTAATCCTACCGCTAAGCAGCAGTGCTTGCACTGTTGTGTTGTGCAATTACTGGCACAAGAGGCCTATCTTAGCCCTCTGGGTTGGCAACGCATCTGCAATCTCTTTGGTGTTGCGGGTGTCTATAGGCGGTGGTGGTTACTTACCATCAGGTGACCCACTTGCTTGTTTGCCTTCCTATTTCATAAAAAAAAAAAAAAACTGCCAAGCTAAAGTCGGTCTGGGCCGGACATGTCTGTCGCATGCACCCACAGGTGTGGGCTCGCACAGCAACTTGGTGGGTGCTGCAGAACGGCCAGCGACGACGAGGCAGACCAAGAAGGAGATGGCGGGATGACTTGGACGGGTTTGAAAAGGACTGGGGTGATATTGCATCAAATCGGAACTTGTGGAAGTTTTGTAGAGAGGCCTTTGCCCAGCAGTAGGACACAAACATTCCATTACAAGAATTAATTAGTTGATTAATTCTTTTATTAATTTGTTTATTTTTACTTTTCTATTTTGTGCGCCCATCAAACTGGAACAAATTACCTTGCTACTCCGCGAAACCACCTCCTATTCCACCTCCTTTTGTTGAAATGAACCTCCGCAAAGTAACGCCTGAGTCTATTAATTATTTGTGCGCTCATGTTTGTACCTTTCTTATTTATGGTGTGGTTGAATGGTAGTGAATGCCTACTGGCATTAAATCCGCCAATTGTATTTGTTTTGTAAACTGTGCAATGAAAATTAAATAAATAAGTAGCTATTAAAAAAAGACCACTTTCTTTTCATCACGGACCGGTCCCGTAGTACTCGTTTATGAACGGGGAAACTCAAAAATTGATGAGCCTAATAAATCGTCCCGCGTAATGAATACCAACCTTCAATGGGTTGGTAAGACCGCCCAATCTCGCCGGACTAATTTGTGTGGCCATTACGAAGTTTTTGCGGTCATATACGAGACGAATGGCCTGGAATGGAAGAGGCAATAACAGGAGCGTGGTGCCAAGAGACTGGCCTGCGCGAGTCGGGTGGAAATGCTGCGGGGTTACAACAACAAATATTCTTTATTGTACGCCAAATAAAATCTAAAAAAAAAGGCAAAGAAACAAATAATTATTAAGGTTGACAATAGGCGGTCTTATCGCTTAAGAGGGGATTTAGCTTCATTTATTTATGTATGTATGTAAATTCTTTATTGTACAAAATAAATAACAAAATGACATACGGTGATGTACAAAGGCACTTATCCCTATATCATTACTCATACATATATATGTTTTTTAGTTCAAATGCATTTTGATATTATATGCATCTTAGGGTAGTAGTTTTTAACCGAACTGAAGTTCGAGTTTCATACTAGTATAGTATGAAACTGCAACTTGAGTTCGGTTTAAAACTATTATGTAGCCTATTGGCGTATTGAGTTTGAGGCAGACGTAGAACAAAGGGGCGAGTCAGTGATGAAGTGTATAGAGTCCTTCGAGATTCGTCGGCAGATACGGTATCTTAAAGTGGAAGTCAAACAACGCTAGTTTTTGATAAAAACTGTCGTAGGCTGACGATGTTGTATTTATTTCAGAATTTTTGTTGTTAAATGACCTGCCCTAAGCGGTATTTCCATGAAAGTTTTAAAAGGAAGGGTAAGAAACATGAGAAGCTCTGCGTTTATGTATTTAGTAGCTTGTAAGTATTTTGTTACCAAGCACCACCTTATGGATTCTGATCGAAATAAATGATTTTATTATTTAAAGTGCAATGATAGTAAGAAAAATATTTTTACAGGCTCGTCTCTTTAGGCCATGGGTAGCAGGCAGTTCAGCGTCACAAACTTAACTTTGCTGTTACTGGGGTCGCCGTGGTCGTTCGGTAGACGTGAATTCAGTACACGGAGAACTTTAGTTCCGGTTTCGACCATCCGCAAATATAAGTTTGCAGCAATGCAGGATATGAAAGTGGTGGGAAGACTTGATTGGTCCTAGATAAGACACGTTCTTTCTTTAGGTACTGTTCAACACATAAGAATTACTAACTACTGCCTGCGACTTCGTTCTTTTTATACATATAACATAGGAAGGCAAAGTAAGTGATCACCACCCCATAGACACCCGCAACACCAATGAGATTGCAGAAGCGTTGCCACCCCAGAGGGCTAAGATGGAATACCTCTTATGCCAATAATTTCCCAGGCTGCCTTGCTCTCCACGCCGGAGCACAACAGTGCAAGCACTGCTGCTTAGTGGCTGGGTTAGCGAGCAAGATGGTGGTAGCGATCCGGACCAAACTTTGCACAAGGTTCTACTAACCGTAAAATTCTCTCCCTTTAGATTTTGCTATTAACATGGCTACTTACTGTCAAGTTATTTCGTATATTAAGTGCTAATACACGATAGAAGTTTAGTTTAGTTTATTTATTCAGTCAATATAAAATTACATTATAAATTGTACATGTCAAATTAAAGAAAAAAAAGAAAGAAAGAAAACAGTGTATTCGGTGCTAAGATGTACTACACAGGATGAACTTAGAACTAGAACACCGAAAGGGTACCCACTCAGCATATGTCGAGGCACGGCTACGTACCACGACGCTGGTCTTCCGTGGGCACCTTTACCTGGCACTACAACAAAAAACACAAACACAAACACACTATATTTATACATAATCTTCATGATCAGATCCCTATAATTAATTATTCGTAACCGACTTGACATCCCAGTTATAAAAATTTAAATTACATAAAAAGCAGTCCTTGAAGAAGTCCTTGTTTATTAGTAAGTTCCAAGACAGAGGACAAACATTTTCATATGCTTTTAACATTTCATTTCTCATATGTTTCCAGGTACTCAATGGTACACGATATTGCTCCCGGGTACGTATGCTTTTAGCTGCCTATTTATTATTCAAGACGTTGGCAATATGTTTTGCCTACGAGTAATTTAAAACCTGCGTCTTCCGACAACTAAGGAAGTAGGTTTTATAAGAGTTGTCGAGAAAATGTGGAACAATACTCAGCCGCCTCGAGCGACGTTGTTCGAAAAAAAGCAGAAAATAAGTTTCGTGCTACATATTTTGCAGGTACAGGTAAAAATTCGAATAACGGCTATATATTAATTGCGGCTAATTTTAATTGCTTTATAATAAAGAAAAGAAAGGCAAAGAAACGCGAAATTGTTTACGTGAACTTTTGTCGCGTTGAATTCTCGATAATGTTAGAAATGTGTGAAAACCGCGAAAGTTTAAATCAATTTTACTTTACTACTAACAACAGTTAGTATTTGAAACTTACAATTCCGAAATATGATAAAGGGTTGCCTTTAAACTTATAGATTAAAAACACGGAATAGCACTTTCCAACTAACAATTGTTTTTCCTAAATATCCCAAAGTACTCGTATTGCACAAACTAAAGGTTTTCCTTATTCTGTCACTTATGTAATCCGGTCCAGTTTTGTAGAAACCTCCCCTTGTGGGGTGACAAAGTTCCATGTGGTAGGTACTTGAGTATATTCTTAAGGAAAAGCGATCGTTTTTCCTGTATGAAGATCCGGAAATTCATTCGTATAAAATGATTATGCTTTATGGTTTTAATGGTTTGTATTTCCGGTTGACCTAGTTACAGTGTTGGAAAGTGAAGCCTGTTGCTGCGAGTTGTAAGTTCAATCCTAAACCGCAGCAATGAATAAATAATTTGCGGGTGGTAGGACCTTGTGCAAGGTCCGTCTGGATAGCTATCACCATCTTGCTCGCTAATCCTGCCGATAAGCAGCAGTGCACTGTTGTGTTCCGGCGTGGAGAGCAAGACAGCCGGTGTAATTACTGGCACAAGAGGTATTCAAAGTCAAAGTCAAAATATTTTATTCAGATTAGGCTTACAGGTAGCACTTATGAATGCCCATCCATCCATCTAAGCCCTCTGGATTGACAACGCATCTGCAATCTCTTTGGTGTTGCAGGTGTCTATAGGCGGTGGTGATAATTTACCATCAGGTGATCCATTTGCCTGTTTGCCTTCCTATTTCATAAAAAAAAGGTTACATAAAAAAGTACTAGTACAGAAGTCTCTATATAAAAACCGACCTACTACTTGCGTCTCTGTTTATCGTTTAACTCGTATTCATTCGCACGTGTGACAACTCAATTGTGGCGCCATGCCAGTTTAAAGGTGCGTCGAACGAGATACATACTTGGGAGTTTTTTTATCAAGAACAACTGAAAACTCAAAGTTAGCACACACGCTGGATTCACAAAGAATATCTCACCTGACCAATAGTGGTAGCTCCACACTGTGACCAATGGCACAGTATATAAATACAGCAGTACCGAAAGCAGTAGTAGGCCTATTTGTTGAGATAGATGAAGCGTTTGGGTTGTCCTATAAATTTTTGTACTGTCTCGGGCGCACGCAATAACGATAAATGCAAAGCGCATTCGCGCATCTCAACGCGGCAGCCGCAACTGACAGCACCGCCAAAACCCCTTAGCGGCCGTGTTGAGCGTGCTTCTGTGTGAGTGCGCCGGTTTCGAGCGTTTGTACGTAGATTCTTTGCTGCTTATATGTACACTGTGCCAATGGACTGGCTCGACCGAGGTAGTTCCACACTCTCACAAAACACCACCTAACTAAATCGCCAATATTTAATTATGCTCTATTCAATTGTTTTAAACTTTAACTTTAACGTTACCAGGACTTTAACGCGATAAATATGCTTTATTCACTCCCCAAATGCACTTGCTGAACACTCCGAATCCATATCTCAGGACTTTCTGGGCTTAGTTTAAAGCAGGCGACATCAACCTAATACCCACCAAGCCTTCCCTGACGACACATTTGGGTCCATCCCGGGTAAGTCCGATAATAAAATGTCACTTGGCATTTATAGATCCCACTCCCCATACGTTTTTATTGAGGACACGGATATTCCTTGAATTTTTCCGATGTCGTAAACGTAGAATCGGTCAGTTGGGATTCAAGGAATGGGATCGATGAAGTCAGTCTTTTAATAGTAAAGGACTGATTCGATCCTACTACTTTTCCATGCAAATTACATCTTATTCTAAAACGCTCTCTCTCTCTCTTTTACGCCGATTAATTTGCCGATTACGGCAAAGCCAAAACAAAGGGTTATGGTTTTATTTAAAATAGGAAGGAAAACGAGCAGTCACCTGAAGGTAAGTGATCACCACCGCCCATAGACAACCGCGACACCAAGGAGAATGTAAAGGCGTTGCCAACCCAGAGGGTTATGATGGAATATTTCTTGTACTCGTAATTCCTCTATCTCTCTCGCACACACTGTGTGTTAAGTTAACACACTATGTGTCCGTTGATTTAATAGCCATCCAAAAAAATACAAAAATAAATATTCAGCCGTATTGAAATCCTCCTCCTTGTTTTGTCGTCGGTTAAAAAGAGAAAAACGAACCCTACAATCCTAAGAAAGACTGTTTGAGCAATGTTAATAGAAACACCTTCAAACCACTTATTTATTCTAGACCCCGACAATCATGTAATTTTTTTTTGTTATTGTTTTGGGTAAAAATTTATGTACCCTACATAGATAAATACATTCTGGCGCGAGTCGGCTAAAAACAATACACAATGGCAAAGTTATTTTAGACTTGTGATAGGTATACAGTTAACCCTTTCGTTTTCAAAGTAAACTCAAACCAAACAAACTCGCACGGTATATACCGGCGTAACGCTCGCCGCGTTTAAGAGGAGTGTGAACCCAGCGCTCTCCATACAAACGGCGATGACGTTTTCCACCCTCTAAACCTTAACCTATAGCCATGTTTTTTTGGTATATTGTCATTATGCCCTAGAATTAGGTTTGTACGTTTTGATTTTTTAAATATCCTTAATAGTTTCAAAAATATTAACGCTTTTTGTTTTGTATGGAACTCCTAAATACAAAAGTTGAATAATATTTAAAAAAATCAAACCATACAAACCTAGTTTTAGGGCATAATGACAACATTGCCATAGGTTAAGGTTTAGAGGATGGAAAACATTATCGCCGTTTGTATAGGGAGCGCGTTTTGGGGCTGGTTTCACACTCCTCTTAAGGATTAAAGAGGAGTGTGAAAGTGTGGAGAGTTCCTCTTAAGTCCGGTTTTCAATGCACAAAGCGAGAACATCAATTTGATCGCGGGAAAAGGACCACGCATATATTTTAACAGCTTATTTGTAGCCGGGGCGTGCTCGCTACGAATGGTTTACGGCGCTGTCCTAGAGCAGGTTTACGAGCATCGGTGGATTGCCATATGAATAAAATAAAGGGATTTACGTCAAACGTCGAATAAACGCAGTGAAATACAACTCTCTAGCCCAAGGTACAGTATCATTACGATTAAGTACTTAACAGACAGACCGTTAATGTGTCACTGGGGGAAGACGCATATGATACAATAGTCTGCGAATTTTGACATGAATTGACATAGTTTAGTTTTTAATTTTATTATATATTAGCGGACGAACGCGACTTCGTTCACGTAAAATTTGTAGCCTGTGTCCGTCAGGAAAAGTGTAGTAATCTGTGAAAGTATTTCTAAAATCCGTTCAGAAGTTCCAGAGATTACCCCCTACATACAAACAAACAAAGTTTACCTGTTTATTATATTAGTGTAGATGTAGATAGTGTAGAATGTAGATAATCTTAAATTGGTTCTCTACTAATATAGTACGTAAGATCTTTGTTACCAGCATATATGGAGAAAATCCTCATTAAATGAGTTAATTATAATGATAATTAACGTTTGCCTCTCGGCGTTAGTTGGCAACAACTGTTTTTGATACACTCCTTCATTTTAATGTATCCAATGAAAACTGCCCTGTTATTCTACAAAATCAGCAGCTCGACGTCGAAGCGTTGCTGTCTCGATCACTATGCTCAGGGCTTCCAATACCTACCGGTATTTCTATATAGTATGATAAGTGATCCCGGTATTGTGGATACTAAAAATATCGGTATTGGAAACTCTAATACTCGTGCTATCATGCGAGCATGCGTCGAGTTTGATGTTGATCTGCACCCTTACCATGAGTACAGTATCATTACCATGAGTTTCTATCGAAAATTCGTATTACGTTACTACAGTCGATAGCGGTTGAATACGCTCCTATTTGTCAGTGAAAGACTTAACCATAGTCGATACGGTATTTTTCGATGACATATGTCAAACTTGTGACTCATGGTACCGATGTTCTACTGCAACAGCTACAAAACGTTAGACACTGACGTTCAGATTTCGATAGGTAATTTACCGTTGGACTCATACTAGCGATCCTTAGTCATCTAAGTGAGCGCTAGAGGCGCTGTGCAATTTCCCATACGAATCGTTTTACGCTGTAGCTAGCGAGTAGGGTTACGGCTAGGTGCACTGTACTCATGGTAAGGGTACAGCGCATCTAGCCGTAACCGTACTAGCTAGCGACGGCGCAAACGATTTGTATGGGGAAATGGACAGCGCCTCTAGCGGTCACTTTAACAACTAAAAATCGGTAGTATGAGTCCAACGTTAAATTACCTATCGAAATCTAAGCACTAGCGACTAAAGTTTTGTAGCTGTTGCCGTAGAATGTTGGTACAGTCAGCAACGAAAGTCCATGAACACATCCTAATTTCCAAAACACCTGCACACTATAAAGTTCCATATGTTACTGAACAGGAAGATATACAAATGTCTGTGGACATTTGAGAATAACAAAAGTCAATAAACATCGATTTTTCAATAGTTGCTGAACATGTCTGACTACATAATTAGCTGATATGTACAATATCAATAGTCGCTGAACATGTCTGACTTCAGAATTAGCTGATCTCTAAATTATCAATAGTTGCTGAACATGTCCGATTGATTAAATAGTTTAAGGTTACACGCCAAATGAAAGAGATGAAACGCTCACTGACAAGTGAGTACTCTTCTCAGTGATTGTCAAAATTCAAAATTCGAAGAGATGAGCGTAATTCTCAGTGAAAAGAAAAATAGGTCAGGCTAAATTGAATCTTATCGCGTATCGTCAATGTCACACTGGTTCTATTGTGTCAATTTCTCACTTTACCTGTAGTAAGTGACATATTCATTAACCCGAGTTAAAATAAAATCTTATGTCATTTAAAACAAAGCTCAGTTTACCTTAATACTTTTAAAATCAATAATGACCGTTAAGACAAAGCACATAGAAAATTTGCAGGGTATGGTAATGGTAATGTGTCGAAACTGCCAAACGCAAGGCACGGAATGCTTAGGTTTCAGGTTCGAGTCCTGCCATTACCCTAATTTTTCTTTGTGTATGTGTAATTATACATATACTATTCAGCGACTATTCCAAATATTTAAACAATGGTAGTGTTCAGCGACTTTTGTAATTAAGCTGTTCAGCAACTTTTGGAATTATACTGTAACGTAATTTTTAGAAATTACGCTATTCAGCGACTTTTGTAATTATGCTGTTCAGCAATTTATGGAATTATGCTGTCCTGTAATTTTTGGAATAAACCTGTTCAGCGACTTTTGGTATTTCTTGGTGTAAATGTAATTTTGCTCTTAACGCAGTTCAACGACTTATGGACAAATGACCTGTTTAGTGACTTTTGTAACGTTATTGTGTTCGGCGACTTTCGTTGCTGACTGTACCATGACTCACAAATTTGACACATGTCATCGAAAAATAGCGTGTCGATTATGGTTAACTCTTTCACTGACAAATGGGAGCGTATTTCACCGCTATCGACTGTAGTAGCGTAATTTGAATATTCGATAGAAACTCATGGTAATGGTACTGCTTAAAGAACGGGCACCTAGCACAAATGTTCTTGACGAACTATTAAGGGCGAGTTCTTACATCCGAGTTGCATTACATTACGGGTTACCGAGATGTGATGTGATTAATTGATTGAGCCAGCCACGCAATGGAATGCAACTAGCATACTAGAACTTGCTTCATGTAATTGGGCCCTTGCGTTCGTTTTCTATATGGTCTCCTAGCCAAATCAATTTTCCATTTTCATATTTATGCCTAACGTTATTATTTCCTATAACACCATTAAGTCCACAGATCTCTATAAAGCTTCTATTGTCCTCAATTCCCGGGGTACAACTTTATCGAACACATTGACAAGTTCCCGGAGCCGAGCCCTGTAGTAAGTTAATAACCACCTAAAGAGAGACAGCGGGCGAGAAACTTACTTTGCGAGCTCTTAGGAATTCTTTGCCACTTGTGGGGTTGAGTGAAATAAAATACGAGTACCTATAAACAAAATAAAATAGTAAATTATTATGTTGCAGTAAAAAAATAAATGTACAATAAATGAACTATGACTTATGAAAAACCTTAGAATTTCACTGCATTTACGTTTACGTGCAGTTACGTTTGATACTGATGAACCTCGACCACTTCAGAAATGAAACAAGCTACAAACAAATCACAAGCTAGGTGGATACTAAAGTACAAATACAATACAATGAAATAAAATGACTTGTTTACGTAATCACAATTTCCTTTACAGTTAATAATTCTCCGCTTTGCCTGCGGTTCTCGCAGTCAGACGCAATTTTTTCCTTATTATTCTTAAATAAACGGAATCCTTTGTGGTTAGCAAAGTATCTGCCGCGAGCATTTGCGAAAAAATGAGTTGATTTTTGACTTTAGAGCGCTTGACATTCGCCAGCCACGAGCCAATCAAATATGCGAGCGTATATTTTAGCCGACATTGATTGGCGAGCAGCTGGCTGGTTTCGCTCGAAAATCAAAAATCACCAATAAGGGGCAAGACCAATACCAGGGCCCCCTGAAGGTACAGCGGTGATCAGCGACCACCAGGTAACAAGGTGCATCCACCTTCCTTTTAAATCTTACAGTCTGTACGTAGTACTATTCTCTATTCTGTGCTATTACTAAAAGTATTTTAGCAAAACAAAAGGTAACAAAAGGTATTTAAATATATGGTATTCGTCGCATATATCTATGTAGGGTGTATGTATGTATGTAAGTATGTAAGTATGTAAGTATGTATTTGTTTGTAGTCGTATATACTTTTATATGCATAATTATTTTATACTCTGTGTATTATATTGTGTTGCACTACCTACAACGATTTCTGTTTTGCCTAAAGGTTGACTGGCAGAGAATGCCTTAAGGCATTAAGTCCGCCTTTGTACAATTAAATGTATTTTTTTGTGCAATAAGATTAAATAAATAAATAATAAATAATTAAATAAATACAAGATACAAAATGAATTTAAAAAAAGGATTTTAGATACAAGATGAAAATACGTATTTTGTATCTTGTATCTGTATTTCAAATACTTGTATCTTAGATAAGTCACTTCTCTGCAGTCCACTATTTATCGAACACGCGTAATTTAAATGACATGGCCACACTGACCCTGACTCGTATTACAAAGATAAAGTTGTGCAGGGTCCGTTGGGATCGCTACCATCTTGCTCACTAATTCAGCCGCTAAGCAGCAATGCTTGCCTTAATCATAATCATAAGATTTATTTGCGTAAAACATTGAAAATGCATGTAAATACAATTGTAACTTATAGAGAATCTTAATTTCTTTATAATATTATTTTCATTGTTTCACTTTTAAATTATAATTATTTTCATAGGTTCTTTCATTGTTATGTACCGGCATGAAGAGCAAGACAGCCGGTGAAATTACTGGCACAAGCGGTATTCCATCTTAGCCCTCTGGGTTGGCAACGCAGTTGCAATATCCTTAATGTTACGGGTGTCTATGGGCGGTGGTGATCACTTACAATCAGGTGACCCATTTACTCGTTTGCCTTCTTATGTTGAATAAAAAAAATAAACGTTTTTGTGTCGTTAGCCGATTTGACAGAGCTGCAAATACGTGCTTCGTTTATCCTGAAAAATTTGACCAAGCAAAATATTTTGAAGCGTCGGCGCTGTTTTAACAAGCACTTGAACATTGATTTATATTCCAGTCACGTAATCATTATCGCAGCCAATCGCCGACTTTATTATGGAAATAATTGTGTAAAATTGGCAAAAGGTTATTCTATTCGCTGGTTCAATCCTTAGAAGAAGCATTGCTTATTGAAGCTTTACATTTGAGTGCGGCGCTTCTTCTCAGCAGAACCTTCTGTTTTCCAGTTATAAATCGCCTTAAAAAGGTTAATGAACGTAGCATGTACTTTTCTTGTCCTCATTATAAATCATTTTATAATTAATAATAACACTAGCTCATAAGACATTTGTTACTAACCCAATATGGATTAATAATCTGAAATAAATGTATTGAATTGAATTGAATTGAATTGAAAAATCATCCTCTAGCGCTTTTTTCCTCGTCTTAATTAACTGCACAGGATACTGATGATAAAATAGTGAACATGGTATCATCTCGGCTATCATAAGTTACTATTACTCGCTGGGCCTGTTCTCTACGGGGCCTGATTTAGAGTTCTGAGAGCCCTAGGCTAACTATGAACGGACCCCCTCCCAGCCGGTCCTGTGCCCTCCCAGCTCTGTATTCTGTCGAGCCCTGTATGGTGCTTGCAAAGGCCTAGCGCTCCCTAGGTCCTTGCGCCCTAGGCTCTAGCCCAAGGCTGGCCAAACCCAAGCCAGCGGGCCGTGAGGTGGCCTGCCATGACATTGGAAATTGCCCGCTAAACCCAGCCAGCGGTTTTCTTATCATTTGCCTTGATTGATTATTATGGTAGTAGTTGCCTATAAAATTGGTGGCCCGGCATCGCCACCGTTTAAAAACAATTGCCCACTTGGATTATCTTTTTCCAGCCTTGCAGTCTTGCCTTATTAAGTCTGTAGATAACTCAGGCTCCGTTTCTTTATAACTTGTTGAGTCAAACGCACTGAGTGACTAGTGAGTGGCGATCACTCGGGCTAGCCGTTTAGATCGTATTCGTATAATTTTTAATAATAATTCGTATTGATATAATTTTTATTGGTATAGTAATTTACGATCGAAGAGTGCATCGATCTAGATAACTTTTAAATTGTTTTAAACTTTCGTGATTTTCACACATGTTTATAACGTTGACGGGCTTTAAAGCGATAAAATCTTTGTTATTTTACCTCAACGTTTCGGGCATGTTTCAAAGGCCATGGTCACAAGAAGAGTCTTCTCTAAACACTAAAGAACCTTGTCGTAGTAGCGTGTGAAATGAGAGTTGCTCGAATTTGTCACATTACTATCAGTGACAAGGTACTAAAATGTTTAGCTACTTCTGAGGCCGACCGTTCATAAAAATAATAAAAAAGTTTATGTCGCCCATTTACTAAAGTTTGAAATCTTGTCACTGGTTCTCGAAAACAACACAAGTTTACTCGCCTTCAATATAATTAATTTATACTCTACAAAACGGGTATTTTGTCGTGATTCCAGGGAAATTAATATTTTGATTGAAATTTCGCTTCATTACCGATTTGACGAGTGTTCTTAACGGTAATTCAACTTAATTAACCAAACTACTTACCCATAGTTGTTTCGAGCACTTAAACATTTACTTAGATCATTATGGACAGTAAGTCATCGTTTCAGTTTTTTTAGTTCTCTTCTGTCTGTCTGTGGCAGCCGACGCATCTGCCGCGAGCGGCATGATATAACACCTTAGAAATACTAGCCTAGAAATAATTTTAAAATTGAGAACGATATTTTAATAGCTGATCTTTACTTTAAATGACAAAACAATGTGCCGAAAAGAGACGACCACATACTCTAAACCTCTTCAATTAACACCCTGTACTCAAATGAAACGTCAAAATGGTTACCTTTAGTGTGCATTAAGGTAGGACAATCTACGTTTTTCTTATTAATTTACAGGTTTTACTACCTTGACGCACACCTAAGGTAACCATTTTGACAGTTTTGGGTGTGTACGCTTGACATGTACTGAGGCTACATCCATGCTTTAGTTCTTAATATGATTACTTGACAATTTCACTCAAACACTGGAAAAAGACGGCGTCTGCCCCAATTCGAAAAAAATACATTCCAAATTACTTTTTTTTTTAATATTTGTCTTCCCCTCTAACTCTTATCTTGGTACAATTATGAATACTAAACATAGTACGATTAGGTAGGTTAACTCTTGTTAGGGAAAGTCCAACTCGACTTAACTAGAGCTTAGCACAACTTGAATTAGTGAGCTGAGTTGACCCATCACTAGTCACAACAAAATTGCATTAAATCCACAACCTTTCCACTGTTAATCCACAACCAAACTTGAATGATCGTACACTATGAAATTCTGGCATTTCCAACGTAAACTCATCAAAATCGACTCTAGCTTTAAGCGCTACAGTTGAAAATCTCATGCAGGACTAACTGCAATAACCTAAACTATACCGAGTTATGTCTGTGAGAGCAGAATGGTAAACTATGTGAAATTTGGTTCCAGACCACCAGTATACCAGGAGCTGTTTTCCCTCGACGTACATATGAAAGTAGGTGTCTTCTTACGATGGTATAGCTGCACCGGATTGCAATCAAATTTTGTATGAAAACGTATGTTGGTAACCTATTTGCTATTGCTGTTACTTTGTTTGGATATCTATATCGATATGTGCAGTTGTTTTTTTGGGCGTCTCCTAATTGAAAATAGAAATGTCCAACATAGCTGGTGAATAACGGTTTAATAATACAACAAAGCGATTTAAATGGTTTATATCGCCGTGCGGGGGGTTCCACTCCGCACTGTAGGTACGCTCGACCACCTTGCCTATGACATAGGCAAGTCGCAGTAGGCTGTCGGCTTGCCGGGCACTCGCTCGCTCGCCCCCGCTGAGTCAGTGTAATTGAAAACGAATACCGCGCAACCCTAGCGTGTCGCCGGGAGTAGCGGAGGGGAAGGTGGGCGCGGGCGGCGCATTCCTATTGACTTGCGCCGCCTGGCGCATGGTGTATGAAGTAATACGAACTTTTTGGGCGTGTTAATAAAGTCGGAATTCGTTTAATCGCGATCATAAAAGAGAAGTTTCGGTACTATTATTTATTCTGTGATATCGTAAACATACATTGTAACGAATTAAATTCTGTTGAGACCATCAGGGGGTCCTAACATGAGTGGCCAAGTTTAGTTTATCTGAGTTTATTTCTATGTCCGTCCCGCTCTTATGACACTAGTTTGACAGAGACGCAGGGAGGAATAAACTAAACCTGTACTGGTCATGTTTTACGGCCGCAGGCTTTTAGTTTAAATTTATCCTATGTTCGTCTAGGCGGCGAATGAACTATTTTCTTTCTTTCATTATGAAAAACTTCCACAAGCTGTTTATCCAAGTACGTATTAGTAGAAAAGGAATCTTTGATACAAATTAAATCGTCGACCCCGCTCTGCGTCATTCCAATATTAATCAGACCGAAGCAACGCGGGTGGACGCAGCCCCTAACCAGGCCAGCCGCTTCACTGATGTGACATACCTACAGTGTGTCTCATTTAAATTGGTCAGTATGGGAAAGTCTGAAACTATAAGATATACGAAGATCTGTTCTTAGGAACCATGTCATCGATTTTAATGAGAAGAAAAACTGCATTCATACATTTAAAAAACCCCGTACTCAGCTCGGAAATCGAACCCGGTTGTTTTGAAATAAATAAACTTACACTATTTCTATCTAGATATCGATTGTGTAGGTCTTAAGCAGTAAATGGCTCTATGAAACATGTTGTTTAAAATGAATAAAATGCATTGTTTTCGCATACTTTAATTTATTTTAGTAGGTGTTCGAAGTGACCGCCGTTACAATATTCAACAAGTTCAGGCTTAATACGTCTCTTTCCTTTGCTCTCTCTCTCATTACTACTCATAAGCAAGGTGACGTTTGTATAACCTTTGAACAGTGGACGCCTGTGAAAGAACCTTAAAACAGTTCAAAATCCACAAGAGATGGACGAAGATAAGAAAAGTACTAGAACTAAGTATTCTTGGGCAGGGCACATAGAACGGAGAACTGATGGCCGATGGGGTCGAAAAGTTCTCCAATGGCGGCCGCGTATTGGCAAGCGCAGCGTAGGACGACCAGCCGCAAGATGGTCCGATGACCTCATACAGGTGGCAGGAAGGCGCTGGTTGCATGCCGCTTCCAACCGGTCACTTTGGAAATCCATGGAGGAGGCCTATGTCCAACAGTGGACTTCTTGTGGCCGAGATGATGATGATAAGTATTCTCAGTATTCAGGCTGTTCTCTCGACGCCCTCAGACAGGTTTGGACGACAAAAATAAAGAAATATCTCGAAAAGAATGACGTCGGTAAATACGTTGAATATTAAACTTCTCCGGGATCGGGTCCTCCGGGACGCTTTTGTGAGAGACAAATGTCACGAATCCCGGAGATAGATGTTTTATGATATTAGAGAAATGAAAATGAAAAAAAACTTGTACGTACTGTTAACGTTGACAAATCCTTACAAGACGAATTGGATGTCGTAGACAAAGCTAGATAAACTGAGTTAAAAATAACTTAAAATGCGAATGTAACTCTGTTTGTTACGTTTATACGCCTAAACTACTAATCCAATTTTGATGAAAGTTGGCGTAGAGACAGATTGGACCTTAGAGAAAGGACAATCCAAAATCACCATGGACGAAACCGCGGGAATCAGCTAATTGTCTTTACAACTTTTGTTTTTGTAAACGAAATTTACTTCCGTTTTTTTTTTTACCATTGAAATAAATTTAAACGATAATGACAACACAAAGAAAAATAGGGTAATGGCAGGACTCAAACTTGCAACATCAGCATTTCGTGCCTTGCGTTTGCCCGTTTCACATTACCCTAATTTTATTTTGTGTTGATTATCATTTAAATTTATACAATACTTTATCTTCTTTAAATACTATAAAACAAAGTCGCCAACATTGTCTGTCTCTCCTCATCATATCTTCGACCGTTCACTTATTTTTAACCTCGCAGTGAATACGGATATACTGCCATTGATATTTTTTTTATAAAATAGGAAGGCAAACAAGCAAGTGGGTGTGATGGTAAGTGATCACCACCGCCTATAGACACCTGAAACACCAAGGAGATTGCAAACGCGTTGCCAACTCAGAGGGCTAAGATGGAATACCTCTTGTGCCAGTAATTGCACCGGCTGTCTTGCTCTCCACGCCGCAGAAGTTGCAGTTATATTTGCAGAAGATTTATATACATACATTCAAATTAATAATCGTTAGTAAATTACAGCTGTGTAGCGTTGCTGAACTATCGATATCGATAGTTGACCCCGAAAAATTACAATATAGATAGGCCTATCGATAGTATCGACAGTATTGGTACCTATCGATAGTATGTATCTATGTATGTAAATTCTTTATTGTACAAAAAAAAAAAAATGACAAAAAGAGATAAAGTGATGTACAAAGGCGAACTTATCTTATCTAGCGATAGTATTGGGTTTTAATAACTTTCGATAGTATCGATAATCATTAAAATCCAATACTATCGATAGTATTGGGTTTTGACAACTATCGATAGGATCGATAGTCATTAAAATCCAATACTATCGATACTATCGATAGTATTGATGCCTTTCGATAGTATTGGATTTAATGACTATCGATACTATCTAAACTATCGATAGGCCTATCGACATTGTGACTATTTTCCCAGGTCACGATACTATCAAAAATACTATCGATAGTTCGATATATGGCCGGAACGCTACAGCTGTGCGTAGCCTGGGCGGTTCACTAGTGTATACGTCTTAATCAATGCTAGATAGTTCCTGTTATTTCAAGCGAGCAAACTATGTTCACATTCGCAATTGAGTCGTCTCGATTACCAACACTATGAAACTTAAAAGCTATTTAGCGGTTACTGGCAACTTGCCAGCTCGCCTTTGAAAGGCGACGCTATTAGCTACTCGGCCCCCGACTCGCCAACTTACTGGCATCCAAAATGGGCCACTTAACTAAACTACCCCAACTCTATAATTTGCAAGAACTTGATCGTACTCGTAGTTAGGTTACTGAGTGCTTGCGAAGAAGAAGAAGAAAAACATTTATTTAAGACTATTCAACACAAAACACACACATACACACATCACACAGAGCACAATTATAACAAACACAGTAACGTCAGTTTTGCGGGTGGTAGGACCTTGTGCAAGGTCCGTCGGGATCGCTACCACCATCTTGCTCGCTAATCCTGCCGCTAAGCAGCAGTGCTTGCACTGTTGTGTTCCGGCGTCGAGAGCAAGACAGCCGGTGTAATTACTGGCACAAGAGGTATTCCATCTTAGCCCTCTGGGTTGGCAACGCATCTGCACTCTCTTTGTTGTTGCAGGTGTCTATAGGCGGTGGTGATCACTTACCATCAGGTGACCCACTTGCTTGTTTCCCTTCCAATGTTGTATAAAAAAAAACGTTTTTGCTTGATCCATGTATAATCTTTTGTCACCATAAGGCTGCGTTTCCACCAGAGATATGCGAGGATGTGTAGCGAAGGATGTGTTTGTAAATAACCAATGAGCTTTTTCCACCAGAGCTGTGCTGACCGAGGCGAGCAGGCAGGAAAAGCAGCCTAAGGCTGTGTTTCTACCAGAGATGTGCGAGGATGTGTAGCGAGGGATGTGTTTGTAAGAAACAATAGAATCTCTTCATTTAACTAAACCAATGAGCCGTTTCCATCTGAGCTGTGCTGACCGAGGCGAGGTAAATGACGAGGTAAGCAACGTGCTAATTTAAATGTTTTGTTTTATAATTATGTATGTTAGTCTTTACAAACACATCCCTCGCTGCGCATCCTCGCACATCTCTGGTGGAAAAGCAGCCTTAGAATATTTATACGCATAGCTATCTCATTACGAGTGCGGGTATTGGAGGGTACGCCCGCGACTGCAATGCGATACTAACGAGATACTCTATTCACTGAGGTCAAAGTCAAAGTCAAAGTCAAAATGTTTTATTCAGATTAGGCTTACAGGAAGCACTTATGAATGTCAAAAAATTTACCACCGGTTCGGAAAAACCTCTGATGAGAAGATATCGGCAAAAAACTCAACGAGGTGTAATTTTTTAAATAAATCAAAATTACTACGTTATTTTACATCTCAAATATTTAAAATTTTTACAATTTAACACAATTTACATTTTCAGGGTTCCATGGTGAACAAGGAACGCTTATAGTTTCGCCGTGTCCGTTCAACTGTCCGCAGCTTAGCTCAGAGTCGACGGACAGGTGTCCGGTGCATGTACACTCATTCATTGTAAGCCATACAACACCGCAAGTAAGGTCCGCCAAAAAAAACGGTCCGTTGTCCGTTAAAATAGACGGACGTCTACAAGCGGCCTTATAGTATTAGAAAGCTGTCATTTGGCATGAATATACATACTGATCACGCCGTAAAATAGTAAATTAAATTCGTGAAAATAAATTTAGGGCAGGGATGTTTTTTTTCTCGTCTACCCCATGGTATGCAGTGTCGTCGTTAAATAGGTGTTTCAAAAATATTAACCACAACAATTTTTCGTTTCAGAGATCCGTTTGTGAAATAAAAATTGATGATTCTGCTGAAAAGAAGCGCTGCGAGAAATCTTCTAGTATTTTTTCTTTTCAAATACTTAATTAGAATTACGTCTATAGTAAGTAATTAGATTAGTGTTCGATTCTTGTTGGTCGAATTCTTGTTTCGTTGGAAATACTTCCGAAAATCAGTTATAGAAAGCGGTCATAAATTTATGATAGTTATTAAAATAAGTCTACCTTTTACTTAATTCATAGAAAACAAAAGCAAGATATTTCCGTAGTTTTAATTATTTGATTTTCTGTTACTGAAGAATTCCGACCAAACAAAGAATCCGACCAACCAAGAATCCGTAATTGAATAACATAAAGGATAAGAATTAAAGAAAAATGTATGTACAAGATTTAAATATATTCACGTACAAGCTTGCATGATGAAGCTTAACACACAGAGCCGGGAACAAAGTCCGGTTTAAAAATTAATTTGCAAGCGCTGCCGAGAACAAAGAAAGGACGGAAAAAGGACGACATCATGCAATCACATTATAGAAAGTAATCTGCCCTAGTACCGCAACCACGGCTGTCGAGGATCGCGGTTGTTTTGTCAGCCATGTTTTTATTAAGAGCACAGGAAGGTTAAATGGGTACGTATGTAAATAAAATAATCTCGATATCAAAAAAATTGAGAACTCAGTATGGTCTAGTCTAGAAATAATAGTTCCAAATTAAAACGAGGAAATTGCGTTATTTTTTAAGGTTTGTACGATTGGACAACACGCATACCTACAGGTATACAAAAATAATGTCGTTTGCTGCCACTTCTAAAGTAACTACATAAAACCCAAATTATTTCCTTGCCGAAATTATTCCATTATTTTTCTATAAATAAGGAGGTTCTCAATTCAACAGAATATTAATTAAATTAACTTTACCTTTCTTTACATTTTTTTTATATACATTTTTTATACATATTTTGCGGGTGGTAGGACCTTGTGCAAGGTCCGTCCGGATCGCTACCACCATCTTACTCGCTAATCCTGCCGCTAAGCAGCAGTGCTTGCACTGTTGTGTTCCGGCGTGGAGAGCAAGACAGCCGGTGTAATTACTGGCACAAGAGGTATTCCATCTTAGCCCTCTGGGTTGGCAACGCATCTGCACTCTCTTTGTTGTTGCAGGTGTCTATAGGCGGTGGTGATCACTTACCATCAGGTGACCCACTTGCTTGTTTGCCTTCCTATATTGTATAACCTTTCTTTACTTAGTAAATAATAAAAATTCTATCCTACTATTTCTATACCACGCAACGGAATTTGATCTGATACGGTTTCGTACTATCGTTTAGAGAATTTTTTTGTACAGTCAAGGAAATTTAAACACGTACCACCGTAGAACCTAGTCGAAGAGACATACGCATGACATTTGTATGACATAGCCTGTCGTTTAACGCTTCGCGTCATTGAGATAGGGTTCTAAGGTGGTACGTGAATATATTTCCCCTATCTGTACATATATCCTAACCTATGTGAAGCCAGGGAGGTCCGTTAGTATATTCTAAACTATATTCTAGATTAGGACAAAAAAGGTAACCATAAAATTGTAAACGGCCAAGTGTGCTCCAGTTTTCGCCGAAAATGTCGCCTCGTTTATTATTTACATTTTCGCCACATCTCCTCTTCGAGTTTGGCTAAGAACCGTGAAAAAGCTTACTCTCAAAAGGGTAACAAGGTTTAGTGCTAAGTAAAGAGGCTCGGAATAGGCCGAGGAGCCTTTACATCGTACATCCGTAAACTAAGTGCCGGCTTACAGGAGGAACTGAAAGACTTATGATCCTTACGGTGCTTTAGGGAGTGTCCACACGGCACGATGTCAAAAACAAAACTTTACTTTTTTGTGTTTGAGTCTTGGATGTTATATCTATTTATCTATTTACATAGGTACGTATATATGTGGTTATATGTCGGAAACGTGCCCTCAGTTTTTTCGGACACATTATGCGGTCTCCGAAGCATTGCCTTGAGAGGCAAATCATCTTGGGCCAAATAGAGGGCAGACGTGCTCAGGGTAGGGCGCCAGCGAGATGGTCGGACACGGTGAAGAGGGCAGTGGGCGGCGGCATGCATCGTGCGGTCCACACATCTTACGATCGCAGTCTGTGGAAGGAAACCATATGTGGTCGCGATCCTCAGCAGTGAGGGACCGATGAAGAAGATAGGTACGTATATTGTGAAGGACAAGCAGGCCTCTTTGCTTTTCTACTTGTGTATATTTATATTACTGGCCAGTGTAAGACCTCGTGACAGCAGCCCAGGTCGAAGAGTTTTTGGAGTCAGTCGTCCGCCATCCGCTGAGGCTGCTGCCACGAGGTTCACCCATATTGTACATATATTTTATTCATTAAATTAGCATTATTCTCATTTTCAATGTTTATTTATACAGTTCATATGAATTCCACACATATATATTAAAAACTAGCGGACGCCCACAACTTCGTTCATGTAAAATTAGTAGCCTATATCCGTCATGAATAGTGTAGCTTTCTATCTGTGAAAGAATGTTTGAAATTGGTTCAGTAGTTCCAGAGATTACCCCCTACATACAAACAAACAAAGTTAACCTCTTTATTATATTAGTGTAGATGTAGAAAACGGATCACTCACGTATCGGACCAGTCCGTGGTCCTTAATCATGAGCCCCCGCGGCGGTGGCGTTTGTATTAATATGTCCGAGTCTCACAGTAAATTTCTGTTAAAAATAGGTACGTATGTTCGTTGTCTGGTACAGCATAGCATAAGCAGCTTTAGTTGTCTAATTTGGGACTAAATGTAAATTGGTGTAAATTGTCCCAAGATATATTTTGCGGTTGGTAGGACCTTGTGCAAGGTCCGTCTGGATAGCTACCACAATCTTGCTCGTTAATCCTGCCGCGAAACAGCAGTGCTTGCACTGTCGTGTTCCGGCGTGGAGAGCAAGACAGCCGGTGCAATTACTGACACAAGAGGTATTCCATCTTAGCCCTCTCAGTTAGCAACGCATCTGCAATCTCCTTGTTGTTGCAGATGTTTATGATGACCCACTTGTTCGTTTGCCATCTGTGTTGTATTAAAAAAACCTTTGTAATACGGTCAAAAAGTGGTAAAGCTATCTTGGTCGGCTATACCTAAGTAAAAAAAAATAGAATTGATAAGTTTAATCTTAATGAAAAGGTAATTTTTAATTTTAATTTTGACTTGGTTTTAGTGTATAATGCTCATTATTTTTAATATGTTGACATACAAACATTAATTTTGATTAGTTTTAGTATTTAATAGTTTTTTATTTGTTTTATTATGCTGACATTCCAGTATTAATTTTGTTTTAGTTTTATTGATTCATGCTTTTTATGAAATTTGACGATCTCAATATAAAAACGTGTAATTTGACATTTTGTGCAATTTATAATGTAATTATATTAACTGGATAAATGAACTAAACTAAATCATAAAGGTGCTTTATTTTCTTGTACTACTGATAGCACTCTGTGCGAATTTCGTTGCTACTTATTCAATTAAACAAAGCTTTCTGTATAGGAGGGCCGAACAATGCCTCCCACACAATGGTTGTATCAGATCGCTGTAACAGGATCACTAAATCTCTACTCTCAGCCTAATTGATTTAGTTCCGCATCCACGCTGATTCTATCACCATGGTATCCCATTAATTTAATCCCGTGATATTATTCCGTGACTAGCGGACGCCCGCGACTTCGTTCGCATGGAATCAGTAGCCCATGTCCGTCAGGTATAGTGTAGCTTCTATCGGTGAAAGAATTTTTCGAAATCGGTTCAGTAGCTCCAGGGATTACCCCCTATATACATACAAACAAAGTTTAAGTACTATTATATCATTAATAATTAATAATGAGTATGAATTATGAGTTTCATTATTTTAAAACAATCTTTTTTCCAAACAAACTGCACCCCCCCTCAGAAGAATTACGGGTGGTAAGCCTTGTGCAACGTCCATCCGGATTGCTTTTACTATCTTGCTCGCTAATCCAGCCGCTAAGCAGTGCTTGCACTGTTGTGTTCTGGCGTAGAGTGCAAGAAAGCCGGTGCAATTACTGTCAATAGGGGTATTTCGTGGGAGGAGGGGTGGAGATCCATGGGAAAGACCTATGCCTAGAAGTGAGTCTTCCGGCTGATATGATGATGATGAGGGGTATTTCATCTTAGTGCTCTGGGTTGGTAACGCATCTGCAACCTCCTGTGTGGATATCTATGGGCGGTGGTGATCACCGTATATCTTATCTTATCTACTAGGGGTCCTTTCGGATACATTTCGACCCAGAGGGATTTGTGTATTTACCCCTCCTTCGCACTTAGTCTAACGCTTTTTCCACGTCCTCCATAAAGTGGATGATGTGGTTCAGTGGTAGTGCCTTGAGTTCTCCTGGTTCGGGGTATCCGTTACCGAGGAGTTTCATTCTTGTTCTGGCGAGGGCCTCACATTCACATATAATATGTTCCATTGTTTCGGCCTCCTCTCCACACATTGTATAAAGATTGGCTATATGTCGCCAGACGAAATTATTAATGTATTTCTCAAACAACTTAGGTAGGTACTAGGTACGCATTTTTTCACTCAATTCAATTGCTTTCCAAACTTTGTAAGGTGGAGGGTTCTTACCGACAATCATTACAGTACGCTCCAAAACTTTTAAGGGTCTACATGCTTCAAATTGTATTCGTCAGAAATGAAATACAAAATACCGAGGAAGGTAATGATTTGATTAACAATTGAAACGACCCTTTACTTCTCCTTCCCGCCATCTTATTTCATTTTGAAACTTCGAAACAATGTAACGCAGATTGCGTTAATTTTATATAATTTTAAAATAATGGGGTTTGTTAACAGATTGGAATGAGTTTAAGGATTCTTCTGGGAGTATTTTAGGAACGGAACGGATTAAATCCCCTTTTTCTCTTTTAGCTAAGTGAAAGGGTTTTGATTGCCGGCAGGTAAGGGGAAACATTTTTAATTCTTGAATGAGGAAATTTCACGGTGGTTGCTCGTTTGTCGCCCCAGAAGGGAACGTTGTTGATTTTGACTCCATATGTAAAATTGCCGACAAAGTGTTTAAAAATAATTGAGGGTTTGTTAGTTATGGGAGTGGTAGGGCTTTATCCAAGGTCCGTCCCTTGCGCTGTTTGTGTTCCGGCATGGCGAGCAATACAGCCGGTGAAATTACTGGCACCAAGGGTATTCTATCTTAGCGCTCTGAGTTGGCAACGCATTTGCAGTCTCGTTGGTATTGCGGGTATTTATGGGCGGTGGTGATCACTTACCATCAGGTGAACTACTTACTAGTATCCACCCGAATAGCCCTAGGCCACTAAAGTATTTTTCGCCCGTGCTCTTCATTCTGTTGGCTGAATAAACGCTCACTTCAATGACGCGTGATCTCGGAAGTAAATGCACGAACAGCGCCGGCATGTGGTCCGTGCTTAATTAGGGGGGATGAATGCATTATGTTGATTATATACCGACGCCGACAGTGACTTGTACAGCACAAGGGTTGTCACTGCGCTGAAAAAAGCAACGAAAAAAGCTCATTTTACGGTTCTGTAGTCAACAAGGAATCTTTATAGTTTAGCTATGTCTGTCCGTCTGTGTTTCTGTCCGTGGCTTAGCTCAGAGACTATAAGGATTAAAAAAATTAATCAAGCCGACAAACTGGCAGAATAAAATCTTGACCCAAAATTTTCTTTGAATAATTAGTAAAATGAAATTAAGTGTCTGTTCAGCTGTCCCGGATTAGTAGATCCAGTTAATCCAGTTTCTTAATAGTTATCTCTTCTTCTCTTCCTCTTCGTGTTTCTGAGAAACACGAGTGACAAATATACTGTCAGACGTAAACGAGTGAAATGTACGAAGATTACCCAAATCTATTGCGAAACTGGCAGTACTGTACAAGATTTTCGAATTCTGGAATTTTTGCAAATAAAAGATATGTTTTAATAAGCTCCTTTAATTAATTAGGTACGCTTAAAAAAGTATTTTAGGTTCATTCATTAAATACCCCTTTAATCTTGTTAATGATGTAAAACTCGAAGTAATTGTGGGGTGTCGTTTTATTTTAAAATTCTTTGATGGAGCTTTGATTTTGCGCAAAAAAAAGAAGCAAAACTGAATGTTAATTCAAAGCTTCAGTTTTATTCTACATACCTAATTGAATACGTCTATATCGAGTCAGTCAAGATGACGATAACTGCAAGTAGAAAATCGAGGCAGTTTTGGCTCACCCATGTATTCCCGACCAAATGCAATATCCTGATGTAAATGCCAGCACAAAGACAAATGTTTTGGCACAACCCTAGCTGTATGTGCTTGAAACCGTTGCACTCGCTGCGGCCGCGGTAGGGCTAGCACAGACGCGCTCGCCCCGCCACCATATAGCTGGGACCAGTAAGGATAATGAGAAGATAAACTTTAACCTCCAATTTTTATAAGCTATTATTTAGCCTTACTCGTATTTAACTTAATATGTAGACGATTGGCATTAAACTTGGCATAAGTATGAAAACTAGATGACAATGACATACAATCAGAAAAAAATATTTGACTAATTACTTGGCACGTCACTTCTCTTACTTTACACTTTCTGTTTTGAAAAAAGAAGAAAAAAGAGCTTAAGGTGCTATCTTCTCAGCAGAATCTTCCATTTTCCGAAGCCTCAGACATGTAAAGAAACTTGCAGGTTCCTTGAAGGCTTGCTTGATGGCCTACTTGCAAAATAACCTTTTCTTAGGTACGTTATAAATATGATGTCATCAACCGAGAGTTCCAAGGTTAAAATGTTAAATAGTACTCGTAGTGTGAGAGTAAAAATCTAATCTTTAGCATTACTGGCGTAAATTATTCGCAGCTAATAAAAACAAATGACAGGTCGAAATTCCTTCAAAGTAATCCAGGTTTGACCCAAAATTGCGTCATAATTTGCCGCCAGAGCGAATTTATTCGGGACTTTGACGGTGTCTGATGAATTTCCTGGTTGTTTTAACATTCTTTTAACAAGGTTGCTGTCGGAATAATTTCAAGGGGAAGTGATCTCATTTAATTATAATGGTAATTGGATATACTTATGCTCTCAGGGATCATTTTAACGGCGCTAATCGGAAAGGAAACACGCCTTTGGCGAATGTTGCTGCCGGCGAAAATGTTCAGACGCATCCGTGACAGGGTGGGGAGTTGGGTGGTGCGTCTATACTATTATATGATTAATCTACATCTACACTAATATAATAAAGAGGTAAACTGTTTTTTTGTTTGTTTGTATGTAAGGGTAATCTCTGGAACTACTGAGGCGATTCCAAAAATTCTTTCACTCAAAGAAACTTCCATTATTCCCGATGGGCAAAGGCTACTAGTTACAGGAGAATAAAGTCGCGAGCGTCCTCTAGTATTAAGTAATATATTTGTGTATAATCGCGTTCCTGAAAACTGCTATAACGATTTTAATGAAGTTTACAATATAGGCGTTTACGGAGGTGATAAATCGATCTGGATAAGTCTAATTTCTGGTAAAAATCGGTTTCTTTTGACCTGAGCAGAATTCAGTAACCCAACAAATTGATAGGTTTATTTCAAAATTTGCAAGTCAACTTGGACTCACTTCCTGTGGTCGGATTGTTTCCAAATTTGGTACGTGTATGTAGATCCGATCATAAAGCCATAATAAACTAATAAAGTATTGTCAACAAAAAAGCTTGGAATACATAATTATTACGGGTTGTAGGACCTCGTGCAAGGTCCGTCCGGATCGCTACCACCATCTTGCTGACTAATCCTGCCGCTAAGCAGCAGTGCTTGCATTGTTGTGTTCCGGCGAGGAGAGCAAGATAGCCGGTGTAATTACTGGCACAATAGGTATTCCATCTTAGCCCTCTGAGTTGGCAACGCATCTGCAATCTTTTTGGTGTTGCGGGTGTCTATGGGCGGTGGTGATCACATACCATCAGGTGACCCACTTGCTTGTTTTCCTTCCTATTTCATTAACAAAATATTATTTCACCAAAGAACTTAAGTATTAAGTTACTGCAACTTTATTCCACCTGGAACATTATCTAGAGAGAGCTGTCCAGCGGATTTACTTCGCAGTACGTTTTATGCAATGCACTTTCTCTGGTATAAAAGGATACACACGTATAGGTACGTATAACTTAGTTTGTAGGTACGTTTTTCCGATAATTTTAAAACGATGCTCTAGCACAGAATAAATAATAGAACTAACGTACAGAAACTTCTCTTTTTCGACCACCATTAAACGAATTCCAACTTTAGAAGTATGATCAGGTCCAAAAAGTTCGTATTAATTCATAAACATTCGCCAGGCGGCATGCGTTAAAAGGAAGGCGCCGCCTGCGCCCGCCTTCCACCCGCAATGCCCTGGCGCCCCGCTAGGATTGGGCTGCTTACTATAATACAGTCACAACGCGCGACACAGAGTGAGCCAGGCGGGGCACACTTAAAACTTCATAAAATTTGACAGTTAGCAGCGTCCCCTCGCGGCTGGAAAGTGAGTACAAAATTTAAAAAAAAAAGTATCTGTCACTCGTGTCGGAGGCGGCCATTGTCAACTCTGGCTTTGGTCTGCTTGGACGTTGATGCGCTCTTGGTTATCTTTTTTTGTTTACTCATCAAGGTTTTGTTCTAGCAAATTTTATGAAAACTTATATAAGTAAGAGCTTATATAAGTTTTCATACAATTTGCTGGAACAAAACTTTGATTGAGTACATTTGGTTCTAAAAATAACACTCACACACGCGCCAGTGCGCATATACACGTATATATATATATATATATATATATATATGCCTATCTATAGCTATACAAGTATACTGCATTAGTTCACTTACCTGACACTAACAGCAGCACTTTCCATACATGCAAGTTAAAACCCAGAGTTGCCACTCTTCTCATTCTATATTACAATACTCTTTGGAGTGAGCCTGCGCGCGCGCGGCAAGCCTGCAACCTACTGCGATTAAGCTATGCCATAGGTAATGCGGCAAGCGCACTTACAGTGTGGAGTGGAACCCCCCTGGCTCTAGTAGACAGCGATCGCAAATACAAAATCGCAGCATTTGCAGTCGCATTATGTGTCTCACCAAAAACAACATATCTCAACAAAAAAAAATAGTTTCGTATAGTTCATTTTGAGCTTTATCCCTAAGTAATACGGTCACAAAATCTTGGTCGACTCGGTGGGGCGCTGGTTTCATATAAACCCCAGATGAAAAACAGCGCTGCCGAATCACATTCGAATGATTATGGCAAACGGTATTATAGATTGTGAAATTATGGCAAATATCTGACAAACGGACCTTACTTAAGTTAGTAAGTGTTCGTTTGGAATAATGATCTATGTTAGCTCAGGGCGGTCTGAAAATGTTAACAAAGAAATATGTTTTCAATTTTGTTTGTCTGCCCTGGGCGAATTCTTGTAATTTCATAAATCTTCTTAATCATCTACAAAACAATGTTCAATGGACGTTTTCATTTCCATTTATCAGTACAGTTAGCATCAAATAGATAGGAGCGGCGGAGGCAGTCAAATATATAGGAACAGTCAACCAAAATGATTCATAGTCCACTGTAGAACCTTCTCTTAATAAACGTCAAATACGTCTTGCTCGCTAATCCTGCCGCTAAGCAACAGTGCTTGCACTGCTGTGTTCTGGCGTGGAGAGCAAGACAGCCGGTGACTTTACTGGCAAAAGAGGTATTCCATCTTAGCCCTCTGGGTTGACAACGCATCAATATCTTTGGTGTTGCGGGTGTCTATGGTCCGTGGTGATCACTTACCATCAGGTGAACTACTTGCACGTTTGCCTTCCTATGTTTTATAAATAAATAAATAAATCATAGACAGCTGTAGAACCTTTTCATAATAAACGTCATAATGACTTCTGTATAAATGTCATAATATCTCAGCTATGACATATTGCGATAACGTTCTACAGTGGCCTGTGAATCAATTTGGTTGACTGTACATACAGCAACAAACTTAGCCGACCATTAAAGAGTGAACTGAGAGTAATTGTCTATGCTCGAAAGAGATAGATATATCAGCTTCATAGTGCATACTATATGCGTCCCTTTCGGAAAATGAAACTTTCTCGCAGTTCCGTCTTTAATGTGGACATGTATGTATCTTCGATTGCATATATGTACAGTAGGGGAAATATATTCACGTACCACCTTAGAACCCTATCGCAATGACGCGACGCGTTAAACGCCAGGCTATGTCATACAAATGTCATGCGTATGTCTTTTCGACTAGGTTCGGTGATACGTGTTTCAATTTCCTTGACTGTACACTGTACAGGACCCCAATTCCCGATTCATGCGAGATGCATCTCACGTGCGAGATACGTCAAAAAATGATAGATTTCAAAGGGATTTGACAGTTGTTTTCGTGCGAGATAGATCTCGCATGATCCGAGAATCGCCCTGCAGGTCTTTATTCCCAAACAGTAGAGATGTTTTCCAATGTTTTGGCCACTTCCCTCGCTCCCATTGTATGCTCGAGAATGCCGGATTAACGTTTTTTTTTTACAAGTTCGCGACCCTATAACTTGGCGGCGTCAAGGACTTATCGTCAGATTAGTTAAATTTAGTCTTTAAACACTAAAATCAACCCCCAATATCTTAATCTGACGCGCTCGAGTATTTCAGACTATCCATTTTTTTTTACTAATCTGATCGTCTATCCTAGGCGCGCGTCACTACATATAGAGCTAAATACTTTACAAGGTTGTTCTATTAGGTCTAAGGTATCTCTCATATCTTAAACTGCCACGCTCGAGTATTGCCGAAAATTCCCCTATTCGCCTCCTTAACTATTGATGGTTGTTTGTACTTCGTTGTAATTACGGACAAAATAACAGGTGTAATCTCGAAATTAATTTCACTCAAGTATATATTTTGTGAAGCGAATAAAACCATTGTTCAGCAGTACCGACGGTGTTGCCAGGCTGACGGGAAATCCGTAGATCTCCGGGGTTTTGGTCTAGTCTATGGTTAACTATTATGCAAGTCTCTGGATTAAAACCTCATTTACTTATCGGTCTTAAATAGAATATGAATAAAATAACATGGTTTTTTCTGTATATCCCTTAAAAAAACAAATTGCATGTTAAACGTTTGATAATTATTGATTTTATCTACACGCGGAATACCTACGTATTTTTTATAATTTAGCAATAGTTATTGAAATAAAACAATTTATACAGTTTATATCGCGTGTATTGTAACGAATCTAATTCCCGACGTTTCGAGCTCTTTACAGGTCCCATGTTCACGGGCAGACTGACAAAAAATTTTAGAATACAAACTACCCAATTTTGAAAAAATAATTGAAAAAATTAAAAAACTAAATATGAAATCGTTCCAATTAACGCAATAAGACTACAGACTCTACCAGTGCTTCGGAAGTGGCATCTGCTGCGAAGAATGCGCCGCAAGAAACTCAGCATTAAGCCTTAATCTTAAGCATTAAGCCTTAAGCTTAAGCATTAAGCTTTTTTTTTAGCAATAGTTACATTGTACATGCTTACATACATTTTATTATTATTTATACCTGTACCTGTACGTCGTATGATTACATATTATTATATTTATTTATAATGCTTCGACTTTGATGTGTATAAAATATTGGGTTATTTCATTACATCATTAACCAGTACTAGCAAACTGAATTTCCTTTTGTTTTTTTTTGCAGCTTCGAAACTTAACAATCTGTAGTATAATGAAGTAAAATTACGGATTCTTCTATAAGGAGTATAGCAACACTGTTAGCCCTTCTGGCCCTTGAGATATAAATAGATTTCACGAGTTTAATAAAATACAATTTCGGATGAACGAAACACAAGTTCATTATTGTATTATATTTTGAGACATTAACGAAATAATAGTCGACCAAGAAATTGCTTGACCACTTTTCGACCGTATTACAAAGGGATAAGGTTCAAAAGTGGTCAAGCAATTACTTGGTCGACTATACGAGTACTAGTGTAAAGGTCTCTTTGTAACAAACCTTGCCGGGTAGCAAGGTACCTAATTTGTTCCAGTTTGTTAGTATAGTATTTTTTTATATATAACATAGGAAGGAAAACGAGCAAGTGGGTCACCTGATGGTAAGTGACCACCACCGTCTGTAGACACCAGCAACACCAAATGGATTGCAGATGACTAAGATAGAATACCTCTTGTGCCAGTAATTGCACCGGCTGTCTTGCTCTCCACACCGGAACACAACAGTGCAAGCACTGCTGCCTAGCGGCAGGATTAGCGAGCAAGATGGTGGTAGTGGTCCGGAGGGACCTTGTACAAGGACCTACCACCCGCAAAATATATTTATTGTTGAAATATACCTCTGTAAAGTAAGGGTCTTGCGGTTTGTTGCAGCAGTATTGCAATATAAACGCTCTCAATTGCAGAATGTCCTCGAAACGCGGGAATGTTTCGAAAGTTTCAAGAGTTCTGTATTTTTCTATCAGCACATTACTAATTCGTGTCGATAGTTTGTCAATGTATTGAAGGAAAAACCGAATCTCGCAACGTTTTTATACCCAAAACAATCGCGTAAATGGCTTCTGCGTAATTCCTAAAACATTTCCGTAGATAAAACTTCCATGAATGACATTTAAAATCTATTTTGATCCCTATTTTAAGGGTTGTAAGTTCGGTGAATAATGAATCCCATCAAAAACATAAATACGAATGGGAGTACAATTGTTTACACAATGCAGATAACTTAGACTTAGGATAAGTGAAAGATCCCGATCTGACTTGGCTGGACAAAACATGATTCGGCCATATTTTCGTTTTCGGCCATAAACCAGACGAAGCTTCGGCCAAGCCAACAATCAGAAGTCCGTGAAATGGCGGGCGCCATGCGACCTACTTCGGATTGTTCTTATTTGAAGTTGTGAAGCGAGGTTTGTTGTATTTTACGTACATTTAACAAACAGGATTTCAGTTTATAATGGAAACATTACTATTTTTTTATATATAAATCATTGTAGTTTCCGTTTTCAGCCGAAAGTAAGACTAAAGCCGAAATTTCTTTTTCGTTTTCGGCTGAAAAATAATTTTCGGTCGGACATACATTTTCTGTTAGTTTCGAACCATACATATTTTAACTGTAATCAGGTCAGTGCTTGATTTTGATCATTCTAAGAATACTCGTAGGGTCACTCTGCGTACTGTGCCCTAGCTTGCGGTTCGGTTCCTCGAACTAGACAAACATTTGTGTGATGAACGCAAATGTTGATTCTGTGGTCGGGTGGCCGATGTTTGTCTTATGCTATGTTGTTCAAACTCTGCTCCCCACTGTACAAGCTCTGTTTAGTTTTCTTCAGATGATCTTGTCGTTTATAAGAAGACTTCGCGTGAAATTAGCAGCCTATGTCCGACAGGGATAGTGTAGCTTTCTATCTGTGAAAGCATTTTTGAAATCGGTTCAGTAGTTCCAGAGATTACCCCCTGCATACAAACAAACTAACAAACAAACAAACAAAATTTACCTCTTTATTATATTAGTGTAGAAGTGAGATATATTGACATTACTTCTTTACATGGTACTAGCGGACGGTTCGCGTGAAATTAGTAGCATATATCCGTCAGGCATAAAGAGCTTTCTATTAGTGAAAGAATTTTTGGAATCGGTTACAGTAGTTCCAGAGATTATCACCTACATACATACAAACAAAGAATTTACCTCTTTATTATATTAGTGTTGAAGGTAAAGCAAGTCGCTATGCGTCGTAAAACTAATGTCATCGGCCACTTACTCCTAAACCATGAAATGGATTTTGATACGGTTGGCACTGTCATTTAGGGTAGTAGTTATAGATCAAACTTAAGTTCCGGTTTCATACTGATCCAGTATACCCCTAAGTCTAGGGCGACTTGAGGGTTATGTAGGGCTCAACTTATAAAACTTCAGTTCTATACGGAACCCTGAAAATAAAAGCTAACAGTGATACGAATTTAATTCCTTTGAACGTACCTACTCGTAAGTCAATGGCGATTAAACACAAATAGATAGATAGTTATAGTTGCTTTTATCTTAATGAAACTAAACAGAGCAGAGCTTTAATCTGCTGATTACGCTGAAGCTTTCAGTAGGCTACATATAGTATATTCTAGGATAAAACTATACTTTTTTTTCTGATTGGAATAATAACGGTCAAGCTCGCACAAGCTTTCAAAATCATCGTTTTGTAATAAAATTGTAAAATGTGTGTTTCGCGGTTGGTAGGACCTTGTGCAAGGTCCGTTCGGATCACTACCACCATCTTACTCGCTAATCCTGCCGCTAAGCAGCAGCGTTTGCACTGTTGTGTTCCCGCGTAGAGAGCAGGACAGCCGGTGTAATTGCTGGCACAAGAGATATTCCATGAGGCGTAGAGGTAAGTATAAAATGTGATATGAAAATATTATGGCTGTTTATACAGTATGACACAAAAAAATACAATATCATTCCGTATAGCATTAACAAAAAGAAACAACCTTCACGACACGTATGTTTTACATAAAAAAAGGAATAAAGAATGATCATGAATAATCATGCAATAACAGGAAGGTTGCGATATCCCAGTAGGTATGTTTGTACCTGAGTCATGGATGTTATTTGTATTTAAGTATGTATTTATCTATATATGTATGTTTATCCGTTGTCTAGTATCCATAGTACAAGCTTTGCTTAGTTTGGGACTAGGTCAATTGGTGTAAATTGTCCCGAGATATTTTTATTTTTTTTTATTTTATGCGGAATACCTGTGTCAGGAGATCCCGCTCTTCTATATTAATATTTTTTCAATTATGTCATATGAACAAAACTACATCCTATACTACTTTTTCCCGTGCAGTCGGTAAAACTTCTTTTATTATTGCTTCCTGGCTGTTCACCGTTATCAAATTTCCCTCGGGATTTCTCTCGAAGGTTCCCTATACGAATTCGCAGACGAATTTGGAATTTATTTTAAACTTGGAATATCTGAATTCATAGGGAAGTCGGACTGGGTTTGTCGATAGTTCGAAGTACTGCAATAATAAATAAGTACTTGAAATACACTGCGTAAAGAAACATAAGAACTAGGAAAATATACATCAAAACAAATTAAGTGTACATTATCCCACCAAAAACATAAATGTAAAAAAGGAGGGCCAAGTTCAATACAAAAATTATGCTTGGCTGTGGGCAACGCCGCAAAAAGAATGGAGATCTAAATGAGTGCCAAGTTCTATACAAAATCCAAATATGTATTTATAGGAACAAAATTAAGCAGGTATTAAACTCTATTTCTTTACTTGATTGGATACCTATAACAATTGTTGCTATTTAAAAATACGAGATCTTAAAGTAGGTTAGATTTGACTTTTTGCGTGAGATATCTGAATGGCCACTGAAATCAGCGATTCCTATGAAAGTTCACGTGAACCGCTCGTTTTCCTCCCATTTGCATTAAAAATGCATTGAAATACCTGCATTTCGTGTCTTTTTTTAATTTTTAATCCCGACGCAAAAGGTGTTATAAGTTTAAAGTGCGTTTGTCTGTGTGTCTGTGGTATCATTCACAAACCGATGGACGGATTTTGCGGTTTTTAAAGGTACTAAAATGAGATTCTTAGCACTCTTAGCTATGATGAATTAATGTACTGTACAGTCAAGGAAATTGAAACACGTACCACCGTAGAACCTAGTCAAAGAGACATACGCATGACATTTGTATGACGTAGCCTGTCGTTTAACGCGTCGCGTCATTGCGATAGGGTTGTCAGGTGGTACATGAATATATTTCCCCTACTGTATCTCAAAATTAACCAGTTAAGTTGCTCTACGCTAGTTCTCTGGAGCCTCTTAGCCAAACGCGAAATTAATTCAAGTGTCATCCACATAACCTCAAACTGTGACAGCGACATCTAGAGTCAGCCAAATTAATTACTCCGCGGCAACTTGTGCGTGACGGTGCGTTATTAATTCGCAAGCTCACAGTAAGGGTGTCAAGTTCTGGAGTTGGACTTGCTCCCAGTTCCCACTAAAGCAGTAAAGTGGTACTACAAGCTATCAGGCGGTACACTTAAGTTTTCTACTGGGGGCTTTTACAGAAATAATCTAGTAACTGTTGTTAGAACGCTGTGCCGCGTGAAGTTTGTTGTGAGAAAGTATTAATGTTGCCTTTTTACCCGACTGCGCGACGCAAAGGAGGGTAATGTGTTTATAAGCCTATATATGTATAAATGTATGTTTGTTCTTTGTTTTTTTGTTTGATTTTTCTCGGTGTCATCTATGAGAAACTTTTTTAACGTTCGAGTCCTGCCATTATCCTAGATTTTTCTTTGTGTTATCATTACCAACATTTAAATTGAATAATTTCAATGTCTAAGGAAAAAAGTCGAAAGAAATTTCGGTAAAAAAAAGGTAATCTACAGGAAAAACTGGTTTCGATCAGCGGCTACGTTCATAGCAAGCAATTATAAACTGGGCGGCACAGGATGGCTTTATACCAATGCATATACAGAATGACGAGTTGCGATACAGGATGATCCCGTCTTAAACCGTACGGTCAGCAAACAGTCTCATCGCCCGAAGCCTCGGATTAGTTCGTTATCGCAGCCCGACACGCTCTGATTTTCTGGCCGTACTGCTTGATTGCCTGCTCTGCAAATAAGTTTAGAATTACCTCTATCTTAAGTGACATCACTAGAATCAGCAGCGTTGTTTTGATATGCCCCTGCTTCGACGAAAGAATCTTTAAACGAAAGAACGAAGGCTTTCAAAATCCCTGTTACTCCGAAAAAATCTAGCAACACTGGTATGAACTCGCGGAACTAAGGTACAGGGTGTTCTAATTTTGTGAGTGTTATTTATTACTTTTTTATATTTTCCTAAAAGCTTTCAAAAGAAAGATCGAGATTGGACCCTAGTTATCAATCAATCAGGCCCTTTATCTACCACAGAGCCTCGGTGACACCTGCTACGGAACTAATCGCTCATGTTGAAAGCCTTCTGTTTATATTGCATTCCGTGAAATATGAACGGATCATTTTTAGTGACACTTAAGATGCGATTAGAAAAGGCTTTTGGGTGATATGCAAAATTTTCCGCGGAAAAGAAAAGTTACGCTTTACGATATAAGTTGAAAAATGGCCAATGATGTTTGACTTTGAAAGAAAGTACCTAATAAAAGATATTGTGGTTGAATAAGGTTTACAAACCAACTTTAATGTATCGGGGGCTTTGGTACATACTTTTTATTTCATTACTTTTATCAAAACCAAAAATTAATAAGGCTTGGAAATAGGCAACCGCTATTCAAAGTAAATGAAAATATAAAAGAAATAAAGCCTCTTTTTTGTCAGCTTTTACTATAACGACCTATTACAATGTGTATTCCACCTGAACAAACGCAAAACTACAAATGATCCACTCGTATTTTTGCCCCTTTACGCCCTCTTTCTTTAATAACATTCGCTTCAAACCCTGACATTTCGAGCGGCAATTTAGACGCAATATCGAATAGATTAGAAACAAAATGAGTTCACAATTCTGCCGCATGAGAAATTACTTTTCCAACAACCGGAGTGACGGCGAAAATCTCAGATAACGAAGTGAAGGGGATATAAAAAATAATCAGCTCGGAAATATCGACGGATTGATTTCATTACTTAAGCCAATATGGAGGGCGGCGCGCTGCCGTGAAAAAACAACACCCTTTGTGGCGGAATAAGGCGTTTGTTTGACGTTAGGGTTCTGTAGCTTATCTTAACTTAAAGGTTCACTTCGTCTTAGGAGGGAACTCTAGAAATTTCGCAGTAATTAATTTATTGTGGCTAAATGATATTCATTCAAAAAGAACCATACAAGCTTAACAGTATACACCAACACGCTTATAAATAACTTAATAGGCCAAATACAAGTACATGAATTATTACTGTACATGAATTTTTGACAATCCGACTTTGTGACAAATAGCGTTCCGTTAAATGGGAAACCCCGTAAACAACGAAACTTGATTGTGGCTTAGTTGTGACATTTCGTATTAATTCAGTTCATTATTCGACAGTAAAATACTGTTTATTGAAGCACTGTGTTCTTTTTTTAGAGCTCAAGCTGCTAAATTAAAATAATTGTACAAATGCTTAACAATCTGTTGAAACAATTTATGGTATCAGTATTTAAAATGACTAACTCAAAGTACCAAGAATTGCGACAATAAAGGGCCGTTTAAAGTAGTTAGGGGACTGTAAGGGACTGCGATTGTGTTTTAACTTTTAAATTTAATATAGTAACTAATTTAAAATATAACGATGTATTTTGTTTTAACCGATTTTCTCGCATTTAATACAATTTTTAAAAATTAGAAGATTGAACTTTCAAAAAACGAAACAATGTCTTAAATACAGTGTTTTAAGGCCACAAAATCGTTCGAGTTGATAAATTGTCATACAATAAAAAAAACTAAGATTTTTTCGGAATTCTTGCCTCATACGGAGGCATCCACCTTAATATTCGATATCTTGAACGCAATTGAGTTTTGACGTGAATTTGATGAAGCATCTTCGGGCTCAGAAGGGGTGTATTATACAGAAAGTTGAGTCACAAAAATTATAGAGAACTTAGAAAATTCTTAGAAGCTACCAATATAACCGGTATCGGTTACCAACCTCCATTAGGCAGTCGCCTTCCGTGGTCTCCTTTAGAGAGAACTTAAAGAAAATGTGGCTAACACCATGTCCTTAAGTTATTTTCCTTCTACTCCTTTAACTTCTAAGTATTTATTTATATCTAAGTAAGTTTATGTTTTTTAAGTATTATATGTATTATTATTATTATTTGGGTATTATATTTATTATTAGTATGTAATGTGTTTATAGGTAAACTGTATCGTAATTCACCACAGTTTTTGATAAACTCTTGGTCTTTGTCGGTCCCTGCTATGATACTCCTTTCACCCACTCAAAGGTTAACTGGAAGAGATCCCTTAAAGGGATAAGTTCGCCTTTGTACATCACTTTATCTCTTTTTGTCATTTATGTTTTTTTTTGTACAATTAAGAATTTACATACATACATACATACCTACATAACCATTTTGGTCGCCGCATAGTAACTGGAACATCCTTGTGTTACCACACCAGTAACAAATCTAGTCGCTGTTACCGCTTTGTTTCGTCACGTCGACAAGAAGTGGGGACTTTCCGAAACAAAAATACTATATTACATTTTTGTAACCGAAATTTCTTTTGATTTCGATTTTTTTCTTTGTGTTGTCATTACAATTTTAATTTAATAATTTAAATGTTAAAACATTTAAAAAAAAAATCGAAAGAAATTTCGGTTACAAAGATTTAATAACAAAAACGACGCCATCTCTCGTCAGCTGTCGGTAGCTGTAAAGGTACCCAGTTGAATATGATAACTTGTTAAAAGTTTCATATAGATGACACCGAGGGTAGTTGTACCCTTAAAATCAATAATGTAATGACCGTAAGACGAAGCACATTGAGAAATTCGCAGGGTACGGCAGAGGCAGTGTGGCGAAACTGGCAAACGCAAGGCACGGAATGCTGCTGTTGCAGGTTCAAGTACTGCCATTGCCCTAATTTTTTTTTTCTTCTTTGTGTTGTCATTACAATTTTAATTTAATAAATACTATATATTGGGGATACAATCACACACGGCCGTAAAGAGTATTACGATTACTGATCTGCGACCAGAATTTGGGTGCAGATTATTTTGTTACCCCAATCGCCACGACCAGACTTGGTTGTATGGGAGGTTTTGAAATAAAACAATTGAACATATTTAAATCGCGTATATTGAAACGAAATGAGACATTTCTTATAAACAAACTGGAACAAATTACCTTGCTACTCCGCGAAACCATTGCCGGGCTCGTGCAAAATAGCTGCGTCTGTGCGACACATATATGTTCATGCAAAAACCTTCTCTCTATTTGTTTCGTGTGGAAGCGGAGGAGGGTGGGTTTTGCATGAACATATATGTGTCGCACAGACGCAGCTATTTTGCACGAGCCCGGCACTGGTTTCGCGGAGTAGCAAGGTAATTTGTTCCAGTTTGTTGATATGGACCTCCGCAAAGTAACGCCTGAATCTATTAACTACATTTCTTATAGTTACAAGCCGCTAAATCATAAGAAATTATGATGAAAACCAAGATTCTGTTTGGTTTTATGGACAGTTTGAATTCTTAATTGAATTTTAACGGAAGCTTGGATCCACAGGATACTGGCGCTATTGGTGTTTACTTCATTTCCGGCTAATTTGACAGCAATCCTAATTTTGATCAATTAAGAGCGGTTTCGCACTACGTCCGATCCGAATCCGATCCGAACCAGTGAAAATATGATTTATATTCAACATTATCAACTATAGTAAAAACATCGTAGGGAAACAATACAAATAACAACGTGCGCATGCGCTCGCTGCAACACTGAACTAATACACTGAATGCCTGCCGCTTTACGTTACCCAGCCGCATACCCCGCCCGCCCCGCTGCCTCTTTAACTCGGACGCAGTGCGCGAGCGTTCCTACAAATAATACTATGGCTACTTCGGTTCGGCAAAAATCTTCTCCGGAATGGAGATTCTAAAATGACGGAAAGATATCGGATGACGGAGATCGGATCTAGTGCGTAAATTACCATGGAAATAGTTCTACGGCTACTACGGACCATATTTTCACAGATTCGAACCGGACGTAGTGCGAAACCGCTCTAACTGAGTATAATTTAAATGCGACCTGATTGGAAATTTTGTTGCTGTTAAAAGCACATCGTTACCGGTGTGCTTCGCAATTATGATGCCAGGGCCACCGACGTTCTTGCCTCCTGTCCTTATTAACAACTAACGAACCGCCGGTGCAATCAAGATGAAAAACATACACAAACATACATAAAAAAACTTTCTGTAAAAATCTCTAAATGACAGTGAAAACCATATCAAAATCCGTTGCGTGGTTTAGAAGGAGAAGGCGGTCGAACTTGCACTACAAAGGTGAATGGGCATTTTTGTATGGGCGCTGTCCCAACCCTTGTATACAATAGTGAGTAGTATGGACGTGTAGTACTCGGTGTAAGGATCATCATAGGCTATGTTTCGAAGACCAGGTGTCTGCAGCATTAATCATTGTTTTGTATGAAAAAAAAAAAAAAACACCAAATTAGACCTATGCTCACATTACGTTTTTTACTTCTAGTGGCCTCAGTAATGCGTGGTTAAAATCTTTCGGCTATATCTCGAAAATGATTTTACAGATACTTTTCATACAACTGCTAGTACAAAGTGAGGTATAAAATGGGCTGTAGCTTTTTCCCTACAAACATCTCGGTTTTGCTGTCATATAAAAAAATTAAGCTCTTATTGAAAGCTTTCTAATAAGATATAGCACAACTGTATACAGCACTTGGGACAATTTGCCCATTCTCCTTTAGGACAGACGGTAACTGATAGCGACTTAACTTACATTGTGGCTAAAAGATGTTGAGATAGATAGATAGTTGTTAGCCACGATGTTGAGATCTGAAGCAATGCCATTTGTTTTATATTTTTTATAAATAAAAATGCAATTTATTCCCATTTGATAATCCCAGAGTTTCCCCTTCTCGTGTTAAACGCCGTCACCGCGGCCCGGTGCCTGATTGAAGATTTAATTAAAAACAGCCAATCCGGATCGAACTGGCTAGAACTGGTTATAGCTGGATATTGGGTTGGATGTTATGGATGACTGCTTTGTACGATAGTTGATGTGTTACGTATTAGCGCTCAAATTGGAATAGAGTTTGTGTTAAAAATATGAATCGTTTCTGAAGATTACAAATGGATATAAAAATATTATTTATAGATGATGGGATACCTGAATACAGACAGACAGACAGACGAACAAAGCGCTCAAGTTTAAAAAGCTTTCAAGTTGCAGTCCTAAAAATACAATGCAATATACCTATAGGTATATTTCCCTCTAAAATACGGAACCCTAAAAATGGACAGTAAAAACAAACGAGCTGCGGGTACCAGATAGAAGTGATTACCACCTCCCGCAGAAACCAAAATCTCCGAGAGAGTCGCCGATCCGTTGCCGACTTTTAGCTCCCCCCACCCACATCCGGGTCCGGCCCTCGCGCAACTAATTACACGACTAATACAATTTCCCTTTGTTTGCTAATTCCCTGTTCTCAGCACATTAATTAATCCGCATACAAACGTGATGTAATTGTATTCTCTGATTTCCCAAGTAAAGCCCGAAGTTTAGAATTTACAATGGAACTCAGTTTTGGCGATATTAAAGTTGTATATCTTTGGAACTCCGCCATGCGGGCTCGGATTACGGTGAATAGCTCTTATTGTTTTGGGCCTTGTTTTGCCCATTTTTCGTCTTAAATAATACGGTAGAAGACAGAGCTTGGACCCTTTGCCTCTATAAAGATTTAGAATATAATACAAAGAACACACAATACACACATTTACATTACATACACATAGAATAGAATAGACCATTTATTTCAGGCTGCAAAGGCCCATAGAAAAATTTGAGAGGAAACACCAAGGCCTAGAGAATTGAAAAATAGGTATTTGTAAAATCTATTGCTGCCTCTATCTATCAAGCCTCCCCCCGCAGAGCGCAACAGAGACAGCCGCAGCTTGGACTAAAAATACCTATTTAAAGTACACAAAATCAACGATTCGTAGACCCCTGTGCACCTAGCACGAATCTTCTCGATACGCGTTAACTCGCTACGTAACTCAGTGCGTCTCTCTCCTACTGGGCTGGTTAGAACGAGACGCACTGAGTTACGTAGCGAGTTAACGCGAGTCGAGAATATTCGTGCTAGGTGCACTGATTCCTTCTCCAAAACTTAACCGATTTAACTACTTTCTTCGTTAAAAATTAAAGAAAGGTTTTGGCAGTGTTCCTATGTTTTCCAGCCGAAAATCTGTCCAATTTTTTAGGTTTTTGAATGATAATATCTCTGTTGATAATTAATTTATGAAAAAAAGGAAAACGTAGGGACATGCATAATAGTGGTCATCCATTTTTTGGAAAAAAAAATATTGCTCTACCTGGCATTATCCAGAGAGGAAACAGGGGTCGACGTTTGTATGGAAAAACGGCCCTTGTGTTTCCTCTTAAAGACTAACATACATATTTATAAAATTAGCACGTTACTTCGGCGACGTGTGACCAAGTCAAGGGGTGTCCAGCAACCTTCCACGAAAACGACGGAAAGCGACTTCCTTCGACCAGAATTCCTGCTTCATGAAGGTGGACAGATGATCGGTCGGCACCCGCACCACGAAGGACGTAAAGTTGACGCTGTGGTGGGACTCCAACCGCTCGACACTCGACTCTCACGATAAAACTGGTCTTTACTCTGATATACTAGAATAGAGCAGATTAGAGTAGAGTAGATTAGAGTAGAATAAAGAAGAGTTGAGTATAGTAGAATAGAATTCAATACAGTCACGTCTAATCGACGCATCGGGTGACAAGAAAGCTGTCAGCTATTTTGGCCAAAGATTTAGCCTTGCTATTCAACGGGGCAATGCTGCCAGCCTTCGTGGCACAATGAGTGGCGATAGCGAACTGGGGGAAATCTATTTATAGTCTTATTAACATACATACGTACATATTTTTATTTATGAGTAATTTATTGTCCCCATCTTATTTTTCTTTAATATTTTATGGTTGTTCAGTTGTGATAAATGTAATATATTTTTTGTAATCGCTTTTTTTTACTTTTCGATTTTTTTTTTGAATGAGATAACTTGATTCGGTTTCTCATAGATGACACCGAGGGTAGTTTTCCCAAACAAAAATATCAATAATGTAATGACCGTAAAGACGAAACACATTGAAAGATTCGCAGGGTATGGTAGCGGTAATGTTGCGAAACTGGAAAAACGCAAGGCACGGAAAGCTAATGTTGCAGGTTCGAGTCAAAGTCAAAGTCAAAGTCAAAATATTTTATTCAGATTAGGCTTACAGGTAGCACTTATGAATGTCAAAAAATTTACCACCGGTTCGGAAAAACCTCTGATGAGAAGATACCGGCAAGAAACTCAACGAGGTGTAATTTTTTTAAATAAATCAAAATTACAATGTTATTTTACATCTCAAATATTCAAAATTTTTACAATTTAACAATTTAACACAGCAGGTGTACAATCTTTGGGGCCAGGGATCGCCAATACAGATCGGGATAATTTCCAAACATCCTTGTCCAAGATATAGTCATTGATTTTATAATACGCCCGAGAAATTAATGTCTTCTTGACAATAGATTTAAATTTTGTATCATTTAGTTCAGTTATGTTTTTTGGAATTTTGTTGTAAAATCTTACACAATTTCCCATGAACGACTTATTGGTTTTAGCCAGTCTGTAAGTTGGAACTTTAAGCTTTCCTGTGTTTCTAGTAGCCTTTGGCTTATCGACGTTGTCCTTCCATTACCCTAATTTTTCTTTGTGTTGTCATTAGGATTTTAAATTTAATTTGAATGCAATATATATTGTTGTATACAATACAATGCAATACAGTAGAGTAGAATGGGATAGAATAGAATTCATAGAATAACAGAATATAACAGATTTTATTTCAGACAAAAGTTAGTCCAGATGTTTACAATCTTATTTAAATGTGTAAACTTATAATATGAATCCGAAGTAAAGGTCAGGGTGATCGAGCTGTCCTTATTTTATTATACGTAAGTACATATAAATAACTTACATACTTACCCTAAGTATACACAAATAAAATGGGCCTGTACGTGTTTGTTAACTTTTTAATGTACCGTCTGAAGCTTTGTTTTCAGGCTTTGTAAGCTCATATCAAATTCAGCCGCCGTAGCTTTATGAGATGCCATTGTGGAAAGCTTGAAAAAAGCTCTATTGTTTCCGGCCCTTATTAATTTATAACATTGTAGATATTATATAAGGTTGCGTCATAATGTTTGGGTATGCGATTTCTGGGATTTCGACACCTGTAACACCTTGTTTATACTGTGCGAGTAAAATCAACGGACAATTTATACCGCGTTATTAGCAAAGTATCGTTTTAACAGGGGGTTCCACTCCGCACTGTAGGTACGCTCGACCGCCTTGCCTATGGCATAGGCAAATCGCAGTAGATTGTCGGCTTGCTTGCTTATCAGTGTAATTGAAAACTAATGCTCGCAACCCTAGCGTGTCGCCGGGAGTAGCGGGAGGAAGGCGGGCGCGGGCGGCGCGTTCTTTTTGACTCGCGCCGCCTGGCGTATAGTGTATGAAGTAATACGAACTTTTTGAGCGTGTGAATAAAGTTGGACTTCGTTTAATCGCGGTCGTAAAAGAGAAGTTTCTGTAGGTACGTTATTTATTCTGTGGTTTAGCTACCAGACGTTATATTTTGTTAAATTTCCCTTAGAACATGCGTCAAATTTTTATTTCAAATTTCGAAATGTTTTTTTATTTTTTTAATGAATTCCATGCATATTCTCAATTAGGACAGCATAACCCTACACATAACAATAACACACATAACATTTAAAGTAACAAAATCATATTTGTTGGTCGTTTTTCGTCTTTTACAAGTACATCTTATACGTTCTTTTATTATTGCCGCAAAAGGTTTCCACTAAATAGACAAAGAGAATTGGAACGAATACCAAGCACAGCTAGTGCAGGACAAAACTATTAAAATGGTCTCATTTGAAGATTAATATTCATGTTTGAAATCAACTTTTACTTCAACATAGTTGAATTAAAAGTAGCTTCCAAACAAATGTACCTACTTGTATTTGAAAGCGTTCAACTCAACGGTAAAAATGGAATGCTTTTGCACATTTTTTTCTCCAAGTTGCAAGCCACTTGATTTGAATTAATTTATTTTATCTGCTTCGTTTTAAAACTTGTTCTTTTTTCTTCTATTTTGCATTTCGCTTACTGTTTTAGCGTTGTTAGTTTCGAAGTTGGTTGTATTTCTGCATTTTTCGACAATAAAATTGTTTTAAATAACGCTTTTTGGTTGGTTAGTGTTTGGTTCGCACCCCACACTTTAATTTATAATGAGAGTTTGATTGAAACAGATTGATAAAGTTAATAGAAGCCGTTTATTGTCACTGAACTATACTAATGATAAATGAGTCGTAATGATAATGTGCCGGCGACGGCTGTGTGTCGACTGACTTGAACGCGTTTACGTAAAATATGAGAATGAAGGATTTCGCTGAGTTTGCTTTATGCGCGATTATATGCGGTTTAGACCGTACAGTTAGGAAACAATAACACTGGATTTTAGAGATTGTCCAAAAGTAGAGCTGATAGGATAATCTGCTCAGCATCAGAGCAGATTATCGTAATATCGTAGTAGTAATAAGTAACCTTTTAAAAAAAAACGGGCGGTCTTCACTGCACGCATTATTATTTTAATGGAGATTGCGTCGTTAGTTATTTTTTCTAACGCCTTATTTTTGTTACAGGTAATACAGATGATGCAGAGAAAAAAACGAAACAGTCTCAAACAATCTACTTTTGTAATTCTGTGTAAGAACAAGAACGTGTTTGTATTTATTCAAAACATAAGTTATAAGTTAATTACATAGTGCCCACATGATACTTCATATGGGCGCGCCTCACGAGATATAACAACATTATATAATAAAATTTTATATTAATAACGTTCACAGATATAATGAACGTTTGCTATAACAACAAAACCAATATTTTTATAAGAAATATCGGTCAATTGACATAATATTCATTTTAGATAGTATTCTTTTCTATAACATTCGAATTGGCTAATTGCAGTTCGTATAATATACATAACATTCGTATGTTTTAGTGAATAACATGTTTAAAACAAATATTTCTGTTAAGTGAAATTCTAAATTAAAAAAAAACAACACTAAAATCTTATTCCATACTTAATGGTAAAAAAATTGTCCCAAACCGCCGCCAATAGGGAGAGTGCCCAGAAGGCTGGCAGCATTGCCACGTTGGATGGCAATGCTGATTTTTTGGACAAAGTATTGCATATTGTGTACCATATAATAATATCAGAGGGCTGCCACCAAAATCGGCTAAGAAGACGCGTTGCAATTCACCCCTAGATAATCAATAACGCCAAAAAAATAATCATTCGCCACCTTCACTAGTTTAACCGTAAGCGAGGCCTGTTCAAATACCACATGGTAATATCTTGAACGGCCTCAAGCGTTCCTGCTCTTTGATGTGGCGCGCAATATTAAGCCAGTTGAACGGTTTCGAACGTTCCTAATAGGTAATTTTGTGTAACGTCGATTACTAAGGGTAACGTCTTTAAAAGGCCGTCGATTAAGGCCTGGAGGCAATTTTGGTGTGCAAAGGTTAATTACACTCATTGAATTACGTCAACTTGATTTGGGAACTCAAATTGTACGCTTGCGCGCGCTGGATCAAAGTTTTGAATTACGTTCGCAAATGCAGTTTCTTGTGGACGAAAATCGGAACATAAAATATAAAAATCGTTCAATTTGAAATAAAACAATTTAAACGGTTTATATCGCGTGTATTGTAACGAATCTCATTCCCAACGTTTCATTGTTTTATTTCAATGTCTACAAGTCGCGAAAATATAAGAAAATCGTCTAATTGTTAAAGTTCTCCTTTTTCTCCTCCTTTTTAGACCCATTCCTTTTGCAAGTTATCATCTGGCAGCCCTAACCCCAGGCCATTCTTAAAAATGCAAGATTGGTAACATTCACGGGGATTTCATTCCAGCTCTAATCTATACATGTAAAATTCAAAGTCCTGACTGACTGATATATCAACGCACAGCCCAAACCGCTAGTATACGTGAAATTTAGCAGAAAGATACCTTATACAGGGTAAGCGTCGACTAAGGAAGGATTTTCGGAAAGCCCGCTCTTGTCATTTGTTTTCTGTAGGCCACACGGGCGAAGCCAAGGAGCAGAGGCTAGTAAAGTGTAAAAAGCTAGGGTCTTGACCTTTTTTTACGCAGCCGTTTCAATTGTTATTCCCCAGCTGTATTAATTGGCTGAGAGACAGCCGGGCAGACGCCCGAGGGAGGTGAGGGTTTGGGCTGTAGAATGGCTGAACAATTTTATAAGCCTTCAGTTTTTCTTTCAAGCCGCCTTTGTTGGTATAAAGGTACCTACTGAAACTTTTTTCCTACTTTCTTTTAATTTAAAAAGTATTTCAGCTTAACCCTCTGGTTGGCAACGCATCTGCAATCTCCTCCGTGGTGATCACTTGCCATCAGTGGTCCTTACAATCTGGCCAAGGTTAGTTTATCTCTATCTGCGTCCCTTTCTTATGACACTAGCTAGACAGAGACACAGGGAGGGGTTAAACTAAACCTGGGCTGTCATATTAGGGCCGTAGGCGACCCACTTGCTCCTTTGCCTTCCTATTTCATCAAAAATTTAAAAACTATGAATAGTAATGAAACAGTAGTAGTGGAAATCCGTGGTCTCTGCCTACCCCTCTGGGAAACAGGCGTGAATTTAGTAATTTCTCAGTAGTAAAATACTGTATGAATTCAGAAACCTTATTGTTTTTTTAAGTATTTTTAACAAGCGAACGCAAAGACGGGTTTACTCTCTTAATGGGCGTACCCAGGGGGGAGCAGGGAGGGGCAGCTGCCCCCCCCCCTGGAAATTTCGCAGAACATGTATGAACTCGCCTAATTACTAATCAAAGTGTAAACTGGGCCTTATGCTCTAACTTTCAAATAAACCGCGCAGTAGACACTGGCAAAATGCACGGTGCAATTGCCAAAAAACCGCGCGCGACGATGGCGAACGAAAATTACCGAATCCCGCATCTGCTCCCCCCTAGGCCAGAAGCTGGGTACACCCATGACTCTCTTGAGAATGAAATCGCGTCTAGAGTTTTTTGAACTGTCGAGAAATATTTGCTGCTGGCTTTACTATTAATAAATATCTAATATTAATCGCAATATGTAATTTAAGGTCGCACGATAAACAATCCGAGCCTTAATTACAGATAGAGGATAGTAAAGGTAAATCGATATCCAATTATAAGATTTAGTTGTAACGCGGGTTCGAGAATTTCGATTAATTGTGAGACTTAATTAAGTTAGTCCGTTTACATAGTAGCTACATACATTGTTTCATACGTCTGAGATCTTATATCTGAAGTTCTCAGTTAAGACTATTGTGTACCCAGCGTGCAGCTCTCCATACAAACGACGATAACGTTTTCCACCCTCTAAACCCTAACCTATAGCCATGTTTTTTTGTGTTGTCATTACGCCCTAGAACTAGGTTTGTATGTTTTTTATTTTTTTAAATATTCTTTATAGTTTAAAACATATTTACGCTTTCTTGTTTTGTGTGAAACTCCCAAATTTTTTTATTTTTTTTGACGAAGGACGTATATTTATTACACTGTAAGAACAAAATATTTACACTTCAAATGAAATATTGTCCAATCTATGAAGAATATTAAAAAAATCAAAACATACAAACCTAGTTCAGGGCATAATGACAACATACCCAAAAATCATTGCCATAGGTTAAGGTTTAGAGGGTGGAAAACGTTATCGCCGTTTGTTTGATTAGCGCTTTTTAGGACTGGGTTCACACTCCCCTTAATTATTTACTCTTATTTTGAGTTTTAATGGTTAATTTAAGGTTAATTAAGGTTTAGGGCTTCCGCTAATACGCGCGTGTGTACGGAGCGGGTGCACGCCTGTAGAAAAATAGTACGAGGCTTCTGCCAACTCGCGCGTGTGCGGGCTCATACTATTTGTTCGATAGGCGTGCACCCGCTCCGTGCGCCCGCGCGACGTAGCGGACGCTCTTAGAAGACGGAAAAGGTTATCGCGGTTTATCTGACGGTATAGTGCTGATGTTCCGGTGGCTGCATTTAAGAAGATCCCCAAACATCTCTTAAACCCGAAGCCATCATCAATTCTGTCCAAACACCCCGCATAGCTTCAATTACCATGCTAATGGCCTGCTTAATCCTCAATAATGGACCGGGCATAAATTGATTAATTGAAATACCAATTAGTGAGTGGATCCATTATTTCTCCCGCGGACGGATTGGCTTACCGGCTTTAAGCCGAGTGTCGGTTCATTATAACCATACATTTATTATGCAAATCCATTACGTGATATTGTTGCATATAGTTGTTAATAAACTATTAAACTGTAAGCAAACTGCTTAATTACAAGATAAGTACTATTGTAGAATAAATAATGGTACTAGCGTACAGAAACTTCTCTTTTACGACCGCCGAACGAATTCCAACTTTATTAACACAAACAAAAAGTTTGTATTACTTCATACACATTTCCCAGGTGGCTCGCTTCTTCGGCAGCTTCCCCTCGCAACTCCCGGCTACACGCTAGGGTTGCGCGGCATTCGTTTTCAATTACACTGACACAGCGAGGGCTAGCGAACTGGCGCGTGGCAAGCCGACAACCTACTGCAATGTGCCTACGCTGTAGGCAAGGCGCCCGAGCGTACCTACAGTGCGGAGTGGAACCCCTGGCTGTAGTGTTACTGCCAGACAGTAGCTACGGAGCCGGCCTCTCCGGTTAGCTGTTAAAACCGTCTGAGCTACCAACACAAGTCCATTCATCCATCCAAGATAGCATACGTAATCATAATGCTTACTCTGTTTCTTTTCTACAAGCTATACATACCCTCTTGTCTAATTAAAACAAGTGCATTATGGCCTGAAGGCAGCAGCTGGCGTGAACAAACCAACGTACTTACTAAGCTGCCTGAGCCTGGGAAATTTATCTGCTTAGCATTTATACTAATTAGATTCTTAGCCTTGTATGTGAAGTCAAAAAATACACCACTACGCATAACTTCGAGACAACTACGCAGAAATTGTCGAGATCTGTTCTGCTGCGTACTAAGCGTTGGTTAAATACGCAAAGGTTGCGTAGCTAGGTACAGAGAGGTTGAGAAATCAGCTTCCTACTACGATATTTCTATACCGTGTTATTTTTCTGCGTTACTGTGTGATAACAAAGCAGTTTTTTAAACAAGTATAGTCGACCAAGAAAGTGCTTGACCACTTTTCGACCTTATTACAAAGGGATAAAGTTCAAAAGCGGGCAAGCAATTACTTGGTTGACTATACATTTTATAAGTTAGTCGACTTTAACCCGTAAATTTAAAAAAAACCTTCTTAGCCGTATTAGTTTTCCATTAATTTCGTAAATTATGTACTACTAGTACTGTAAACCTTTCGTACTACAAAAACAACTACTTAACTGGCAGGGGGTCACTTGACGATACAAAACTCAGCACTTTAAAGCTTAATATTTCATCAAAGAATCCCTTAATTGCAAAATCGTTTCAACAAATCAGCAATTTTTTTTAGAGACCTATACAACGACAACGACATTTTTATAATAATTATTGAATAACTGTATACTTCTGTAAGCTTTTGTATTTAAGGTATTGAATGTAAACAAACACCGAATTAGAATGTATTTGCATGCAATGGACTTATCGCAAATAAATGAACTGAAACTGAAAACTGAAACTGACACTCACACCATGGGGTAGACGAGAAAAAATTCAACTTTTTAGGGATGCGTGGATAATAAAAAAACCTTATGATTCCGCCATGTCCGACCGTCTGAATGCCACAGTTCAATAGCACTTTAAGTACTAGAAAGAAAATTCAAAAAAAAAATTGGAAAATGAAGGCTAATCTACGTCTTCTCAATCTCAAAAAGTATTTATACTTTTTGAGATTGAGAAGACGTAGATTCTAAGTTTTTTTATACAGAACTAGTATACTAAACTAAGTATGCGCGACATGTTCTTGTCCGATTTTATAATGTGGCGGTTGACATTTCAATTTTGTATGAGTAGACGGACCCTCCTCAAAGAGACAAGGGATAAACCTTAATTTTTGAGAAACAAAACAATACGGAAACGTTTAAAATATGAAACAAAAAATGTTAAAAGTTCTCACGGTGAATGAATATTTCAAGTGCTACATTGGAGGGTAAAGGCCAGCAACAGATAAGCGATTCTTTAGGTTGCTGACTCTTAAAGGCGGTGGTGATCACTTCCCATCTGGAAACCAATGCTCGTTTGATTCCTTTTTCCGTAAACAAAACCTTTATGTATTAATAAAACGGATCACTCACGTATTTTTGCGTCGGGAATTGCCCGACATGTCGTCGTCGCGCCACCGCCACGGGGGCTCATGATTAAGGACCACGGACTGGTCCGAAACATGTCGGGCATTTCTCGACGCAAAAATACGTGAGTGATCCGTTTTATTAATATGTCTGAGTCTCACAGTAGTTTTATGTTAAAAACCATTATGTCCGATTGTTATAAAAAAAGATTATGCTTGGTTGTTAATACCATAGACAAACAAATACTATGAAAACAGACATTCCTTTAAACACATAACTTTAAGAAAATAAAACATGAATGCCGTTTATAGGTGCTTAAGAGTTAATAACAACATTTACAAGTCCACCTCAGGACCTAAAGCCCATCAATTAGAATCCTGGGGCAATATAACCTTTTCACAATAAATATGATATTGAAATAATTTTCCAAATAAAACATCATTCTAATATAGCGATGGGGTCGAAAAGTTCTCGAATGGCGGCCGCGTATTGGCAAGCGCAGCGTAGGACGACCAGCCACAAGATGGTCCGATGACCTCATACAGGTGGCAGGAAGGCGCTGGTTGCATGCTGCTTCCAACCGGTCACTTTGGAAATCCATGGAGGAGGCCTATGTTCAACAGTGGACTTATTGTGGCTGAGATGATGATGATGATGATGATGAATATAGCGATAACTTGCGACCTGAACTCTGACGTGAGACCACAATAACAAAAATACCTCAATCGTAAAAATCCCGTCTTATTTCCAACCCCAAACAAACTCCAGTAACGAAAATCGCAAAATTTCATTCATACAATCGTTGTTTTTCTAAGCTCGACTTCGCTCCACAGATGTTGTTTCACAAAATATCAGAAAAGCCACTTGTTTCTGACAACAAAGGATAAACGGGAGGCCGGGGGCAAACGGAAAAGAGAAATAATATTAATAATAAACATATTAAATAGGGGTATGACTTGACCTCCGAGCCTTGGCTTCGGGGACGAACTGTATAATATAACAGAGAAAGTAAGTGAGTAAACACTTTATGTACAGTCAGCCTCAGAATTCGCTAAACACTTAAGAATTTCAGCATAGTAACATATGAAGTGGGAGTTGCTCGCATTTATCACGTTACTGAAAGCGACAAATGTACTAAAATATTCAACTATTTCTGATGCTGATCGTACATTAAACACGATCTAAACATTTCAATTAAAATAAAAACTATTTTATTTTAATTGTTTAGACCGTGTTTAATGTAAGGTTAGCTGGAAGAGATCTCTTCCAACTGACCTAGGAAAAAATCACAAACAATTTACCTACAAGGAAAGACAAACGACAAGTGTCTTCCTACAGCTAATTTAAATTAACAAACAATAACCATATCGACATTTTAAGTGTAGTTATAATGCACAAGAAAAATAACCGGCCAAGTGCGAGTCTTACTCGCGCACGAAGGGTTCCGTGCCATTATCTATACAAACAGCAAAAAAATCATGTCTGTTGTATGAGCCTTCTATATGTATATTTATTTTATTCGGTTTTTTAGTATTTGTTGTTATAGCGGCAACAGAAATACAACATCCCACCAAAAACATAAATGTAAAAAAGGAGAGCCAAGTTCAATACAAAAATTATGCTCGGCTGTGGGCTTCGCCGCAAAAAGAATGGAGATCTAAATGAGTGCCAAGTTCTATGCAAAATCCAAATATGTATTTATAGGAACAAAATAACATTATGAACAAGTATTAAACTCAATTTCTTTGCTTTATTGGTTACCTATAACAATTGCTGTTATTTAAAAATGTGAGATCTTAAAGTAGGTTAGATTTGTTCGTACATGCCTCGCGACTTTGGACAACGGCGTATATACAGTCTTAATAGAGTATCCGTCACTCCTTTCACATAAGGCATGAATGCAGGTTGTCTAGCTACATCCGGATGTTTCTACCTACGCTTCCGTCCGAAAACGTTACAAATATGTGTGAAAATCGAGAAAGTTTAAAACAAAGTACAACCAAGTATACATATAAATAAGTATGAGGTTCTAGTCTTTGACAGTAACCCAATAACTGACGAGAAGAAAAATACGAAAAATACAAGTAATAACGAGAGACAATGACAAAACATGCATCAAGTTGTAAATTAGACCTCTTACAATACAACTCTAATCAACATATAATGTCGTGCGGTAGTTTTTATGTGATGCACGTATAAGGTATCTTTTTGTTGTGCCCCCCAGCGTCCCTAACATTCTAAACTAGAGTTCATCGCGAACCGCGAACGATTCCATTCTGTCGCACACGCATATTAGTTAGAAAGGGACGAATGCTTTATGTCCGCGATAAACCCCAAGTAATAATAATTATTTTTATTTATTTTTAAACTTGCCGTTAAACGTTTCAGGATTTCAAAAAGTTTGGTACCCTAACCATATTTTCGACCTAACGTTGGCCTGCTGCATCTCATTGAGTGCATTATCTGCATCACAAATTTGTGTGCCTTGTGTTTTTGTGCCTACATGTTGAACAAATAAACGACTTTGATTAGATTTTTGACCAGAATTGTTTGTATGGGCAAGCGACCGTCTCAAATGTTAACCATTTCTCTTTAGCCCTTAGAGGCATAAGACAAATTAAATTAAAACTAAAAGCCTCCCGATTACATCGGAAATCGGGTTACCGCCCAACAAGGGTCTTGTTTCGCTTTAATTAGTTTCAATGGAGTAAGGAATAAACCTTATTAAATTTTAACTCTTAGGATCGAGACGGGGTCTTTCACAGAATGTATAACTCCGTGCCAAACATTTAAGCTCATGGCATTTAAAAATCGATTGCCGGTGAGAAAGAAACAAAGTAATAAAATAGTCTATTTGGCGCCCAGCGGCCCTGACATGACAGCCCAGGTTTAGTTTAACCCCTCCCTGTGTCTCTGTCTAACTAGTGTCATAAGAAAGGGACGCAGATAGAGATAAACTAAACTTGGCCAGTCATGTTAGGGCCACAGAAGAACGTTAGTGGGCTCACAACTTACGCACCTAAAAGACAATCGCATCTACAATCTCTTTGGTGTTGCGGGTGTCTATAGGCGGTGGTGATCACTTACCATCAGGTGACCCACTTGCCTGTTTTCCTTTATATTTCATAAAAAAATAATAAAAAAAAGGCACCCACTCAGAATTATGGCAAAAGCTGGTGTCATATTGCTATTGCATAGGTGATAAGACCACCTATTAATCTGCCAATTTTTTTTTTCTGAACTGTCCGTTTTCAGGCTATTTTGTGGTGATCAATAATAATAAAGTCATTGTATGCTATAGCTGGCAACATGGAAATTTTCGATGGAAATTTGTCGGCAGCTAAAAGGTTAATACGGTTTATACCGCATATACAAAGTGCAATTAATCTGGCTGCGTTTAATTTCACCTAGCACCGTCGAAGTTATAAAATAGTGATGAAATCACGGAGAGGGTGTAAACGCGAAAGATATTGCCAGCAATCAGAACTTTTGTCTATAAAGCTCTAACCTTAGTCCCACCTTGCCGTTTCTCGTTTATCGCCAACATCATCTCTCTCATTTTACCTTAATAAGAGAGAGGGGCATATAGCGATGAAGTTAGCCACGGAAACTTCAACCGGTGCCCTAATTCTGAGAAGTCATAAACATCCTGTTGAAGATATTAAAAAGTAATTAGAACTGTGATTATGTTGCCGTCTTACTTAGTTACTGGAGAAATAAAGCTGAAGATATAAAGTTGTTTACGTAACTTATACAGTCCGATTACTTAAAGCTTGCCTCTCGGCAATACTCGGCATTAGTCGACGAAGATCGTTTTTGATTTAAATTTGGTTAGTAAGCGGCCGAAATGACGGTCGACAGGAACGGTTAGCGAGTGTTTTAAGATTTTGAGATGTAATTTTAATTCTCGCATGCGAGTTGCATTACGTTGCGGGCTATCGAGGTATGATGTGATTGATCGATTGATCGAGCCGCGAACTGGAATGCAACACGGAGCAAGTTCGTATGCTACGAACTTGCTCCGTGTAATTGGCCCATTACTATACCCTAGTGGGCTAAGGCATGAAGCTAAGGTTAAGAACATCACCTCTAAAAATGCCATGGTTGCAAGCAATGAATGAATAACGAGTTATATACTTTTTAACAATGTACACCTACGATAATGATTGTTATCCGTAGATATACGCGATGTAATAAATCCTTATAACATTCAGCAATCTCTCAATAGCGAAGCCTAACCCAACAAACTTCGAGACACAGTACAAAAGCTAATCTATTTACCCAGCAAATTGGATCATAATCTCTCATCGCAGATAAAACGTTTATGTCGCACTAAACACGTATTGTGAGGATATTGAACGGTGCTTTCCTTGTTGGGAAGGTTTGGGAGCATAAGAAAAATAGCAGCGGGTGGTAGGGTGGTAGGAAAAGGTCCTACCATCTTGCTCGCTAATCCTGCCGCTAAGCAGTGCTTGCACTGTTGTGTTCCGGCGTGGAGAGCAAGATAGCCGGTGCAATTACTGGCACAAGAGGTATTCCATCTTAGCCCTCTGGGTTGTCAACGCATCTGCAATCTCGTTGGTATTGCGGATGTCTATAGGCGGTGGTGATTACTTACCATCACGTGACCCATTTGCTTGTTTCCTTCCTATTTTATAAAAAAAATAATCTGTGTGCAGCGTATACTTTAAATATTGTAGATAGGAAATTTTGTTTCATTGGGCTTTTAATTTATTCTAAACCATTGAAACGCCAAACATACTTAAACCCTTTTTGTAACCGAAACTTTAGATTTTTAGTTTTTAATGTTATTTTAAAATTTAAAGGACATGCAATAACAGGAAAAAGAAAAATCTTGATCTATGCCGCGCGTTTACCAATTTCGCCACAGAAGCCACTGCTACACACAGCGAAAATTACAATGTGCTTCGTTTTTATTTAAAACCCTGTACACGGGAAAACTTAATATTCATTTTACTCAATATAAAAGTAAATTAACACACGATTGCCTGCAGTTTCCTTCTATATCGCGTAATCGGCACGTTGTCTAATATTTGTGAGTCACATAAAATTTTATGGTGTAACGAGAGGTTGCAATTTATTCATGGGCACGGTGCTCTGTGAAACTTATGGCGTTAAACATACATTATACTGATGGCAAAGATGCTTGAATGCTTTTAGACGTAGTTTACGAGCTGATGAAGATATGTGATGTTACATTGGTCTCTATTCACTAAAAACATCAATGTGAAAGAGGGGCCAAATGTGGTACAAAAAATGCTACGTTCGCAAGTGGTAGGACCTTGTGGAAAAACCGTACGGATAGCTACCAACATCTTGCTCGCTAATCCTGCCGCTAAACAGCAGTGCCTGCGTTGTTGTGTTCCGGCGTGGAGAGTACTTTAGAAGCAGAAATGAGGAGATCTTGAGGAATTACTGAACATTACATTTAGAACAATACATAGCCCATCGCATTAGCACGCTGAAGTGGCAATGGGCCGGCCATATAACCCGAAGAACCATTAACCGTTGGGGTAGACGAGTTCTCGAGTGGAGACCACGGATCGGCAAACGTAGCGTGGGACGTCCTCAGACTCGGTGGAGCGATGATCTTCGCAATGCGACTGGCAAGAGCTGGATGAGAGTGGTCGAGGATCGTGCTCAGTGGCGTGCCATGGGAGAGGCCTATATCCAGCAGTGGACGAACATAGGCTGATGATGATGATGACATTCAGAGCAAAAGTAATCATACATAGACAACATAGTCGCAATGATGGTGAAATGAAATAGTTTTATTTGCATAAGATTATGTCGCATTACACATCACATATATCACTTGCAGACAAAATCAGATCAGAAATATCATTAACGGCTAAGTGGACAGATGATCTGATGCAGGTTGTAGTTGGCTTACAAAAAAAGTGGAGCGATGACAGATCATCGCCCGCATGCAATACGGTTGCATCAGAATGCAAGTTGTGATTGGCTTAGAACACAGTGGGCTAATGGTCTGATGCAGTTTGTGGTTGGCTCATAACAAAGTGAAGCGATGATCTGATGCAAGTAGTGGATATCTTCATAAAGTAGACCGATGATTTGATACCAGTTGCGGGTATCCCCCATAAGATGGACCAATGATCTGGTGCCAGATGAGGTTGTGCCACAACAAGGTAGATGGACATTCTAGTGCCAGTAGCGGTTGACCTCTAACAAGGTGGACCTGATTCCATGTTTTTTTTTATGAAATAGGAAGGCAAACAAGCAAGTGAGTCACTTGATGGTAAGTGATCACCACCGCCTATAGACACCCGCAACACCAAGAAGATTACAAATGCGTTGCCAACCCAGAGGGCTAAGATGGAATACATCTTGTGCCAGAATTACATCGACTACCTTGCTCTCCGATTAGCGAGCAAGATGGTGGTAGCAAAAAAAAAAGTTAAAGTTGCAGGAGGCTCACTAAAAGTGGACCGATGATCTGATACCGATTGTGGTTGACCCACATCAGGGTACAGAATAATAATTGACTGCTCGTTTTAATGCTTTCTTTGATGAACAATGAACTAAAAAGCTTATAAAAGCGTGTATGTTCACTCAAATTACTCGGTCCAAACCTCGGCCCATAAAAATGGAGGTAATTTGGCGTTTAGCGAAAACAATCAGAAGCGGGCTCGCTCGTAAACCCGGTCTGGAGGTATTTCATTATTCCCGACCTATACGGCTCCGGTTGTAAAACATGGTCTTTATTAACTGAGCTAAACGTCCAAATGCTATTAAAAAATTATTTATTTTCATTATTTTATGAGAAATCCAATTTTCCAAATCCATTTTTTAGCAAGCGCAGCGTAGGACGACCAGCCACAAGATGGTCCGATGACCTCATACAGGTGGCAGGAAGGCGCTGGTTGCATGCTGCTTCCAACCGGTCACTTTGGAAATCCATGGAGGAGGCCTATGTTCAACAGTGGACTTCTTGTGGCTGAGATGATGATGATGATGATGATGACAAATACTATAATGCCCATAATTTGAAATACGGAACCCTAAAAAGTTATTTTTCGTCTCGATTTTAAAAAGACACTTTTTTCAGTTATGTGTGTGTTTGACTATGCCCTACCTACGTAAAAGATTTTGCGTCGAGATTAAATAAAAAGAAATAATTTAAGAACAATATAACAGCTTTAAGGAAAAATATTTTCCTGGTCCGCTCCTTCGGAATTATCTTTTAAGTGAAAATGTATGGAATGTTGATTTTCATAAGTGCTTTTTTATTATTTCTGGACCAGCGACATAATTGGAATTTTAAGATGTTTGCAGAAACGTCCATTTATCCCACAGTTTATGTCGGAACGTGGACTCACATAATAATTAAAAAAACATAAGACGAGGTTACATCAAAAAACTGCGAAAGTGACACGGAGTACTGTGGTATTATCATTGTGAGATCTATTGGGAAGCCATAAATACGTATAAAAATACCTTTGTTTGTTTGTTAACCGAACACAATTTGTGAACAAGTTGATTTTCGTTGTAATCTTATATTTGAGCGGGGTTTCTTTGCACTGTAGGTACGCTCGGCCATCTTGCCGATGGGGTAGGCAAATCGCAGTGGGTTGTCGGCTTGATGCATGCCCGCTCGCTCGCTCTCGCCATGTCAGCGTAATGGAAAACTAATGCAGTGCAACCCTAACGTGTTGCGGGAGTTGTGCTAGGAAAGCGGACGCGGACAGCGCGTTCCTTTTGACGCGAGCCGTCTAGCGAATGCCTATGAAGTAATACGAAGTTTTTGTGTGTGTGAATAAGGTTGGAATTCGTTTAATCGCTGTCGTAAAAGAGAGGTCTCTGTACGTTAGTACTATTGTTTATTCTATGATTTGGATAAATTTGCAAGCTTTAACGCTCGAGTCGCCTTTGGTGTAAGTTGTATGGCGTGTCTTTTTAATTGTTAACTGTGAGTACTGTCCGGCACCGCTCTGTCGTCGTACGGTCAAGGAATTAAATTTCCAACCCACCTAAGGTTCAATATCATATAGCAAACTGTCACCATAAGAGCTTACTAGAGCAAGACGTTAGTTTGACATATCGACCATAATGCATTGCGAATGTCAGACGACATTTCAGCGAAATGGATAGGGAATTAAATTCCTTGACTGTACAGCCGCCCTAGCGACTTGAATGTTTGTGTCAAAGCGTAAAAGATTCGTTTCGGTTGCTTTTACTAATTATATTATTTATTGATATAATGTGATGTTATTGATGTAGACGTGCACGTAGAAAACACTCACATTAACTATATTATGATGGTAGCGTTGATATGGTAAGCGTATCTATGAAAATTGGTGTTTTTAAGCTTGTACCGTTAAGTACACTCTTAAATTATTACCGTTTCCAAATATGTACATATATTTTAAACAAAAACAGTGCCATACAAACATCAAAGGTCTGAAGTTTGAGAATCAACCCATTTAAACCAAACACACAAACGCAAAAATAAATTCTTTTTGTGGCGCTTAGTTCAACTTCGTTACTTTCAAAAAAGCTTGGCATGTTAATGACGACTTTTGCATTTAAGCGTAGCTTTGCAAACGTTAAAAACACATTTAAAAGCTTTATTTATATACTTCAATGAACATCAAACAACACGGTAAACAACTCTAGAATTCTAGACACGAACCCCGCTCCACTATTATTAAGTTTTTAAAACTTAAACGACTTCAGTAACAGGATCATTTTGCACGGCCACTCGAAGCGTCACTAAGAACGGGCCTTGAAAAAACATATTACAAAAAATGCGCTCATAAAACAAGTGTTCTCTCTAGAGTAATTCCCTCACTGATTACTCCGACCCACGTCCAGTGTAGCAGGACCTATTTAGCGCCCCCTCTCTCCCCCTCCGAGCCCCATCATCGTTACCATAAAGGGCAAGCAGGCAGCTCTAACTTAATGGTCTTTTAACCCGGAGGCGTAATGAAGTCTTTCCTTCTTCAAATTAGACACAAGCCACTTCCGACCTTTGCGCCGGGTGATTGAGTCGGCTTTCCGTTAGTTATCATCGAACGGCGATTTATTGTTAAGAATAAACAGAGCTCCTGTTGTCTCCTGGTATCCTGGTCGCTAATTGGAAAAATTAAATGTCCGCTAATTAATTTAAAGTGAACGTTTTTATTGTTTGTTTTAGGACACAAACAAGTTAGCACGGCGCTAAGAAAGACGGCAATTTTTTGTTTTGTTTTAAAGTTTGTTTAAAATGTTCTGAAGACCGCTTTTCGGAATTCCAAGTTTGCTAGGAATTCACTGAGACGCAGACAAGCTTTGCTTTTAAATTTGTTTTCGTTTCAGTTCTGGTCTTTTCAATAATTTATAGAAACTTGGAAGTTTTGAAACTTAACAGTCTTCCTTTTGAAAGTTTTGAGACTGAGTAGTGAACCATTTTTATGCTTTTACAAGCTTTTATTCAACTTGCAATGTTCATAAATATATAACTAAGTTGTATCTTTTATACGAGGCATCATCGAGATCTTAAAGGATACAAATGTTTGTTACTTAAAGGAATAATATACTGACAAAACTTAAATGTTTTAATCTCGTCTGGATCGTTATATTTTCATCAACATATCGCCAAAAATCCGCTGCCGGACGATAGCCTAAAGTGCTTAAAGAAACGACTTAGCGAATTCGGTTTAAATTGAGATAATATAAATTATACCAATAGTAATTGTAGTATTAATATCTGCATAATAGGGTTCGGTGAAACTACTACGTTCACAAATTTAACTGTTATGTACTTTTTTTATGAAATAGGAAGGCAAACAAGCAAGTGGGTCATTTGATGGTAAGTGATCACTACCGCCTATAGACACCCGCAACACCAAAGAGATTGCAGACGCGTTACCAACCCAGAGGGCTAAGATGGAATACCTCTTATGTCAGTAATTACACCGACAACCGGATACTGCCCGAATTTCACACATTATAAAGATTTATTATTTAACAGGACGATAGACCACGTACAGTCAACCAATTTCATTATACTGTGGTCATGGGCAACTGTAGAACGTTGTCGCAATGGGTCATCACTGGAATACTGTGGCATTTATTGAGAAGTCATTGCGACATTTATTGCGAAAAGATTTTATCAAATTAGTTAGCTGTATTTATATTGAATACTTTTACCGGTATTACAAGCCCTTGGGATGTATCAACAAGTTATCTTATTAGATAAGAGGATAACTTTATTATTTATCCTATTGCAAAGCCAACTAAGTCGCAGGTGCAGGTAAGATGCATATTAAAAATACCGGTATCGCAAACCCTAGTCACAACCAACTATAAAAGAATTAAAAAACCGGCCAAGTGCGAGTCTGACTCGCTCACCGAGGGTTCCGTCATCAACAACCTCTAGTGTCGCATTTTAACTTTGTAAGACCAAAAAAATTTTTTTTTTTTGTGTGTATTAACTACCGGTTTTCGGCTTTTTTGTTTTATTTATGCTGTGAGACCTTGCTTCTTGCCAAATTTCATAGTTCTAGGTCAACGGGAAGTACTCCAAAGGTTTTTGAGTGTCTTGCGAATGTATGAAACATGCGGCATAAATGGTCGTATCTTTTGATTGTGTTGACTTAGAAATTTGATTTTTTCACGGCTCTAAGGAACTGCAGATTTGAATATTTGATACTAATTTCCACTCAATACCTTCACGCGTTCTTGAGAAAAATGGTCTTGACAGACAGACAGACAGACGGACAACAAAGTGATCCTATAAAGGTTCCGTTTTTCCTTTTGAGGTACGGAACCCTAAAAATAATTATTCGCCTTTGAAATCTCTGAAAATTCTGTTCAACAGAAGCGTGTCAAAGGCTTACTAACTATTTACAAAGGGCTCAGGAACACTGTAATTTGCCTCGCTGCTTCGAAAGCGCATTCCCGAATCTAGTACACCGGCCAATGCGGTTGCAAACTCACCCGGCTTCTAGACTTTAACGAAGCGGACTGGACCCCAATTCTCGGGTCATGCGAGACGCTATCTCGCATGCCACATACGTCAAAAATGACAGATTTCCTTGGGATTTGTCAGTTATTCTCGTGCGAGATGAATCTCGCAAGAACCCAGAATAGGGGCCCTGATCCGAACCCTAAATACAGAAATGTTGGGAATTTTGATGATAAAATTTATTTTATTTTTAAAAACCAGTTCGAAATACACGTGAAATAACTGTGTTGAGTAGGTAAATAACATTCAAATATCATATTAAAGTATATCACATTTAAGATCAGGGGTGCGATTTTTTAATCTCACCGGGTGACTAAAGCTCGCCAAAATGACCCTTTTTCAATATAAATACGGCCATTTTGGTGAGCTTTAGTCACCCGGTGAGATTCAAAAATTGCATTTGAATTTCACCGGGTAACTAAAGCTCACCAAAATAGCGGTTTTTCATAGAGGTTCGGCCATTTTGGTGAGTTCTAGTTACCTGGTGAGATTCAAAAATTGCAGCCCAGGGAAACATTACCATATAAGGAATGTAGTAATATGACCGTTATTGTACAGTCAGCGTCAAATATACCAGAGCGGGCAAGGTGGTCAAAAATATCTGAACACGCCCGAGCGTATTTGGCAATAGAGTCGAGTTCAGATATTTTTGACACCTTGCCCGCTCTGGTATATTTGACGCTGACTGTACCTAAATGTTAAACATGGTCATTCAACACCCTACACCAACCCCCCATTAGAATATGACTAATATTGTTAGTATATAAGGGCATTTTATTAATCTATATATATAAAATGATAAACTGACTGACTGACTGACTGACTGGGTGATATATCAACGCACAGCCTAAACCGCTGGACCTAGAGACTTGAAATTTTGAACATAGATACCATATACGGTGTAGGCATCCACTAAGGAAGGATTTTTGGAAATTCCACCCCTAAGGGGGTAAAATAGGGGATGAAAGTTTGTATGAAAGTCCGTCAGTTATGAAGTTACGATTATCAAATTTTGTGTTTAGGCTGATGATTGAAAATTAGTCTATACCTGTTTCAGCGTTTTTGATAATTCTAACCCTAAAGGGGTGAAAAGGGGGATGAAGTTGTGTATGGAAAGTCCTTCATTTTCTAAGTAAAAATCACTTAATTTATTACTTACGCTTATGGTTGGAAAGTAACGCAACGCATATCAGTTTTGTTGGAATTTCAACCCTCATGGGGGTAAAAAGGGGGATAAAATTTTGTATTTAAGATGTTTATTCACTAAATTTTGTATTCAAAGTAAAAATAATGTACACGAGTATCGTGTTAATTACTAAGCCTCTACTGCCGCCCGTCTGTGCGTCTGTCCGTCTGTCTGCCATGCCCAAACATGTCCTGAAAGATTGGCGATCATCACTCAGCCGAAACTACTGAAGCTAGAAAACTGAAATTTGGAATACAGTTTTGTTTTATAACGTAGGCATCCGATAAGAAAGGACTTTTGGAAATTTTGATTTTAAAGGGGGGAACTGGGTGGGGGTCGAAATTTGTATGAAATCTTTGTTCTTCGAAGTTAGAAACATAATAATTAAATTTGAATTAGAGCTACCGAGTACAGATGAATTAAATTGTATTTCATGGTTTTTGGATTTTTACTTTTTAAGGGGGGGGGGGGGACAGGTAGTGGGAGGATGAAAGTTTGTGTGGGTGCAGTTTATTTTAAAGATAAGAACTTACAATTTTAAAGTTAAGCTACTTTCATAGATAAATAATGAAGTGTTTTGGATTTTTGCATTTTAAGGGGGTGAAACAGAAGGTGAAAGTTTATTTGGAGGCATCTTTTTTTTATAGGAACTTGAAAGTTTTAATTTTACTTATCATAAATAAATAGTGACGTGCTATACTGGGGTTTTGAATCTTCACATAGTGGGAGAATGGTGAAAAAGGGGAAAACAGGGAAAAAAAATTATATGGGAGGTGGTTTGTTTAATGATGAGAACTTTGAAATTGGAATTGTTGCTATTCATAATAAATAAATAATGACGCGTTTCACCAACTTTTGATATCAATATAAATAGGTATGTACGTCGATTCTTTTGGATGCCTATATGTAGATTTAGATACCCTACACTACACGATTATGTGCTCTGGAATTTGGTGCATGTAGTGCTGTTGCAAAAAAAAATATTATAAAAAAGGATTATGTGGTGAAAGAAAAATTACTACATTAATATGTAGTAAAAACAGATCAAAACTGTATGTGTATAGCTTAATAGCTATACACATACAGTTTTGATCTTTTTTATGGAAAACGGAGAAAAACGAGCATGTGAGTACCCGACAGTCAGGCCGCCCTTTGGAAACTAACGTTTTCAAGGGGAACGCTAATCCGTTGCCCACCTTTAGGTCCTCCCTCCCTGTGGGCCTCCTGGATCTTTAAGTCATTGTCCGATACCCAGCAGCAAGTAATAGTATTTCACTTCGACATTCTGTGAGATTGAAATACTACCCCGGTCGGACCAGCACACTCCTACTACAACCGTAACAGGCTGCAGGGTGGCTCTAACACTCCAAATCATCTCTTAACGCCTAGGCTGCCTCAGTTGAAATTTGAAGGGGGTGAAACGGGGGTAAAAGTTTGTAAGTAGGTATCATTTTCTTTTAATAGGAACTTCAAGAATTGTATTACAGCTACATAAATAAATAATGACGTATCTCAGGATTTTTGGATTTTCACATTTGAAGAGGCAAAAATGTAGGGTGAAAATTTGAGACAGAGTGAAAGCGCTTATAATGTATGTTTGTAAAGAAAAATATGTCATTTGATTCCTGTAGGCTACGCGAGCGAAGCCGCGGACATAAGCTATCATAAATAAATAATAAAGTGTTTTTAGATTTCTGCATTCTTCTGCAAGGGGGAGAAACATGAGGAAAAAGTTTATTTGGAGGTATCTTTTTTAAAAATAGGAACTTGATTTTTTAATTTTATCCATCATAAATTAATAGTAACGTGTTACTGGGGTTTTAGATTTTCACATAGGGGGAGAAACGGAGAGTGAAAATTACTTTCTGGGCAACGGATTTTTAAAGGTAGGAAATTCAAAATTGCAATTACAGCTACTGAGCATAAGTAAATGATGAAATGTTTCAAGGAGTTTCGATTTATACATTTTAAGGGAGAGAAACGAGGAGTGAAAGTTTTTATCGATGCATCGGTTATTTAAAGACATAAACATAAACATTAGAACTCTTGCCTCTCATCATGAGAAAGAAATAATGAGGTGTTTCAGAGACTTTAGATTTTATATTTTCAGGTGGGGAAATGGGGAGGGGGGGAGTGAAAGTTAGAGTATATTTTTTAAAAAGGAACTTTAAATTTTTAATTAGAGCTACAGAGCACAAATAAATAATGATGTGTTCCAGGGCTTTTAGATTCAAGGGGAAAAACCGGGAAGAAAGTTTACATGGGTGGTGGTTTTTTTAACGATAAGAACTTGGAAATTGGAATTGTTTTTCTCAGCGTTTTGGATGTTGAGATTTTAAGGAGGAGGGAAACGGGCGGGGGTGGGGGAAATTTGGGGCGTGGCGTTGAAAGTTTGGAATTGTAGCTACACTCATCATAAATAAATAAGGACGTATCTCAATCTTTCTGAATTTTCAAATTTGAAGTGGGCAAAACGGGGGGGGAATTGGAGAGAGGGTGAAAGTGCTTATAATATTTGTTCCTAAAGAAAAATATCTCATTAGATTCCTGTAGGCCACGCGGGCGAAGCCGCGGGCACAAGCTAGTAATAGATATAGTATCTTCTCAACCGTTACGCATTTTATTCCTCCCCGTTCGCCCAACATCACAGCTGAAACAAGCGCCAATCAAAACCCTGTAAACAACGTACTTTAGGGCGCGCTGAAGCCGACATTTATTTTTAAGGTTTCCATTTAAAACTGGATCCTACGACCTATTCCAGGGTTAAATTAGTTTAACCCTTAACCCTTCGGTACCGACCTACGCATTTTCTGGCCCTAGCTGTATATACAACAATGATATTATAATGCATGGATGTACAGTGTCTTGCTCGCTAATCCTGAAGCAGTGCTTGCACTGTTGTGTTCCAGCGTGGAGAGCAAGACAGCCGGTGACATTACTGGCACAAAAAGTACTCCATCTTAGCCCTCTGGGTTGGCAACGTATCTGCAATCTCTTTGGTGTTGCGGGTGTCTATAGGCGGTGGTGATCACTTACCATCAGGTGACCCACTTGCTTGTTTGCCTTTCTATTTTATAAAAAAAAAACAGTGTCATACTAAATGACAGCAGAAAAACGGCTCGACATGAGAATACGAGTTGACGCCAATGTTACAAATGCAAATTATTAGTTTACCATTTATAGTCATTGGATTTACAACTTTACGTCTAACTGCATAAAATAACAATTTATTTTAAGTTTCGTTGCAAAAAGCATTTTTTACAAAATAATATTTATTGGACTATTGTACTTTTTGTTCAACTTTTGATGCGGCCATTTTGTAAACGCTGTCTAGAAGTCCATTATTTATAGGTCAGTGCTTAGGCTGCGTCGGTGTTAATGAACATTCTGGATGTTTCCAACTATTTGGTGATCTTGAGTGCTACGTACTATATGACGCTGACTGTACTATAAATGTACATAAAATCACATTAGTTTAACGACTGTCTGGCAATTATCGCTTTTAAGCATTAGTTTGCCTAGCTCCATTCTACTGTATTCAGAGGTTTATGTTATGCGTTGTCTGTCTGTCAGTCAGTCGATAACGAAACTCTTTTATAAGCTCAAATAGACAGACAGATTCACTTCCACGTTGAGAATATTAATACAAATAGTCCCCCAGGCACCAACGGTCCATTTTTCATCGTCTAATTTAATTCCAATAAATTGTATTTTTAACGCCCGGCTGAATTTAATCAACAAATTGGGCGAATCTGAATAAAATACAAGCCGGTGGAAAAAATACTTTATCGGGAATTCGATATGTAAAATTCCCGCTTCGGGAATTCCGATCTAACGAATTGAGCTAACACCACGCATGCTTTAAAACAAAGTGGCCTAAGTACTCCACAGAAAAGACTAGAATTTTGAAGTCTAAGACGATTGTTTAAGACTTAAAATGGCAATAGTCGTGATAAAGGGTAGGCCGCTTTTTTTTTATGAATGGAAGGAAGGACTAAGGTCTTATTGGGTAAATTCCCAATTGAGTTCATTTAGCGGTTTGAACGATTTTTACCAGAGTTTCTACGAGTGCAAATTTTAGTGTTTTCAATTCTGTAATCCAGATTATATACACTTTAGAAGCATTATTTCATTTGGCTTAGTTTTACGGTTATCTGCCGCAAAAAATAATAAAATTCTAACCTTGCAATAGGGGGCTAATTAGAGCATTTTATAATTATGTACACTCCGAGGAATAAATATGGAATCCTTTCAGGCAATAAAAATCTTATTAATCCTACTGTTGCTATATAAATAAAATATATTTAAAATAATCATAAGTATACGTAAGGAAAGCACATACGTAATTCTAAAGTCCTCCTGAGAACCTCCTCCTTTTTTGAAGTCTGTTAAAAACGAAAAACAATTTATTGGCATTAAGTCCGCCAATTGTATTTGTTTCGTAAACTGTGCAATAAAGTTTAAATAAATAAAAATAAATAAATAAAATCAGTTGTATAAACTACTGCTACAAAAAATGCCCTACGCATTTCAAACACTGGGTCGGGACCTTACTTTGACTTAAAGGTAAAAAATCCGTTAAATACACAAAGAAATCCGTTCCAAAATATGGTAACAAGTATTGTTAAATTTTGTCTACAGCCAATTCAGTAATCCTGTAGGAATTGCGTAACCCGCCCTTTCAGCGGAAGATTTATCGCAACCTGCGACTGCTCGAGATATATATCTTGTTTACTGGATAGCAGCAAAACACTCGCGTATAAAAACAAGCCAAGTTCCATTATCTAGTTGACGAACAAACTGCATTTGCGGGTGGTAGGACCTTGTGCAAGGTCCGTCCGAATCGCTACCACCATCTTGCTCATTAATCCTGCCGCTAAGCAGCAGTGCTTGCGCTGTTGTATTCCGGCTTGGAGAGCAAGACCGCCGGTTTAATTACTGGCACAAGAGGTATTCCATCTTAGCCCTCTGGGTTGGCAACGCATCTGCAATCTCTTCGATGTTGCGGGTGTCTATAGGCGGTGGTGTACACTTACCATCAGGTGACCCACTAGCTTGTTTGCCTTCCTATTTCATAAAAGAAATACAACTTTACAACCTTAAAATTAGCTGTCATTTGAAGATTGTGAAACATGAATGACTGTTTCTTTAAAGAAAGCACTACATAAAAGACCTGGTAGAGAATGCCTTAAGGCATTAAATCCGCCTTTTGTACATCTTATATTTAGGATTGTGCAATAAAGCCTAAATAAATAAAAATTAACACCTTGTAGTTTTAGAAATAAGTAAAGTCACATTTTCGCATTTTTTTACTGGTAGCATATTTCTTGATCAGTATGTACTAGCAAGTACCTAATGTTTGTAAAGTCATTGCTGCCTTTAGGTAGATTGACAAATATTTCATGGTGGCTTAAAGAAATAATGTAAATCAAACTTTTGCCAAGTTAAACCAATATCACTTCTAGAAATAATCATTGATGTTGATGTTTTTCGCTCGTACATACAGGCCAAGAAACTACTCTAAAAATAAGTATCAGCTATGTAAAAAGAACCAGCAGAACCTAACTAGAAACGAGCTCAAAAATGCGCATACGAAATATTTCTAGTGGCCCTATCATGATCGCCTATCCATCCAACTTTATATGCGTCCCTTTCTTATGACACTAGTAAGACAGAGCTGCAGTACAGGGAGAGCAAAATTAAATATCATGTAGAGGCCACTGTAGAGACCAGTCTTTCGGTGTGCTCAGTCTCGGCTGAGCACTGCCGTGCCCCTAAATGGCGTGTGTTGGTGGCTGTGACAGGATGCGGGACGAGCTAAATTGGGTGTCTTGTGTGTTCAGGGGTTTGTTAAGACTTAAGAGTGTATCAAATATGAGTAGTATAGCTACTGACAGGCAATGGCAAGCTTGCTATTTTTGCATCTGTCGCTTAATACTTAGTGCTTTTTCAGCAGTCATTCGCAAAATAGTTTATGTTGACCCCCAGGAACTATTTACATAAACTCTCATGGGGTCCATTTCAAGTAAAAAAATTTTGGGGGTCCGTATAAGAGGGGGCTCCATGGACATTTTCCAACGAAATATCCATCAATGACTCTTGATACCCTCATGTCTAACTTCCAGAAATAATTATTAAAAAGGTTTTTAATTTTTTTATTATTTAAATAAAATAGGAGTCTCAGTTCCCAAAGCGTAGTGTTCGTTTGTAGAATGCATGATGATTTGAGTCTGGTCCTTTTTCTTAATTAAAGAAAAAAATCATAAAAAATATAAGGAAGTCGACAGGACACAAAAAATTACAAGTGATCTTAATTCTATAACAAAAACTTTGAGGTCCGCTGTGAAGGAAAAGCAGGCCTTTTTGTTATATGCTTGTAACTTTAAACAAACTGGATCAAATTACCTTGCTACTCCGCGAAACCAGTGCCGGGCTCGTGCAAAATAGCTGCGTCTGTGCGACACATATAATTATGTTCATGCAAAAACCCACCCTCCTCCGCTTCCACACGAAACAACATATATCACACAGACTCAACTACACACCACCACCACTAAACACTAAAACTACACGATCGACGCGCGTTTCGCCTCTATACGAGGCATCATCAAGATCGACCCGTACGACCGTTCGCTACTTGAACGAATGGCGTGATGATGCCTCGTATAGAGGCGAAACGCGCGTCGATCATGTAGTTTTAGTGTTTAGTGGTGGTGGTGTGTAGTTGAGTCTGTGTGATAAATGTTGTTTCGTGTGGAAGCGGAGGAGGGTGGGTTTTTGCATGAACATGTATGTGTCGCACAGACGCAGCTATTTTGCACGAGCCCGGCACTGGTTTCGCGGAGGAGCAAGGTAATTTGTTCCAGTTTGTTGATATGGACCTCCGCAAAGTAACGCCTGAATCTATTAATTACTTGTAACTTTTGTAACTGGCTATTGTAAAACCTCGTTACAGCAGCCCAGCTTGAAGAGTATCTGGAGTCAGTCGTCCGCCGTCCACTGAGGCTGGTGCCACGAGATTCACCCATAGATTCATATGAAGTTTTAATTAGTTCAATTCATTAAATTAGCATTTTTCCCATTTTCCATCTCTTGTTTCTACAGTCATAGGTATTTCTTACATCAGCTATAGAGCATAAGTGTGGGGCGAGGCAAGCTTCTGCCAGTGCACTGCCGATAGCTCCTGAGTAGCGTCAAACCAGGGCGAGTACTTGGCATTTCATCCACTGGTAATTAATTTGTTTAAACTAAAGTCTGTAAATACTCTTGTTTAGACCTAAAACAATTGTCTCTAAACGTGGTCACGCCTAGAAATATTTTTATCTAAATTCAAACAACTGAGAAAGCTTTAGAGAATAAATAATTAAGGTCAGAATAAAGCGTTAACTCATTACTAGGACAATTGCTTCGGACTCTTATCAGGGAACATAGCTTTTGCTTTATTGGTCCTGACAATAGGTTAGGTTAAATTTCTTATCTCTAGTCTGCACTGACAAGTGGGTTGAATTCACACAGTCCTCTTTGAACTAAAAAAATGTAATGAAAACACAAAGAAAAATCTTGGGCGTCTGGCAGGACTTGAACCTGCAAACTTAGCATTCCGTGCTGTGCGTTAACTAATTCCGCCAAAGTGCCACTGCCAGACAATGAAATTTTTCAATGTACTTCAGGCGGCAGTCGGGTGGAAATAAAATAAATAGTGGTAGGCGTTTTTAGAATAACTATGCGCGTTATCGATGCCAGGTTTGGATGCGCGCATCGGATGCCATGTGGTACCGATGACTGATGCCGATGCCATCTAGTTTTTGTCAACGTAACTGTAGATCGTTAGTGCGCATCGTATCATACTATCAAATAGCGCCGGTGAATCCCCGCAGTAGTAAAGTAGTCGACGTGCCTTCGCAACTGCCGTAGGTGTGGGCGAGATGAGACTATCACGGGGGAATCCTATTTCATTTACCCCTAATGAAACTAAAACACACACCACAAAACGCGTATCTAGACGTATCGCCATCCTGTGATACTTGGGTGCCATTCACTTGGCATCGATGCGCGCATCGGATGCGATTTTTCTGATACAGATGCGCATCGATATCAAAAATATCTGAAAACCCAAAAACTTAAAATAAAGCCAAAGGACTACCTTTTATAGTTAGTTTAGTCACGCCAAAGCTAGTAATGTTATACTTCGCGTTATGAAGAATGCAAGCGGAACGAAGCAGGTAGCCGGTAAATTGTGGCATGAAACGTACAGACGACGTGACCGCCTGCCTGCTTACCGAATAATGCGGAGCAGCATAAACAATTCAATATTTGCTCTGGGTTTGAGTGACGTCTGAGATAGAGTTAAATAAAAGAATATACCACCTCTGAATTATAAGCTGTCTAGTTTAGAAGTGTGTTCATATTATCCGACTGAACAAAAAGGAGGGTAATGTGTTGGCTTGTATGTGAGGTGTGTTTAACTACGCAAGGGCAGTCCTATTCTTGATATGAAATTTAATTATTTTAGCTGGTACAGTCAAGGAATTTAATTCCCTACCCATTTCGTTGAAATGTCGTCCGACATTCGCAATGCATTAAGGTCGATATGTCATACTAACGTCTTGCTCTATAGCTCTTATGGTGACAGTTTGCTATATGCTATTGAACCTTAGGTGGGTTGGAAATTAAATTCCTTGACTGTACAATGTCCTTGGTATTGCGGGTGTCCATGGGCGGCAGTGATCACTTATCATCAGGTGACCACTTGCTTGTTTGCCTTCCTATTTCATTAAAAAAAACTTCTGTAAAATTAAAGCTCTAAATGACAATGAAAACCGCATGAAAATATCTCGCGTGGTATAGAATTAAACGACCGAAGATATGGGGACAGACCAGAACGGATAGCAACTTTACTTTTTATAGTCGACCAAGAAATTGCTTGACCACTTTTCGACCGTATTACAAAGAAGTAAGGTTCAAAAGTGGTCATGCAATTATTTGGTGAACTATACTATTATTCATTGAAATAAAACAATTTAAACGGTTTACATATATCGCGTGTATTGTAACCAATCTAATTCCCGACGTTTCGAGCCCTCTACTGGTGTCATCTCCACGGGCAGACTGACAAAAAACTTAGATTACAAACTACCCAATTTTGAAAAAATAATAAAAAAAAAATATTAAATCGTTCCAATTAACGCAATAAGACTACAGACTGTACCAGTGCTTCGGAAATGGCATCTTCTGAGAAGAATGCGCCGCAAGAAAGTCAACATTAAGCCTTTTTTCAACCAAATAATTTAAAAAAAATTACAAACAACTACTAGTACTCATTTACTAATTCATTTTATACTATTATTCATTCGACGGTACTGTAAGGACTTCTTCCTTACATCTTATTGTAGAGCTGGCCACAAGAGGAAGAGTGGGGAGTAGAGAAAAAAAGGGGACAGTTTTGACTTAGGGATTGTTTTAACATAAAATAAAGAGATTAAGTTTTCCTATTTGTGCTTGATTTGTAACCTTAGGGACCCTCGCGTCCCTATAGTACCCACTATTACGGTCGCTTCTTTATATGTAGCGGGTGTTATGGAACAAGCGGTCCATTTCACCCAATTCCTTAAGAATAAAGATTGTTTTTATCTGTTTGTACGTCACCTCCACCTCGACGTGCCTCGCCTGCGCAATATCCGCTTCACTTCTGACGTTTGTTATATCGTCGCCTATTTCTCTGTTGTCGTAGTAATGTGTACGTCAAAGACATATACAGTGAATGAAATGCAAATACTGCTACGTCATTTGATGTAGAGTAGTGCTACGGCGTAGGCGTGCTACGAGTTTCGTACGGGTTGAGAGCTGTGCATAGCACGAACCTTCTTGATACATCGTAACGGCTACGTAACTCAGTGCGTCACCTGCGGAACTAGCACGAATCTTCTCGATACGCGTTAATACAGACATAATACTGGGTGTCTCATTGAAATCGGTCAGTATGGGAAAGAAACTATAAGACATACGAAGATCTGTTCTTAGGAACAATGTCATCGATTTTAAAAAGAAGACAAACTGCATGCATACATTAAAAAAAATATGTACTCGGCTCGGGAATCGAACCCGGTTGTATTGAAAAAAACGGCGGTCAATTCGAACACCTACTAAAATAAATTAAAGTATATGAAAACAATGAATTTTATTCATTTTAGATATTATGTTTCATAGAGCCATTTACTGCTTAAGACCTACACAATCGATATCTATATAAATAGAAATAGTGTAAGTTTATTTTTTGCAATACAACCGGGATCGATTCCCGAGCTGAGTACATATTTTATTTTAAATGTATGAGCAGTTTGTCTTCTTATTAAAATCGATGACATGGTTCCTAAGAACAGATCTTCGTGTGTCTTTTAGTTTCAGACTTTCCCATACTGACCGATTTCAACGAGACACCCATTATGTCTGTATTAACGCGTATCGAGAAGATTCGTGCTAGGTCCGCAGGTGACGCATTGAGTTACGTAGCGGTTACGATGTATCAAGAAGGTTCGTGCTATGCACAGCTCTCAACCCGTACGAAACTCGTAGCACGCCTACGCCGTAGCACTACTCTTTATCAAATGACGTAGCAGTATTTCATCACTTCATATTATGTTGGTCATAGTGTATTTTACTTCGTCATTTCCGGGTAAAAGCGAAATGATGACTCATTTGCGAGTTAATTATCTCATAATGACTCGCGTGTGATTAATTATGTATGTATAGATCTACATTTATACATAATTGATGTTACACTTAATACACAACTTCAATAAATAAGTAGATAAGAGAATTGCGGGTGGTAGGACCTTGTGCAAGGTCCGTTCGGATCGCTACCGTCATCTTGCTCGCTAATCCTGCCGCTAAGCAGCAGTGCTTGAACTGTTGTGTTCCGGCGTGGAGAGCAAGACAGCTGGTGTAATTACTGGCCCAATTGGTACTCCATCTTAGCCCTCTGGGTTGGCAACGCATCTGCAATTTCTTTGATGTTGCAGGTGTCTATAAGCGGTGGTGATCACTTACCATCAGGTGACCCCCTTTGCTTGTTTGCCTTCCTAACTCGTAAAAAAAAAAAAGATAGAAAGATGAATTGTAATAAGTGAGAAATATTCATTTAACAAACTGGAACAAATTACCTTGCTGCTCCGCGAAATCATTTCGCGGAGTAGCAAGGTAATTTGTTCCAGTTTGTTGATATGGACCTCCGCAAAGAAACGCCTGAATCTATTAAGGATATTCATTTGTTTTTGCCCGACTGGTGGCAGAAGGGAGGGCAATGTATGTCCCTTTGTATGTAAACATACATTACCTACAACTTTTCTCTACATAGTATTAGACAAAGTTGCTATATACGTTCCAGTCTGTCTTCATCTCCGGCCGCTTACTCCTTCCAAACCACGCAACGGATTTTGGGACGGCTTTCACTGTCATTTAGAGAATGTATAAAGGTAGATTTTAATGTACATTACATCTTATTTTAACCAAATTAGTGACCAAAGTAGCGACGTCCTAAAGACAGGCAGAATTAGAAGTACCCGTAACCGCCGAGCATGTATGAAGAGAGGAATGTGTGTGGAGGAAGCGAGGGAAGTATGCCAGGACCGGAGCAAATGGCGTTCTGTGGTCTCTGCCTACCCCAAAGGGAAACAGGCGTGAGCTTATAATAATAATATTAATCTCATTTTAATGCACACGTGCGAAGAAAGAGCAGACCATTAGTTAATTCAGTGATATTTGAAAGTACAAATTTTAAATGGGATGACAACTTAGACCTTTTTCGTGGGCCACGGCCGTTTGCGAACTTGCGATACATAATTACAAGACAAGACAAGACAAATACTCTTTATTGAAAACCACATGGAAAACAATTAATTCATTAAAAAACAATTTAAATTTGGCGGTCGTATCGCTTAAAAGCAATAATAATAAAAATAGTAATGATAATTACCTTTAGCAAAACACGGTGAGGGAAATCATCGTGTCGAAACCTGCACTTGCACATAAATGAACGCGTTACCATGATCCTAGCGGTCTGGTTTCCCTGTCACAGGGGTTAGGGAGGTCACATGGCGTTGCTCCAAAATACCCCGACCTACTAAATCTGGGATCAGGTCAAAGTGTACTCCGAGTAAAGGAACTAGAAATAGCGCTGAGAGGATGAAAAGAGGCAGTTAAAATCTACATAGGCCGTAATTAAATTAAAAATAACAAAGAAAAGGCGTGGCCATTTTACTGTGGTGAATTGTAATTGAAAAGTAAAATATACTAGAAAAAAATGTCTCTAAAAAGGATGATAACAAAGCGTGATATAAAAAAGGGATGGTTATACAGAAATATAGAATAAAGGACCAGAGTTCGTATAACGCCCACTAAGTCTAATTCCTGACATCTTGTACAACCACGGTCGCAACACAGTATACAAATAAGCAGTGAAGGGCTTAAGGGCTTATTACACTATACGGTATTCAGACAGTCTTAGTAAGCAAGTAAGCACGGCCGAACCCGTTCGGTCGGTCTAATTAGACAGGCTAACTCTTATTACACTATACTGAATACGTAAGACTGTCTGAATACCGCGTAGTGTAATAAGCCCTTAAGGATTCTACGTACAAACGCTCGGAACCGGCGCACTCGCACAGACGCACGCTCAACACGGCCGCTAAGGGGTTTCCACGGTGCTGTCAGTCAGTGATGCCAGGTTTCCTGATTTTTCGGGGGATTTACTGATTTTTCCAGAATTCTACTGATCTACTGATTTTAACTAAAAATCTACTGATTTTTTCAAATACTAGCTTTTCTTCAAAATATGATATGTAATATAAAAACCTGAGTGAAATGACACACAAAATTATCATGGTTTGGTTGGCACTATAAATTTGTCATCGTAAAATGGACTTAACGGGGTGGACACATAGTTAATCTTGCTCCACAGTCAGCGAAAAATGATTACATGACTAAATTAAATATCACTTAATGGGATTCATGGAGAAAGCGATACCATCTTTTTTTGACTTATGCGTATTTGTATACCTATGATATATACAATTTTTTTTATCAAAAATGCACCTACTGATTTTTGAAAATTTTCCCCATACATCTACTGATTTTTTCTAGTTGCATCTTCTGATTTTTCAAAAATGGACCTGGCAACACTGCTGTCAGTCGTGGTTGGCGAGTCGAGACAAGTGGACATGCTTTGCGTTTATCGTTATTGCGTGCGCCCGAGGCAGTGCGCGATCTTTTTAAAGATGCCACCAAAGTATTGCGTCGTAATATGGCTGCTTCAACTTGAGGTCGTCAAAATGGGAGCTTACATTTTTTCTTATTTCTTAAAATGTTGAAGTTTTTTTAGTTATCCAATTTTATTTGTAAACTCGTTAATTCATTTAATTATTTGATCATCATTAGAACCCAAGCGAACGTTGTTATAAGTAACAGAAATATAACTTTTCAATTTTACAAACATTAGGAGGACAACCCTAACGCTCCACCGGAGCGTAGGTATCTATCTCAACAAATCGGCCTAGTCAGGGGGGTTCCACTCCGCACTGTAGGTGCGCTCGCCGCATAACCTATGGCATAGGCTGCCGGCTTGCCGCGCGTGCGCCCGCTCACTCTGTGTCGCATGAGATAATACTATAGTAAGCAGCCCAACCCTAGCGGTGCATTGCGGGTGGAAGACGGGCGCGGGCGGCGCCTTCTTTTGACGCATGCCGCCTGGCGAATGTTTATAAAGTAATACGAACTTTTTGAACCTGATCATAAAGTTGGAATTCGTTTAATGGTGGTCGAAAAAGACAAGTTTCTGTACATTAGTACTATTTATTATTTATTCTGTGGCCTAGTTTCGATACTGCTGTATTTATATACTGTGGCCGCAATGAAAATAAATTAGCCCTTTACTGTCCTTTATATCATTCCTTCATCCGTTAATCTCGACATATTCAAAACAAAGCCGGATAATTAACCTCAAGCGAAAGGACAATGCTAATGAACGGAGCCTCCTGCGACTTACGACGACTTTAGTCAGTCCACTTCTGTTGGCGTCGAATCAAAGTCGAAGTCAAAGTCAAAATAAACAGCTGTGCCTACGTATTTGCACATTCTCAAGTTCACGGCTAAAGGTTTACCACTTCTTATGTTCTTTACCCATAGAGACTTACAGAGCTTCAACTCTGAATCTGAAATGTCGGTCCCTTATTATTATTACAACAAATTACATGGTATCAATAATTATTTTATTTTCGCGAAATAACGGCGTCCTGTCATCACTTCTGACGTCGAGTTCGCCATAGGCGAGGTGCCCCGGAACCATCGCACCACGACATCCTTCGGCCAGAAAGATTAGTTACACTCTACGTTTCGAAAAAATAGGATAATTTCTTAAAATAATTAGTTTCTTACTTCACTTGTTCTACGATATTGAACAAAAACATTTAATTTATACACCCAAGCGCTTTCTTGGTGGACTCTGTAAGTCTATACTATATACTTTGTGTTTCAAAGTTTAAAGATTGTCTTTGAGATACCTTCTCAAGTGACAAGGGAGGCCGTTATCTTGGTTCTGCAAAGCTAATTACCATCGCCGCTTCTAAAACAGTTACTTAGTTAGCAGTAATTAGAGATGTTTAAATAATGTTTTAACGTATTTATCTGCCGCTCCGATGACTTTTAATTAAAAAAATACAATTCTACCTTACTCTAATTCTTTCGCAGTGTACTCTGCCAGGTTGTGGAATCGGTTACCAACTTTCCTCAGACAGTCGCCATCCGTGGTTTCTCTTAAAGAGAACTTGAAGAACATGTGGCTCACACCGTATCCTTAAATTCATTTCCTTTTACTCCTTTGACTTTTCAGTATTTATTTATAACAATAATATGTATTGTATTTAGTATATCGATATTTAATCTATTAGGTATATATTGTATTTATTAGTTTATTAAAGTTTAGTAAAGCTAAATTTAAACTTAAACTTTGTGATCTAAATGTACGGATTACACCATAATTAATGTCAATTCGTTACATAAGAAACCGTTTTTTCAGAATTTTTTAAATTGAAAGAAGTGGTCACAATTACTTTAATAATATTCTATTTTAAGGTACATTCTTTAAAAAAAATATTTTTAATAATGGCTGCTTACTGTTTTAGCCTACGCAGTAAATTTAAATTACCGAAAAAACTTTCTAAAATCCAGTTTAAAGTCCCAAAAGCTTTCACCAAATCCCTCTTGGCCCGTCTAACAAAGAATAGGTAATCTATGCGTAGTGTTAAAATGTAAAACAAGTTAGAAAATTTGTAATTCCGACGAGGCACCTGCGAGACAAACCCATTAGCATATTTCGGCAACGTCGGCTAACAGAGTTGGCACTTTGTGCTAGGGCTGGCACGAAGTTATGCAGAAAAGTGCATTTTTTGAAATGCATGGTCAAATTTTTTGGAGTATAGGTTCATCAAAGTGTGTTGAATTGCAATAAGACAGGATATTGCTAAATTCAACCCCTAAGGATCAAAAAAGGGGTTTGTAAGTTTATCCAAAATTTTTCGATATGCGAAATAAATATTCTAAGCGTACGAAGTCGCTGGTAGCAGCTTGTATACTGTGATAAAGTTATAAAATGAAACATTTGGTAGCCCTGCGATTTACTTTGTCGTTTTGTTTACTACGATCTCGGAAACCGTTTTCAAGAGGATAGATTGCTTTCGTTTGCAAATTTTGAGTCAAATAATAGTAGATTTTTGACGATAGATGTCTAGGGTCCGATAGAAGATATGTACATTACATAGATGACTCCGAGGGTAGTCATACCCTTAAAATCAATAATTTAATGACTGTAAAGACGAAGCACATTGGAAAATTTGCAGGGTAATGTGGCGAAACTAGCAAACGCAAGGCACGTAATGCTGAAGTTGCAGGTTCGAGTCCTGTCATTGCCCTCATTTTTCTTTGTGTTGTCATTGCATAGCATTTTAATTTAATAATTTGAATGTTAAACATTTATAAATAAAAATCGAAAGAAATTTTGGTTACAAAATTTAATGTAATTGTCGTTTAATTAACACACTATGGCAGTGAAATAGATACCAAACATCGTCAGCGTTGAATGTCTTCAAGTCAGGGTCCATAGGAAACTGGTAGTAGGTTTCCCACCCTGGTCTCCGAGAGTTCAGGATCTTTCAATTTCCGCCCTGTCGCCGAGAAGAAATGTTACAAAAGTAAATGGAAAACTGCGTACAGGAAATTTACTTGGCTGCTTTAATCTACAGATCTTGAAGGTTTCCTAAACGTTTGCACTAGATATTTCTCAGTCAGTACGTCTAGCTTTTCCATGGGAAATTGCATGACACGGCAAACGAGAAAAAGTTTTTGGAAAAGTTGGTTAAAGCGACCGAAAAGTTTGAAAAAACAATTTTTTTTTCAAGTCTTCTTGTAATAAACTAAATTATACATTTTTCACAGATCATTTCATGATATCTAACGTGCCCTTAATGCTGATTTGACAGGGGGCAGAACTGTGAGTGCTAATACAATTTGAGCGAGTGTGCTTTCAAATTATATTAGCACTGTCAGGGGTTGCACTCCGCACTGTAGGTACGCTCGTCCGCCTTGCCTACGACGTAGGCAAATCGCAGTACGTTGTCGACTTACCGCGCGCCCGCTCGCTCGTCCTCGCTTTGTCGATGAAATTGTGTCGCCGGGAATTGCGAGGGGAAGGCGGACGCGGGCGGCGCGCTCCTTTTGACTCGAGCCGCCTGGCGAATATGTATGAAGTAATACGGACTTTTTGAGCGTGTTAATAAAGTTGGAATTCGTTTAATGGCGGTCGAAAAAGAGAAGTTTCTGTAGGTTAGTTAGTACAGTAGGTTAGTACAGTAACTTCTCTTTTACGACCGGGATTAAACGAATTCAAACTTTATTAATACGCTCAAAAAGTTCGTATTCCTTCATACACCACGCGCCAGAAGGCAGGAGTCAAAAGGAACGCGCCGGCCTCCTGCCTTCCCCCCGATACTCCCGGCGACACCCTAGGGTTGCGCGGCATTCGTTTTCAATTACACTGGCACAGCGGAGCCGAACGAGCAGGCGCGCGGCAACCCGACAGCCTACTGCGATTGGCCTATGCCATAGGCACGGCAGCCGAGCGTACATACAGTGCGGAGTGGAACCCCCCTGGTGCTACTGCCTCACTGTTCTGCCCCCGTTCGTCATCAGCATTAAAGTGAAGATTAAAAAGGAACGAAAGGGTTTCTTAAAGCACCTTAGAATTTACAGCTGTCCCTCGTAGGCGGCAATATACTTTTTTGTTTAGACACGGGATTATATTTTATCCGTCATCAGGCCAAATTAACGCTCCCCTACCGCCATTACGGCACGTTTTGATATACGGTGCACATAAAATTTTTCGTGCCGCTGTTTATTAGAGAAATAAATGTTTTCATTTTGGGACGGCGCAACGGAATGCTTGTTTCGTGGAACGAATGGCGGCTGTATATTTAAAATTCATTGGCTGTATGTTGTTTGCGGATTTGTTGCTTTTTGCCACGTTTAGTGCACACACGCAAAATGTCATGTCCGACACACCTCCACGCACACATTTAGAAGAGATTTAGAACAAAGTGTTCCTCCTCACTTGTCTTAAGAAGTAAACAGCGTTTTAACTTAAAATTTCAGTTTTTGCCGTCAAAATATTGTTTATTGTTTGTAATAAAACATTACAAAGCAACAAATTATACATCAACTCTTCTATTTAATGCTTGGATTTGCTTTATTTACGCGATGAACGATATAAAGCTGAAAAAACTGAAATTTTAGGTTAGAATGTTGTTGAACTTAACCCAGGGGCTCCCAAAGTGTGCGCCGTAAGAGGTAAAACGGGGCGCCGTGAGGTACTTACATAAAGATACTCACATATAACTCAGATTTATGGATTGTATCCTATTTCGACTAGCGAGGGCGCTGTGGCAAAATACTAAAGCTACTACAAACGTAATAAAAAAAGTTTGGAAACCTCTGTCTTAACTACACAATACACACAGTAGGTTACACAATAGCCTAGGTACACAATAGGTTAATTGACACATTCACCACATCGTTGATGGAAAACATAACCCTACCTTCTGGCGGCAGTCGGTCAAAAAAGCTAATAGTAAGACGAATTTAGAAAATTCGTCTACCTACGAGTACATTATATGTATAGTCGACCAAGTAATTGCTTGACCACTTTTGAACCTTATGTCTTTGTAATACGGTCGAAAAGTGGTCAAGCAATTTCTTTGTCGACTATATGTTACTACATCTACCAATTTATCAAAGACAGTGGTCAAATCCGGAACTAATGTGGCCTCATACTAATTCCGCCTTCCCCTTTGATACTAGCGACGTAGTTGCCTTCTTAAATAACTTTGTAATACAAAAACTATTGAAGTGCAAAAGGGTTGAATTATTTTTTCTTTGACGCACGCAATTGGAGCATAAATCACATTTTCTATCGGCAATATTGGATTTTACATTCGAGTTGGAAATATGGACGAATGGGAGATCCATCCTCATCTAGATTAAATTGGAGGCAATATACAAGTACGTAGATTTTACTTTCAAAAAACGAGTAGGTGCTTTTTGCTCCAAGGCACTTTTAAAACGAATATTAGTAAGCTTTGACAAAACTTCAAACGAATTTTTTGTCAAAATAAAACGAAATTTGCAACCAAAAGGGCGACATACTGAGCAATTAGGACTTAAAGGGACGAAATGTATTAAAATTAACGTCAGATAATTAACCAAAATATCCATTCCAGGGGCAAGGAATCCAACGAGAACGGTGTAAACGTTTGGCATGTCTAACTCATTAACGCTATGGCTGAAATAATTTATATGATATCTGGTAAAGTTATATCAGCGTTGATTAATGCTAACAACTACAACAAATACTCTTTATTGATTCACACAAGTAAACAAAATAAGAACACACACACAGGCAAATTTGCGAGTGGTAGGACCTTGTGCAAGGTCCGTCCGGATCGCTAGCACCATCTTGCTCGCTAATCCTGCCGCTAAGCAGCGGTGCATGCACTGTTGTGTTCCGGCGTGGAGAGCAAGACAGCCGGTGCAATTGCTGGCACAAGAGGTATTCCATCTTACCCCTCTGGGTTAGCAACGCATCTGCACTCTCCTTGGTGTTGTCTTAATTATAAACGTCATATACGTCTTGCTCGCTAATCCTAAGCAGCAGTGCTTGCACTGTTGTGTTCCGGCGGGGAGAGCAAGACAGCCAGTGACATCACTGGCAAAAGAGGTATTCCATCTTAGCCCTCTGGGTTGGAAACGCATCTGCAATCTCTTTGGTGTTGCGGGTGTCTATGGGCGGTGGTGATCACTTACCGTCAGGTGACCCACTTGCTCGTTTGCCTTCCTATGTTGTAAAAAAGAATTTGCTTACGGTCATAGTTAGAGGCATACTTCGTGGCAGCGCAGCAGTAATGATTTTAGCGGTAGATGTCTGGGATATACTGGATTGCGATTTTTGGATCTCACCGGGTGATTAAAGCTCGCCAAAATGGCAATTTTTCATAGAAATGCGGCCATTTTGGTGAGCTCTAGTCACCTAGTGAGATTCAAAAATTGCACCCCAGTGGCCCTAACATGACTGGCCAAGTTAATATTATCTCTATCTGCGGCTCTTTCTTATGACACTGGTTAGACAAAGACGCAGGGCGGGGATAAACTAAACCAGGAGTGCGATTTTTGAATCTCACCGGGTGACTAAAGCTCGCCAAAGTTGTCGTTTTTCATAGAGAATCGGCCATTTTGGTGAGCTCTAGTCACCCGGTGAGATTCAAAAATCTCACTCCTGGGCTGTCATGTTAGGGCCGCTGGGTTGCTGTTTTACAATGTTTAAATTTGGTTCTTTATTAGGAAATGGCATGGTTTGTAACGATATTCCTGGATATTATATGTTTTTAATTGTGTTGTAATCTGGAACAGATAAAGAAAATAGATTATTAGACGTCCAGAAGAAGAAATTAAAACTGAGATAGTACCGAAAAGGCCATGGCATTTTCCAAAGGATGCCATTTTCCGAAGCGCTGGTAGAGTTAAGTTTTAATTTTTTAATTATTTATATATTAATAAAGCGGATCACTCACGTATTTTGATCGCCGCGGGGGCTCATGATTAAGGACCACGGACTGGTCCGAACATGTCGGGCATTTCCCGACGCAAAAATACGTGAGTGATCCGCTTTATTAATATGTCTGAGTCCCACGGTAGTTTCATGTTTTTAATTATTTATTTCAAAACAGGGTGTTTAGTATTTATTTATTAATTTTTATCAGTCTGTCCGGGAACATGACACCGCAAAAGGGGTCGAAATATCGGGAATTAGATTCGTTACAATACACGGGATATAAATCATTTTAATTGTTTTATATCAATACATATATTATTTTACGAAGCATCGAGACAAACCTGGTCCAGGTTTAACGATGTTTTTTAATGTGTGTGTATGTTATTGTTATTAATAAACTAAGTAAATTAAAAAAAAAACATATTTAATAATTTCTTATGTTTTTGCGACTTGTAGACATTGAAATAAAATACGATTAGAACGGGTTATATCGCATGAAAGCGTATTGTTACAAAACAAATTCTCATCGTTTTACTTTAGTCAGTCTACCCGTGACCATGAGAACTGAAAAGGGTTCAAAATTCGTTACAATACACGCGATATAAACCGTTTTAATTGTTTTATTTCAATTTAACTCAATTCCCTTTTAGCGTTTAGTAACGTTACCAAAACAAGACACAAATACCTATTGCCCTAATCGAACCCATTGGGTTTGTTCCGGTGTAAGCTCGTATAATCCCCGTCGATAATCGCTGTATCCAGAACGTACGGTATGATACGCTAAGCTCCCTAATGGTCGCATATCGGAAACGGCGCCGTTTCACGATCCGGTCCGGGGCAAAAACCAGCGGAAGTGAAAATTTAAAGGGAAATTGTATTGAGTTTTTGGTTCAGTTCATTGCATCAGCGTGCTTGGGGCAGTTGTTTAAACAAAACGGTAACTTAAAAAACAACCCTTCCTTTTTTTTTATGAAACAGGAAGGCAAACAAGCAAGTGGGTCATCTGATGGTAAGTGATCACCACCGCCTATAGACACCCACAACACCAAAGAGATTGCAGATGGGTTGCCAACCCAGAGGGCTAAGAAGGAATACCTCTTGTTCCAGTAATTATACTGGCTGTTTTGCTCTGCACGCAGGAACACGACAGTGCAAGCACTGCTGCTTAGCGGCTGGATTAGCAAGCAAGATGGTGGTAGCGATCCGGACGGACCTTGCTTAAGGTCCTACCACCAGTCGTACCTACACGAAAAAGTATTATTATTATTTAAAAATATGCAATACACCAGTAGCTATCGAGCTTATGTGTGTATGTGCTGCACTTGTGTTTTTATGTTTTAACCTCGTAAGGCCCAAGTCCTACATATAGGACAAATTGACAAACTGACGTTGAACTCACCGTCTCAAACGATATGGTTCAAAATTCATAGAACGAAATTTGACGTAGGCCTTACAAGGTTAAAAAGTTTCACATAGTCTGCTTTTTAAACAATTCACTGATGGCGCACTAATTGTTACAAGTTCGGGGAGTGCATTTCAAGAGTTTACAACACGGTTAGGCAAACTGTTTTCACGGGTTGCTTGCAAATATACAGCATGTAACAAAACCCCTGTACGTCCGATTAAGGGGATGTATATTAAAATGTGGAGATACCATTTAAATTGTTTAAAAATAAATTCTCTTTCTCTTTCCTTTGACAAATGCCGACCGCCGCGCGCGCCGATCCTTTTTTGGTAATACTTTTTAGTTCAGTCACCCGCAAACTGCTTCCGGTCGGATGTGCTAAATTTGCACACGCGTCACTTTACGTGCGTTATTTTATTTTGTGTTGGTGAAAATGTTGTATATTCCAATCAAGAGTATTTTAACATGCTAATGTGCTTGGAAAGAAACGACTGTAATTATGCTGACGCTTGTAGGGAGTACGACGTTGTTTAGTCAGTAGGTTTTTAGCAAAGTCGAGCGAAACGCGGAGTTTTTTAAATGTGTTCTGTTCTGTGTTTAACTACGAGTGCTTGTTTCATCGGACGGGGGTTTTCAATTTCAACTGCCACAATGAGCACGTATGGTCAATTGAAAACTCATACGCTAACAAACCAAGTCACTTTCAATACCGTTGGCGAACACGTGTGAACCGGAATCGTAAATAACCAAGTAATTGGTCCTAATGCGTTACAACAAACCACGAACGGTCCAAATTACTTGCGATTCCTACAAGAAGAGTTGAGCGAGCAGTTGGCCTCTCGCCTCGCCACGCAGTTGTGATGTCGATGTGGTTCCAGCACGCCGGGGGCGTCGCTCGGACGCCGCGGTCTCCGGACCTCACGCCGCTCGACTTTTATTTGTGGGGTCACGTAAAGGAATACGTATTTCGTAAAAGTTGCGAGAGTGAGGGCGAGATGCGAGCCCGGATAATCACAGCATTTGTGATTTCACGACATTAAATCCGACGCAATGGTATTGCAGTGTATCCATGCTGACTTGATCAAACGCTGTCGACGGTGTGTGGAAGTCGCTGGCGGTCACGTTGAGCAAGATTTTCGTCGCGGTCGTAGTGAATAAGACGTGTACGTAATAATAAGTTAAGGTGTTAGCATCGACACATTTTTAAAAGCTCTTTTAATGCTATAAAATAGCTCTTATCAGAGCTGAAACATTTCATTGTTTTACAAGATATCAATCAAACATAGGGGAACCCGGGGCATAATAGGCCCCTTAAGGATATGTCGTTATAATATAGGATTAGAGTAAAATATACCACTGCTTGAATAATCATTTAATACACACGTAAATTATCTTTAATTTTAACAACAAATAATCAACTCAGTTTACCATTTCTTTGGTTTATAATGATTTATTTGAAATTCGAAAAATGCTCATTTTGCCCCTTGCCCGGGGCACGATGGTCATACCTGGGGCATTATGGGCCGAGGCACTACGGACATAACAATGTAAGTAATATTAATCAGGAATAGGAACAAATATGTAAGGATTCGTCATCGTTATCGTCTTCGCCTGTGCATGAACAGTGAGCCCATCTTGTACATGCTCGGCAACACACCCAACCCTTTTTGGATTAAGAGTACCAATCCCCGCAGTAAAGGCACTCCACATCATCATCATCGCAGCAATTTTCCTTCCCACTCTTTCCTGTTTTTTTTTAATCATTTTCTTTGCTTTTTAAGAGTCTTTCTTTGGGGTTTTATTTGTTCTAGTTTAATTTTACTTGGTGAACTTGTAATAAGTGCTGTAGTTTAACACTAGAAATGTCTTTGACAGCTGATTCCAATTTTTGAGGGTCCCATCTGCTGCGATTAGTGTTCCTCTTAAAGTTTCTTATGCTGCAAGAAAAAGAACAAGCAATTATTTCACACACCTTAACCTGAGATAATAATGCAGGCAGTGTATGAATTTGGTTGGGGCAATATGGGCATGCTGCCCATATTGCCCCGCCCATAATGCCCCGACGTCATGATTTGAGTAAATTAACGTCACAACCTTGAAGTGATTTTTACGTTCAAATCTTTATTAGTCCCGTAAAATGTTAAGTTATTAAGCCAGTCGAAACGCTAAAGCAAATTGGAAAACGTCACACATATCTCGGAAACATAAATCACACAAAATGTTGAAAAAATAGACGGAAACACGAACTTACTTTATTTTTCCACTGTCTCCGTGAGACGCGGGCTAGCCCTGTCATTACCACTTACCACGCGCGCGCGTTGCCGACCGGCAGCCGTCTCGAATCTCGCCTACGGTGTTTCGCGGTTAGTGGGAAGGAGAGAAAGCCTTCTCATTTTGCCTCGGGTGCCTGTTATGCCCCGAGTTCCCCTACTTGTAAAACAGCTGATCGGTCGATCGCTGTTTTAATGTTGCGCGGACGTCGGATGCTCCGCCCCAAGCCCCACCTCCCCTCCCGCAGGCTGAGTGAATGAAAAGTCAGCAGGGCAGTTGCCAGGGCTGCAAAACCTTTTCTAAACCGTTATGCTTATAATTTTTTTTGATGATCATTTTTTAATGTTCTTATTTAATTGAAATAAGTATTTATTCGGTATCACGACTTGATACTGATATACGCCTTTAATGGACGTACAGGGTTTTTGTTACATGCTGTATACCTAGAAATGTCTACCTACATCATAGCATTTTCGGAGTTCAATTATATTACTTTTACTTTACTGTCACATTTGAAGACACCTTGTTTTTTACATATATTCCAACAAAAACCTTTGAAGCTCAAGTCTAGACTGGAAATTACCGTGATAACTAAAGTACCTGCCGTCTTTAAAAATCCCTTGAGAGAAATTGAGATGAAATTGAATAAATATTCAAGTGACTATTTTATTATTATTAGGTACTTAAGTGAATTCTCGGAATTGAATAAACTGACTTTAACTTGGTTAGTTGTCTGTTATCATGAAGGAATTTTAACTAACTGAGATACAGATTTTTATGCATATACTAGCTGACCCGGCGAACTTTGTTCCGCCTTAGACGCCATAAATGAGCAGATTTTTGATTTTTTCTTTCATAAGAACCTTCTCCTGATAATAACGAACAGAACAAAAAAAGAATTAGCGAAATCGGTCCAGCCGTTCAGGCGTGATGTCGTGACCAAGGGAAATAGGGATTCATTTATATATGTATATAAGATGTATAGCATTTTAAGTAACTACTAAGTACAGTCAACAGCAGTGTCTCAAATAGACGACTTTTAATGTATCAAGATAGGTAGACTGTAGATTATAAGTTTAATATTCGTTCACGTATTTTCTCCTTATTTTTATAATTTGTTGTTTTGTTGTTTACTGTTTTATATTTTTTTTATTTATTACCTTTCTCATGTCTGTAGGTACTACGTTAATTTTACTCGATAATCCTGGATTATTAAGGAGCCCAAGGCCGTATCGCAATTTTAAATTAATTAGTCTTAATCGTATGAATTGATTATTTTATTATTTTTTTTATATGATTATTCGTTTAATTTAATTGATTCGTGTTTCATTTTATTTGATTTTAATTATTAATTATTTCTGATTTTAATTTTATCTAATGTAATGTATAGTATAGTTTTTAAGCTACTTATGTTTACTAACACCAATATGGGTAATTCCTGAAAATAAAGTATCATTCATTCATTCATTCATTCATTCATTTAAATATAATTTGTTTTTAATTCAATAATATACATATAATTTGTATTCGATTATTCAACACAACAACAACAATGATAATGTATGTTTAATACTAATAAATGATCTATCTATCTATCTATACAGTCCACGTCCAACAAGCAGATACATCTAAACAGTCCAAGGGATTAAAATAAAGATACACACGACTCTATTGTTATCACTTTCGCCTGTGCTAAAATAGCTTGAATAGGTGACACCTAAAAGCAAATGGCATGAAAGTGTAAAATTATTGTAGAATTATTTCTAGCTTTTGCCCGCGACTTCGTCCGCGTAGACTTGTTTAAATGAAACATGCAATCTGCAATATTACCTGGACAAATTAATGAGAATTAGTTGCTTTGCTGCTCATGGCGTCACGGCGGCGTATAACTCACTTATCGCTATCCCGTGGGAACTATGCATTTTTACGGGATAAAAGTATTCTATGTGTTAATCCCCAGGTTACAAACTATATGTGTGCCAAATTTCATCCAAATCCATTCAGTTGTTTTTGCGTGATTGAGTAACAAACATCCAAACATCCAAACATACAAACTTTCACATTTATAATATTAGTAGGATCGTCATTTTTAAATAAAATGCACGAAAAAGAATTATAGGGGCTGTAGCGTTAACAAAAAAATCGTTTTCTTTTCGCAAGTTCTTTCAATTTTGATAACAGACTTTTAGCCATCATTATTTATTGTGTTTGGGTCACCATCTGCGAAATCCTTGAGAGATTGTGTACATGTTACTGACATCCTCAATTTTTTGCCAGGCCTATGAATCAAATTGGTTGACCGTACAGTACATCGTTACATGACCGTAAAGTAATCTAGAAAGAAAACTAGATTTCCCGACCTCCATCCCGAATCGCAACTCACACGTCCGCACAGATATCTTTATAGACCCGCCGAAACCCTTGGCTCCAGCTTTTTCTAATCTTTTCTTCACCTTGAAATTAATAGGTTTTACTTTTGTAAACACAGGTACGTATTTTCCGCGAGTCCTTCCTGTTGTTACATTACAGTAAAAAAATGTATTGGGGTTCAAGCTACTGAACGTAATTCTATTTCTACTAATATTATAAATGTGAAAGTTGGTATGTTTGGATGTTTGTTACTCAATCACGCAAAAACAACTGAATGAATTTGGATGAAATTTGGCACACAGATAGTTTATAACCTGGATTAACACATAGGATACTTTTTATCCCGTAAAAATGCATAGTTCCCACGGGATACCTATAAATGAGTTATACGCCGCCGTGACGTTATGAGCAGCAAAGCAACTAATTCTCATTCGTTTCTCCAGGAAATATTGCAGATTGCATGTTTGGTGCACGTTTGCTTGATTCAATTAAACAAGTCTACGCAGACGAAGTCGCGGGCAGAAGCTAGTACCTAGTAATATAGTAATCATAGCTGTTATTTTTATAAACACGCACTTGCTCGTAACGTGGGTATCATTCTTGTCTCATTGCGTTGCTTTTAGGCTCATAATGCAAGTCTTTTTTACTTTACACATGTGAACCGTCCCGGCTTCGCACGGCACAAAATGCCCATTAAAACCTTCCCTATAAAAATCTCAAAATGACAGTGATAACTGTCGGTAAATCTACCTATAGTTTGTACCTACCTCACTTTAAGTTGATACACACAACTTGCAGTGAGGTAGGTATAAACTATAGGACTAACTGCGACGAAGCATTCTTAATTTAGACGCGTAATACAGCTTTTTTTTTGACTAGGGTGGCAATTGAGCATACCGCATTGTCACAACGTGTCACCTAATGGAAAGTGATCACGCGCACCCTTGGGAACCAAGGATGTAGAGACTTATTGGGTCTAGGGTCCAGTAAGGTATTACTAGGTGGAGACGAACCCCAAAATTACAAGCAACTAAATGAAGATGAATTAAATATTAAGTTATATTTTATTAAATATTAAATTACAGATGAATTTATTAACATTTACTCCCACGAAATAGTCGTAAAAACCAATTTGTAATATCTCGGCTAAAAGTGCAATAAATGGACTCGTATCTCAGAGTGCCCCGCCTTCGGCTCGACCCTTCAACTCACTCGTCCATCTATTGCTTACTTTGTCGCCTCTACTACAATACACTATGTAATGTCCCATACAAAAAACTCTCTTTATAATCAGCCGTAATAACTCATTCATTTATTTATTCATTTATTCATTTATTCATTGCAAATCATGTTCATTAAGTACAGGTGATATAAAAATAGTGTCAGTAGGTACATGATACCCTAGTAGGGCATAGCAATTACAATTAAGTTAGTTACGTTGTTTTTTTTTTTGCGTCAGTAACAATATTAATTCATTATAGTTAGTTTAGTTAATTTATTTTAAATTAGTTATAAATTATTGAAATAACTGGGACATAAAATAAAAATTTAAAAATAATTCTAGCTGAAACAATTACGATTAGTTAAAAACTCAAAAATGTCAAAATAAAGAAAATAATAAGTTATACAATGTTGGAATAATAATTAAGAACAGGTATAACATGTCAAATATATTATCATCATAATTCAATTCCCCAATAAAAATAGCACATTTAGGTAATAATTAAATTAATAAAAAAATAATAGAGAAGTCAGAGTCCTGTCTCATGCGGACGTGACTAGTCATAGTACCTACCCTCCTCGGGATTCTTGTCATTGAAGAACTCTTCCACGGTATAATAACACTTTTTTGCCAGAAAGATCTTTAATTTTCTTTCAAATACCGAGTCTTTTTCCACCTCTTTTATGTATTCCGGGATGTGGTTATAGCATTTAGCGGCGCAATAATTCGGTCCGTTACGATAAAGCTGTAGTTTTGAGTTTGGTAATAGCACTTTGTTTTTTAGTCTTTTATTTTTGCATTTCCTAAAAATATTGATGTTTTTTCTTGCGAACACTCCCAAATCCAGTAGGTATAGGCAGGTCATTGGAAGAATTCCGTGTTTAATAAAATGTGGCCTGCAGCTATCAGGACTCCGGATACCTACTAATATTCTAATGCATTTCTTTTGCAGTACAAACAGATCATGCGCGTTTGTACTATTACCCCACATAATAATTCCGTAGCGGAGCCAAGCTTGTGCATAGGCGTAGTATGCAGCTAGTGCCGTTTTGAAATTTGTAGTTTTACGTAGGACCTGCAGTGCGTACAGGAATTTTGACGTTTTTGATTTTATGTTAAGTATATGTTGTTTCCAGTTAATATGGGTATCTATGGTTATTCCCAGCAGTGTAAAGTGTTTAACCTCCTCGATAGGCATATCGTTTAATTGAAGATTCAGTTCGAGCGATTTCTTCTGATGTGGGTAGAATTGAATTATTTTTGTTTTTTTTAAATTTATCAAGAGGTTGTGATCTGTTATCCAATCGTTAATTTTTTCCAACGTATGTTTCAAAATTAAGTTATAATTGTCTGTACTTCGGAAGTCAAATAGAAGAGATACATCGTCCGCGAACAGTACGCTATGTGTGTTATCAATTTTAGGTAAATCATTGATGTAAATTAAAAACAATAAACACGCGATTGTGCTTCCCTGCGGTAGCGAGCCCCTTAATTCACGTTTTTCCGAACGTATCATTTCTATTTCGTTTGTGTTTTGGTTTAAATATTCGACTTGCACATATTGAGTGCGATCCTGTAGGAAGAGTCAACTCAAGAGTTTGTAAACCAAAGATGATGCGAATTAATGCTGGATTACCTTCAAAACACCGTTTAACGTTTAACACTACATCCGGCAGAATTCCCAACAACACACGTAATCCGTCTCACATTAATTCACGTTTATTAAGACATTAGCTGCAGGTGTGGCTTCAGCGTATGATGAGAAAAATATGAAAAGCAGTCATGTACTCGTAGATATTATACCATATACTAATGTACCAGGATTGCGTATTGGCAAGCGCAGCGTAGGACGACCAGCCACAAGATGGTTCGATGACCGCATACAGGTGGCAGGAAGGCGCTGGTTGCATGCCGCTTCCAACCGGTCTCTTTGGAAATCCATGGAGGAGGCCTATGTTCAGCAGTGGACTTCTTGTGGCTGAGATGATGATGATGATGATGAATGTTCCAGAAAACCAGCCCTGCAGCTTGCTGGATCGCCAAAATGGCCGTTTTTCATAGAAATGCGGCCATTTTGGTGAGCTTTAGTCACCTGGTGAGATTCAAAAATTGCGCCGCTGGAACAAAATGCCTGTCGCTCTTGTTGGTGCTATGCGGCACCAATTGCTTGTTAGAATTTAATTCAAGTACATCCATTTATTATCAAAGCATGAACTGAAAAACAAAGCCTTTCTATTGGCTGAAATTGAGTTAACCACATTTGATGCTGACATGTAAGGACTCGTCTCATTTTGGTACTCAACTGGGATTTAAACTTATGATGTGTTGGAACAGCTTTCAATGTATGTATCTGGTTTATCTTTAGGCCACATCGATTCTTGAATTATGCGAGATTCATCTCGCACGAAAACACCTGTCAAATGTTTCAAATCTGTCATTTTTACCCGACTACGGCAAAGCCAAAAGGAAGGGTTATGTTTTAGTTTGCAGTCTATGTATCTATGTATGTTTGTATTTACGTATGTTCTACTGTAGTGCCTAAACGACTAAGCCGATTTTGATGACTTAGGTGTCAATCGATTCGGTATTGCAGTCTGAGTGACATAGGCTACATTTTATGTTAACAAAATGAATATGAAGGATGTTAAATCCAAAAAAGTAGGTCTGAAAACAAAAAAATTGCTATCATGTTAGCACTGAATCTAGTAAGTAGGTACATAGATATCGTTGCTCCTAAATTATCCTTATGCGATATAAATTCAAGAGCGTACTTATCTAACACTTGATCAAACGAAACACTCTAAAGCGAATATTTCTCGAGACTGAATTTTCCAACAATATTAAGATTGCTTGAAACCGGCTCCCTAGGGATCATTATTAACTATTCATGCTGTGTAAATAGTTTAAGAGATCCAGGACTACCTTACAGATAAAAGCTGTTGGCGTTAAACCTTGATACTGCAACACTGCTGGGTTGTGGGCTTTGTTTGATGTGTAACGTAGGTAATAAATAATTCATGTTAATCTATCTAACCTGACTTAGTTAGGTACTTATGAGTATTATGTGCTATGTTACTAGTAAGCAAGGAATAAGGTATTCAAATCAAATCAAAAGCTTTTATTTAAGACAACAAAGGTTAATGTGTTAATAACAACAAGGTACTTTAAAATCTGTGTTAATTACAGCTACTCAATAACTAATTAATTTATAAAATAAAATTTCTTCAGCGTGAGGATTTATTAATGCAGTGGCCCTAACATGACCGGCCAGGTTTAGTTTATCTCTATCTGCGGCCCTTTCTTATGACACTAGTTAGACAGAGACACAGGGAGGGGTTAAAGTAAACCTGGGCTGTCATGTTAGGGCCGCAGACACCCAGCGCCTCTGCAAAGGACTGTCAAGTCTATCAGCCAGCACCCTGAGTATACTGTTGGCAGTGCCGGATTAAGCCGGCTCGGGGCCCGTAGCAAATTCTGTCGTGGGGCCCTTGGTTTGCTTTAGGTTCTCAAGTTTTTTTATTACGGTCAGACAGGCGTTGGAGCGCGGGGCCCCCAAATTCGCAGGGCTCGGAGCATACTATGCTACTCTTGCTATGTGGCTAATCCGGCACTGACTGTTGTATTGGAACTGCCTTGTGTTCTGCATCGGATAAAGGCCATTTTTTTCGCTTTAAAGCATGAAAGCCGTCTACATGGAATTGCCGAGCTCATAAAAAACATTCGAAATGCATTTAAAAACTCTCAGCACTTTGTTTACAGTACAAACAAAATTGGAACCAATTAAAAAACCGTTAAGGATTGTAAATTTTGTAAATATGGGTTAGAACTACTTAAAAATAAGCCTAATCGCTAATAGTTTTTACTAAAATCTGAATACAGTATTAATTAAATTAAATCATGTACTTATTTGTTTAAGATTACATATGGTACAGAAATTTATTAATCACATACCTAACCAAAACTTGTAATTTATTTAATAAATTTAAAAAATAACAACAAAATTTGCATAAGGACTTTAATATATCTATGATTTTCTTGCCGAAATTTATGTAAAATTAGGTAAAACTTTTATGTAAATATCATTATTAAAAATTTAATGACGTACCTATTTATAAAAAAATACGAGGGGAGTGCAAATATACCAACGAGTCTAGCTAGTAGTCTATGTGTAGTGTCTACATTTTTGACATTGGCCCTACTGGCATCAAGCTGCGGATATTTTGCATTGTAGTATTTAAACAAACTGTGTGTTGACTTCCAGTTACAACGCAAAATAACTCCCCATTTCCATAAAAAATGCAATATTCATTTCGTTTGGGACCCGAAGTCTGAAGCACTCGTCCATAGGTGCCATTTGCATTTTTATTTGCCTGTCGGAATGTCCCTTGCACAGTAACCCGTTATTGGGTGCGCATAAAAGAGACGTCCATATTATTCATAACTTAACTAGTGACCCACCCTGCCTTCACACAGGTACATTAGTATGTAAATGTACATAAAAACTTTCTGTATAAAATTCTTTGTTTGACAGTGAAAACCGTAATTATGATTCAGGCGTTACTTTGCGGAGGTCCATTTCAACAAACTGGAACAAATTACCTTAACGGAACGGTCGTACTGTTAAAACCTGATGATGCCACGCACAGAGGCGAAACGCGCGTCGATCGTGTTAGTGGTTGTGGTGTGTGGTTGAGTCTGTGTGATATATGTTGTTTCGTGTGGAAGCGGAGGAGGGTGGGTTTTTGAATGAACATATATATATGTCGCACAGACGCAGCTAACTTAGCACGGCACTGGTTTCGCAGAGTAGCAAGGTAATTTGTTCCAGTTTAGTGAAAACCGTATCCAAATCCGTTGCCGTGGTTTGGAAGAAGAAGATGGCCGAACATGCGCTATAAGGATTTAAAACAGACGGAAAATATTAGCGACTTTGTGTTATCTTCTTTACTATGTAAAGTAAATTCTCGTGTTAGTAGAAATGAAGTCACATTCGAGATAAGTCAGAAATTTAAAATGCTATATAATGACAACACAAAAAAAATTAGGGTAATGGCAGGACTCGATCCTGCAACATCAGCATTCCGTGCCTTGCGTTTGCTAGTTTCGCCACATTGAATGATGAAAAAATAAAAAAATAAAATCGAAAGTAAATTTGGATTACAAAAATATGTCAGAAATAGCTGTCGGATTCCTCCAAAAACTGTAATTTTTGGCATATCTCGAATGTGAGACGAATCTCGACGAACGCCAGAATTGGGGGCCAATGGCCCGTTTCACGAAGCTACAAGTTACAATTTTACAAGTCTAAACCGGCAACATTGGTCTATATTGCCGGTTTAGACTTGTAAAATTTTAACTTGTAGCTTCGTGAAAGGGGCCACAGGTATATTGCTTTACTGACAGACGAAGTTCCAAACTTAATAACATACTCTCCGTGTTAAAAACATTCCAGACTCGCGTAATTTACCGTGTTTATTTGAATACGTAAAAGAAAGTACAAACAAAGTTAACGCCATATTTGTTTCGTGTAATATTGGCGTGGAACATTAACCGGCTAGGTGGCGAACTGACACGAGCCATGGAGTACACTATATGAAAGAGTGGAGAAGGCTTTCTTCAAACCTTGCTGTTAGCGATGTTGTCCCATTGGACAGAAGGCATACAAACCAATGAAAATAAAAAGTGGAGGTTGCGCGCGTGCCCCAATACGGTATCCGCTCACAAACTAAATGGTATAAAATATTAAATGATTGCATGTTATCATTATCAATATACGTAGCTAGCGACCCAGGCTTAGTAAGAGTTCAATCAGGATGTAAATGTAGATAAGAACCTTCCGAAAACAAAATCAAAATGACAGTGAAAACTGTTTTAAAATTCGTTGCGTGGTTTAGGCGGCCGAAGATATTAGGACAGACAGGAACCGATAGCGACTTTCAGCATCCTAATAGCGACTTGAGCATTCACTTGTAACGAGCATCCCAACGAATGTTAAAAAGCTTACAAAATAAATGGGAAAACAACAGCGCGCAGCGTGCAGGAGTATAAGAACGGCAAATGCTCGATGTTCGTTACAAGTAAACGCTCAAGTCTTATAGCACCCTTATGTTGAAAGAAAAAGATTAAAAAAGATAAAATTTTAGAACCTATACAATCAATTCCGGTAACTTTAATTACTCGGGTAACATTTAATGTCCTCGAAGATAGCTTTCGCGATGTGTTTTACCGCGATTTATCTGTATTAATAATAAGTAAACATAAGACAAACAGACAGTTGCAGACTCTATTTTAAAAAACTTAACATTTTAACATTAACTTCATTATACATTATCGAATCATGTAAATTCTTTAGAAAATATAACCATTTATTCCCAAAACCAAAAGAAAATCATCACTTAAGCCTAAGACCAAGAAACAAAATGCCCATACCTTTCCACAAATTAAAAATGTTTAGCTCTGGTCCTTACATAATGTGCATAAGAATATAATATATAATAATATCCCTACATCTATAAAAAATTAACAAAATGAAAAAGCATTTAATAACTCATTACATAGATACCTTATTGACAAGTCTTATTATACATTGCAAGATTTTTTCGAAAGTACATAACAATACAACACCAGCATTTCATAGTATTTGCAAAACTAGCTGTAATGAATATATAATAGTGCGCAAACTAAATTGATAATATAGGATAAATAAAATAATAACAATATATGCTTATATTAATATAAATATATACTACTTAACTTAAGGTTTTTAGCATGTAATGTATCAAAAGGAATAATAAATAAATAAAGTAGATAGCTTATAAAACTGTAATTAAGTATTTAGTATTAGGATACAGAGTGTAGTATTATATAATTTGTAGATGTATTAAGTCACACGGTGTAATACAGTGTTAGTAGTGTTTAAGTTTTAGGATCTATCCCACAAGGCAGTGTACTTGGCTGCATTTGGTTTCTACTGTATATAAATGACTTACCCAAAGCACTAGATATTCCCTGTATCCTCTTTGCAGATGATATATCAATTGTATTTCCATATTCTAATTCGGATAATAATCTAAACCCCTACTTAAATTCTATAATTCATCAAGTAACACAGTGGCTTAATATTCATAACCTAGAAATAAACTTCAGCAAAACAAAAATTATGCAGTTCAAACCATATCAAAAAAGCAGCCTTGCTATAGATTTCTGTTACCTAAACACAGCAATTGAAACTGTAAATTCGTGCAACCTTCTTGGCCTTCAAATTGACTCTCACATGAATTGGAAATCGCATATCCAAAAGATAACTAATAAACTGTCCAGATTTACTTATGCCTTACTGGAATTAAAAAAAATGTACAGACTTGGAGACCTGTAAATGCGCATATTACGCATATGCTCATGCATGGCTACGCTATGGGATTATTTTGTGGGGCAATAGTACAGATGTCCAAGATTTATTTATACTGCAAAAGAAATGTATACGAATCTTAGTAAACATAAGACAAACCGACAGTTGCAGACTCTATTTTAAAAAACTTAACATTTTAACATTAACTTCATTATACATTATCGAATCATGTAAATTCTTTAGAAAATATAACCATTTATTCCCAAAACCAAAAGAAAATCATCACTTAAGCCTAAGACCAAGAAACAAAATGCCCATACCTTTCCACAAATTAAAAATGTTTAGCTCTGGTCCTTACATAATGTGCATAAGAATATATAATAATATCCCTACATCCATAAAAAATGAACAAAATGAAAAAGCATTTAATAACTCATTACATAGATACCTTATTGACAAGTCTTATTATACATTGCAAGATTTTTTCGAAAGTACATAACAATACAACACCAGCATTTCATAGTATTTGCAAAACTAGCAGTAATGAATATATAATAGTGCGTAAACTAAATTGATAATATAGGATAAATAAAATAATAACAATATATGCTTATATTAATATAAATATATACTACTTAACTTAAGGTTTTTAGCATGAAATGAAAAGGAATAATAAATAAATAAAGTAGATAGCTTATAAAACTGTAATTAAGTATTTAGTATTAGGATACAGAGTGTAGTATTATATAATTTGTAGATGTATTAAGTCACACGGTGTAATACAGTGTTAGTAGTGTTTAAGTTATATTTAAGTATATTGCAGTGCCCTCAACTACAGGGTTTCATGTTGGGAAAATTTATAGTTTAAGATCTGAAATGTAATAATACTTACCCATGAAAGCGATAAATAAATGATTATGATTATGATTAAGTTATATTTAAGTATATTGCAGTGCCCTCAACTACAGGGTTTCATGTTGGGAAAATTTATAGTTTAAGATCTGAAATGTAATAATACTTACCCATGAAAGCGATAAATAAATGATTATGATTATGATTAAGTTATTTTGTGGTTAGTTTATAGTTTCTTGTTTTCGCGACTTGTAGACATTGAAATGAAGTTATTTGATCTCAGCTCCCGTTTGACATTTCGGCAAAAATTCGCCACTCAACCCCCAATTAAGAAGAATTGGTTGACGTACGAATCATCAAAATCGGCCCACGCATTTGGTCTGAAAAGGCCGGTCACCCCAAATACGATCATCAAGTAATTAATTGACGACTCTCGCAAAGTTCAAAACGAGACTATGTTCTTCGCGTTATAAAATCTTCGTGAACTTAATTTCAAAGTGAATCCGAGTAAAGGGCTTATTACACTACGCGGTATTCAGGCAGTCTTACTAAGATTTAGCATAGTGTAGTAAGAGTTAACCTGTCTAATTAGACCGACCGAATGGGTTCGGCCGTGCTTACTAAGACTGTCTGAATACCGCGTAGTGTACCCTTAAGGAGTGCGTCGGTAAGTTCTCGTTTATTGGACATATTCAAGGAACTTTAGTACAGTCAGCCTCAGAAGTGGCTAAACACTTGTAGTAACGTGTTAAATGAAAGTTGCTCAAAGCTGCTTTGTCCCATTACTGACAGCGGCAAGGTATTAAAATTTTCAGGGTTCTGCTACTTCTGAGATTGACTATGCACATAAGTTACTAGCGGACGCGCCCGACTTCATTCACGTAAAATTAGTAGAATATGTCCGTCAGGAATAGTGTAGCTTTCTATCTGTCAAAGAATTTTTGAAATCGGTTCAGTAGTTCCAGAGATTACCCCCTACATACAAACAAACTAACAAACAAACTTTACCTCTTTATTATATTAGTGTAGATGTAGACTAGTGTAGATGAAGCCCGGTTTTGCTAGTTTGCTCGTTGGTCCTGTTGATAATTTTGTTTCGGTGTGAATTTTGAGGTACTGAAAAATGTAGCAAAAGCTCTGTCAGAGGTTAGAAAATATAACTAAATTGTTTTAAATATTTTTATTAACAATAAAAGAAGTCTAATCAGAATTTAACAACTAATTTTACATGATTGCGAGATAATCTCAAAATGTTAAACATTATTAAACTTATCATAAATTGGAATTAAAGCTTATTTTTAAAACTACTCGATTTTAACGTGTCCAGTCCAATTCGGACCGCATGCATGGCTGTCCCTGGGGCCGTCATCACACCGTAACCGCCATGCCCATAGCAGTGGACCACCTTCACACCGTCCTCCACCTCGCCTTCCACGCGAACCGGCATTCTATGCGGACGTAGCCCCACCCTATGCGATAACACTTCCGCTTTACGCAATTCCGGAACCAACTCGCAACATCTATCCATAATCCCCGCTGCATCGTATTTACAAACGTTTATGTTGTAACTATCATACTGACGTGTACCGCCTAACGTTGCGATCCCGTTAAATCCAGGAATTATGTATGCGTCGTAATCCCCATAGAAGGCGGCTTTTAACCACGGCGCTTTGACCTTTATAACCTGACCGCGCAATGGAACTAAATCGTTATCTTTGCACAAATATTTCGCGCCAAAACCGGTACAATTAAAAACCAAATCATATGGCTTTAGGGATGCGAAGTTATCAACTTTACCGGTTATAATTTTTCCACCTTTGCCAGTAATTATTTGCTCGAGCCATGGCAAGTGCGCGCTACATTCAGTTTTTATCGTTGAAAAAAGCGAACCATATTTCCATCCCTCCCCGAATTGTTTGAGTTCATCTTTTTCTACAGGTCTGTATATAGGGACCAGATGTTCCATCAGATGGTTTCTTGTAACGTGGTAGTTTTCTTTTGAGAAAATATACGTTGAGATGGGCATTAGTCCTGCTTTAGTGGCTTCGGATGTTTTTAAAATGTCTTGATAATAATGCCAAGAGTCATCTATCCATTTTTGCGTGATATCTTTCGTTGGTCCCCTGAAGCTGGTCCCTGGACGGAAGATGCCGGCTGCTATGGTGCTGAGGGTATCTTCTTTGAGCATGTCAGCGATAACAGTAACATTAGCATGCCTTAGCTCGTCTTGTAGTAGTTTAGCAACTGTCATACCCACTATGCCAGCGCCAAGCACAGCAATTTTTGGGGAACTGGGATCCATAGTGCTCTGGAACAAAGATAATAAATTTATTGATAATTGCTACCAATGCTACAAATGAATAAAACGTTTTAACAAATTGGTCATTTTGCACGCAATTAAAACTCTTTTTTAAATAAAACTTCTATCGACTGAGACAAAAATACTACTGACTCAACATTATGCCAGCATTGGTACAATAGGCTAGTTGCCTAAATTTGATTGATTGTTAGACAATGTACCTTAGTATTTAATATATATGAGAAAAATATTATTTTTTTAAAATACATCGATTTTCAGTTTGTATTTCGCATTTAAAGAAATGACATTAAATTTCTCCCGAAAACGCTCAAAACTGTCATGGCGTCGTGTGTGACGTCACCCCGTGCAAAACACAGCTTCGTGTATGTGTATGTAGCTTGTAAACAGTGTGACCATATGTGGCAGGATCCTGCCTTTTCGGCAGGTTTAGCCCTTCATTTTGACTTCTGGCAGGATCGGTTGACGTTTTCAAAATCTGGCAGTATCTGACAGGATAGCAATATAAGCTGGCACGTTTGGCAGTATAGCCTTAGACTGGGTTCACGGTAAGCATTTGCGAGCGATAAAAGGGCAAAAACGCAGCCATTAACCAACTAGAGACTGCCATTGCAGCGTTTTTCCGTTTTTATTGCCCATGAACTCTGATTGTGAACCCAGTCTTAAAGGAGCTTAGCCAGAGTTTGGCAGGATTTGTCAGTTTTCTAGCCTAAGTCGGGCAGGATCTCTAATTTGAAGTTGGTCACACTGCTTGTAAATGTTTTGCGATTCAAAATGAATCCTTCTTATTATAAGCACTGTATGGTGCCCCAGTGTGGAAGCACAACCATTAAAACGCCAAACAAATTATTTATATTCGTCCCAAGCAAACAAGAACTACGGAAAAAGTGGCTAACGCTTGCAAGGAGAAATGATGCACATTGTTTATCAACAAATTCGAGAATGTATTTTTGTGAAGATCATTTCGATGTAAGTATTTAACAAAATGTAATTTAGCCAATACATAATTATAACAAAACTAATGAATTTGCTTGATTATTGTAAATATTGTTTGAGGTTAGATCTTTGTTAAAGTTTTGTCCAAGTTTTGTCATGGAGGTCTGTCATTTTAGTTACTTATTTATACACAATAAGCACCTTTTTTGTTTCTTTTTAGTTACCAAATGATATGATCAATTATACTGAGTATCATATTATGGGTAAGGTATCACAAGTGCGCTTAAAACCAGAATGTACTCCAACTAAATTTGAATGTCAAGAAGACAGAAGAAAACGGACATGCAGCAGCGTAGAACGACCATACATGTTAAAAAAACAAAGAATGGAGATTATAGCAGAGTGTCTTAAAGAAAATACAAATACTAAGGAGTGTTTGGAAAAACCAGAAGAAAGTTGTGCGCAAAGTCCACATCTCAAAGATATTACCCATACAAGTTCAGGTATGTTTTAACCCTAGAGTACTCGCGCTATGAGCATTTTGCCGCCCGCGGCACCATATTCGTGTTATTTTGTAAACGATGCAGTTGTCAAGGTCAAGCGTCCTAGTAGCTGCCCCCCCGTTAATCACCTCCGTGTTTTAGAAATTATAATAAGTTCAGTGCGCGGGTGACCGCAGGAAACAAAGATTGTCACAGGTGTGTCGCGTTGGACGGCAAATTGCTCACCGCGCGACTACTCACGTAAGTAAAGTTTGTGGGTCTGGTTTTTTTGCATACTTTAAATATTATTAGTTTTCATTGCGTTAAGTATAGTTTTGATATAAATATCGTATAAATATTGATTTTTAATTTGTTTTGATTAATTATTGGGCGTTGTTTTTGTTTTATATTGCTCAGTTTATTTTATATCTTTTGAATAAACTAGACGAACAAAATACTTGCGTGATTGTAAGAAGAGACGGATGACGAAGAAGATAATGCACATAATTCATTGCAAATTGTGTCTGAAAGTGACGGGGAAAGTGAACATAGTGATCACAATACTGACACGGAGCAATCAGTGGCAGAATCTGACCAGGATGTGCCATCAACCTCTCGCGTATCGCCTGTATATCCCCTGCGCCTGCCCAGGAGTCATAACGATGCGGTCGCGGAAGTGGTCGCGGACGGGGTCGAGGACGAGGTGGAGCCACATTAGTACAAAATATAACATCAAGCCGTCACACACGTAGTTCCACTGTAACGCAAGGAAGTCGTAGCCCAACCCCAGTCATCGCGCCCTAGAGACCTTCGAAGCGTATACAACGTCAAGAAATTGCCCTAGCGATGACTAGACCACATATCATTAGAAGATCCGACGTAAACACATTGCAGAAACAGCTGAGAAACCAAATAGCTTGATTTGTACCATCGGATCATCAAAATATACCCTCAGGTAGAGAAAGTATACGCGCAGTATGTCCGTCCAAGAAAAATAGAAGGACGAAAAAAGGATACAACATATGTGCAAAGTTACTGTGCAACGAACATTGCATGTACATGTGTCCGGATTGTTTTGATGAAATACATGTTGTAGATGATAAAAACGTATAATTTAGCTATTAAGTTTAATTTTTCTTTTTTTTATTTAAATAATTGTGAAGAGGTTGCAAAAAACCAAGAAATTTAACCTAAGATTTCCCAGAGCATTGTTTTCTAAATTCTAAGTATAAAACTTTAATAAATGTTTCTTATTCTGATAGTTTATGTTTTATTTTATCTTTTAAATCTAATAATAAATTCATGTTACGGCTATTTGCTAGAAAAAATCGTATTTAGTATGGGCGGCAAAATGCTCCCCACGCGATCACTCGCGTTTCACAGGAAGGCGCGATTACTCTAGGGTTAATAATAAACAACAAAAATTATTTATAAGAATAATTTCACAGTTATGACTATGAAGCTAATTAGTCTCATTTATTTTGCAGATTTTCTAATAGTCAAACAGAATGAGGCAGAACCTTTATGTGAACGGAAAGTAGATAAATCAGTTCAAGTATTTCTAACACACAAGTTCAGGAGTAAAGCAAGTCAGACCAAAATGAAAACAGTAAGCCAGGCATTGTCGCCCTTGAAACCATCAGCAACATCGAGTTCCACATCTCCATTTAAAGCTAAGACCATTAAAAAATCATGTCCTTCTGTCTCCAACCTACCCAAAATTACAAAAAATTTATTGATTGTGGAAGAGCACTCAGATAGTGATGTTTCCCTTTATATACCATGCAAGGCCACCTACAGTCGTTCACCATCCATACATTCATTGCAAGTTAAGTCATCTTCAGACAGTGAATTGATTGCTGAAGAAAGAAAAATAGAAGCTGATGTGATGTTAGCGAACACAATTAAAAAAATTGAAAAGAAGCCTCGCTTGTATCTTGGTATTCCAAGTACTTGTTATTACTTAATTGATATTTTAAAAGATGAATTAAAGATTCCAAAACATCATTTATTATTATGTTTACATAAGATAAGATTAGATGTTAAATTTAATCAGCTTGCAGATGATTATGGAATGACTTCAGCAAATTTAAGCAAAATATTTTTAAAAAATATACCCCTTATTGCTAGTTTAATGCGTCCTTTTATTGTGGAACTTGACAAAGATATGATTAAAAGGACTTTACCTATGGCATTTAGACATAGGTATAACAATGTCAGTTGCATTATAGACTGCCTGGAGATAGAGGTGCAAAAGCCATCTAAGGCTATCAACCAGGCCATGACATGGTCCGATTATAAAAAAGCAAATACTATTAAGTATTTAATATCATGCACACCAAATGGACTCGTTAATTATATTTCTCCTGGATTTGGAGGAAGAACAACTGACACATGTGTAGTTGAATCATGTGATTTTACAAAAACATTAAAAAGTGGCATGGTAGTAATGGCAGATAGGGGGTTTAAACATGTAGAAAAATTACTTCAGAAAGCCAATATAACCCTGGTAAGACCTCCTAGTGTAGAAACAGGAGTGAAAATGACAAAGAACCAAGCAAGAGTAACTAAACAGATTGCAAGCTTAAGAATTCACATAGAAAGAGTTATTCGGCGCTTGCGTGAATTTTATATGCTTAAGCCACATGCATGTGTTAATTTAAAATTTGTTAAAATACTGGATGATATAATAATCATAGCATGTGCCCTAATTAATTTGCAAGGTTCTTTAATAAAATAAAACTAGTATGTAATTCCAAAAAAGGTTTTTTATTTAAATAAACACTCATTTACACATAATCACCCTTACTCTACACTTTTATATAACAAAGCGTATATATTTATTTTCCAAAAGTTTAATAATTTATTGTTAATTAAATCTTCAACATATGCAAAGTCGAATGCTACATTTATTAGATTCACTTTTTTTATTTTTGGGATAGTCTGGGTCAGCGACACAATAATAACAGTTTTTCCTTTGCGATAAAAACATTTGCAGCTGCATTTGGGCATTGTATTTTACTGTAGGCTCTCCATTCTTTACATAATTCTTGTAGGTATTTTCATTAAGAGGACATTTAATTTCTATTATACCATCTTCAAAAATTCCATCTGGGGACCCCGCAATCATAGGATATCTGGAGTTCAATAAAAGGCCACATTTATTTATTGTTTTTCTTAATTTTTCTTCCACAGTTTTTCTCACATCATCCTCTAAGGTGCGGCCACGCTTCATAGATTGGGTGTCTGGAATTTTGCCACCAAGTATGAGAGCTATAAGTGTGCCATCACTTGTTTTGCATCTGCTTACTTCGAACGCTCTAGAAGCAGTTATTCGACCATACCTTAATTCAAACCAAAGAGCACTATTTGATTGTTCTCTAGTTAGTTCTTCTACCTTCTTTATTACAGACTCTGCTATTTGTATTTTTCCCAAAAAATCTTCCACATGTTTTTCTTTTAGATTACATGCAAGTTGATGCACTGAGACAGCTTCTATGTCACTTAGACAATATGTGGGTTGATGTTTTAAAAGCTCACAATCTGCAATCTTTCTCTTCTTAGCCTCTTGTAAAAACTTCTTTAGGGCAGATGAATTCCCTGGTAATACAGGATTGCCCTTTGATAGTTCTTTGGCAGTTATATATTTTAGGCTACTACCAACCCTGGACAATTTTGATTTTTTCCAGTAGCACTCAATAGAAGTGCACGAGGGTTCCTCACTTCTGCGATGGACCCACATAAGGAATGCAATCGCATGTTTACATCCCCCCTGTGCAGCTACACAGTCTTCACACCGCACAGAGAGAATGTGTTCTTCGTCTTCGTCTAAAATGAGTGTGCATCTGTACAACTTCGCATGAACTTTATGCTCCGGGCATATTTTACACATTACAGTGCACAGTTTACCCTCTCGTTTGACTTGTACATAGCTAACTGCATCATCTCCATAGGAATCTCGTGAGGACCTGAAATTAAGTTTATTCATTTAAGTACATTAATCGCGTTTTTAACATTTACAGAGTAAGGGTAACAAAATCACGTTAGTCACATATTTAGGTGTCAATCGCATTTAAGATTGGCTAGTATTATTGCCTATAACATGATTTCTGAGATATTTGTTCATTCCTGGGGTTGGCTTTTACGAGCTGTGCGTTAAGTGAAGCAACTGGTACATTCTATAGTTATTGTTTGTTACTAGACAAGCATGGAAGTTAATTAAAGTATCATTTGTGTTTTACTTTGTATTTCTAACCTCAAAATATGTCAAAACATAATCAATCAATAATACATAACAAGACTGAAAAATTGGGATTTTAGCTTATAATAAGTATATTACACTCATGTATACTTACATCGAAGTTTTAACATTGCGGAATTCCGATGAGCAAAAGTCGCTGTTTGATGCGAAAAACTTGCCAAGCATAACGACGTCAACTCTGGGCAAGTTATTGCTATTTCCTTTCATAAATCCAGGTTCCATGGTGTTCTCATTCAGTATATTACTTTGAATAACTGAATAAACGTGAAGACAAAAGATAAAACCGCAAAATAATAACTAGTAACGCTTTGGTAACGCTCTGTTCTACGAAAATGTCAACAACAAACAACAACACTGACTGATGTTTTGCACGGGGTGACGTCACGCTCTATGATTGGTGTTCACTGTCACGTGACCTAATGCCTATATTTTCTTAACTTGTTTTGTGAAAATATCAACAATCTTAAATTATTTTATTGAATAAATTGATTTTTCTTTATCTACATATCATAATTAATTTTTAGACACTTTCATCCATCCCATTTGTTCTTAGTGGATACATGCCTATTACATTTATAGCGAACATAAAGTACCAATCCCTTTCGCACACAATTACTGGTGAGAAAAAAAAATTATGCTTAAGATGATATGCATTTTTTTTTGGGGGTTTTCGAAATCTAATATCTTAATATCTACTCGGTGTAATGCGCCGATTTACAGGTATGTTTTTCTTGCCTATTCCAGGCAGACTTTATCCAAGGTACTAAGCTTTATACGATCAGTGAAAGATTACTTGATAGAAAAAAAGTAAAAACCTAAGTAACTTGTTCGAGTTTCTTTTTTTTCGGATCTTACCTCTATAATACTTATATGTATTTATGAAGGCGAAAGTGTAGCCTATCTAGGGCTTCGGGATACGCTTAATTTGAGCTATAACGACAATACCGAATTAAAATGGATGATACGCACTAATTAATATCTCCTAACTTAGTCTTTCTAATATACTCCGTAGTAAGTTTGAGTTAATCCAAAATAAAACATTTGTATGTGAATTAAAAAATAAATCATGTTCACATAGCTTGTAGATCTTGTCTATCTGAACCTTTATGACATGAACAGACTTTTGTTACATTCAGTTGCTATTGAAAATATTTAAATATCTAGTCCATTAGAGCTAGGTGACCCACCCTGTTTGCTCATTTTATAGGACATGTGATCTAAAATTACAGGATTCATGGAAAAAATACAGGACAACGAGTTTACAGTATGATATGATCCTGTATTTCTCTTATTAAAATACAGGATGCGGCAAAAATAATGGCTGAAAACGGGACGTCCTATTAAATACAGGACAGTTAGTCAGGCTAATTAGAGCTAAAAAAGTTACTACGGCAGCAGTATTTAGCACAAACTAACGCATTGTATGTGACGCCCACGCCGGAAGTTGTGGAGAGTGCGGTAGTTGTCCATAAAATTAAATTAAACTGTTTCCCTAAACAACAAAGAACAAACAAATTTGCGTGCGACCCGAAACGCGACTATCTGCTCTGCAGTGCCTTTAAACTGTAATTATATTACTATGCAAACAACACTCAAACAAGATAAAACAAAATTAACAATAGTTATAGCATCGAGATAATATTTAGGCACTTGATTTTCATTACTTACCAAAACTAAATTTGAATGCAAAAACAGCAATGTGTCTTATAATAATTAAACTGAATATTTCCTTATTTATAACCATTTTGGCTTATATCTTATATGCGCAATATGATAACTTATCGTAATAAGTCATTATAAGCCGGATACAAATAAGTCAGATGGGTTCCGAGGCAGATTTTTATCTTATTCCTAGTATATTGTTTAATTGGCAAACACAATACCTAACTTTGTAACCGGAATTTCTTTAGATGTTTTTAATTTTAATGTAGAACATTTATGAATGTTGTTATATTTAACTGATAGAATTATATACATATTAATAAAACGGATCACTCACGTATTTTTGCGTCGGGAAGTGCCCGACATGTTTCGGACCAGTCCGTACGCACTCCGTAGGGCTTCGGTACGCAGTCGTCGTCGCGCCACCGCCGCGGGGGCTCATGATTAAGGACCACGGACTGGTCCGAAACATGTCGGGCATTTCCCGACGCAAAAATACGTGAGTGATCCGTTTTATTAATATGTCTGAGTCTCACGGTAGTTTTATGTTAAAAATTGATAGAATTATGTCAACACAAATATGCCCAGACCTGAGTCCCGCCCGATGACTAAGATTTTCTTTGTGCTGTCATTTTCTTTCATTTAAATACAATTATACCAATGCATAAGGAGCACACTAAATTCATTTTCACGGTTAACAATTATCAATCTTGAAAGATTAATAATTTTGTTCATGCAAGCAATACAAACAAGTCGCAAGTCGAAGCTAGAACCATATAACATGCTAATACTGTGCAGTGTTGAAGAGGTGAGGCGATATGACTATCATTGACCAGAATGGATTCGAAGAAAGAACCTTAAGACCGACGCCCGCAAGCTATGCCAATACATAACGCATATACATAAAATGTTTCCTGGATATGTAAGAGCTATAAACCTAACAATTTCCTAGACATAACATCGATATGAGGTACCCGCCCTCACCCCATAAAACCAAAGCCTGACATTTGATCCAGACATTTAAAGGTCAATAAGACAACGTATAAAACAGACGAGCAAGTCATAAATAACGTTGGTTCGAGCGACGCCACCTTTAATATTTTAAAAGGAGGTATTTTGTATGAACTGTTTCAACGAAACCTTTATGTTCCACAGTTGGACCATATAAGTCATCTTATGACGCTTTCATTATCGGCAGTACCCACTTGCAATTTCAGTTTTTAAAGTTATGACGCCTCCCATTTTGATTTTAATGAAGTTACTAAAACGTATTGGCATTGCCATTCAGAGAGGTAACGCCGCCAGCCTTTTGGGCACTCTGCCCAGAAACAGCGGCTTGGGTGACATTTCCATTTTAATACTAATTAGATTTTTAACTTTTCTATTTTCTTTTCTGTGATCACTTTCTTTTTCTTAATAATTGTAGATTACTACTCGAAATAGTTACTAAAATAAAAAAACATGAAAACTAAAATCTACATATTGTGAGTGATACCTCAGTTTTAATATACCTAGTCACGTAATCAGTGAGTATTTTTTTGTCGCATCATGTTATTTTTGATAACGTGATAGCTGTGGTTGCTGCAACGCAACTATCTAGTTATTGTATCACCAGAAACTTTACGGAACCCCAACTGGTGTTTTGATATGAACAAGTTCAAGGCCACGCTCTCGTGATATCTTCGCTTATTATATCCCATACCTAATCTAATATGTAACCTTATAACAATTTATTGTTCCAATGCACATCTTGATAGAGCTCGGTGTTAATAGCTGTGAATGGCAATCATGTGCGTATGAGTTTAGGCTCCCATTTCTGACGTCATGGAGGCTCAAATCACACTCTAGATATGTCAAAAAATTACAGATTTTATAGGGAACTAACAGCTGTTTTTGACATATCTTTACTGTAACTTAATCTCTACAGACACGAAAATTGCCCCGCGGCACTGTCGCAAGTTATAAAAAAATTAATTGATTTCTATATCGTTTTAGTATGATCATCAAGTTGAAAAGTAGCATAAAAAGTCAGTTTTTTTTAAACCTAGCACAATGCGAGTTCCTGCAAAGCAATTTAAAGTTCCTAATCGACACAGGCCCCCGTGAAAACTAACGCCTAGTCCTTCTTGTTGTGATAAAAAGGCTTTCCGCAGCAGTGGAATTTAGGCTGGAGATGATGATGAAGTTACTAAAATGGTAGATGAACAAGATAGCCTTTTAGCGTGATTTTACCTTACTGATTTCATTAGGTATTTTTGTTTTGAAATAACAGTAATTTACAAAATGAAAAGTGCCTAATTAAATAGAGGTGTAACTCGTTATACAACTTTTTTATTTTGATTACAACACTGTTTACAATTGTCACACAACTTATGAAGCAGTAATTCGTAGTTATTTATAGAAATCACATCAAATGCAAAAGGCTAAGATAATATTTGTTCACACGAGTGCCGCACAGCCCCCCGAGAATTGTAGATATTTTAGTATACGATGACATGCCAATAGAGAGTAACGAATGTTATGATCCCAAAATAAACTAAACTGCTTGGTTTACGTATGTATTTCACGTAAAATAGAAGAGAAACTGATAAACGCAAATATCATCTAGTATTATAAGTTGTAAGAAAGAACTTTATATTTTTTAAAAGTAACTTTAAGCGATTAAAGAAAAAAAGGTTGAATTAAATGAAAGGTTTCATTTGGAAATGGTCTGAAAAAATTGTTAAGAGGGGTTTTGTAACTGGGTGGAAAATACCCAATTGCGAAATTGCTTTATCTCACAGCAACGATGCTTTATTGATAAATGATATTTTATTTATAGATCCGTATTTTCACCTGAATTATCTACAATGGAATGTCGACTGTAAATTATATGTTAACTGGATAAACTGGAATGATTGTGCTTAAATTATTTTACGTCACCCCGGACCGTAAATAGCATTTACCGAGCAGTAATTTCCACTTCCTCGCCAGGAAAAAACGTAAACTTCTGTACACACTTCGGGCGGTGATAAAAAAGCCTCACATCGCATGTTTAGCGCCCTCGCCTTTGGCTCGTGCGACAAGTTCCTGCGATCTGAGACATTTTTCATCTCACCACCTTCAGAGTGTAATGTACTGTGAACTCTCGTGATTTTGACACGTAACAGTTATAACTGATAGTAATATGATTATTATTTTATATCTATATTATGTTAACATGTAATCGAGTTTTACAGCAAGCCAGTTACCTTAGAGCTTAGTTACATACATAATTTAATTTAATAAAAAAAAAAATGCTAGGTCGTTAAGTAGGACTTCCGGCTAGTACAATGTAATATCATCAGTCCCTTGGCCGTCGTCATAACCGGATTCTATACTATATGCTGTTTTCTGCATAACGCGGTATCATTATCAAACAGACCAAGATGTACTCTCCCCAAAGACGTTTTCATTATAACCAATCAGTCGTTATTTAATTATTAATGGAAGTGATTGTCATAACTGAGCCCAATGCTAAGACTGTTTCTTTCTAACACTATCATACTAATATATTATCGTACTACTATCACATACTGTTATTATTATCATGGTCGTGGATATATCTCATGTCTGATTTTAATGCAAATATAACATGTTATGCGTTCACGGTTGGACTGATAAGTCCATTACTTACAAACGTCTAGTAGTAAATTGTTAAGCCTTAAGCCTACGTCGCTTCTACTACCCAAACATCTCAAGTATGACATACATGTATTCGAATATGCATGTTTATTTTCTTAACACTAACAAGAATTTGGGATTTTTTTGGGGATTTTTGTGGGACGTCCTCAGACTCGGTGGAGCGATGATCTTCGCAGGGCGGCTGGCAAGAGCTGGATGAGAGTGGCCGAGGATCGTGCTCAGTGGCGTGCCATGGCAGAGGCCTATGTCCAGCAGTGGACGAACATAGGCTGATGATGATGATGATAATGATGACAAGAATTTTATTTTGGTAGCTACTCTCCAAGTTTTTCCATAATACCTAATCATCTTTCGCCAATTTGCCATCGTCTTAGTCTATTTTAAAAATTAGTCACCGATTTGGAGTCAACTGCGTGCTTAATTTATAATGATTAGTGCTGTCTATACTGCAAGTATGAACTTCTTGATTAGGTTCCCCAATGTTTAATGTATGAAGTACTTAACTATTTCATGTATTAATAATGGACCCGCTATAGTAGCATGCTAGCGTTAATCGCGCACATAAACGCTTTGGTCCCTCTCGCACACGCATACTGGTTAGAACGGGATAAATACTTTATGTCATCGATAAATGCTAGCATGCTAGGCCATCTGATGCAATACACACCTAGTTTAGGTTATGTTATAAATCCTTTTAAATTTAGTGACAATTTAACAAAATAAAATTTTAATGTCATAAATACTTAGTTGAAGATAGATACTTAACAAACATTACCGGAACGAAAATTTAAAATTTTAAAACTCATTACCTGAATCAATAGCATTTTAGTAAATATTCTGAGCACTGAGTACGTCGCAATTCATAGTAAAGTTTGTCAAGGTCAGAAATAAATAAAAAGAAATACCAAATAAGCTTACAGAGTATTTTTTGTTACAGAAACTCGTCCACCGAGGAAAAACTACAATCAGCTGTCTTCGAACGAGAAATTAGACAATCGACAGATTGAAAATATTCACATTGAAGAAGCTGCTGTCGATTCGGACGCAAGTAGCACGGACTTGGACGAGCGCGAGATGCGCGGCGTGTGCCCGCCCTGCGCGCATGACCGGTACAACAACAACATCCGCCGACACGACCACGATGACTTCAGTGACGACACCGATTACGGTAAATAATTAATTCAACAAAATTCGTTGGCAATTTAAAAAAAAAATCATATCTAGCCATTCGTGTAAAAAAGTATCAGAAACCGGTAAGCCGATCGATTGGCGACGGTACATGCGCATCACTAAGAACGGTTCGAGAAACGTCATCGTATTGTCAAACGGACAATTTTTTTGTGTCAAAATAATCGTGATTCTGTTGCTTATTTGTTACTTCCTTAATGAATACAAGGCTCAATCAGTGTTTTAATTCAAAAGTTTATCCTAAAATTAAGTAGAACATCGACATGGCTAACTTAAAGTCTGATTTGGACGAGTACTTGCTGCAAAACGAGAATCGCAGAAGTTACAAAATCAGTTTACCATTCTCGACTCCCAGTTTTCTGTCGCGAAGCAATGAAGAGACGCCCACAAGCAGTTCTAGTGGCGGAAGTTGGTTCGAGGACGTGCAGAAGGAGTATTTCACGTTGGTAAGTGCGCGATCTATTTACTTGTTATTGTACCTTATGAGTCACCGATGATGAAAGCTGATTGTCTCTTAGTGATACCCGAGTGGCTTCATAACAACCTATGTATTTATTGAAAACATCAATTAAACTCATTAATTTAAATGTATGTCCTCACCGATCTGTGCGTTCCAACACTTATCGGGATCGTTGTTTATTTGTTTGTATTTTAAGTGTTTTGTTTTATCACAAAAGTTTGAATAATATATGTTTGTTTCGACTCAAATGCACAAGCACCCCAGTGTTCCTTGCGAATCACTGCATATGAATGCAGTTTGGACAAAGGAATTGTATTCTTTTGCTCTAAATATAGATCTTCTTTATACAACAACCTTCCACCACATATTACAAGTCCTATGAACATTCTAACTGTATTTTTTTATACCAATACCCCCCTTTATTTTCAGTCTAACTAAATATATACAAACGCTCCTTGTTTTCCATAATCACAGCAGAAGACCATACTATTTTTTTTTTGTGGTATTGGATGGGCTGATACAGAGACCAGAAAACCAAATTGTCTAGAGAAAAAGACATTCTGTTTGTCAGTAGAAACAACAAAGTATGTGTTTGAAAATGAAAATCAACACACTTTGATGTCTGCTTTGATCCGTAATGGCAAAACTATAATATTTTAGATTCTACTACATTTACACTAACAGAATGCGTGATCTTAGAACGCTGATCCAATTTCCAAGGTCTTAATTTGTGTGTAATGTATACATTCATTAAACAGACATGTTAAGCTCCTTGTGACACATGATCTGTTTCTTTGCCTAATTAATGTCAAAGTCTTCACATCAAATTAATAAAACAGTTCACTCACGTATTTTTACGTCGTGAAATGCCCGACATATTTTGGACCAGTCCGTGGTCCTTAATCACCGCCGCGGGGGCTCATGATTAAGGACCATGGACTGGTCCGATACATGTCAGGCATTTCTCGACGTAAAATACGTGAGTGATCCGTTTTATTAATAAGTCAGAGTCCCACGGTAGTTTTATGTTAAAAATGTATTCACATCATTTGTATATTAGCATAGTGAAACTTCGGTCCGTCTCTGTCCATACATTGCTACGCCCTTCAGGGTTTCATATGTTTTGTACTTATATAGATTAAGGTGGATTGCAATTAATAAACAATAGACAATAAACCGAACAGTACTTTATAAAACAACTTGTTTATTCCAGAGTCGCACACAGAGGTTTATTGGATTCGGCATATGCCTGTTCCTGGGAATCCTCTGCTTTACGCTGTCATTTTTCTACATCCCCTTCCTGCTTCTGAAGGCGAGGAAGTTTGCCCTACTCTTCAGTCTTGGAAGCCTGTTCTTTATTTTAAGGTAAAATTGCTCAGTTTTTTTTTATGGAAAAGGAAGGCACACAAGCATGTGAGTTACTTGATGGGAAGTAATAACTGCCACCCATGAGAGGCAGAAACCCTAAGAGCATTGCTGTTCCATTGTTGACCTTAAACTCTAAACCTTTAGTATACTTTAATCTTAAAGCCACATCAAATACAAAAGTCTTCATTCAGACACTCCATAATTTGTATGCAAATAACATACTGAAAGGTTATGTGCTGACTCCGGCTATACCGTTAACTGCCGTTAAGAGAAACCGAGTGACCTTAATTTTCTGTTAATTGCATGTTAATGATAGTTGGATAACTGTTATTTCAAAACAAACAAAAGGCTAGTTTACATGGACTAGTTTGAAATCGTTGTGTTCAAACTGCATTACTCTTCTGAATTAATCCTAGTTGGCATAGGTAGGGATTTTGTCTAGGGGAGCAGGTAGCTGTCCAGCTGAACTAACCACAGTCATTTTAGTCAATGAGAGATCTTTTTAGTAGAATGGGCAAAGAGGTTTCTAGGGTGGGTGTTGCCACCTCTAGCTGCACCCATGGACTAATAATGCCTTGTTTATAATTGTGTCCTAGCAATGGGCATGATGATGATAACCAAAATTTGTCTGTTATCAAAATTGAAAGAATTCGTCAAAAGAAGAAAATCTGTATTTTTAGTTTTGGTCTACAATCACTATTTGTTGAAATTTTAAGCGTGAAACCCAGACAGACAAACAGTCTGCCGCATTTTTAATACTTATTTGGATAGATGGTTACATTACTCGCGGTCAGGGCTGTAGCTAGCCCTACCTTTAAATACCAATGTCCTACTTTAAAAACCGGCCAAGTGGGAGTCGGACTCGCGCAGTGTAGGGTTCCGGAGCTCACTTCCGCCCTACTTATAACCACTGCTGACCTAGGGGCCGTTCAAGTATTACGTAAGCGGATTTACTACAATTATTTACCCCCCCTTCCCCCTTGTCAGCAAAAGTAATCAAAGCCCTTCCCCTCCCCCAATGAATGAGTCGTTTATTCACAAGAATATATGGTACATTCCAAGATCTTAAGGCCAAGATGGCAAACAGTGCTTCCCACAATATATTCAGCCAAGGTTAGCATGTGAAAATTTTGTCTTAAAAAATAAAGCGAGTAAAAGCAAGTAAAAGCAATTTCAACCATATGACATTCCATTTCAAAATAATTTCATTAGTCAATACATAACATGTCAAAATTTTTAAATATTAAGTAAAGCAAAATCAATAAAAACAGAGATAAAAAGGAAATGAGAGAATTAAACTATTATAAATAACATTTCAAATCAAAATAATATCATTATTCTATACATAGCATGTCAAAATTTAAAATAATAATAAAAAAAAAAAATAATAAGTAAAGCAATATCACTAAAAACAAAGAAAGCAAATGAGCAAATTAAACTATATAAACATTTCATTTTAAGTAATATCATAAGTTTGTATATACAGGTGTCAAAATTTTAAGTTTAAAATAAAAGTAAAACAGTCTCATCAAAACAGAAGTATCATTAAAACAAATATCGTTGCATTAGTAAAGCAAAATAGAACATGTACACTTAAATTCAGTCTAGATGCAGAAGAAAACAAAATAAAATAGATATATTCCGTGAGGTGAGAGAAATGCATATACCAATGCTTACGTAAACATTGGTATATGCATTTTTCTTTTAATGTATTGTTTTTTTATTGATTCATCAGCAGCAGATGTAATTCTATAAATAAGAAAATTGAAAAGTGCTCCTAAATGTTGTATGTCTGCTCACTTTTATCCGATTTTGGAATGCCTACGTCGTTCTCATCTCATCGAACCATTCAACATCTTGGTGCTCTAAATTTTGCATAATGCACATCAGTTCCATATGTGTAAAAAAGTAAATAACTGCTGCTGATGTAATCACCAACTAGACCCTCCCACCCCCATGTCATCAAAAATAAGCACAGCAAAGCCCCCCCCCCCCCCCTATACTGCTTACGTGATACTTGAACGGCCCCCTAAATTCAACTCCAGCTACGGCCCTGCTCGTAGTGGATACCCTTAGAGGTACTAACGCAAACACAATCTTCTAATAAATATTTAATATTTTTTTCAGCTTTAGCTTCCTGTACGGGCCATGGTCACACTTGAAGTCTCTGTTCTCGAAGGAGCGGGCGCTCACCACGCTGCTGTACGGCTCCACGCTGACGGCCACGCTGTACTGCGCGCTGCACCTGCAGAGCACCCCGCTCACCATCGTGTTCGCCGTGCTGCAGGTCATCGCCCTGCTCTGGATGATGATGGGTTCCGTGCCCGGAGGAGCCTCGGGAATGAGATTCTTCGGGAGCATGTTCAAATCGACCGTGTCGAACACTCTGCCGATTTAACGAATATTTACTCAGTGTGTGTGGTGTTGCGGTTTTGTCTATACGGAGCGCGGATTCAGACTTGCACCAGGAAGAATGTTTGATTTGACCCGTTCATTGCCGGCGATTTGTGTTCTTGTAATAGTTTCACAGGCCACTGTCACAACCTTTCAGTCAATTGTGAGGCGGCCATCCAGCCATGGATATAATCAACTCAGAAACAGGTTTTTTGCGGTGGAGGGGAATTAAGTAGTGCACAAACGATAGAACTAAGAACCTACTACCCAAAGAGACTGCTTGCTGGTAACAGAGAAACGGTCAGTGTTGTAATCCTGTCTCAGTTCTACCTTAACACAGCAAATTATATTAACAAATGACACAAATATCAATGGATGGTGATGCTACTGTAGAAATATCACTGTAACCGTAAACTCAACAATATAGTCAGTCTGTAATGATTTCAGTGTTTTTATAAAATGTTGTGTTGTGGGACCGTTTTGTTCATTATTACAATCCCGCTGAATCCGGAAAGATTGGCCGTTTTAGTCAATTGAACGAACAAGTGTGTATGTGGCCGAAAGTGTGAAATACAATGCCAGCAGTGAACGCGCTATGATTTTATGCGGCAGAGCAATCTTTCTTTTTCTGTTTACATTTATTTATCCCGTAAAATGCAGCGGGTAAAGTGGGAGTGTGTGTTAGGTTTATGAAGAACTATTTTAAAATCTTGTCAATTATAAGGTTACAGCATCCATTGGGTCAAATGAAATTGCTGGCAAATGAACTTTCTGATTTGCATAGGATACTATTCGAGATGCTCAATCGAGTTTTAGCTAACACGTGATAGATATAACCAATGATTTAACTTAATTATTCTTCTAATGAGATGTTTTGGCCTATTCATTGTTCTTGCCTGTTGCATTAAGGTTCTTTATTATAAAAATAATAAAGCCGGCGAACCAGTGTTGCCAATTTAGCGACTGTCGCTAGATCGGGCGGTTTTTGGACTATGTTGGCGACTATTTTTAAAAGTGTTTCATACATTTCACAAACTACTTATGGCCATTGCAAAATATATTTAGCGTCGTTTGAGCTCCATTTTACACGAACTGGTGACCTTTTTCAGCATTTCTAGCGACTTGTACAAAACAAGCTCCATTATTCATAAAAGCTTACCAATCTTTTTTAAGTCACAAATGTTTTGTTCCTTGCATTCGAGGGCAAACGTGGCAATAGCAGATAAAGACTTGTTCATTAACATAAGTTTACGCAGTGTTTATGAATAAGAGAGTATGTTTATAACACTGTATTAAACATATTTAACTTTTTGGTGCAAGTCAGTCTGAAACGAGTGATCATAAACTTTTTAGATAAATCATATTTGTTGTCATCTAACACAACGTTTGTTCAATAATGCTTCCATGTTATCAAGCCATTTTTAACAACGTGAAAAATTAAAACCACGCTATCTAGAAGTTTCTTTGGAAGCTAAACACAATATAAGAACTAAATTGGACCCATTGGCCCTATAATTATACATACTTCGACTTATCTCTAGCAAGGCTATATGTGCGCAAGCTTGTAAGCATGCAGCATTGACTTGTGTTACTCGGACGACGGCTGCCTCGTCACTGCCACACAAATAGCGCTGCATGCCAATGGGATTGAAGTATCTATATTAGGCTCTACAAACGGCGATAGACAGCCTTGTTCCGTGGTGTTATTGGTAGCATTGGTGCTGTAAACTGTAACGCCAATAACACCAGTGCATGCTGTATTGTAAAGTACGCATACTTAACTATTATTGATTAATTTTAGCATTTATTCATGTCATATCGACTCTTATGATTAATTTGTGATGCGAAATGACGCAATGACATTATATTGTTATTTATTTCTTTACATTGTTTGATGTTAACTAATTAAAGTCCCTACTTCATTTTTTCATAGAAGGTTGCCGACCTCTTTTAACGTTTTTAGGGTTCCCTACCTCAAAAGGAAAATCGGAACCCTTATAGGATCACTTCGTTGTCTGTCACGACCATTTTTCTCAAGAACGCATGGAGGTATTGAGTTGAAATTAATAGCCGTGAGAAAATTAAACTTCTAAGTCAACGCAATCAAAAGATACGGCCGTTTATGCCGCATGTTTCATACATTCGGAAGGCAATTAAAAACCTATGGAGTACTTCCCGTTGACCTAGAACTATGAAATTTGGCAAGAAGCAAGGTCTCACAGCACAAATAAAACAATAAACCCGAAAACCGGTAGTTAATAAACACAAAAAAAAAAATTTTTTTGGTCTTACAAAGCAAAAATGCGACACTAGATGTTGTTGATGACAGAACCCTCGGTGCGCGAGTCCGACTCGCACTTGGCCGGTTCTTTCATAAAAGGTTGCTGACCTCTTTTAACTAAAACGTTTTATTCCTTTCATTCCAAAGCAAACGTCACAAATACAGATTAAAAATGACACACATAGATATGGGCATCAAAGTTGAGGCCACGCACACTGCAACATGTTACGTGTGTACAGGAGACTTTCGTTCCAATTTCAAAATTTTTGTTTTGTTTTGTATGGACTGTGTAGTTGTGTGTTTTCGTTCACCTAAAGTCTTGCGTTACCTATAACTAATGAAGGTTTACTAAGCTGTTATGATTATGAATAAGGGATTACTTTGTAGAGCCTTTTTAAGGGAGCCCAGTAAGCTTGCCTCAACATTTTTCGCTCAAATATCGTTAAGGCTGCGTTCAGAGCTCAGATAATATTAATAATGCAGGGACGCACAGTTATATTCTACCCGGCTTTGCTCGCCCCTCGAGTCTCATTATTCATACAATGTATGTATGCCAAATTTGAAAAAGGTTAAACAATGTTTAGGGGTTGCACAAAATAATAAGCCATAGAATGAATAATACGCAATTGAGTGTTAATACCTTTATTTCAAAATTGCTTTCAAAGTTTAATTAAATTAAGATGGTTTAGTAACACACTTAATATCCTCCTCTACATTACAAACACTTAACTTAAATCCCTTAATGAGTAAAATTATTTATGTTGTGCAACCTCTAAATATTGATCGATTTTATTAATTTTTGGCATATAAACCTTATACGTAAGAGAGAATAAGAATTCACGCAAAGTGAAATGAAAATCAAAGGTTGAAAAATGAAACACCCTAATGCACAGCCATATTGAGACCAAGGGCCACTTGGGCAAATAACAAACTAATGGCGGGCCACCAGCACAAATTAAAAACATTAAAATATTAAAGTTTGTAACCGAAATTTCTTTCGATTTTTTATTTTCAAATGTTTTCAACATTCAAATTATTAAATTAAAATTGTAATGACAACACAAACTTGTTAAAAAGTTTCATATAGATGACACCGAGGGTAGTTGTGACCGTAAGACGAAACACATTGAAAAATTCGCAGGGTAGGGCAGCAGCAGTGTGGCGAAACTGGAAAACGCAAGGCACGGAATGCTGATGTTGCAGGTTCAAGTCCTGCCATTGCCCTATTTTTTCTTTGTGGTGTCATTACAATTTTAATTTAATAATTTGAATGTTGAAAACATTTAAAAATAAAAAATCGAAAGAAATTTCGGTTATAAACTTTAATAACAAAAACGGCGCCATCTCTCGTCAGCTGACGGTAGCTGTAAAGGTACCCAGTTGAATATGATAACTTGTTAAAAAGTTTCATATAGATGACACCGAGGGTAGTTGTACCCTTAAAATCAATAATGTAATGACCGTAAGACGAAGCACATTGAAAAATTCGCAGGGTAGGGCAGCGGCAGTGTGGCGAAACTGGAAAACGCGAGGCACGGAATGCTGATGTTGCAGGTTCAAGTCCTGCCATTGCCCTAATTTTTCTTTGTGTTGTCATTACAATTTTAACATTAAAATAACCAAAAAAAAAACTATATTATTTGTTAATCTTAGCAATATTTTTCTTTCAAATGTATGAGGGAATATTTTTGCTGGCGGGCCACTGGCAGATTGCTCGCGGTCTGTGCATCTCTGTAGTAATTGACTTGTAGTCTAGGAACTGTTTTGTTGTTTGATTGTTGAACTTTGATTTACGGTCTGGTTTGGGGAGACGATTATAACTGACAGCTTAATTTTTTTCATTTTATATATTATTTTACTATCTAGTTTTAAAATATATTAGGCAATACCTACTTTTCTTCCTATAAAGACTCCGTTTTTAATGCAAAAATGGTTTTTAAGAGCTGGTATTTCTAAAGGACGCAAGTGAAAAATTACGTCATTTAGCTGGCTGCACATAATTAAGGTCAACGTCACATACCGATACTCTATTAAAAAAAAACTTGGCCTGTCCACATGTTGAATTTCAACTAGCTACTTTGTGAACTGAGAAAAATTGACAACTTGTTATTTTAAATTATCTGTCGATGGCAGAACGAGCTAAATGACGTCACCTCCAGTAAGTTTTATGCGATATTATCGAAGATTATGAATAAAACCGAAAACCATTATTTCCGTTAATGTAAACATAATGAAACAAATGGTGTATAAATGAAGGCAAAATAATTGTTTACAGTCGCAAGTTTTCCTCTATAACTACTTTCTTCCTGTTTAGCACAATTTGTCTTCTTTAAAGGATTGTTAACACAGTTGTCATCTGATGTAACATAAGCGGAAAAATTGCTTAAATTTGAACACTTATCAAGGGCATAAAGTGTTCAAATATTTTTAAGAATTTTGTCTGTTTTGTTTTTCATTTATATCTGCTACTGACTATACATTTAAACTCGACGGCTGATGAAAAAAAGTGGCTTATTTATTACTGTTTTGTATTAAAATTGTGAATAATTAATAGGATTGACGGATGGAATATGATGCATATCGAATTTGTAAAATAAACGGTTTAATATAAAATGTTTTTTTTCCATTTGTAGGGTACCTACACCCGTTTTATTTGGCACCCAAAGTTCCAGACGTTGACACCTACAGTGGGGTAACGAGTGGATGCCCCCTGTCGAAGTTTCTATTTGCAGAGCATACGTTTTATTTTACTTTAGCGCAGGGTCCTTCCGCTCATTTTCCGACAAAGTTGTAGCATTGTCGCCATTATTGCCTTCACATAAGATTGGACGTGCTCGTAATTGGAAGGGATAATGGCGTAATTGTAGGATAATAACAGGATGTTTGTATTTTTTTCTGTAATATGATTTTTTTGTGTTAACTAAGTATAACATAATGCTCCTCTCGTCCTAACGTTTCTATAATTTGTCATTTAAGTAGGAAAATCATATATTTCTTTAATACAAGAATATGTTCACGGTGAGTTAAACTATCCAACGGGCCTAATATCAGTCCAAGTTTATAGTCAACTAGCAGACTCGGCGGACGTCGGCCTGCCCGGAAAAGCACCCGCACCTGCACAGACAGCAGCGCCACCTACCGGGTCCAATTGTGTTTCCAAACCATCCAGGAACCCATTGAAATATACACACAAAATTTCATCCAAATCGGTCCAGCCGTTCAGGAGCTGGTGACAAACACACGTACAGACGAATTATATATATTTAAGTACCCCACGCACTTCAATGATGCAGGTCAAAAACCGTCACCCACAAAATGTACTGTCGCCAAATATTTGGCGCTTCGGCCGAGAACCTAGCAGATTATTCGGTATTCGGCTAAATCACTATTCGTGGCTTCTCTGATCATCAACGTTGTACGCAGATGAGGCCCTAACGTGCAACGTGTGCGACCGCTCGTTCCCCACGCGCCGCCAGCTCGCCGACCACCAGCAGAAGAAGAGGCATTTCGGGTAAGCTTACGATGTAGTCAGTCCTAACGTTAGTCTTTCCGAAGCTACCGTAGCATAAAATAATTTGCTAGAATTTCTCCCTAAAGGGCCATTCACACGGTACGAATTCTCGCATACGAGTTAAGTTAGAGCGGGGATCGATCGACCGATCGACCACGTCATGCCTCAGTAGTCCGCAATGTAAATGGCCCTTTAGCGTCCAAAGTTCGCGGTCGACTCAAGAAGTACTGGTACACCCTTTGGCATGCTAAATAGGTAACTTTCCCCTTACTGAGCGCGCTTCTGGTTGCTCGCCCTTCTCTCCGGTAAGCTGCCAAGCCGTCTGAGGCTACCAGCAAAAGTCCATTCGAAAAAAAGCTCACGGTGTTCCATAGGCGTGGTGGGGGCAGCCCCGGATATACGATTTTTTCGAACTGGTGCAGAAACTTAATAGTGGCGCCAAGATCAATTATGATTTTGGCGCCCCTATCATAATAATGGCCCGGTATGTCCCCCCCCCCCCGCCTAAATCCGGGCCTGGGTGGGGGTCATAACCCCCCCCCCCTCACATAACTTGGCCATCACACCATCTATTGTGTAGTATACAAATATTAATTAAGGTAATCTATTGATAGCATGACGTTTGCATGAAAGGGGGCAAGCAAAAAATACTGAACTGATTTTGATAAAACTATACAGTACCTAATAGTTTATACGTACGTCAAACATAGCTTACAACTTGCTCGCCGCACGTGTTTTCGAATTTTATGCAAAGTCTCGGGCGTCAGCCTTTTCATTACACAGTAAATATCAAACAAGGAAGAATTTATATGTACATTTATTACGTTCTAGTAGTAACCGTGCGAAACCAGGGCAAGTCACTACTTAAAAATAAATTCCTCAAAGCTTTCCAACAAACTGGCTCCGCTTCCTCACAGACACTTCTCATTCCAGCTGCAGCGCGTGCGACAGCCTGTTCCCCTCCCTGATGGCGCTGGAGCACCACAAGGAGGAGTTCCAGCACTGGAGCGACTCCTCCTGCTGCTCCCACTCCGACTCAGAGTCCAGCGACGAGTGCCACGAGGACCGCCACCGGCTGCTCTAATGCCACCACCTCATTGTTGCCGGGGACAACACTAAGCTGGGGACGTTCGTGTGAATTGCTCTTGTGGCTGGGTTGTGGCGTACCTGATCCGAGTATACCTCCCTCTTTTTCCCAGTAGTACCATGGTACTGGTACCTACTGAGTTTTGGGACAGTATTAAATGGTACTACTAAGAAGTTTTGTCACAGCAGTACCATTAATGAATCATGCTGCTGAGGAGTTTTGTCGCAGTAGTACCATTATATTAACGATACTATTAAAGCCTAATTACTACTGACGTTTGGCGCAACAATACCATTGTTGGTGTTATTATAATCGTACTACTGAGATGTTTTGTTACAGCAGTACTATTAATATAGTATAATTAATAGTAAGTACTACTGAGTTTTGTCGCAGCAGTACCGTTAATTAATCATACTACTGAGGTTTGTCGCAGTAGTACCGTTAATTTAAGTACTAGTTTATTTTACATTTAACTAAATCCGGTTATATGATGGGAAGTTATTACGCAAATTATTAACGACATTATAAGGTATTGGCAAGTTTATATACTTGCTCTAATAACCTTACATATTTTTGCAGTAGACTGTCCAATGGTACGACTGAGATAAAATTTCCCAATAGTACTATTAACGGTACTAACCTATAAAACTGCTGAGAAAGAGGGTTATATCTGGGACCTGTCCATTAATGATGAGTTCAAAACGAAAGGGAGGATAACTCACTAGTCAGGTGGAGGGGTGAAAAGCTCGAGTCAAATTCGTGATACAGAACACATCTACCCACTTTTGGAAGGATAGGCTGTATTTTAAAAATACACGAGTCTGGTAAGGTAGAATATCAATTTATTTGACTGTGATTTCACTCCTCTTCTGGAGCGCTCACACCCAGCCAAAGCAAAATTCACACCCCTCAGTTACTGAGTCATGGAATCAGAAAAAAGCGGAAATTCAAAGTATTTTATACATGTTATCAGATTTCAGCTTTTTTCTCTCCGTACGTCTAATGTTTCAGTTCGCTGGAGTGCTATGTAAAATACTGATTTTAAGTATAAAATACTCAACCACGAAAATTTGTATTTGACCAATCAATGGGTACATTTTGAAAGTTTCTAAAACCGGCTTAATTATAAGTTAAATCCATTGTATTTGTTGTATAATTGTAATTCGAATTCACCCAGAAACCACGTTAAACGCCAATGAAGAGTATCTTTGTACGTATATTTGTAAACATATCGGCAGATTTATGAAACTGTGAGACTAGCTGAAAGCGTATCTTTGTAAATAGTGTTTCCTAGTGATATCCCGGCAATAATGCATATCACGATGTTTGTAATATATCGACTGATACTGTAGTATCTAGCTGTAAATATTTGTTAGTCGTACAAGTTTAGTATTCGCTCCTAGCGTCACGATGTGTCCCCGTTCCCGAGACTTCCACTCCAGTATTACCGACTTGCGTCGCTGTAACGTTTCACTATAGCTCTAGTATTTTTTATAAAGTATTATTGTATTTGCCACGTGAGTAATGTGGCTCGCAGGAGGTTTGCGCGCCGGAACGTCTCGTGCTGCGTATCGATAGCTGCACCCGGGCTGACCCGGTTGGATATGTAGTTCATTCGGCTGCGCTGAAAGCCGTTGCACGCAATTCCGACAGACAAACATATCAGTCAGCAAGGTTCGATCGTTCCGGCGGCGGAGCTCCGGTGCGCCTTCGATGGAAGTTTATTTATATACAAATAAAAATACGATTGAAAATATGTACAGAAATGTTTTATTTTATAGGAAATCACATAACCACAGAGTACAGCTACGGCACACGTATACGTACTGCTGCTCGATCTCCCATAAGGTGCCGAAAGGCCGCGTTCGGCGCGAATCGTCCGGGGAGCGACGTACACATCTTTAATTTTCCATATTTATCGATAATCAGGAATACAAATCACGAATCTCTTATAAAAGCATAATACGAGTAAGTCTAGTGACGGGCGACCCTCGGGGCGGCCGGGCCGGGCCGGCGGCGCGCGGCGCGGGCCAGCGGTCGCGGTCACATAAATACACGCGCTACGGCGTCAAAAAAACATACAAAGGTGCGCAGCGGCGCTACTCTATCGATTACATACGACGAAACGAGCGTCAGTCGCGACGGTCGCGTAAGAACTAAAATCGTGAGCGGGCGCGGCGGCGGGCGCGCGGCGCGGCGCCGGCGGGCGGCCCCGCTCGGTGCGGTGAGTCAGGTCGGGTGGCACCCGAGGCGCGGGTGGCGGGCGGCGGGCGGCGGGCGGCGGGGCGGGCGGCGCGCGGCCTACGCCGTGCCGTTCACCACCGGCTCGGGCTTGGCCGCGCCCAGCGGCGAGCGCCGCTTGCCCGCGCGCGCCTCGCCCGCGCCGTGAGCCGCCGCCGCGGCGCCCGCCGCGCCGCTCACGCCGTTCTTCCAGGCGCCTCCTGCGAAACGATACAGCTTTGAGAGCGGACTGCCACTCGAAACCCTCGAGACGACGGCTTCGCGCGATCTTGTCCGCCTCCCGGTTTATCATCGATATAAAATTGCTCCCGAGGATTCCTCGTTTTTGATCGCTCACCAGCATCGCTCCAGAGAGCGTTCGGTCTATTAATAAAATAATTACCCCGAACGAGCATACACACAACACGGAACGTATCTCACGATAATCTAACGATCTTTAATCCTTCTCTTCCGAACGCTTTTTCCCGTTTCGGGGACGTTGGTCTAATCCCAGGTTTGGCAGATCAAGTTATTATATCCCGAGATCCCGGCAGCTGGATAATGCACACAACGGCCTACAACAGCATGACATAAACACGGACACAATATTAGCACATTATTTGGAGCATAAAACCGCCATCTTATTGCAGAATGGCTTACGTGTTCATATGAAGCTTGCGTGAATGACATTTTACATAAAACATGACATCACAATGGTACGCTTAGCGGGTCACGTTACTCATGATAGAAACAACACATAGTCAAACTTAAAAGTTAAATCTGAAAATGTTACATCGTATGCACGTTTAGGTAAACTAACAACATGCGGAAATTTCGCTATGATAAAAGCAGATGTAATAGCAAAAAGTATCAACTCTAATTACTCATGCATTATAGTTATTTACTACTACTTTTAATTTGGTTATTGGAAACTTATCTATTTGTTTGCGACACGGTAAGAACAAGCGAGCGATAATACTACTTAAATATAGAAAAGCTATCCTGCCGCGAGTTCCCTTCCCCGCGGACTAAGCATCCCCGTTTACTAACAGTCAAATACTAAAACGTGATCCTGGCGATATTCGCGGAACGCAATGCTGAATACTGAGCCCACAGTCGGCAGCCGCCTGCCGGATTAGAATAGAATTTATCAACACGCAAGGCACTGAAATCGTGGTACGGCACATAACAGTTTAACTTAACAAGCGCGCCTTGTACCGAAATGTGTGATTCGCTGATCCCAGCAGCGATTTTGCGAGCGTCTCCAAAGAGAACATGGAGCAATTTAGTGCTCAGCCGTGCAATCACAGACCTCATGCGGCGCGACATCAAAGCACTGCGATTAACCAGCGCTGCAGCCGCAGTAATTTGCAGGAGCCTGCCGGTGATACGTCTAAAGTGACAGCATTGAACTCGCTACCGACTCGTGACCAATCTTTACATAAAAACGTTTCATAAACTAATCATTCGGTAAAACGCATTTTTTTAACCGTTTACTGTTCAGGATTCATTTCGGAACCACCGCGTAGAACCCTACAGGTCAGGTCAGGTCTGTTTCATAAGAATCCTAACTTTCAGGGTCGGAAATAAAGTTGTTCCGCCAAACGATCAGCTCGCGAAACGTTTCTCACGAAACGATGGTGAACCCGCCAGGGACACGCGCTCGCGAAATCGCCACCGAAACGCCTAGCGACCGGATGATCTCAGTCCGCGAGGAAGCAACCCGTCAGCGCACGGCGGCGGCTGCTGGCTGGTACCTGGTCTCCGGCGGCGGCGGCGCCGCGCGCCCTCCGCCGCGCCGCGGGCCTCCTCCGACGACGCGGACTCTGCACAACACGCGCACTGTACCCGCGGCCCGCTGGCCCCCGTGGCCCTACCCGCACTGCGCGCGGCACAGCTGTTTGTTTGCTGCTCACGTTGTACATCACCGCACTCTACCGACCGATCTGAGCGGCATCCGACTGACATATGGTCCGCTCTTAACGATTTATTAACGTGGAACTCGACGGGCAACGTCTGAAACGATTCATCGTATACGCGATTGGCTGCAATGAATTGATCCTCGATTACTTCAGAAAAATTCGACGCACCGTTACGGTCCCAGCGCGAAACCTATTGAAATCGATCGACAAAAAAGCTTTATTTTAAGAGAGCGCTCTTAACCGAGTTATCCGAGAACGTCCAGAGTTTTAAATATAAATAAAATAAAAAGGTTCACCACAGAAAATAGAACAAAATCTACGATATGTTACACCGTCACCGAAATAATGCAGCTAACTAGAACTAATTCTAAAAGCGAGTCTAAAAACAAACAGCTGTCAACCGCAGGAATTAGTACATAAAAAACAATCCCACTCGTCCATCTAGACGCTTAATGTACTAATTAAAATGTAAAGAACGGGGTGCATCAAATAAACATAAATTATAACGCATAAATACTTATCAAATATTACAGAACACTACAGCTACATTTTAACTAGCACATTCAGTAATATTTTCAGATTTGTCTGTCACTTTATATCTCAAACAAAAGGCTGGCACAAAAATCGCTAAATGTACTAAGTCTGGGGCCGAGCTAATGCGCGAATAGGCAAGTATTCATAGTGTTTGTGTGAGTTCCAAATGGAAGAAAGATAGCATCACTGATTTTGTGTGTACAGACACGTCACGTCTCGCTTTGTCGCCACTAATGCGGAGAGAAAGTGACGCAATGAGACGCAAACTTGGGTGTACTATACATCCAGGTCTCTTTTTCACCCACCTGACATGACCAGGTGTCATGTGGCAACAATTGGGCATCCGATAAACTCGAAGAGTTTTTGTATTGCCGGTCTCAAATAGTGGATATGTGATGTACTCTAAAAAATACTTTTTCCGAGCCGGTGGCAAATTTTTCGACATTCAAAGTGCTTCCTGTAAGCCTAAACTGAATAAAGATATTTGACTTGACTCTGATTGTCGTTGTCACCTGACAAATGTTAGTTTGGTAAAGTAAGGACCTGACCAGTTTATCACGTTGTTTAGCTTGGCCCTAAGCTGTCACTAGCAGACAGCTCCGGTAACATGGCATCTATCACCAGACTGAGTATTCAGAAGATATTTTAGCTTTTCAATCCTGATAGACAGCGATTTTCATCTGACATTTAGCGATTCTTGCCTGTCTATTAGCTCCACGCGCGTTTCTCGAACGATACTATGCTAAAGGGCCATTTATACGGCAAGAATTCTCGCATGCGAGTTGCAATTACATTCTGGGCATCGATGTAAGAAGACAATAGATCTGCTTACTTGTTCGGATTGTTACAAGCCTAGCGTCACCACTTTGCGACGGGGTGAAGCAGGTGAAGAGGGGCTTTCAATACTTAGCCATAGGTTCAAATTTGAATCTTCTCGTAAGTGAATAAAGTGCTTCTAATTTTTCTAACTAGCAGCGACACAGGCGTCGGATAGCAGAACTAAAAATATGACGCCAATTTAAAACGTGAGAAACGCAGAGCTGTTTACTTAGCAATTGGCACAGACAGTTTGATTCGGGGTAAGCATGCGCTATCCAACATAATCTACCAAATAGACTATGGTCCGCTACTCTGTCACTGTGTTGTACACAGTTCTATAATTTTCTCATTTCGATGATTGCGGGCTACCGAGGCATGATGTGATCGATTGGTCAATCAAACCCCGCAATGTAATGCAACTCGCATACGAGAATTCGCTCCATGTAAATGGTCCTTAAGTATTTGGAAAAAAACACGGGTAATACTAGACTAGTGTCGTTTGAGAGAGGAGCCGCAGCAACAAGATTATTTAAGAATTAAAACAGATACTAAGAAAGTATAAAACCGAGACGGAATATACTGAATAAAGTCTGTTTCTATTTGTTCAAAAACATACTTTTTTGCAAGAAAACTTACTAATATTTTTGGGTGTTGAGCATATTTATGCCTGTTCAGAAACAGTCATTCTCGCTTCGTGTATAGCTTCAATAAGTATTGAAATTGTTCAAACAATAATATTGTAAGTGTATTAGGTTCAACATTACTTATTTCATATTTCACTTCTCTTCTTAGAGATGAAATCAGTAGATTTCAAGTATCTACAATTCGTGTCATAAAAGCCAAATTTATCTATCAATTAAAGTAATCTAACTTTATAACTGGATTTTACTGGATCTCTATCCGATTCCTGGGTATATTTAAAGATACCCACGTTTAAACGGGCGTCGTTTTATATTTAAGGACAGCGAAATAAATCAATATAAAGACCCCTTCTCTCAGAACAGACTAAATGGGCGAATCAATTTTTTCTTGTTGTTTTTTCTGTCACGTCGCACAAGAGACAACTATGATAGAGTATGTTTAACTCATAAAAGAGCATGACAATTATTGATAAAATTACAACTTTTTTGGTAAATTTTGTCCCTGAAAATATCACTTTTAGAAAGTTACTTAAGAGACGTAACCATGCCAGCGAGTGACAAGAAAAAGTTGACGGACTCAAATATACCGATATAATTTTAGTATCAAGTGTGAGATGTGTGTACGCGTGTATGATGTGTGAGCGTGTATGATGTGTGAGCATTGGACGTACCTCTGTCGGCGCTCGAAACGTCCTGGCTGTCGAGAACAGAGCTGTCGTCGTCGGTCTGTCGCCGCCGCTCGTCGCGCCGCCGCCCGCTCTGCAACGTGCACGCGACACGGTGACACAGCTATCATCATCCTTTTTTAGCTAGTGAAGCTTTTACGATTCATCCTCGTAACGGGATCTCAGGACTTATTATTCGATTTTGAGCAAAGCCGAGAAGTTATCTTATGTCAGTTTCTCAAAATTATGTAAATTTTATATCACATTCATAAATGCTTCCCGTAAGCCTAATCTGAATAAAGATATTTGACTACTGACTATGAATCTGAATAATGATCACATGTAAGTATCATTTGCAAAAACATTTGCAGGGGTTGCGAGGCGACCAAAGATCAGTCTTCTTTTGTCAGAAATCGACACCTGTCTTTCACGGCATAAATCAAGACAGCGGGTTGGAACTCAAACCCATTATACTATGGTACCATGGTCCCACGCCGCTAATCTCTGATAATGAACAGGAAACGAATGAATTCGTGTGCGATGCGAGTCACGCTATACGTTAGCTCGCCGGAGCGGCTGGTGCGGCGTCGCACGCGGCTCGGCGGCGGCGGCGACGCGGGGAGTGAGCCAGGAGTGCGATTTTTGAATCTCACCGGGTGACTAAAGCTCACCAAAACGGCCGTTTTTCATAGAGATTCAGCCATTTTGGAGAGCTCTAGTCGCCTGGCGAGATTCAAAAATTGCCCCCCAGGTGAGCACTAACGTTGGGCACGGGCGGGCGCGCGGTGTGCTGCGGGCGCGGCGCGTGCGCGCGGCCGTTCTCCAGCGGCGGCCGGCGCTCGTCGCCGCGCTCGGGCCGCTCGGCGCGCTCGGGCCGCTCGCCCCGCTCGGGCCGCTCGCCCCGCTCGGGCCGCTCGCCGCGCTCGGGCCGCTCGGGCCGCTCGCCGCGGTCGGGGCGCTCGGGCCGCTCGCCGCGCCGCGTGTCGCCGCGCTCGCTCGACCTGAAACGACCACGTGCGAGCGATAAAAGCTGACCGACTCGAGAGTCCACTCCGTGAGGAAGATCCGAGGAACGAAGCTCGGTCCGACCGTCCGCCGGACGACCCTGTCAAGCGACTACAGAGTCGTCTCGCTCGGGCGAGCGAGGCGTCTGTAGTAAACGAGGTAGCGAACTTGCGAGGACGTCCCGCATCTGTAGTATCCATTATTCAGTCTAGCTCGTTCTTCTAGCACTTTTTCCTGTTTCTCGATTCGGGGTTCTCTTTGATCGTGATCCCAGTTTCGAGGTCAGGTTATTATCGTCTATCACCACACAAATAAGTGAATAAACTAATTTTTAAGATAAAACTCCCGTGTGATTCAGACAAATTGAAATAAACTGATCATTCACGCAGAGTTACAGCGCGACACGTATCGGACCGGTCCACGCTCCCTCCTCGCGAGCCTCCGCCCGCGTCGAACGGCCGCCCCGGCGAGCTCGGGCCGGCGGTCGACGTCGAGCCCCGGCCGCGAGGCTCGCGAGGAAGGACCGAGGACCGATTCGATACATGTGTAGCAATAATTCGACTTTAAATACGATCCTGGTCCATTTATTTCAATAGACTGTATTGACACTAGATGTGGCGAGGCAGCAATAAGCTGTGTACCTGTTGGTCCGTGCGCCGCGCCCGCCGCGGCCGCGGTAGCCGCCGCCCTCGCCGCGCTCGTCGCCCAGCTCGGGCGTCATGCGGCGCGCGCCTGCAACACACTCACTTTAGACTACCGCCCCACACTTTCCGTCCCCCCTGATTCGGCGCGATCGCGCTACTGAATTTGGATTTTTGCGCCAGTTTCTGGCGCCGATTTAGCTGACAGGCCAGGAGCGTTGGCAGGGCACTGGCACCGCGTTAGCGTTCTGTCGTGCTATTTCAGCGCCGGCCGTCAAGGCTGGTACGGAATAGAGCCCGCGGTATTTTTCGTGCCTACCGCGTCCCCCGCGGCGATGCTCCGGCCGCGTCTACATACGACTAGTCGCCGGCGCATTCTCTAGAGCGGTGTTTCTCAACCTGGGGTCCGCGGAACAATGGTGGTCAAATAGATTAATATGAGTATTGCATATAAAAGTATCTAAGCGGTTTTTTTGTTTGATTTTGAGGGGCCCACGGGTTATGGTAAGGTTGCATTAAGAGTCCGCCTTTGGAAAAGGTTGAGAAACACTGTCCTAGAGTGTACACGCGTGAACTGAACGCCATAACAAAAATCTCTAGATGGCCTCGATTTGTGTTAACAATACAGTGCCAATCCAGCGCTGACACGCGGCGGCTAGGGACATTTACTAGTGCTAGTAATTGGATAAGTTTAGATCAGTGCACCTAGCACGAATCTTCTCGTTACGCGTTAACTCGCTACGTAACTCATTGCGTCTCTCATTTACTGGGCTAGATAGAAAGAGTCGCACTGAATTACGTAGCGAGTTAACGCGTGTCGAGAAGATTCGTGCTAGGTGCACCGTCCGAGGCTAGGTCGCTTTCAGTCAAGCTGCTGGGCCGTGCCGCCAGGCTGCCGAGCCGTGCCGTCAGGCTAATGATTGTGTCGCCAAGCCGACGGCCGTGTCGCCAGGCTGACGGCCACGCCGCCTGGCTGACGGGCCGTGTCGCTAAGTCGCCTAGCCATCCCGCCACTAGCGGGCGGGAGGACCTCGTGCAAGGTCCGTCCGGATCGCTCCCACCATCTCGCTCGCTAATTCTGCCGTTAAGCAGCAGGGCTCGCACTGTCGTGTTCCGGCGTGGAGAGCAAGGCAGCCGGTGCAATCACCGGCACAAGAGGTACTCCATCTCAGCCCTCCGGGTTGGCAACGCAACCTGCACTCTCTCTGTTGGCGCAGGTGTCTACAGGCGGTGGTGATCACATACCATCAGGCGACCCGCTCGCTCGATTGCCTTCGTATGTTGTATAAAGAATGTCTGCGGGCTGCGGGCGGTACCTGGCGGGTAGCGCGGCGGCGGCGCGCGGCGGCGCGCGCGCGCCGCGGGGTGTCCGCGCGGCGGCGGGTAGGACGCGGCCGTGCCGCCCATCACCACGCGCAGCTGCTGGTCGATCTCCTGCTTCTCGGCGCGCAGCTGTTCCACTTCCTGCGGGAGGGGCGGCGAAAACGGTGGAGTCCTCGATAGAAGTGAACCGAACGAGCCTCGGCCCCCGCCGCCGCGCTCGGCCGCGTGCGCTGCGAGCGCGGCGGCGCGGGCCGCCGGCGACGGCGCCCCGCGCGTCGCGCTTCCCCGCTCGGAACGTTGGAAAACCAGAGCCGTCCGATTTTACAATTGTAACAAAACAAATCTCATACAGGTACGGTATCAAACGTGAGTAACAGAGTAAACATTCAATACTTTTAGCTGAAGCGTCAGGAAACACCGAGCTTCGAATAATCTCTAGCATGGCGCAGTTGCGGAATCTCGCAGCCGAGGCCGGTTCGGAGCCCGCGCGGTTACCTTGAGGTGCGCGACGTGGTACTCGACGAGCACCTGCGCGTTGGCGATGTTCTCGCGCGTGCCCACGAACACGAAGGGCACGACGCCCTCCTCGCGCGGCCCGACCGGCGCCGGCTCGTTGTCGCCCTCCACCTTCACCTGCGCACGGCACACAGTGTCAGCACGGAATCAATAATACTACTGACGTACAGAAACTTCACTCTTTCGACCACCATTAAACGGATCCCAACTTTATGATCAGGCACAAAAAGTTCGTGTCACTTCATAAACATGCATCAAAAGGAAGGCGCCGCCCGCGCCCGCCTTCCACCCGCAATGCCCTGGCGCACCGCTAGAGTCGGGCTGCTTACTGTAATACTATCACAACGCGCCACGCAGAGTGAGCGGGCGCGCGCGCGACAAGCCGGCAACCTCCTGCGATTAACCTATGCCATAGATGATGCGGCGAGCGCACCTACAGTGCGGAGTGGAACCCCCCTGGTGTTAGCTCATACCGGCCATACAAGGACAGCTTCCAATAGTCAGAATGGACTGCTTCGAGCTGCGCCTGCATAGTAAACTACAGTCTTCGAAGTACATACACGTATAGAACCGCTCGAGCAATTGCGACTGCTTCGGGCGGTAGACCACGCGGTGAAATTTCAATTACAATTGTAGTGTATTATGGCACGGTGCGGTGTGATGTGTACGTACGCGCACGACGCCGCTCTTGTCGACGATCTCCTGGATGACCTTGCCGTTCTTGCCGATGACCTTCCCGACGAGCGCGCGCGGCACCTTGATGGACTCCTCCGCGTACTCCAGCAGCGCGCGCGCGCCGCGCACCGCCTCCATGGACTGCGGGCGCACGACATCACATAGAGAAACTTTTTCGCATAACCAGCAAAAAGCTCGAAACATCACGATTTTATTTATTAAATAGTTCAATTCGTCTAATTCACGATAAGGCTCAATATCCCTTTCATTTTAATGACCTGTGTTTAAAAATAACGTACTCGTTCAGTGTGCTATAAAATCAACCCTCCCAATCTTGCGAGGCAATAAACCACTTAAGTGATGTCAATCTAAGTGCGTTTCCTTTCAGCAAACGCCCAGACCGGCAGTGTCATAGCGTCAGCAAGTGTCCAACCATCGATATAAGACGATAGATACTTGTTCGGATTGTTACAAGCCTAGCGTCACCACTTTGCGACGGGGTGAAGCAGGTGAAGAGGGGCTTTCAATATTTAGCCGTTGGTTCAACTTTGAATCTAATCGTAAGTGAATAAAGTGCTTCTAAGTTTTCTAACTAGCAGCGACACAGGCGTCGGATAGCAGAACTAAAAATATGACGCCAATTTAAAACGTACAAAACGCAGAACTGTTTACTTGACAATTGGCACAGACAGTTTTATTCAGGCTATCCAACACAGTCTACCAAACAGACTATGGTCGGCTACTCTGCCACTGCGTTGTACACAGTTCTATAGTTTTCTCATTTCGATGTGTCCAACCCAATACGCCCTTGATACCTCGCCGCAGATCTTGAAGGTGCAGGAGCACTCCTCGAGCTCGATGTTGGACACGCCGGCCACCTTGCGCGCCAGCTGGATGTTGGCGCCGTGCGTGCCGATCGCCAGCCCCATCAGGTCCTCGCGCACCGAGAACTCGTCCGAGTACCTGCGTCGCCACACCACAGTCATAACACAGAATAAACAATACTACTAATTTACAGAAGCGTCTCTTTTACGACCGCGATTTAACGAATTCCAACTTTATTGACACTCACGAAAAGTTCGTTTTACATCATACACATTCGCCAGGCGGCTCGCGTCAAAAGGAACGCGCCGTCTGCGCCCGCCTTCCCTCCGCAACACGTGAGGGTTGTTTTGCATTCGTTTTCAATTACACTGACACAGCGAGAACGAGCGAGAGGGCGCGCGACATGCCGACAACCTACTGCGATTCGCCTACTCTGTAGGCAAGGCGGCCGAGCGTACCCCCGGTCATACTTTCGCCTTCAAATATATAGGAGCAGGCAACTTGCTGGAAAAAAATCTCAACACTACTGCCTAATGCGTTTGGTCGTTTTCAGATATTTTTGAACACCTTGCCCGCTCCAATACATTTGAAAACAGTAGGTACAGCTCTGTGTGAACAAAGTAGCCGGGAAAAGCTAGTAATTTAAACAACGACAGATCTCCGGCTGATTTAAATACTTGTTAAAACAGCTGCAAAAGTAACTTCCGAAAAATAAGTGATACCCGAACTCCATACTTAAAATAATTGTAATAGAAACTCTGTCTGTTACCTTTTCGTGACAAAACCGCTGAACCGACCTTGACGAAATCTGGCACGAATATAGTTTGCTTAATTGAGGATGGACAATATGTCAAAGGCTATTTTTTATTACAGACTTGCTGTTGCCCGCGATTTCGTGTGCGCAGAATTCGTTTATTACTATCCCAGGGGAACTTCGCATTTTAACGGAATAAAAAGTATCCAATGTGTTAATCCAGCGTATAAGCTATATTCGTTCTAAATTTCATCTAAATCCGTCCAGCTGTTTTAGCGTGAAGAAGTAACAAAACATTAAAGTCACACACAAACTTTCAGCTTTGTAATATTTGTCAGCGACAGGCTCATGCGACCTCACATAGCCAGAATTGTCACAGATTTTAAATTTGTTATTCTCTGTCAGTCGTCGTCTTTCTTTTGGTATTTTCTTTTTTTCTCCGGTCCTATGCAAGTTTCTTATATCATATTATTTATTAATTCACACAAGTGTTATTTCTGAGCCCGATCGTCAATAATATGAGTAGAAAACAGCTTTCCGCGGAATAGCACAAACACATTCTAGTTCAGAACCAGTTTTAATTACAAGTAATAACGAATATTCAATTGCCTACTCACCCTCCCTGATTGTGTATTTTGGTAGACTCCAACTGCCTCGCGGCCTCCTCAGTCTTTTTCAACAATAGCAGCTTCTGTGTTAGATTCCTATAAACCAAACATGGAATAAACAGCCAGAAAAACACCACCACTGACACCAACTGGTACAAAATGACGAGAAAGTTTATAACACATCTTGGACACATTCTCTTCGAATAAATTAACGTTTATCGGTAGTGGATGTGACGATCAAGTGAATAGATCATTTGGCATTGACACTTCGAACATGCATGCAATTTAGTGGGGTTCGTAAATATTGTTATCTAGGAAGTTCAAATACAAATAAAGCTGTTGCAGTCAAGGAATATAATGAGCAAACGTCATGCGTTGCTTTATTTATTTATTTAAGCTTCATTGCACAGTTTACAAAAACAAATACAGTTGCTTTCTTGCTATGCTAATCGATTGCTTACGTTGTGATCTGGACACTCATTTTACTTGTGCACTTTTTAAAGAGAGTGGCAAAGGACACTTTGTTCTTAAATAAAAGCTTGCACCATTTACAACGTCGCAGAATAAACAATAGCAGAAGTACAGAAGTCTTTCTTTGAACAAAAACAGCGTTTAAGATGCATCCAAGTATGTGCCTCTCTGTTTAATAAATAAAGTTGACCGCCTGAGATTTTGCGGGTAGTAAGACCTTGTGAAAGGTCCGTCCGGATCGCTACCACCATCTTGCTCGCTATCCCGCCGCTAAGCAGCAGTGCTTGAACTGTTGTGTTCCGGCGTGGAGAGCAAGACAGCCGGTGCAATTACTGGCACAAGAGGTATTCCATCTTAGCCCTCTGGGTTGGCAACGCATCTACAATCTTCTTGGCGTTGCGGGTGTCTATAGGCGGTGGTGACCACTTACCATCAGGTGACCTACTTGCTTGCTTGCCTTCCTTTTTCATAAAAAAATATGGCATATCGTTCAAAATATCGAGTCTTTATAAAGTCATTATTTTGCTATCTAGATATTAATAATTACGTCAAATATCACCTAATAATAAGTGGATATACCTGTTTATGTTGACGATGTACAACATTCAACCGCCATTAACTAAGTAAATTACAGTAATCAAGTTTCCCGACTTGTAAGTGATTAGTAACAGTAAAAGGTCGTTAAACTGTACGAAGCTTGATACTACTGACTCGGTCCACATCTCGAGGCCGGCAGCCCTGTAGCTTCTCATAATAATGTTAGCACCGCCTTTGTTTGGCCAGTGAGTCGGCTGGCCGAACAAACGGGACCCCAAGTGTTACTCTACAAGTGGGATCCCGATAAGTGCTTAAATTAACCCTCAGCTCTGCTTACTTTGTGTAAGAAAATAGAAAAGATATGCTATTATTCGGGGAAAGAAATGATTCTCTGTTCGGGAAATAGATATTCATTCAAATTGTATGCTGATCGCGTGACAAAATATCGGAGACTCTTGCATTTAGCCTCTTCGACACGTCACGCACTGAACCCCAAAGGATCTCTCTCTATGTTGAAATAAACGGACAACTCACGTATTTAAAGCAGAGTTGTCGCCCGACATGTTTCGACATGCGACAAGTCGAGCGATAACTCTGCTTTAACCCTTTAACCGCCGAGACGTTTTCATCGGACATGTCTGTATCGCCACCTACACAAAAACTGCAGCACGCACTGTTGTGTTCCGGCGTGGAGAGCAAGACAGCCGGTGCAATTACCGGCACAAGAGGCTTTCCATCTTAGCCCTGTAGGTTGGCAACGCATCTGCAGTCTCCTTGATTCTTTGAATTTTGAATCGCAGTCTGCATAAATACAAGGAGGAAAGCACATCGCGTGCCTCGCTCAGCGGCGACGCGCCTTACGAACTCACGGCGACGACGGCGCCGGCACGACGCTCATATCTAATAGGTGGTGATCACTTACCATCAGGTGATCCACTTGCTTACCTTTCTATTTAATTTTTTTTAAAGTAGCAGTGTCTCTGTGTGTCTCACCGGAAGTGCATCTCCTGCAGCATGTTGGCGCGCCGCTGGCAGGCGTCGCCGCGCGCGAGCACGGCCAGCGCGCCGCGCTCCGGCACGTACCAGACCAGCGCCGCGCCGATGGCCTTCTGGAACTCCTTGTGCGCATTCTCTACTTTCGCACTGTGGATTTCGTGCAGGCTGCGGACAGAAGACGCCAATCAGATCATGAGATCACGTCAACTGTGACCGAGAAGCCGTGGCGCTCGTGTAACCGAACGTTCTAAGAGCGCTGTAGCGACTCCCAGCGCCATCTAGTTCGGGATGGTAAAACTAACATGCGCTACAACACACTTAAGGAGTTTCGTAACACGGGCGCATAAATACAAGTTCCAAATTCCATCCTTTGGGACTTCGGATTTACTTCGGACAACAGTAGCTTGGTGAGAGATTTCTCTTTTGATGTGACGTATAGTCGACCAAGAAATTGCTTGACCACTTTTCGCCCGTATTACAAAGGGATAAGGTTCAAAAGTAGTCAAGCAATTTTTTGGTCGACTATACATCTACAGCGCTATGACATTAATGCCACCTATAAGTACACAAATATCGGGTCCTTTATATTTGTGTTAATACTAATACAATGATCCGTTGTTTGATTATAGGAACCGACCATCACATTACTTGCGACTGCAGAAGCTGCTTCAGACGCGTCGCAAAATTTCGCAAGGTTCCTAGGTTTCGCACACTCGGAACATCGTAGTCTCGCGACTGTGAAAGCACTCTTAGCGATATAAACGCAAAAACGCGGCAATGAACTCTGATTGGTCGATTTCTGCGTTTTTGCGGTTTTTATCGCTTGCAACTTCTGGATGTGCATCCATTGTAAGACACCGGTTAAATTAGTACCACGTTGCCTAAGAGTCTTGGGACCCAACACGCGTTACTAGATACTAAAGATGACAACGGCGTTTACAATATAGAGTTCTAACTATTCAGCCCCAGTCAGAAGAAGGTATCCTTCTGTATCTAAATTCTATTCCACACGGACGTCTAACCTAGTCAACGTACGTTACAAACAAGGCAAATCCCTGGACTATAATCCTATTCATATTATAAACGCGAAAGTTTGTAAGTATGGATGGATGTTCGTTACTCTTTCACGTAAAAACTACTGAATGGATTTGAAATTTGGCACACACATAGTTTATAACCTTGTAACACTTTAGGGTTACATTACTTACATTTTAACAGTTTCCATCCGCACATCACATACTCAGCTGTTCATACATAATTTCCACTTTCGTTTACACCATTTACTTTGCCATTTCATCTTTAAAAACTTACTTATTAACAATAAAAACACATCTTCAATTACTTTGTTTTGGTCAAAGCGCAAGCGCTTGACAGTTGTTGCGTTTTGTTTCACTCTCGATGATAATCCCAAACGTCACTCCGTTTGTCGAACGAGTTCTCTTCCATTTTTACTTGTTTCAGTCTTCTCGAGGTGTAACAAATATGGTTTCAGGTTCTATTCTACCTAATGGACTGTTTGTCACTACGTTTCTTAAAAAGTTTTAATATCAACATTCATAATTTCGTGATGCACCGTGATTGCTTACTGCAGAAACGAAACGTCGCGAGCCGTTCTGGAAGTTTTACAAATTCTGACGGATTGTTGTTGTAATTTAGTTGTTTTCTTTAAAAACAGATATTATTAGGGAGTGATTCAGCGTATTTTCAGCAAACGACATGTAATTTTTGTTCTGCTTTCTTTGTTAAGAAGAAATAAAAATATTTCTTCAACTCTCATCTTCTCGAGTTATAAAATGTTCCTAGGGTGAAGCAGGCGTTGGAACGTACATGATGTGCAGTTTCGATAGTTTTTTTTTACAATCGAGAAGCTTCTTTCTTTCCCGGACACCGACTGGACTGTCCGATTATTTTTACTTTCTCTCGGGACAAAAAAAACCTGAGCTGATGGCGTGATGGCGCTGCCTGTATTTTAATCCTTAAAAGAGGATGATTGGGAGTGTGTCTTAGTTTCTTTTCTTCGCGTTTAACGCGGTAAGTGAGTTTTATATTGGTTGTAAAGGCCGGTGATAAAAACTGCTTATGTTGTAACTCTTTCTTATTTCTGTTATTACTTTTGTTACAGTTTTCTGTTCATTTCCGTCCATTCCGTGTACTCTCCGGTGCGCGAGGATGCGGCGAGGAGATTCGTAGGCGTGTGTACCACTGATATTACCCACTTAATGTGGTAAGTAATGATTATTTTCTTAACCTCAGTCAAGACGCGTGGTAGGGGCGCTCTGTTATATTGTGGTATCTTTTACTGATACTGTGAATATCTATTGTTCACAGGGTGTCAGGATCTGATGCAACTTCGGATGTCAGGATCGGGTACAACTTCGGATGTCGGGATCGGGGCACGGTGTATGTGTCAAGATCTGGGACAACTTTGGAGGTCAGGATCGGACGTCTAGTTCGAGCTGATTCCTGACTGTTCTTCTTTTGATGACGATGATGATTTGCTGAGAATGGAGCTTAGCTTAGCGTGAGCGGACTGCACACTTCGCAGGTTGTGTCAGGTTTTTCTTTACGGACTGAAGCAGGATTGACCGTGAAGACAATCTTAATATCGTACACGGTTACTTACCGTTAGTCATACTATTTATTAACTTTCCACGTTCCATACCTAAGAAGGGACGTTGTGTAATTTAATGTACCCCAAGGGGACTGATATCGTTTTATAGAACGTTTTATTGACTGTTAAAGCTGGTAGTATGCCCTCTTGTATTTACTTTCAAGTAACGGGTAATACAGGGTAATTTTAAGTTACTTTGTAAGTCGCGTGTCCATTTGGACATCCGGGTTATTCACCGGTTACCATAGGTTAACGTGCATCCATCAAGGATATTGATCAGTGTAATGATTAATTGTAAGTAGTTATTATGCTGCTTATGAAATAAAGTGTTAAAACTGTACCTACTGCCTTTTTACTTAGACCACATCACAGTTTTGTGTCACGGACATTCTGGCGTCCACTAATTCAAATTCGATTGTTCGTGCACTCTGGGCCGTCGCATCCAACCCACACCCTCTCGTTGCTCACCGAAGTAGTCCGGTATGTTACAGTGTCGTACCCAACGTGTGGCTCAGAAAGTGATGTGTTCTAAGTATTACTTTAAACTTTTGACTTTTTATGTTACTGCTCCACTGAGTGGTAAATTACCTTTGAATTTTAAACTTTATTCGTTCATGCTACTGCACTACTGAGTAGTAACTAGCCTTAAACTTTAAACTGATACTTTTATACGCTATTCCTGCTGCTCAACTGAGTGGTAAATTAGCTCTTAACTTTGAATTTTAATATTTTTTTTCGCGCATGCTATTGCTCTGCTGAGTGGTAATTTAGCATTGAACTTCCTTTTACTCTAATGACGTTTTACGCTTAGGTTAATGCTGTACTGAATAGTAAATTAGCATTTAACTTTTTTTTTAAATTCAAAACTTTATACGCTCACGCTATAGCTCTACTGAATGCCTAACTAGCATTCACTACAAAATACACTGACTGTATTTTAACTGTATTTTACTTACATATATCTAGGTGTGTTTGTATAAACCAAGGTTAATTTATACCATGGACTTTCTAAAGGCGGGATGCAAGATCTGCCACTTGCATAAAGATGAAATTACGCATGAACTTACCATTCGTAGACTAACCGTTAATCCGGCGTCTAGGCGACATAGTTTGAGTAGGGTTCTTAAGCAGACTGCGGACTTAGCTCGTAGAGGTAGTCTGAAGTTCGAAACTTTAGAAACTTGTGACTCTGCCACGGAACTTGCTTTGTGTCAGCGGAAGGCTGAAGATATTGAGAAGGAGGTTGGTGAGAACCTTTCTGAAGCAGCGGTTGATCGTCTGGCTTCTCGTTGCAGATATTTGCTATGCCGTTTATCTAGGTTGACTGGAGATACTGCTGAAGTTCAACTACTGAAGGCAGTGGTAACTGAAATGAAGGATCGTTTGCAGCCTGTAGCACTTGCTGACTCTGACTCTGACTCTCTTTCTGCTAGTAGCGACAACCAATCTGAGGCTGTCCCTCCATTGGTTTCCAAAACGATTATTTATAAGACTGAAAAAATGTTCAACATTAATTCTCTTAACTTGAAGTACAGGGGAGATTCCTGTGCTCGTACTTTTCTTACTCGTCTTGAGGAACTCCGTGTAGCGCGGAAAATTCCGGAAGAGGTCGTTTACGGAGGCTTCCCTGAAATCTTCGATGGACCGGCACTGTCTTGGTTCCGCTCCAATCGCTTTGAATTGACTTCTTATGCTGAGGTGGTGAAGGCTCTTCGGGATGACTTTGACATACCTGACCTTGACCACAAACTTATGAATGAGATACGTACTCCAGATTGCAATAAATGCAATAATAATAATAGTACGCTTTCAAAAAACTAGGACCTTTAGTCTATACTCTTAAATCCATGAATGGGAAGCATTTAGGGGATTTCCATATAAAGGATTTGGTTCGCCCTGGCGAAACTGGACCGCCTGCTTAAAGGTTACTTATCTGAATTTTCTCGTGTGAACCACGAGTTACTTTTTCTGTGTTGCTCTAAGAGTACATGTCCTGTATAATGACATGCTCATTGTTTATAGTAACATGCTTTTTCTACTTTCATTTATTATTCACACTGTGCTTGATGTTGGATGTTCCACTTACAGTGTGATTATCTTGTCCTTGTTAGGCTGATATTCGCTTAACTTCATTTTCTAGCGTGTCCTTGCTAGCTTATCGGTTTGTGACTGACTCACATCGACTGATTAGGACCTAGGTTCGTTGGGTTCCTATGGTCATTCTATTTGTTCCTGCTAATAAACTGAGCTCAACATTCTGCATTAGTTTCTAGCTGCCGTATTGGTTTTTCCCCGGATCAGTTAGTTGTCTTATTCGCGGATATAGGAACTTACGTTACATTTTCATTTCTTGCTACGTAAAGTTGGAAATAAACAAACTGGGTTTAGCTCCAATCTTTAACGTTAGCTCTGTACAGTAATAGTTTGTAGTAAGGAAGACGTTCCGTTTACTTTAAGAACCGGTGTAGTTCGCTGTAGTGGATTCCATTTCTAAGGCATCCATTATAGAGTTCCTTTCACCATTAGTTTAAATAGACCATAGTTAGATAATTCCATTTCTAGGATTCACTAGATTGTTTTCAAGTTTTCGTGTAGTTTTTTTTCCTTAGCATTATAACCGATCGGCCAATCGATAAGTTAAACCTAGAATAAAATAGGAGTAGTAGGATTAGGTAATCCTAGGTATCAATCGAGTACCTAGTCTCGATTTATTTAGCGTAAGTTAGGAAGTAGCAAGATTGTAGGTTTAGGTTACTACGGTAGTTTTAACGCCGGTGGTAGGGCCAGGTGCGTGGTCCGTCCGGATAGCTACCACCATCTTGTTCGTTAATCCAGCCGTCAAGCAGTAGCTCGCAACGCAATGCTGTTTTCCGGTAGGGAGAGCAAGACAGCCGGGGTGATTACTGGCACCAGAGGTATTCCATCCTAATCCTCAAGGTTTGGTGACGCATCTGCATCCTCTTGGTTTTGTCGATGTCGTTGAGCGGGTGTGTTCATTTTCTACCAGGTGATCCACGTGCTCCGTTGCCTTCCTATTTAGCAGGTAGTTTAATAAGACTTGGTCTTACCTTATATAAGTTGTTGTAGTTGGTGTGGTATTGAGTTGGTACGGATCGTCTATCAACTGAATCCCAGACTAATGATTTCATACTCCTTCCCTACGGGCAAAGGAGGCCTTTCCATATATTCATATTTCTTCCGTCATTCTTAAATAGATGTACGGGAAAACCGTCTGGCATCATTTGTTTTTGACAGTGGCCGTGTAGTTGCTAAGTTGTAGTATTTTGAGGATTAAGTCCGTACGCGTTTGCTAGGGTCTTAATTCTTGATTTATGATTTCAGCGTCTTCCCCTGCGGGCGAAGGCGAACCTTTCCCTTGACTATTATACTTCACAATTAACAATAATTTTATTTTAGAATTTAAGATTCTAAAATAAAATTATTTTCCCAACTGAGGCGATACTGTAACACTTTAGGGTTACATTACTTACATTTTAACAGTTTCCATCCGCACATCACATACTCAGCTGTTCATACATAATTTCCACTTTCGTTTACACCATTTACTTTGCCATTTCATCTTTAAAAACTTACTTATTAACAATAAAAACACATCTTCAATTACTTTGTTTTGGTCAAAGCGCAAGCGCTTGACAGTTGTTGCGTTTTGTTTCACTCTCGATGATAATCCCAAACGTCACTCCGTTTGTCGAACGAGTTCTCTTCCATTTTTACTTGTTTCAGTCTTCTCGAGGTGTAACAAATATGGTTTCAGGTTCTATTCTACCTAATGGACTGTTTGTCACTACGTTTCTTAAAAAGTTTTAATATCAACATTCATAATTTCGTGATGCACCGTGATTGCTTACTGCAGAAACGAAACGTCGCGAGCCGTTCTGGAAGTTTTACAAATTCTGACGGATTGTTGTTGTAATTTAGTTGTTTTCTTTAAAAACAGATATTATTAGGGAGTGATTCAGCGTATTTTCAGCAAACGACATGTAATTTTTGTTCTGCTTTCTTTGTTAAGAAGAAATAAAAATATTTCTTCAACTCTCATCTTCTCGAGTTATAAAATGTTCCTAGGGTGAAGCAGGCGTTGGAACGTACATGATGTGCAGTTTCGATAGTTTTTTTTTACAATCGAGAAGCTTCTTTCTTTCCCGGACACCGACTGGACTGTCCGATTATTTTTACTTTCTCTCGGGACAAAAAAAACCTGAGCTGATGGCGTGATGGCGCTGCCTGTATTTTAATCCTTAAAAGAGGATGATTGGGAGTGTGTCTTAGTTTCTTTTCTTCGCGTTTAACGCGGTAAGTGAGTTTTATATTGGTTGTAAAGGCCGGTGATAAAAACTGCTTATGTTGTAACTCTTTCTTATTTCTGTTATTACTTTTGTTACAGTTTTCTGTTCATTTCCGTCCATTCCGTGTACTCTCCGGTGCGCGAGGATGCGGCGAGGAGATTCGTAGGCGTGTGTACCACTGATATTACCCACTTAATGTGGTAAGTAATGATTATTTTCTTAACCTCAGTCAAGACGCGTGGTAGGGGCGCTCTGTTATATTGTGGTATCTTTTACTGATACTGTGAATATCTATTGTTCACAGGGTGTCAGGATCTGATGCAACTTCGGATGTCAGGATCGGGTACAACTTCGGATGTCGGGATCGGGGCACGGTGTATGTGTCAAGATCTGGGACAACTTTGGAGGTCAGGATCGGACGTCTAGTTCGAGCTGATTCCTGACTGTTCTTCTTTTGATGACGATGATGATTTGCTGAGAATGGAGCTTAGCTTAGCGTGAGCGGACTGCACACTTCGCAGGTTGTGTCAGGTTTTTCTTTACGGACTGAAGCAGGATTGACCGTGAAGACAATCTTAATATCGTACACGGTTACTTACCGTTAGTCATACTATTTATTAACTTTCCACGTTCCATACCTAAGAAGGGACGTTGTGTAATTTAATGTACCCCAAGGGGACTGATATCGTTTTATAGAACGTTTTATTGACTGTTAAAGCTGGTAGTATGCCCTCTTGTATTTACTTTCAAGTAACGGGTAATACAGGGTAATTTTAAGTTACTTTGTAAGTCGCGTGTCCATTTGGACATCCGGGTTATTCACCGGTTACCATAGGTTAACGTGCATCCATCAAGGATATTGATCAGTGTAATGATTAATTGTAAGTAGTTATTATGCTGCTTATGAAATAAAGTGTTAAAACTGTACCTACTGCCTTTTTACTTAGACCACATCACAGTTTTGTGTCACGGACATTCTGGCGTCCACTAATTCAAATTCGATTGTTCGTGCACTCTGGGCCGTCGCATCCAACCCACACCCTCTCGTTGCTCACCGAAGTAGTCCGGTATGTTACAACCTGGATTGACACATAGGATACTTTTTATCCCATAAAATGTATAGTTCCCACGGGATAACGATAAGTGAGTTACACGCCGCCGTGACGTCATGAGCAGCAAAGCAACTAATTCTCATTAATTTGTCCAGGAAATATTGCAGATTGCATGTTGGGTGCACAATTGCTTGATTCAATTAAACAAGTCTACGCGGATGAAGTCGCCGGCAAAAGCTAGTAACAATATAATACTATAAACTAGCATCTCCACTCGCTATAATTTTTCATATTATTATAATAAAAGCATTGTGGCTAGACACGCGACGCAATACTTTTCTTTGTGTGCAAAAACATTGTGTCAAAAGGAGATTATTTACGTTTATTCGAAGTTATTCTTATTACGGGCCTATCAATGTGTGCTGTTGGCCCGATAGAGAACAAAAACGCACACCGTAATGTATTTTACGTCAGATGTTGTGTGTATGTAAGACATAAAGATCTACAAGTCCCTGACATAGCGAGTTCGACATCAATTGGTTGTCGTTGTAATTCTTTTTTTTCAATCTTATAATCCATCGAACCTTTAAAGGCTGAAAACCATTATTTCACGTAACCCTGAATGAACCCACACACTTGGCCTGATTTATGCTCTTTTGGTAATTGTTTCTTTACCCTAGAACTAGAAGTCAAGAAACGAAATTCACTACGAAAATATTTTGCCACCAGCGGACGCCCGCGACTTCGTTCGCGTATAAACAGTAACTTTCTATTCATCATCATCATCATCTCAGCCACAAGAAGTCCACTGTTGAACATAGGCCTCCTCCATGGAATTCCAAAGTGGCCGGTTGGAAGCGGCATGCAACCAGCGCCTTCCTGCCACCTGTATGAGGTCATCGGACCATCTGGCGGCCGCCATTCGAGAATTTTTGACCCCATCGGCCATCAGTTCTCCGTGCTATGTGCACTGCCCACTGCCACTTCAACTTGTTAATCCGCAATAAAACTCCCTATTAGTGAAATATTTTTTTTAAATCCGTTCAGTGTTTCCAGAGATTACCCCCTACATAAAAAGAAACATTAGTGTAGAATAGTGTATATTTATCAAGAGGTTTTGAGGGGGGAGACGAAAAACTTCAAAGACATGGTTTGATTAAAGGTACGCAGCGGCGGGTGGTAGGACCTTGTGCAAGCTCCGTCGGGATCACTACCACAATCGTGCTCGCTAATCCAGCCGCTAAGCAGCAATGCTTGCACTGTTGTGTTCCGGCGTGGAGAGCAAGACAGCCGGTGAAATTTCTGGCGCAATAGGTATACCATCTTAGCCCTCTGAGTTGGTAACGCATCTGCTAATTCCTAGGTGTTGCGAGTGTCTAGGGGCGGTTGATGACTTACTATCAGTTGACCCACATGCACGTTTGCCTTTCTATTTCATAAAAAAAAACTTAATTTCATGGCGGCGCGCGTGGAAGATCTATTGATCTCCTTTCTCTACATATAAGACTTGTGTTCACATACTAAAATGATTAAGTGCTTATTAACAAACAGAAACACGTTAAACCAACTACATCAATATGATTTAAGCATATCCACTTAACACTTGAGTAAACACGAGCAGTGAAGGTCGCACCAAGAAAGTATGCAGGAGTTTTAACAATCACTATTGCAGCTGAAACAGTTCGGTGTTATAAAACAGTTATAAAACCGACATCCGTGTAAGCTTAACAGTGAGGCTTACCATCATGAGTGACACATTTTTAAGAGGAGTCTGCACCCAGCCTCAAAAAGCATGGTCCATAATAAAGGGCGATAACGTTTCCACCCTCTAAACGCGCGAGGGCCAAAATAAGCCGCTAAGCAGCAATGCTTGCACTTGCATTGGCAGAAGAGGTGTTTCATCTTAGCCCTCTAGGTTGGCGACGCATCTGCAATCTCTTTTGTGTTGCAGGTGTCTATAGGCGGTGGTGATCACTTACCATCAGGTGACCCACTTGCTTGTTTGCCTTCCTATTTCATAAAAAGAAAAATAGACGGCCAAGTAATTACTTGACCACTTCTAAACCTAAACCCCTTTGTATGTCGAAGAGACATAGGTTCGCATGACATTTGTATGACATAGCCTGGCGTTTAACGCGTCGCGTCATTGCGATAGGGTTCTAAGGTGGTACGTGAATGTATTTCCCCTACTGTACAGCAGCAGTGCTGCAGTGGCATGCAGCTTTGCTTGCGCTGTTGTGTTCCGGCGTGGAGAGCAAGACAGCCGGTGCAATTACTGGCACAAGAGGTATTCCATCTTAGCAGGGTTGGCAACGCGTCTGCAATCTCTTTGATGTTGCGGGTGTTTCTAGGCGGTGGTGATCACTTACCATAGTAGACCCACTTGCTTGTTTGTATAAAAAAAAATACATACATAGAATTGAACTAAACTTGGTCGGTCTTGTTAGGGTTACGGGTTACCGCTTACCATCCAGATGGTAAAGATGAAACGAAAGCTTGTTTCGAGTTGCGCGAGAGAGACGGATACGTTGTTTTGCGCGTAAACGTAGCGATCGCTACGGCGTAACATCCTACTAATATTATAAACGCGAAAATTTGTAAGTATGGATGGATGTTTGTTACTCTTTCACGTAAAAACTACTGAATGGATTTGGATGAAATTTGGTACACACATAGTTTATAACCTGGATTAACACATAGGATACTTTTGTCCCTCAAAAATGCATATTTCCCACGGGATAGCGATAAGTGGGTTATACGCCGCCGTGACGTCATGAGCAGCAAAGCAACTAATTCTCATTAATTTGTCCAGGAAATATTGCAGATTGCGTGTTGGGTGCAAGTTTGCTTGATTCAATTAAACAAGTCTACGCGGACGAAGTCGCGGGCAAAAGCTAGTTTGTAAATAATATCGTAAATGTGAAAGTGGGATTGTGACGCGTTGTTTTCATTTTCACACCTCAATGCGTCACAGTCGCATAGTTAAACTAAGAACGCAATAGTCTGTAATATACAGGGTGTCTCATTCAAATCGGTCAGTATGGGAAAGTCTGAAACTATAAGACATACGAAGATCTGTTCTTAGGAACCATGTCATCGATTTTAATAAGAAAAACTGCATTTATACATTTTAAAAAAAACCTGTACTCAGCTCGGGAATCGAACCCGGTTATTTTGAAAAAAAAAAAACTTACACTATTTCTATTTAGATATCGATTGTGTAAGTCTTAAGCAGTAAATGGCTCTATGAAACATAATGTCTAAAATGAATAAAATGCAATGCATTTTCACATATTTCAATTTATTTTAGTAGGTGTTCGAAGTAACCGACGTTTTTTTCAATACAAATTTGTATTATTCTATTTAAATGTATGAATGCAGTTTTTCTTCTTATCAAAATCGATGACATGGTTCCTAAGAACAGATCTTCGTATGTCTTATAGTTTCAGACTTTTCCATACTGACCGATTTAAATGAGACACCCTGTATATTGGATGGATCCATAAAACTTAGCACACGCTAGACGTCCTAAATTTTCTAGTGAGTAAGCCATCTATTAGCAGTTGCAGGAATGAGATAGAAAATACATTTAAAATTATTTACATTTTAAATTAATTTAGCAAATACTTATATGCCAGTATTTTTAGGGGTACCCAAAGGGTAAAACGGGACCCTATTACTAAAACTCCGCTATCGGTCCGTCTGTCACCAGGCGGTATCTTAAGAACCGTGATAGATAATTGCAATTTTCACAGACGATGTATTTCTGTTGCCACTATAACAACAAATAGTAAAAAACAATAAAATAAATATTTAAGGGGGCTCCCATACAACAAACGAGATTTTTTGCCGTTTTTATAAATAACGGTACGGAACCCTTCGTGCACGAGTCCGACTATCGCTTGGCCGGTTTTTTTTTATAATGGAAACATAACCATGACTTTAAATTGACATCATGTAATACAATAAGCTAATAGCATCTTCCAACAACACGAATCCTGTAATCCCGGGACATATCCATTTTAGCATGACCTGTATAAATAAAAATGAATCCCTATTTCCCTTGGTCACGACATCACGCCTGAACGGCTGGACCGATTTCGCTAATTCTTTTTTGTTCTGTTCGTTATTATCAGGAGAAGGTTCTTATGAAAGAAAAAATCAAAAATCTGCTCATTTATGGCGTCTAAGGCGGAACAAAGTTCGCCGGGTCAGCTAGTGTTTAATGTTATCGGGACTTTAACGCGACAAAAGTAAATTGTTAATGTACCTCGACGTTTCGGCCATGTTTCAACGGCCGTGGTCACGAGTAGGTAGACCACGAACAATAGTATTTTATGCAACTGTTGCATAATAAGGGGTCTTAAAACACGAGTGTGGTTTTATGAAACGAGCGTCAGCGAGTTTCATAATAGGACCACACTCGTGTTTTAAGACCTAATTATGTACAGTTGCATACATTACTTTATCTACACACATATCATAAGTACTCTATGATGGGTTCAGAAGCCATAGGGCAATGACCTGCATTGCTACTAGCTACTAGTGCTAGGTACCTGTTAAATATTTATAGACTGTACACATTAAAATAATGTAATAAAAAATTAATTTTAACAAATATAGAAACAAATTAGAAAAATTCTCATAATAATATTGGTTGTTATAATGCTGGTCATTACCTACGGTTTCTGAACGCATTATAGAGCATTTATGATATATGTGTAGATAAAATTAATAACAGAAAAAAACAATAAATAAACAAAACAGAGTAAGTTAACAATATACTGTTGTCGCGTTAAATTCCCGATAACGTTATAAATATGTCGCACCCTTAGAATTAAAGCGACTCAATTCTGAATATGATATTTCCCAAAATTAAACCCTATGTCTTTTAATTAAGGTGATATTTTGGGACGTGTATTATTCAGAAATGGTTCACTTTAATACTAAGCGTGCGATGTGTGAAAATCGCGAAAGTTGACAACATTTTAATGTTTAATAAATATGGGGCATTCACCCCGTGAAGTGTGAATAAAAAAAATGAATAGTTACTCTACTTACTAGTCCTTTAGATCTTCGGGGACAGGTATCTCAAATTTGTGGAAGGTGGTTTTGTCGATGGGAGTCTTGGGTGTCTTGACTCGGAGGCGGTCCTTTGGCACTATTTCCGTGTAGCAGTTGTCCCATTCTAAATATTCTATCACCAAGAATTCGCCCCTAATCATCTGTTGACAAAATATGTACTAAACATATGGATTCCAGTATAAATCTTTACAGTTCCCGGCAAACAACTTGAGCATTGACCTTGACTGCGCAGTAGCCGTTTCTAGTACAAGTGTGTATGCGAAAACTTGCCCTCTCCACTCGATTTATGCTCAAGTTGTTTGCCTGCAACTATAACCAAGGAGTATAGCTTTTACATTCATGTATTTAAAATTAATCTTAGCTACAAGTACGATACATAATAATATGATGGTATGCCATTCATTCGAGTAGCGAACGGTCGTGCTATTTTAAGATCCCGTCGATGCATCGTGTAGAGGCGAAACGCGCGTAGACTGTAGTTTAAGTGTATAGTGGTGGTGGTTGCTTACAGTTGTGTCTGTGTGATTAGCTGTTTAATGTGGAAGGAGAATGAATCTTTGCATAAAAAATGTATATCGCCTAGACGCTGCTGTTTTACAAGAATAATACTCGATTAAATAATGTCTAACAAACTGGAACAAATTACCTTGCTACTCCGCGAAACCAGTGCCGTGCTCGTGCAAGTTAGCTGCGTCTGTGCGACATACGCAGCCAACTCGCACGAGCACTGGGCACTGGTTTCGCGGAGTAGCAAGGTAATTTGTTCCAGTTTGTTGAAATGGACATCCGCAAAGTAACGCCTGAATCTATTAATTTTGAATGTCTCATTTAGTAACAAATACGAGTCTGTATTTAATTTTCGAGGAAACAATATGAAAACTGATTGATGGGGCTGGTAAAGGGTTCAGAGCGATTCTTCTTCTGATGATTGTTAGTGTTATCGATTTTTTTATTCTCATTTCACACGGTAGCAAAGCAGTGCGGTAGTACAGTGGACAGCATCATACTAATAATACAACTTCAATGCGCTTGTCGCGACCGAATAGTACTGTTCTGTCTAATTGCTGTCCAGTCTACTGCCTCACTTTTCTGCCCGTGTGAAATCAGCATTACAAACGGTTCAATTGTTTAACAGTTTCACTAAAAATCTATATGGTTATCCATCTATTCCATAATCTTTCTAAGGATTTATTTCTCTTTGACATGCGCTGTCACTTCCATATTTCCTACACCATAAAACCTACTCTGAAACGCGACAGGCTTATGGCATAAGTGGCCAACAGCTGACAAACAGAGAACAAAGTATTGGACAAAGTATAAGTCTATTTTAGGGTCGAAATTATTTTATATTTTACTTTCAGAATATTATAAATTTTAAACCACATAAATCATTGACTTCAGTAGGAATTGACCCTAGGCTTGAGACCGTAAGTATCTAACCAAGCCAGTTGCTTCAGGCCATAGGTGACATGGAAGTACCTAAATTGTCTGATTTAAGAAATTCAAATAATTCAATAATTTGTTTGCAAAATAATTAATAAGTACATATAAAATTGTAAATTCAAACTAAGAAATAAAAAATAGAACCATAATAAAAAGAAAATTTTATAGAATAAAAAAATAAAAAAATCAGATTATTCCAATCATTTTCCTTGCGTTTTTTCACGTTTCTTAAAGTACGCTTTGACCATGATCTCAGATATTACATTTCACAGCAAACAATACAATACAATTAATATGTAACCTAGAAAAATAAGCCAGTAGAGGATACAAATAACAAAACACAATAAACCTCCCTCCGGTTTAAAATAAACAATCATCAAAAAATTTGAAATTTATTTCAACATGCAACACAATCATATCAACTCAACCTCAGAAAACAATCTAAGTCATTCAAACATTAACAGGGGAATTCCCAGAAAACAACATCATGAATGAGTCATTGATGTTTTCATCTATACAGCCATGTATTGTAGACGCTTGTTTGTAAACAAGGCTGATAAACACTGTAAATGTACAAATTAAAAAAAAGCAGTAAGTACCCATTATTTTTATATTGATTGAAGAAAATTAATTAATAGATTCAGGCGTTACTTTGCGGAGGTCCATATTAACAAACTGGAACAAATTACCTTGCTACTCCGCGAAACCGCGGTTTCGCGGAGTAGCAAGGTAATTTGTTCCAGTTTGTGAAGAAAATTATGTTATTCTTTTGATTGTTAGATTAATACTTATCCTTGAAATAACAAGAGTTGATTAATTAAATGACTTGTTTTTATGTGTCTTTGTGTCAGATTCATCTAATCAAGTAACCATAGCATAGTGAAATCAAACTATTTCAATGATCAATGATTTAATCAAATATTGCAATCTTCTCTGGAATTGTAGTATCGATTTTTCATACAAAATACTCCAACATCACAAGTTTTTCTTTTTGGTGGGGCATTTTTGACCAAAAACTCACCATATTTATTAACTTTGGACCATAAAAAAAAGGATTGAAAGATTAAATCTAAGAAAATAAACGTATTCTTTGCGGGCAACGCTTTTATGCGTTATCTGCACTTTTACCTTTACAGAGTGCCGGTGTCCCTTTTAAACAGTCTTCAAAAAAAGTAAATTTATAAAATCAAAAAACACAACTGCATAAAAAGTAAATCAAAACTGAAAAGACTAAAACAAGTCCAGTAGTCTGTAATGATCAATACCTACACCATTGCAATAGTTTCATGAACTTCAACAATCGGGACCCATTATTGGGAAGATTTGAGCCGGTCTACATTTTTAATGGCTTTCCTTTAATACAGTCCACTAGTTCATCACATTAGTTGTTGCTTGGTTCACAGAATTGCTTGAGAACATGAGATGCTCTCTACATCAGGATGGTTGTATCACTGTACAGCCAGGGTTCACCAGATAATCTTCTGATCATGATTGTTCAAAAACCCAACATACCAAGCAAATAAAAATATAAAATCCCCATCAATCTCTTATTATTTATAACTTAAAGAAAATGCAATCAACATTGCTATTCAGATTCCGTTGTGGCACTGCTGATGGTCTCCGGAGCAGACCAACTACTTCCTAATTCATAGTAGTTGAAGACACATTTTCAATTACAATATATTTCTGTTAGCCTATTGGGTTGAAGTCAAAAATACTGTATCATTACTAAAATAGTAAATAGCAGTCTCATAACTATATAGTAATGTTGCATAACAATCTCATTAATAAATTGATATAAATTGTTACAAAACCATAATGAAACTGGTATTAATTAATTTAGTAATAGTACAGTTTTTAATTTTGATACTATAACCAGAGAGAAGAATTATATCTGTCCATATAGACAACTTTCTTCGCAAAAGAACCATTCTTATGCAATTTTTACACTTCAAAAGGGTGATTGCTGAAATTCTTGAAAAGATTTCTTCTGTTAGCTTTATATTATGTTATCCTAATACCGTTATAGTAATGTAGCTTCTAAAATTACTGAAATCCAATACTAATTTCCAAGTCAACCCCTATTTCACCCATAAAGGATACATTTTAAAAATCTTTGAACAATTAATCAGTGAATTAAAAATAATCTCATTCTGACTTTCTAAATTTAAAATTCCAGAACCTTCATACAATCTTCCATTGAACCCCTTAAGGGATGGATTCCTAATTCTTAGTGGATGCCTATGTCATGTGCCAAGTTCAGGTTTGTGAAATTTGTTGTTTTGCAAATATTCTGATGAACTGCTGGGTGATAAACCTTCAACTATTTTGCTGAAACATTTGCCCTCAAACTGCAGTCTAGACAGGTCACCCTCTCATTCCATCTCACCCTGTTATTTGGCATAAAGCCTGCCCTTGATTTTTTTTATTCTGTGGTCTCCTGCTCTGCATTATTCAACTCTCATAGCTTAACATAACATTGTGAGGACTTATTTGTACATGTGAATAAAATTAACATATACTCAAAGACGTTATACCAGTTAGGGTAGTTATAGTTATTCGCTGGATCACATCTGTTAAGCACAATATAAGGGAATAGTGCAATTAAAAGAAATTAAATTAAAATGAGCATGTTCCAAATTCTGCAGCAGTTTTCAATTACTTCCTTCTAACAGGATTTACTACAACAATGTTTGTAAACAAAAGACAGAACCAGTATTCATTGTGCAATAGTTAAGAAGCTACAGCTTGATCTTGCTTCCAAAATTATTGTTAATTAGTTTTCAAAATACTGGAGATAGGCATTTGAAACATTCATCTATTTATAGGTTGACATTGAAACAAAGAAAACTGCAATATAATGTAATCTATACCCTTACAGTAATTGTCAGCAGTTAATGGTAAACAAAACATAAACAATGTTAGTTGTTGCTATTGGTGGGTAAAGAAATCCAATTAAAACAATCTCTATTCATTAAATGAGATTCACTATTAAGTTAGTCGACTCATGTGGTCATTGTACTGTCATTTAAAAGCATTAATGCTTAGCTTTGTAGGTGGTCAATTACAGAAGCTCTTTTTAAAATCAGTGCCAGAGATATATAACACTGAGTTAGTGCATTGTCCTAACTTTAACCCATTTTGTTATGCTCGATAGACACTAGAATGATCAAAATGTGTTACCTTGATATTGGCAGTCCACCACCCACATGCTTCCTTCTCATTGGACCTGGCAAACACTTCCACCTCCTGGTTATCCACGAACTCCGTGTGTTTGCCCGTGTCTTTGGGCGGCAAGAATACTTGGGAAAAGGGAAACTTCGACTCCGGCTGCCAGCTAGAAGAAAATCGTGCGTGTAAATAAATGAAACAAAGAGTAAAATCAAACTAAACTCGCACGAAAAACACTTACTCATTTTCAAAGGCTACGAGAACCTCGTTGTCGAGAACGTCGGTGACAGTGGCCTAAAAATATATGAGAATTTTAGAACATTTCGGTGATCCAATAACTTGGTAATGCGCTAGAAATAAAAAAAGTAATATAGGTCAGATACGCAAAATGAGCTACAACGATAATCCGGCGAGAACCGCCCCAGTTTTACTCCACGTTCAGTGCTAAAAATATATAAAATCGGCACAATTTACAGCACATGGAAAATTCACGCCCTGACAGACGGACATGGCGTCCATTCCAGCCGTGATGATCTTCCCGGAAAAATATTTTTGAAAGTTAACGTTTAAAAGTGAAACTACTGGTTGGAATTCATTAAATACACGTTGCACCAATAAAATTCCCGTTTTTTGATGAGAAATTTATCGTACTTCACAATTTACAAACCTTATAATAAGCACCATTTTCACCGTACACCTCGACCGACAAATCCTCCATTTTGGATTGAAAGCGTATTTGGCGTTTGCGGAGCAAGAACGTACGCTCGTCGAAAAATCAGTGACCAATCAAACAAAAGCATAGCCAACTTTTCTTTTTTTTTAGAACTGCTGCCTGTGTTTACGCCGAGAGAGCCAGATTCAAGATTTTTTCATATAATAGATATGGCGTTATACTACCATATAAACTGAAATATAATATAAATATCAATATTTACTTTAATTTTCAAAAGTAAATACTAATTTAAGTTTTTAAAGAAAAAAATAGGAATCAACTTTTATATCAGCTAAAATAAGCAGACGGTTTTAACGATAACCCGAACCGTAAGAAGAAAAACAGTAACTGTCAGTGTCAATGTCAATGCTATGAAATTGACACTGACATTTTGATAGTTTGTGTGCCACATAAATGCGATAATCGTATCGTATCGTAATTCGTAACAATCAATTGGTATCGGCGTTGTCGGCAGGATGTTTTAATTTTTCCACATATACACTTCACGTTTTAGCTCTTCAGTTTTTTTCTTCATATTCAATAGCCCAGTCAAGAAGGTAAGACAGCAAGCTATAACATAGTGCATTTACAGGACCTTTTTTATATTTCTAAAGTTTGTATTTTGTTTGTGCAAACTGATAAAGACTATTGTTCATTTAGATGAGTGGAGAGTCAAGTATCATTCTGGTAACTGGGGGCTCAGGGCTTGTTGGGCAGGCAATCAAGACACTTGTCGAGGAAGAAAAGCCGGAATCCAGGAATGAGACGTGGATATTTTGTGGTTCTAAAGATGGGGACCTAAGGTATGTTATGTTAAAGGTGGAGCCTCTTTAGATGTGATACCTATAATGTTAAAAAAGAAAATTAAGCTGTCTTGTCAGATTGTATGTCGGTGTCAAATAAAAAAGATTATCTTGGAAAAACGTAATGTTTGTACTTCATTGAATAGTTTCTTTCTTCTACACTGCTACTGCAAGAGCTGATAAAATATACGCTCTAAAAGGTTATGGTCACCATACACGTGAAGAAAAAAAAAAAATAAAAAACTATGGAGTTAAGTAAAATCCAAATCTCAAAGTTGGATGGTACCAACTGGGTGCAGTGGAGGTACAGAATGACTGCAATGCTATGCGGGATGGATGGACTTATGGATATTGTTCAAGGGAAGTTATGTAAGCCTGAGAAACCAGCGGTGAGTGGTGGTGACGGAGATGCCACTGCTGCAGCGGCAATGGCTAAATTTAACAACGATCTAGGAGCATACCTGAAGTTGGAAAGTACTGCTCTTTTATTGATTACGAACAATATCACGGATGAAGCACTAGACAAGGTAATCAGGTTCACAAATCCAAAAGATGTCTGGGATGAGCTGCACAGGCTGTACGACGGTGTGAACGATGATCGTCTGTATAATGTATGCATGGAATTATTTCATTTCAAGATGGACTCATCTGATGACATGGCGACTCACATCTCGAAAGCAAAGAATTTATGGCATAAACTAAATCAGGAACTGATTAAAGCGGACGAAGGGAAAGAACTACCTGAGTTACTTTTAATCTGCAAGATCTTAGATACATTGCCAGAAGAATATTTCTCGTTTAAGTCGAGTTGGATAATGATGTCAAAGAAGGATAGAACTGTGGACAATTTGACCAGTCAACTGTGTGCTCACGAAAGGGCATTAACCATGACGACAACCTCCAAGGAAGATGGATGCGTGTCAAGGTCTTCAGGTGAAGCGCTGGTGGTTAACAGCAACAAGAAAACTGTCAAGAAGAAAACCAAAGCTTTCAAATGTCATTTTTGCGGGGAAGTCGGACATTTTAAGAAGGACTGTCCGAAGAAGGAACGAAATGGAAAACCTGGTGTGACTAACATGATGGCTGTGTTGGTAAATGTTACAGATTGCAAGACAGATCGAGACGAGTGGTATGTTGATAACGGGGCCACACACCACGTCACGATGAGAGGCGACTTGTATCAGGATTTTTCACGTTTCGAGGAACCGCACACGGTAACTACTGCAGATGGCAAGGAAATTGAAGCATTAGGGAAAGGTTCAATTCTGATGAAGACGAAGAATAGAACATTTGTAATGAACGATGTATGGCATGTTCCAAAGGTTACGAAGAACCTTTTTTCGGTGCTTTCAGCACAAGACGTAAATTCGGACAGTCTGTTTGAATCTAGAGATACTACATGTTCATTCAGCATTAACGGAGAACTCTGTGTGACCGGAAGCAGACAGAAACATGGTGGTTTGTATAAGCTGAATTGCAGACCTGTTCAATCCAAAGAAAGCGTGTTGGTAAATGCAATCGATACGTTACAGCTTTATCATGAACGTATGGGTCATCAGGACAAACGCCATGTGAAGCGAGTCATAGAGCAAGAACTTGATGTAAAGACCAAGGACAGTGGGAGTTTATGCGAAGGATGTATCTTTGGAAAGACACATAGACGGAAATTTGGTGTCAGGGAAAAAGCTACTAGTCCGGGAGAACGCATACATTCGGACGTTTGTGGTCCATTCCCACTAAGTTGCTCAAAATCTCGGTACTTTGTTCTATTCAAGGATGAATTCTCTCGATATCGTTATATCTACATCATGAAAAATAAGTCGGAGGTACCTGAATTATTGCGACTGATGCTAGCAGAAGCGAAGACAGCAGGTCACCGAATTAAGGAATTTCTTAGTGACAATGGCGGAGAATTTGATAACGAGAAAGTTCGTAAGGAATTGAACAAACATGGAATACGACAACGCCTTGTTATGCCCTATACACCAGAACAGAATGGTTGTAGCGAAAGGGATAATCGCACAATCGTCGAGATGGCCAGAGCAATGATGCATGCACATGAAGAGCTTCCTCAAGTTTTATGGGCAGAGTTAGTACAGACGGCTGTTTACATACTTAACAGAACAGGACCAACTGCTGTAGAACAAAAGTCTCCGTTTGAGTTGTGGTTCGGGAAGAAACCACAAATAAAACATTTGAGGATCGTCGGCTCAATTTGCTACGTGCATATTCCTAAACAGAAAAGGAAGAAGATGCAGAAGAAGGCAAGGAAGTGCATTCTTATTGGCTACGATAACGACGACGGTTATAGGCTTTGGCACAAAGAATCGAACTCTTTAGTAAGGTCCAGGGACGTCACTTTCAATGAAAAACCATTAGAATCAAAAATGTATACTGAGGATTCTGAAGTATTGAAAGAAGTGACTGAGATGGAAGTCCCTTTATATATCAGAAAGGAATACCAGAAGACACCTACTTCTATCGCTGTAGAAGTGAGCGAGGACAAACCTACTGAAAGGCATGATGATCTTGGGGTAGAAGATAACCAAGATGTTGTTGAGGCTCCAGCTACTAGCAGCGATGAGGCAGAGTTCGAAGATGCGCTGCCTGAGTTGTCGGCACAACAAGAATCTATTGAATTAGAGGGGGAGAATGAGGAGAACGATGGCGAGATCATAGAGCAGTTAGCAAGACATGGTATGCACTTAAGGGATCGGTCTCTCCTCAGACGTCCGGTCAAATTCAATGATTATGTGTCATATGTTGGCACAGATTCGTACGTAGAACCGAATACGTATAAGGAAGCAATAGCCTGTCCAGATAAGGAATTGTGGAATAAAGCCATGATGAATGAAATTCAATCGTTAAAGTCGAATGAAACTTGGTGTCTTGAGAAGCTACCCAAGGGCCGCAAAGCAATTCCATGCAAATGGATATATAAAGTCAAGCTGAACCCTGACGGAACAGTTGATAAATATAAAGCTCGGCTGGTAGTAAAAGGCTTTAGGCAAAGAAAGGGAGAGGACTATGAACAGACTTTCAGTCCTGTAGCCAAGATGGCAACAGTCCGTGCTGTTTTAAGTATAGCAGCAAGTGAGGGTATGAAACTAAGTCAATTTGATGTCACCACAGCTTTCTTATATGGATCTCTATCAGACGAAGAGATATATATGAAGCAACCAGAGGGTTATGATGATGGGACGGGTCGAGTCTGCCTACTAAAGAAGGGCCTTTATGGTTTAAAGCAAGCTCCTCGTTGCTGGAACAAAACAATTCTGGATTTCTTCAAGGAAATTAAACTCGAAGTCAGTGAAGCTGACCCATGCCTATTTAAGAGAGAGAAGGGTAACGGAAAGTTGATTGTGGCCCTCTATGTCGATGACGGACTAATTGCTGGATCGAATAAGGAAGTAATCGATGAGTTCCTTGAGCAAGTAAAAGGAAAATTTAAGATTACGACAAAGCCAATCTCGTATTTCTTAGGCATAGAGATTGAAACCAGAGAAGGTGGTGACGTAAGAATACATCAGACAGCCTATGTGAACAAAATTTTGAAGCGGTTTGGAATGCAAGAGTGCAGACCGGTGACCACTCCAATAGTGAAAGAAGATGTAGGTCAACGGCCGGAGAAGGTCGAAGACTACTTTCTTACTAATTATAGACAAGTTGTGGGAGCGCTTGCATATCTGATGGTTGGTACGAGACCTGATATCGCGTACGCCGTGAGTGTGGTTTCTAGAAGCCTAGAGAATCCAACTCAAGCTGATTGCGTGAGACTGAAGCGTATACTTAGATATTTACAGTATGCTCCAGACTTGGGTATCCTTTACAAAAGAAATTACAAAAGGGGTAACATAGAATGTTACAGTGATGCCGATCACGGTGGAGATATTGCTACAGGAAGATCAACTTCGGGTGTATTATGCCTGTATGCTGGAGGAGCAGTATCGTGGCTAAGTCAAAGACAGCAGAGTGTTGCTATATCAACAACAGAAGCTGAGATAGTCGCAGCCAGCGAGGCAGCGAGAGAGAGCATTTGGTTAACGCGTCTGATTGATGGACTAGTAAAGACAGAAGGTCTACCAGTGCTACATGTGGACAATGAAGCAGCTGTACGTTTAGCTGAAAACCCCGAGTTCCATAGAAGAACCAAACACATAAGAATTCGTCATTTCTTTGTACGTGAATTAGTGACGAATGGAAACCTTATTGTGAAGAGGATCAGCAGTGAGCTACAGCTGGCAGATATCTTTACGAAGCCGCTTGCTAGGCCAAGACTTCAACAGCTAGTGATTCAGCTAGGTCTACACATCGAGAGAAGGTGTTAAAGGTGGAGCCTCTTTAGATGTGATACCTATAATGTTAAAAAAGAAAATTAAGCTGTCTTGTCAGATTGTATGTCGGTGTCAAATAAAAAAGATTATCTTGGAAAAACGTAATGTTTGTACTTCATTGAATAGTTTCTTTCTTCTACACTGCTACTGCAAGAGCTGATAAAATATACGCTCTAAAATGTTAAAGTTCCAAAACACGTTTTATTTAACTTTTATGACCTAAATGTGTAATCAAACCGTGACTGTAGTTATTTTGTATATTTTGAATATTTATTTGCTTACTACTGAGGGCATACGGTGGCATAAACATTTTTTTTAGGTATTTAAATTTTCCAATACGGTATTCTAATGACTTCTTTATTGCCAAAATTGACAGAATTGTTTAAAAGAAAAAAAGTGTGTTTTTAGTTTTCTTCTACGATAATTATTTTTCGAAATATCACAAGTAATAAAACGATAATGGGCATGCGCGTAAACGCTCTATCGCGCTGCATACAGCGCCAGCGACGTCACAAGCCTGATTTATATGGAGCCAACACTAAATCGCGTTTATTCACACTGACTGAAATTTTCTACATTTTTTACCTGGATTCAAATGAGCATATTGCAGAGCAAAAAGAAAATTAAGTTTGTCTTCATCATCTTTGTTACTTAGAATTGCTATAACTTTTAAAATATTTGGTTTCTTACCTACTTCTCGGTACATAAAATAAATAAATAAGCCTTTATTGCTGTTTTTTTACAGTGTTGGTTCCTTTTATTCGTTTACAGCTTGCCCTTCGACAAAGGCCTCCTCAAATGATTTCCAAATTTTTCTGTCCTTGGCTATCTTATTCCATTGTGGACCAGCTACTTTCTTGAGATCATCTTTACATTGTTTCCTCTGTCTTCCCTTTTTCCTTTTTCTTTCTTTATTCATTTTAGACATCATGTTTCATAGAGCCATTTACTGCTTAAGACCTACACAATCGATATATAAATAGAAATAGTGTAAGTTTGTTTTTTCAAAACAACCGGGTTCGATTCCCGAGCTGAGTACAGGTTTTTTTAAATGTATGAATGCACATATTTATAACATTATCGGGACTTTAGCGCGATAAAAATATATTGTTGGTTTACCTCAACGTTTCGGCCATGTTTCAATGGCCGTGGTCTACTCGTGACCACGGCCATTGAAACATGGCCGAAACGTCGAGGTAAATCAACAATATATTTTTATCGCGCTAAAGTCCCGATAATGTTATAAATATGTGTGAAAGTCGCGAAAGTTTAAAACAATTTATTGTATGAATGCAGTTTGTCTTCTTATTAAAATCGATGACATGGTTCCTAAGAACAGATCTTCGTATGTCTTATAGTTTCAGACTTTCCCATAGTGACCGATTTAAATGAGACACCTGTATATTATCTATTATTATTATTTTCATATTTTGCCCTTTTGCATGACAATAGAGTCCCAAAACTTTAACAGGTATGTGCAGAGCCAAAGCCAACACATAAAGACCCTTCATGTTACTAACAAATCTATAAAACTTCATTTATTTACATTTTGTTTATGTTAAATATCTCCTATAGTATAGTCTCAAATCACAAACGTCGCCAGCCCCCCTTTAAGCTTTAAATAGTCTACAAATACTTGTCTTATAACATTAGTTGTACGAAAAAGCATAAAGTAAATGGTGTCTGGCTAGATGCACCTCTCAATGGGTGTTTATCCATTAGCCGGCATGGCACTGACACCGCCACCGGGGCTTCGTTTGTCCACTGCGCCGGCGTCGATGCCGGTTTACGCCCAATCTCTCCCACCGCTCTGCGTCTTCCTCCCCGCCCCGCGCACTCACACACGCATATGGCTACAGTTCATATACAAACACATCGCACCCTTAGAATTAAAGCGACTCAATTCTGAATATGATATTACCCAAAATTAAACCTTATGTGTTTTAATTAAGGTGATGTTTTGGGACGTGTATTATTCAGAAATGGGTCATTTTAATTCTAAGCGTGCGACATGCAGCTTTGCCGGGCCGGCACCGAGTGGGGAGCTTGCTATCCCGGCGACGGCGACGACAAGTGGAAAAGCGAACCATACATTTTCAATATTTTCATTCATTTTTGCTTGCCCGGCGCCGTTGCCGGCTAATGGAAAAACGCCCAGTCTAGTACACTTAATTTCGACTTCATTAATTAATAGATTCAGGCGTTACTTTGCGGAGGTCCATATCAACAAACTGGAACAAATTACCTTGCTACTCCGCGAAACCAGTGCCGGGCTCGTGCAAAATAGCTGCGTCTGTGCGACACATATATGTTCATGCAAAAACCCACCCTCCTCCGCTTCCACACGAAACAACATATATCACACAGACTCAACTACACACCACCACCACTAAACACTAAAACTACACGATCGACGCGCGTTTCGCCTCTATACGAGGCATCATCAAGATCAAAGAAACAGTACGACCGTTCGCTACTTGAACGAATGGCGTACTGACAAACTAAAACATTTTTCTTTAATCCCGCCTACCGCCAACATTTTTGCACAACTACCCTTATTATTTTTCTCAAAGCCTACCCTCAAAATTTAAAAATAAAACAAAAGTACCATTGTTACATACATAGATTGTTAACAGTACCTCTTTCTAGGGAAGATTTTGATTTAGAGTTGAAGACCATACATATGATTGCAAATTCAAATGGCTACACTGAGACAATGGTAAATAGTCTGGTTAAAAAGAAACAGAGGCGTATAGCTGATAGCATGTTATATAGCGGCCCGTCTACTGAACATACTAACAAATATAAAGCAAGTATTAATTACGTTGGCCCTTTGTCAGATAAAATTTATAATATTTTAAAATCAAAGGAAATAAATGTTGCTTTTAAGACTAATAATTCTTTGTATTCTAGACTATGTAATTGTCCGGGACGGGCGTCGGACAGGGAGGTCGACTTCGACGGCTCGGCTCGTTCGAATTAAAACAATGGACTGTATTTGTGTTCTTCTTTTATTGACTCCTTTTCCTGGTTCTTGTTCTAGGCTGGTTCGCTGGATCCGCTGCTCTGACACCGCTGACCTCGATTGCTGGCCTGGCCCGTTTATATTCCCATTTTACTGGGCTGGCCTAGCGGGTGTAGCGCCGCGGATCGAGCGTCCCGGCCAATCAGAGGCCGACTTTTTCGTTCGGTTTTCGGTCAAGTGTGATCCGTCGGGGCCTCTGATTGGCCTAAAATCCAAAAATGTAGCCGCTCCCATTGGTCGGTTCGGGGTGGTTTTCCGACTAAATTGTTGGATCTTTTCTTTATCATTTTCGCATATTTTGCTTTATTTAGCAAGATCTAGAGGGCGAGCCGGGTTCATTCTTAGTGGAATAGCCACGCTATTCGTTCTGGCTGTTTAAGCTGCGCCTCTTTACATTCATTCTTATTCCTAAAACGTGATTATGCTAATTTTTATGTACATTTTCCAATAAGAATCTAATTTTTTACATCTAAATCGCCTCTGCGATCTGTTTTCCGAGGACCGCGGGTAATAATTTACAAGGTTCGGATCGTCCCGCGGTCCTCCTTCGTATATGGCCCTCATTGGCCTCATATAATTAGGATTTAAGGATTTATTTATTAATTTTCAACTTAATCTAAGTACAATCAATGTTATCCCTAAGTCAGTCGGCTTAGGTCTTGCTGTCCGTTACACTCTCCCCCCGGCCGACATCCGCAGGGGAGGCCTCTTCCTTGCCTCGTAGGACAGCAAGCCTGGTCGTCGGGCGCCGGAAAACTCCTCCTTTCGTTCTGACATCTGCGCTCCGCACGCCGCCATCCGGTCCCGGGTAGGTCGCCTCCACGATCCCTCGCGGCCACACATTTCGAGGCAGCGTTGCGTCGACAACCACCACCAAGTCGCCGACTTCAATGGGTCGTTCGCCCCCGCTCGGCGATTGACGGGGCGCGAGCGTCGGGAGGTACTCTCGTATCCAGCGGGCCCAAAAACTATCCGCCAGCGCCTGGCTGGCGCGCCACGTCCGTCGGTCGGCCTCGTCGCAGGGGCCGGTGAGGGGGGCTCCTGAGGGACCTCCGAGCAAAAAATGATTCGGGGTTAGCGCCTCGTCGTCGCGCGGATCCACCGATACATGAGTCAGTGGCCGGGAGTTCACCGTCTGCTCCGCCTCCGCCAGCAGGGTGTGCAGCACCTCCTCCTTGGGCGACTTGGTGAATAGCGTGGCGGCCAGCGCTGTCTTTACTGATCGCACCAAGCGCTCCCACGCCCCTCCTTGGTTCGGCGCTCCGGGCGGAATGAACCGCCACTCCGTGCGGTGTTGCAGCGCGTAGTCGCGTAGCGCGGGTAGCCACTCCGCGTAGGCGGCTCGTAGCTCGGCGTCGGCTCCACGGAAATTTGTTCCGTTATCGCTATATATCAGCCGCGGCCAACCGCGGCGTGCTGCCATCCGACGTAGGGCCATTATGGCAGAGTCCGTCGTCAGACTGGCAGCCAGCTCCAGATGGACGGCGCGTGTCGTCAGACACGTGAAAAGCGCGACCCAGCGCTTCTCGTGTCGCCGCCCGATGGTCACCGTTAGCGGCCCGAAGTAATCCACGCCGCAATTAGTGAATGCTCTGCAGTGGGGTTCGATGCGGGCCAGCGGGAGGTCGCCCATGGCCGGCGGTCGCGGGCTCGCACGTCGCAGGATACACGTCGGGCAGGCGCGCGCCACCGCACGCACCGTCGGTCGTAGATGCAATATCCAAAATCGTTGTCGTAGATCGTTCACCACGCGTTCATTTGATGCGTGGGCGGCGTCATGGTGCGCCTTCGCGATGATCAAGCGCACAAATGGATGCCTCCCGTTCAAAATCGCCGGTTTTTTTATCAACCCGCGCACGGGTGCGGCACTGATGCGTCCCCGCATTTTCAGGAGTCCGTCCTCGATCTCCGGGTCCAGGCTGAAAAGGCTGCTCTTTTTCGTCAGCCTCCCCCCGTTCCGGAGTAACTTTAGCTCTTCGGCAAAGTCATCACTTAACTTGCCATAGATGTTCCGCCCGCCGTATAAGTTCCAATGTAAGTTCCGTCGGGATCTTTCGACATTTGTTGATGAATTGTAGCACCCGTGCGGTCGTCCGGATGAGCCGTTCGTAACTGGAAAATCGCTCCATCTTTGGAAGGTGCGCGAAGCCATCCCTCTCTTCAGCACTCTTCACATGCCCGCACGTTTCCATCTCCTCCGGTTCTTCACCGGGCGGCTCCTGCGGCCACTGCTCCTCGCCTAATTGTAGGAAGGCCGGCCCGGTGAACCATCTGTCTGCCTCGTTCACTCTCCTGGCTCCGTCGGCGCGCGTAGCGTCGTCGGCGGGATTCTCTTTCGTCGGCACCCATCTCCACTGGTGCGGTTCCGTCAGTTCGCTGATTTCGCCCAGCCTATGCGCTACGAAAGGCGTGTATCGTCTCGCATCGTTCCTTATCCAGTGGAGGACGGTCCTGGCGTCGGTCCAAAACACGGTTTCCCCGATGTTTATTCTGTGTTCCTTCTTGATGCTGTCCGCCATCCGGGCTCCGATGACGGCAGCTTGTAACTCCAGTCGCGGAATGCTCTGCGTCTTGAGAGGTGCAACCCTTGCCTTCCCGGCCACGAGCGCTGTGGACACCGCTCCGTCCGAGTGCGTAGAGCGTAGGTAGGCTGCTACGGCGTATGCGCTGGAGCTGCCGTCTACGAATATGTGTAGACTGCGAGCCGCTCCCCCCGTATCGTAGCTCCGGGGCAGGCGTAGAGCCGCTACGGCGCGTAGACCCTGTGTCCATTTCTCGAATTCCACGCCGTCCTCTTCGTCTAGCGGTGCATCCCTCATTTTTCGTTCTACGCCTCGTAGGCGTTGTAGCGCCGTCGCGTAGCTCGCAGGTACTACGGCGGCGTCGCTCCTCCACGGCAGCCCCACCTCGTAGTGGTCTCCGCGGAACTCGACGGTGTCGTTGAAGATCTGCTGGGCTCGTTCGTCCGCCGGCCGTTGCTTCGTAGCCAGCGATACCCCCAGCGCGTCGATCTCGAAGTGTCGTTTCACCAGCTTCTCGATGTCGTCGTCACGCACGTTGTATGCATAATGCGTGACCTCGTCTTGATCGTTCCGTGTCAAGGCTCTGGGTACTGTCCCGAAGATCACCCAGCCTAGTTCGGTTTTGACTGCCGCCGGTTCTGACCGCTTGCCCGTTTTCGCTTCCTGGGCGAGCATAAGTGGCCAGTTGTCCGTCCCGATCAGCAGTCGCGGCGTAGCAGCGTCGTAGCACGCCTCCTTCAGGTCGCGCAGGTGCTTATACTTCGTAACGCTCTGCCCCAGCTGTTGAGTGTGCAGCCGGAGATCCTCGACTGTTCGAGCGGCGATTGTATGGGCTCCGCCTTGTCCTTGGACGACTATGTTCACGCGCCGACTGTTCGGTTGCTCCTTGACGGCGCTGATTCCGCGGACTTGCATAGGCGCGTTGGGGCCCACGGCTCCAATCGTCCGGGCGAGGTCCTCGTCGATCATCGTCACCGTAGATCCATCGTCCAGTAACGCGTAGGTATCCACGTGACCGTTCGGTCCCTTCACCCTTATTGGGCACATCTTCAGCCATACTCGGTCACTGGTCTTGCTGGTTCGAGCAGTAGTGACGTACTCCTTTTCCGCGGCTGGCGCGGGTTCAGGTGAGGGCGGCGTAGCTGGGCGCGGCGCTTGGATCGGCGCCGTCCCTTGAGGCGGTTCCCGCCCCGGGTGGGACTGCAGCGTTGTAGCCGCACGGTTCGCGTGCAGCAGCGGGTGATGCGGGTGGCGGCAATCGTCGATCCCGCACAGTCGGGCGCGGCAGTTCTCGCGCCGGTGCTGCTTGTTCATGCACTTGAAGCAGACCCTGTTCTGTTTGGCCCACTCCCAGCGTCGGTCCACGTTCATTTGGCGCATTCTCCCACACTTAGGGACGTCATGGTCGCCCCCGCAGCATAGGCATTGTCCTTTGTGTTCGGCGTTCGTAGCGGCGGCGTAGACAGGCCGCGGCGTTCCCCATTTCGTGGGGGCTCGGGGCTTCAGGCTTTCCCTCTTGACCGGCGACGGGGTTCCCAATGACGTCATCGCCGCTCCGCCCGAAGCGAAAGTGTAGCGCAGGGCTCGATCCGCCTCGCGCATCATGAATTTCGAGAGCACGCAGATCTCTGGTTCGACAGCGGCGGTTTGTTCCGATGCGTAGTCGCAGAAACGAGAGCGTAGATGCGGGCTCATCTTGTCCAGTGCTTCTCGGGCCAGCAACGGGTTGTACAGATATCCCCGATGATCCACCGTAGAAAGCACGCAGACTATGTTCTGTAGCTTGACTGCGAACGCGTTCAATTCAGCAGCCGATGTTCCCAGGCGCGGCAGCTTCTTGAGATCATCCAGCGCCTTGTCCACGATGACCTCAGGTCGTCCGTAGCACTGACGCAGCGTCCGCATAATCTGGTCCGGATCCGCAGCAGTGTGCAACAGGGCCGCGACGGATTCTCGGGCGACGCCTCGTAGACAAGTTCGTAGACGTGCTACGTTCTCCGTAGGTGAGAAGTTGTAGGCCTTCGTAGAGTCCTTGTAAGCCGCCTGGAACGGTAGCCATTCACCCGCAGCTCCGCTGAACGTTGGTAGCTCGTACACCTGCCTCGGCGGCGGCCGCAGTCGCGTCATTCGTTCCAATGTTTCCGCTAATTTTTCAATCCCGCGGTATCCGGTTGCGCTGCGGTCGCGGGTGGGCGTCGTCGGCGAACGGGCCCTGCCCTTGCGTTCAGTTTGCGGGAGTTCATCCTTCCGCTTCGCGTCGGCTTGAGGTTCCGGTTTGTCTTGAGCGCCGCGACGTCTGTTCTCGGCGGCGTCGTCAGGGCACTTCTGGAACCAATCGCTGATGCGTCTGTCTTGCTCTAGCTTGTGATGCGGTGCAATAATGCTCCCAGCCTGAGAGCCTTCTGCTTCAATTGTTTCAATCTGCCTGGCCAGCTTGTTCTTCACCAGCGCCTTTGAAAGCTCCAATTCTTGTTTCTGGATTTTCAGCAGCTCCTCCTCCGCCTCTCGTTCCGCGAGACGGATCCTAGAGATGGTGTTGTTCGAACACCTCGATAGGGCCGGTGATCTTCTCTGGTCAGCATACACTGCAGGCTGAATGGTGCGCACGTCGACTTCAAAGGCCACGGACGCTCTTACTGGCCGCTCCTGTTCCATAAGCGCGGCCCAATCAGAGCGCTCGGTTGCCGGTTCCTCCTGCGTGATCGCGTCGATGTGCTCCGTAGGTTCGCCGAGGCCGTGCCCAAAGGGCGGGGGGGGCACTCCGTCTGCCCGCATAATCGGCGGGAAGTACACGTCGCGACGCGGCGCGCCGGTGCCGCGGTCGATCTCGCGGGGCGCGGCTCTAGTCACCGCCCGCGTCGGCGCGATTGCGGGTGAGACGAGATCGCGATTGACGATACGGTCGAGTTGCCTCTGCCACTGATCGTCAGCCCGCTCCTCTGGGTCCATGCCGGCATGGGCTACCCGGGCGGGGTTCGGTTCGGCAGCGCTCGGGCGCGCTATGTTCGCGGTCCGTTCGGCGGCGGCGGCTCGGTCGGCGGCGGTGACTTGCTGGTTCGGGTTCGCAGGCCGTTGCTCCTCCTCCCGGTCGCCGTGGGAACGTGTGATGACCATGATGACGTAGTCCACTTGATCCGGATCAGCGGCGTCCGGATGATCCGGCTCGAAGGACCAAGACTCTGTCCGGGACGGGCGTCGGACAGGGAGGTCGACTTCGACGGCTCGGCTCGTTCGAATTAAAACAATGGACTGTATTTGTGTTCTTCTTTTATTGACTCCTTTTCCTGGTTCTTGTTCTAGGCTGGTTCGCTGGATCCGCTGCTCTGACACCGCTGACCTCGATTGCTGGCCTGGCCCGTTTATATTCCCATTTTACTGGGCTGGCCTAGCGGGTGTAGCGCCGCGGATCGAGCGTCCCGGCCAATCAGAGGCCGACTTTTTCGTTCGGTTTTCGGTCAAGTGTGATCCGTCGGGGCCTCTGATTGGCCTAAAATCCAAAAATGTAGCCGCTCCCATTGGTCGGTTCGGGGTGGTTTTCCGACTAAATTGTTGGATCTTTTCTTTATCATTTTCGCATATTTTGCTTTATTTAGCAAGATCTAGAGGGCGAGCCGGGTTCATTCTTAGTGGAATAGCCACGCTATTCGTTCTGGCTGTTTAAGCTGCGCCTCTTTACATTCATTCTTATTCCTAAAACGTGATTATGCTAATTTTTATGTACATTTTCCAATAAGAATCTAATTTTTTACATCTAAATCGCCTCTGCGATCTGTTTTCCGAGGACCGCGGGTAATAATTTACAAGGTTCGGATCGTCCCGCGGTCCTCCTTCGTATATGGCCCTCATTGGCCTCATATAATTAGGATTTAAGGATTTATTTATTAATTTTCAACTTAATCTAAGTACAATCAATGTTATCCCTAAGTCAGTCGGCTTAGGTCTTGCTGTCCGTTACAGTAATGGTAAGGATAAAGTAGAAAGAGGGAGTAGATCAGGAGTATATAAGCTCACTTGTGACGATTGTAGTAGCGTTTATATAGGACAAACCGGTCGTAGTTTTAATACTAGATATAAGGAGCATGTTTCATCTTTTAGGCATAAGCACGCAGAGAAGTCCAATTTTGCAAAACATTTGATAGACACAGATCATACATTATCAGATGCTCATTCTTATGAAATATTACACTTTTGCGAAAAGGGATTTCGTCTGAATGTTTTGGAGCATTTGGAAATAGTTAGGTACAACAACGTGGGATCCGTTGTCAATGAACAGGTTAATTTTCCTTCTTCTCCTTTATTGCGGGTATGCTTAAATTCTGTCTTTAACAATGGGGGTAGCTGAGATTGAGATAAATTATGTGGGTAGTTTGTGATAATATACGGGGGTACTTTTGTTTTATTTTTAAATTTTGAGGGTAGGCTTTGAGAAAAATAATAAGGGTAGTTGTGCAAAAATGTTGGCGGTAGGCGGGATTAAAGAAAAATGTTTTAGTTTGTCAGTACGCCATTTGTTCAAGTAGCGAACGGTCGTACTGTTTCTTTGATCTTGATGATGCCTCGTATAGAGGCGAAACGCGCGTCGATCGTGTAGTTTTAGTGTTTAGTGGTGGTGGTGTGTAGTTGAGTCTGTGTGATATATGTTGTTTCGTGTGGAAGCGGAGGAGGGTGGGTTTTTGCATGAACATATATGTGTCGCACAGACGCAGCTATTTTGCACGAGCCCGGCACTGGTTTCGCGGAGTAGCAAGGTAATTTGTTCCAGTTTGTTCGACTTCATTTCCAGATCAACAGTTTTGGACATTGTTTATTTCAGAGATAAGCTTCAGACGGAGGCCCTGTTCGAGAAGCACCGGCCAACGCACGTCATACACCTGGCGGCCATGGTTGGAGGCCTGTTTCACAACATGGCACACAATTTAGATTTCTTTGTAAGTATGTGTTTATTAACACGCATGGGACGGCAAAGGTATTGAGTGCATCCCATCATACATTTGCCATAAAGAAATGTTATTAACAGTCCTGAAGCACCATGCAAAACTTTTAATGTGGATAATATTCTAAAAATATTCCCACTTTTTGAAAACTCAGCAATTTGTTGATCAATAAGTTTTAACCGATATTAACTCATTACACCATACCAGATATGTAGTACCTATTTTTAAGAAGAGTTGGCCGGTAAGTGTCGCATTCAGGCGATATTTATCGCTCATTTCCGTCTGACATTTCCGGTTTCGCGGCCGGTTAACGGGCACCGCAAAAGCGCTCACGTCACAGACTTCTCGTGTTAATAATTAAGTTGTTAATTGTTATATCGCACGCTTAGTATTAAAGTGACCCATTTCTGAATAATACACGTCCCAAAATATTACTTTAATTAAAAGACATAGGGTTTAAATTTGGGAAATATCAAATTCAGAATTGAGTCACTTTAATACTAAGCGTGCGATATATTTTTATGACTTTTTGTCTGTGAGGTATTTGTCTACTGGTGTTTATTATCTGAATGTATATGATGTTATTTATTTATCTACACTATCTACATCTACACTAATACCAGGGGGTGCCCGCACTGTAGGTAGGCTCGACCGCCTTGCCTATGGCATAGGCAAATCGCAGTAGGCTGTCGGCTTGCCGCGCGCTCGCTCGCTCGCCCCCGCCGTGTCAGTGTAATTGAAAACGATTCCCGCGCAACCCTAGCGTATCGCCGGGTGTAGCGGGGGGAAGGCGGGCGCGGGCGGCGCGTTCATTTTAACTCGCGCCGCCTGGCGCATGGTGTATGAAGTAATACAAATTTTTTGAACGTGTAAATAAGGTTGGAATTCGTTTCATCGCGGTCGTAAAAGAGAAGTTTCTGTACGTTATTTATTCTGTGCTAATACACCGTGCCAGGACGTGCCCGAAGGATTTAAACAGTGCATTTCTGAGGTCATAAGGAGTAAAAAATGTTATATGAACCTAGGTTCAATTCGGCTCTTTTAGCTTTTCGACTTTTTCATACATTATAATTGAATTATTTTCGCTTCTCTAGTAGGTATAACAATTACTTAGGACGAGCTGGCAACGCCTGTTCTGAATTGTGACGCTTCTAAAAGATAGCAGCACTATCATTATATAAACACGTTCAAATTGGTGCTAATTGTTGCTGTTTATTAGGGTTTGCCACCACTAGCGCAACTACTTGCTCGACTGACTTGAGTGAGGTATGGTTACTCTATACACAGAAAACAAGCAAGTGGGTCACCTGATGGTAAGTGATCACGACCGCCTATAGACACCCGCAACACCAAGGAGATTGCAGACCTTGAGGGCTAAGATGGAATACCTCTTGTGCCAGTAATTGCACCGGCTGTCTTGCTCTCCGCGCCGGAACACAACAGTGCAAGCACTGCTGCTTAGCGGTCTAGCGGTCTGGTCCTACCACCCGCTAGTTTAGTTTAGTTGTTTTGTTTCAATTTAGTTTAGTTTGTTAATTATTTAAGTACAGTCAAAGAAATTGAAACACGTACGACCGCAGAACCTAGTCAAAGAGACATACGCATGACATTTGTATGACATAGCCTGGCTTTTAACGCGTCGCGTCATTGCGATGGGGTTCTAAGGTGGTACGTGAATATATTTCCCCTGCTATACCTAATCTTCCTATTTTGCGGGTGGTAGGACCTTGTGCAAGGTCCGTCCGGATCGCTACCACCATCTTGCTCGCTAATCCTGCCACTAAGCAGCAGTGCTTGCACTGTTGTGTTCCGGCGTGGAGAGCAAGATAGCCGGTGTAATTACTGGCACAAGAGGTATTCCATCTTAGCCCTCTGGGTTGGCAACGCATCTGCAATCTTCTTGGTGCTGCGAGTGTCTATAGGCAGTGGTGATCACTTACCATCAGGTGACCCACTTGCTTGTTTGCCTTCCTATGTTGTATAAAAAAAAATTATAACTCCTTTCCTATTATAGTGTTTTAAAATTGCAAGTTTTAAGTGTTATTTCTTGACCCGAGATAACCGATAATAACTGTATGTAGCTTAATAAGATATTTACAATGTAATTTAGTGCAATCGGTTCTTATTTACATTACTGTTATGGCTGCATGAATTGTTGTGATACTGCATTCACGTTAATTATACCTAAGTCGACAGTTGAAATCTCAAATGTCGTAAGGGACATTAAGGGACACGTGCCTTACGTCATTTCAGATGTCTAGTGTCGAAGGGTTGATGAGCTTAAGCCGTCCTGTATGAGCGTCGTTTCGTGATAATAAAATACTTACATATGACGATATGTTTGACGACCTGTATGGCACAGTGGCACATGTGTCTGCTTCCTGTGCAAGAGGTTCCGGGTTCAAATCCTGGTATGGGCAAATATTTGTGTGACGAACACGAATGTTTGTTTGTATGTGAGTCATGGATGTTATTTGTATTTAAGTATGTATTTATCTATATTTAAGTATGTTTATCCATTGTCTAGTACCCATAACACAAGGTTTACTTAGCTTGGGACTAGGGCAATTTTATTTATTTATTTATTTATATACTCGAACGGTTATAAATTAAAAAAAACCGGCCAAGTGCGAGACTGACTAACGCACGAAGCCTCCCGTGCCATTATCTATGAAAACGGCAAAAAAATCACGTTTGTTGTATGGTTGCCCCTTTTAATATTTATTTTCTTCTGTTTTTTAGTATTTGTTGTTATAGCGGCAACAGGAATAAATCATCTGTGAAAATTTCAAGTTTCTGTCACGGTTCTTGAGATACAGCTTGGTGACAGACTGACGGACAGCGGAGTCTTAGTAATAGTGTCCCGTTTTACTCTTTGGGTACAGAACCCTAATAATGTCGCAGAACCAAATATGATTTCCATTCCGGGTGCATTCATTGTTATCTTCGGTTATTGCGAATTTTATTCATCAATACCCATAACGAAAACTATCGGTAGCTGGAGACTTAGCGGAAGAGATTTTGGACATGTAGGAAATGACTCTTAAATTCTTCATATTTCTTGAATTTTTGCATTATCGGACACCTTTTTCCAACCTATTGAAATCTAAATAATGACGTTTGACACAATCAGTCCAGTTTGACAGTTAGTCTCGACATATTCAGTCAACTTAACGTGACAATCAGGACCCATACCAGGGGGTTCCACTCCGCACTGTGGGTACGCTCGGCCGTCTTGCCTACAGCCTACAGACTAGACAAATCGCAGTAGGTTGTCGACGACAACTTGTCGGCCCGCCGCGCGCCCGCTCGCTCTCGCTGTGTCAGTGTAATTATAAACGAGTGCGCCGCAACCCTAACATGTCTCCGGGGAGTTGCGGGGGGAGGCGGGGGAAGACGGTCGCGAGCGGCGCGTTCCTTTTGATGCGAGTCGCCTGGGGAATGTGTATGAAGCAATACGAACTTTTTGTTCGTATCAATAAAGTTGGAATTCGTTTGATAGCGGTCTTAAAAGAGAAGTTTCTGTACGTTAGTGGGTACTATCTTTTTACTTATTTATATTATTGTTCCAGAGGGAAAATATGGCGATCAACGACAACGTTCTGTCCGCGTGTCACAAGAACAACGTCCGCAAGGTGGTCTCCTGTCTGTCTACGTGCATCTTCCCGGACAACACCACGTATCCCATCGATGAGACCATGGTACGCTTTGACCCTTTACACACTGAACTGCACTTCGTCTTTTTAGCATTAGAATAGTAGTTTATGCAACTGCTATATAATGAGAGGCCTTAAATCACGAGTGTGGTGTTATGAAACGAGCGTCAGCGAATTTCATAATAGGATCACACGAGTGTTTTAAGGCCTAATTATATACAGTTGCATACATTACTTTATCTACGCACGACGCATATATCATAACTGCAAAAAAACCGTAACAGCAAAAAACCATGACAACAGTAATGGCGACAATTCGATCCATCCGTCAAAACGTACGTTTTTTTTTAAATCATAGACAAACGAATGGAGTCCCTATTCTCATGTCGCTCGAGATCAAGTGTCGTGCGTTTATATTAAAAAAACATACTGAATTGACGGTTCGGGACGATAACTGTTTTAATATCTAAGGATACTAGAATAGAGACCCACTTGAGTCTTGACAGCTGTTCCAAATTTAAACTCATAACGTTACAGTAATCGATACAGTAATGACCATTAAAGTACAGATTTACCTACAACCAAAGACAAGAAAGTTCTCATAATTAGCAGAATTTAATAACCCTAATTAAAATTTAATTTTAATTGTTCCTGCCATTACCCTAATTTTTATTTGTGTTGTCATTATCATTTAAATTTATTTGAACTTAACTGAATATTTGTAAAATACGAAACAAAACCTTACTAGTTTTTGCATTTTACCGCCTTTTTTATATGAAATGAAATGAAATGAAATGATTTATTGTCAGATTGCGAGTTGGTAAAAGTTAGTACAAATTTGGAGTGCGTCACAATCAACCGATATCCGGTGTACAATATTAAAGTCCTTAATGCTAAGTAATACATGAAACAAAGAATACCAGAACATCATTGTCATGTCATGAAAAGATTGATATGTAAATGTGACGTCAATCAGTGAAATAATAATGTCAATCAATTAATTGGATGCATAAACTGTTAATAAATTTGAGAAATTAAAAAGTAAAATTTTTTTTTAAATAAAAGCATAATGTTATATGTTATCTACTGCGGAGATTTTTGTTTTTAAAAGCAAAAATAACAATACCTGGGGTTGCGGGTGTCACGGTGGTCATCAGTTACCATTTTATATTTTAAAAAACCTACTAATATTATAAATGCGAAAGTAGTTTTGCGGGTGGTAGGACCTTGTGCAAGGTCCGTCCGGATCGCTACCACCATCTTGTTCGCTAATCCTGCCGCTAAGCAGCAATGCTTGCACTGTTGTGTTCCGGCGTGGAGAGCAAGACAGCCGGTGTAATTACTGGCACAAGAGGTATTCCATCTTAGCCCTCTGGGTTGGCAACGCATCTGCACTCTCTTTGTTGTTGCAGGTGTCTATAGGCGGTGGTGCTCACTTACCATCAGGTGACCCACTTGCTTGCTTTCCTTTCTATGTTGTATAAAAAAAAAAGTTATTATGGATGTTTGTTCCTCAATCATGCATTAACGGCTAGATGGATTTAGATAAAATTTGGCAGATAGGTAGATTATGTCCTGGATTCAATCTCGAGAGATGTTGGGACTAATGGACAAAATTATTTGTAATTTTCAGGTTCACAACGGACCTCCGCACTCGTCAAACTACGGCTATAGTTATGCAAAGCGCATGATTGACGTCTTGAACAGGTATTCATTTTGAATTTCAAGTGTTTTTTTTTATATAACACAGGAAGGCAAACAAGCAAGTGGGTCACCTGATGGTAAGTGATCACCACCGCCTATAGACACCTGCAACAAGAAAGAGAGTGCAGATGCGTTGCCAACCCAGAGGGCTAAGATGGAATACCTCTTGTGCCAGTAATTACACTGGCTGTCTTCCTCTCCACACCGGAACACAACAGTGCCAGCACTGCTGCTTAGCGGCAGGATTAGCGAGCAAGATGGTGGTAGCGATCCGGACGGACCTTGCACAAGCACAAGGTCGTACCTCCCGCATTAGTAATTAGTATTACTTAGTAATTACTGGACCCTGTGCGAGCTAAAACCACAGAACTTTAGAGTAAGTGCACATTTCGGGAAAGTGTGTTTAACGAGCCTAACCCCTATAAGATACCTATAGCTCTTATAGCCGTGTCTATAAGCCCTAAGTTGCCGACTAATGCGAACATCGATATACGAAGACAATAGATCTGCCTACTTGTTCGGATTGTTACAAGCCTAGCGTCACCACTTTGCGACGGGGTGAAGCAGGTGAAGAGGGGCTTTCAATATTTAGCCGTTGGTTCAACTTTGAATCTTATCGTAAGTGAATAAAGTGCTTCTAACTTTTCTAACTAGCAGCGACACAGGCGTCGGATAGCAGAACTAAAAATATGACGCCAATGTAAAACGTACAAAACCCAGAGCTATTTACTTGACAATTGGCACAGACAGTTTTATTCAGGCTATCCAACAAAGTCTACCAAATAGACTATGGTCGGCTACTCTGCCACTGCGTTGTACACAGTTCTATAGTTTTCTCATTTCGATGAATGCGGAGCAAACTTGAAGGTGGTTGAAGTGATGGTAGTGTGAATGTGTGGCAGGGGCTACCACGAGCAGCACGGGCGGGTGTTCACGTCAGTAATACCGTGCAACGTGTTCGGGCCGCGAGACAACTACAGCCTGCGCTCCAGCCACGTGATCCCGGCGCTCATCAGGAGGATGGACGACGCCATCAGGAACGGTCGGTCACCATCTTATCTTATCTTATTTATAAGCGGTCCTTTCGTATACACTTCGACACAGCGGTATCTTTTGTGTATTTACCCCTCCTTCGCACTTAGTCTAACGCTTTTTCCACGTCCTCCATAAAGTGGATGATGTGGTTCAGTGGTAGTGCCTTGAGTTCTCCTGGTTCGGGGTATCCGTTGCCGAGGAGTTTCATTCTTGTTCTGGCGAGGGCCTCACAATCACATAATCGGTCCCCATTATATCTATGGCTTTGTTGTTACTCAGCAAGTTGTTATTTAAATCAGGGACCTTTTTTTATGAAATAGGAAGGCAAGCAAGTGGGTCACCTGATGGTAAGTGATCACCACCGCCTATAGACACCCGCAACACCAAAGAGATTGCAGATGCGATGCCAACTCAGAGGGCTAAGATGGGATACCTCTTGTGCCAGTAATTACACCGGCTGTCTTGCTCTCCACGGCGGAACACAACTGTGCAAGCACTGCTGCTTAACGGCAGGATTAGCGAGCAAGATGGTGGTGTATGTCACTAACGTATGTTACGTCGGAAAGCCCTCCCCCCCCCCTACATCTCATGGACTCCCAAATTTTCGCCGCTGATATGGACCCTTTGGAAGTTGAAATACACCCTTGGGGGTCGATATGGACTTCATGGTCATTTCATAGACTTGCATCTAGCTTCATTCCCATATATAATTTTTGCGGGTGGTAGGACCTTGTGCAAGGTCTAATCCCGCCGCTAAGCAGCAGTGCTTGCACTGTTGTTAGGTTCCGGTGTGGAGAGCAAGACAGTCGGTGTAATTACTGGCACAAGAGATATTCCATCTTAGCCCTCTGGGTTGGCAACGCATCTGCACTGTCTTTGTTGTTGCAGGTGTCTATAGGCTTTCGTGATCACTTACTATCAGGTCACCCACTTGCTTGTTTGCCTTCCTATTTTATAAAAAAAATGTGTGAAATGACAGTGGGCTGACGTTACTCTCCAATTATATTCTAATCGCGGTTTGATAATATATTAACGTAGAAACATTATCGTGGAAATTTTGCCTTTTCTTTTCAGGTGACACCACGTTCACTGTAATGGGGAGCGGGAAGCCGCTACGTCAGTTCATCTACTCATTGGATTTGGCCAAGCTATTCCTTTGGGTCCTGAGGCACTACGACAGCGTCGAACCTATTATACTATCAGGTATTGGAATATCATCCTCTGTATAGTCGACCAAGAAATTGCTTGACCACTTTTCGACCGTATGATAAAGGGATAAGGTTCAAAAGTGGTCAAGCAATTACTTGGTCGCCTATACATAGTACTGCGACAATTTTGTTAGTTGGGGTCCTTGTCGCTGTAGGCAGCGCGATAGACCATTTTTGTGACGCACATTTTATTACTCGTGATATTTCGAAAATTCATGTTTTTTTATGAAATGGGAAGGCAAACAAGCAAATGGCCACCTGATGGTAAGTTAGACACCCGCAACACCAAAGAGATTGCGGATGCGTTGCCAACCCAGAGGGCTAAGATGGAATACCTCTTGTACCAGTAATTTCACCGGCTGACTTATCGTACATGAAAACTAAAAACAGTTTTTCTTCTTTTAACCCATTCGCTGTGGATAAACTCCAGCAAAGTGCTTGAATATTCTTTCATTCCAATGTATTTAGCTTCCTAAGTAACCCCAAATAATATCAGATTTTTTAGTTGCGTCATATAAAAACATTTTATAAAAGTTGGATTAGTTTAATATGCATCTTTCCTTTGCCCTACACTAATTTTTAAAAAGTGACATTGTCCGCGTTCCGTGTCACCTTTATAGCGCTCAGAGTGGTCAGACCGGGTCGTCAGCGCTGTAATCGCTGTGTGCGATGTAAAGGCGATTCGGAACGCCGCCATTGACAAGTAAGCTGTCAATGGTAAATCTGTATAGTTTTTTTTAAATATGTGATGGACTAAAGGTAGTCAGTATTTAAGCTATTCGTGCTATCATAAAGTGTTTTTATTTTTTTAATTTAAATGAGGCAACCAAAAAAATCTGATACTATTTGGGGTTACTTAGGAAGCTAAATATATTGTAATAAAAAAATATCCAAGCACTTTGCTATAGTTCATCCATAGCGAATTCTATCAATTTTGAGAAAAAAAGTCACGTAAAATTAGTAGCCTATGTCCGTCAGGAATAGTGTAGCTTTCTATGTGTGAAAGAATATTTGAAATCGGTTCAGTAGTTCCAGAGATTACCCCCTACATACAGTACCCGGCCAAAAAGATTGCACATCGGTCTTTGGAAAGAGACATTTGGCTGTTTACGAAGATTTCCGAACACTGCCGACCGTCCATCAATCATCGTATTTATTAAGTGTTGTTTCATACCAAATAAATACTATACTTTATGGACTTAATTAGTTTACGTCAAATCGATGACATGTAAACTTTCAATATCTATAGAGAGTTATTGCAACTACTAGAAAAAGGATAGTATAAAAATTATGTATTATTTTGAAATTGAATAAAATACCTATTTTTTTATAAGTATTGTAAATCAAAAATGTTAAAAATTCTCAACTCTTTCCATTTCACTATCTGTGCTCTTAATGTGGTCAATATTAGTGTCACTATCAGCCGTATTTATTACTAGTCTATCAGTGTAACAACATCATAGTCTTCCTTTTTTCGGTATTTCTCTTTTACCTAAAAATGCCGTCGTACAATTTAGAGTCGAGGGGTTTCAACAACTCTATATTATATATTTTCAACTAAATGCGTCCGTACCCTACTGGATCTGTACAACGATTGACGAACGTCACATAGGTAGTGTGAGACAACGCTCTATGAAGCCGAAATTAGCCGAGTCTCTTTCCAAAGACCGATGTGCAATCTTTTTGGCCGGGTACTGTACAAACAAACAAAGTTTACCTCTTTATTATATTAGTGTAGATGTAGATAATAAATTATATGATGGTGATGATAATGATGATTGATGTTATTTCACAGTGGACGAATCCGACGAGGTAACAATAAGCGCGGTCGCTGAGGCCATAAAGAAGGCCTACGGTTTCCAGGGGGCACTGGTCTACGACACCAGCAAGGCCGACGGCCAGCACAAGAAGACCGCCTCCAACCGCAAGCTGCGCAGCTTGTACCAGGACTTCAGCTTCACCCCCTTCCACCAGGCTATAGAGGACACTGTCAAGTGGTTCAGGGAGAACAGGGAACATGCTAGAACGTAGCATGATAATGCTGTTCATAGGCGTACCCAGCTTCTGGCCTAGGGGGGGGGCAAGTCAGATGCTAGATTCGGTAATCTTCGTCCGCCATCGTCGCGCGCGGTTTTTTGGCAATTGCACCGTGCATTTTGCCAGCGTCTAATGCGCGGTTTGTTTAAAAGTTAGAGCATAAGGCCCCGTTTACACTTTGATTAGTAATTAGGCGAGTTCATACATGTTCTGCGAGATTTCCAGGGGGGGGCAGCTGCCTCTGCCTGAACAAGGTCCTACCAACTGCAAAATTTTACGCCGTTATTACCTTGCTACTCCGCGAAACCAGTGCGTCGATCGTGTAGTTTTAGTGTTTAGTGGTGGTGGTGTGTAGTTAAGTCTGTGTGATATATGTTGTTTCGTGTGGAAACGCAGGAGGGTGGGTTTTTGCATGAACATATATATGTCGCACAGACGCAGCTATTTTGCACGAGCCCGGCACTGGTTTCGCGGAGTAGCAAGGTAATTTGTTCCAGTTTGTTAGAGTAATCACAGTTTACGATATCGATATTTTGTTTCACACACCTACCCCGAGTCGAAACGTTATTTGGCGTCAGCTATGGTAATTATTAAAGTGCGCGGGGTATAGTAATGGATGTTGCACATGGTGTATTGTACAAGTCAGTATCGGTTAGTATTAAAAGATTATTGTTTCAACCTAGACTTTAAGTTTCCAAACACGATTTTATTATCTACCTAGTTAATGAAATAAATGAACTATTCACAAGCTCCTAGTCTCCTTACAATAGAGAACAGAATTCCCTAGGGATAAACTCCAATAAAGTGCTTGGATATGGTTTCATTACAAAGTAATTAGCTTCCTAAGTTAACCCAAATTATAATATCCAATTTTTTTGTTGTGTCATATACTTAATTGTAAAAAATAAAAACATTCTATAAAAGTTGGATCGGTATAATATACATCTTTCCTTTGTCCATCATTAATAAAAAAAAAGTGACAGGTGTGATATTAGCCGCGATCCGAATCACTTTAATGGTCTCAGAGCGGTCGATCTGGCTAGTCAGCGCTGTAATCGCTATGAGCGATATAGACGCGATTCGGAACGACAGATATGCCATTGACATGTGAGCTGTCAAAGGCGTATCTGTCATAGTTTTTTTTAAATATGTGATGGACGAAGGTAAGAATGTATTATTTTGTTCCAGATTTCATAAAATGCTTTTATTTTTATAATTATTTGATGCTACCAAAAAATCTGATGTTATTTTGGTTCACTTAAGAAGTTAATTACTTTGTGACAAAAAATATCCAAGCACTTTGCCGGTTTTCGTCTCTAGGGAATTGAAAGGGTTTTGACAGTTCATGATTAGGCGAGTATTGCATTATCTGAGTCACATAGTGCGAGTTAAATCATGCCGGTAGTATTACATTAACTCGTGGCCCCGTCTTGTCCTGTTGGAAACCATGGTAACCCCCGCTAACATAACTAACCGGCTGAATGGCTTTGTACCCATGCTCACGAATACAAAAAACCCTAAAGCACCTTACTCACCATCCACCCTGCTCCACGTCCCGCCAAGGTCATGCACGATGCACGACCATGAGTAGGCAAGGGATTTGACAGTTGTTTTCAGTGTGACCATATGTGGCAGGATCCTGCCTTTTTGGCAGGATTAGACCGTCATTTTGACTTCTGGCAGGATCGGTTGAAGTTTTCGAAATCTGGCAGTATTTGGCAGGATAGCAATATGAGCTGGCACATTTGGCAGTATAGCCTTAGACTGGGTTCACAATAGGCATTTGCAAGCGATGAAAACGCAAAAGCGCAGCCATTGACCAACCAGAGACAGCCATTGACGTGTTTTTGCGTTTTTATCGCTTGTAAACTCTGATTGTGAACCCAATCTTGAAGGAGTAAGTTTATCGACGGAAAAAAAAGCAACTTAAAGAAATTTGTTTTGGCATAGGGTAAATAAATTCTTAGTTTTGGCCGTATACGGTTTTGGGGATTTTCCTTGGCATTTCTTATTGAATTTGTAGCTCGTTCAATTTTCAACTGTCACTTGTTTTCCTAATTAGTCGGAAACACAACACACTGTCATTTACGATTTCCTGCGATGGGAATGTTTTGCTGATTTATCATGAAACGCAAATATGAAGGATTATATCGCCCGGAGTGGGAGCAGAATCCTGCACTTTCGTCTTTGAAAGTGAAAGATGAAGATCTTGCATTTTGTCAAGCATGTAACTCGAACTGTAACTCTAGGTTGTCTGTAATTTAAATTCTTGACATTTTCTCTTTAAATAAAAATATAAAAAAATAGGTGTCTATTAATTTTAAATCTTAAAAATGTTTTGGCATTTTTTCCGGCATTTTGAGCATAAGACTTTGGCAGGATTTGTCAGTTTTCTGGCCTAAGTGGGGCAGGATCTCTAATTTTAAGTTGGTCACACTGGTTGTTTTCGTGCGAGATGAATCTCGCATAAACCAAGAATTGCCCCGCAGGCGTAAGGCGCGGCCATCGAGTTTCGCATGGGCTTAGTAATCTAATTCTTTTATAATTATAAAAATACATAAATTGTTATTTTATCGCAATGTTACTTAAATGATACTATTAAAATAAAAGTAAACTCCAATGAATATTGTGAATTTTATTTATTAAAATTGTTTTCTTCCCTCAAAAATAAAAGCAGCGTTTGTCAAGTCAAATTCAAAATACCTTTGTTCAGAATAAGCTTGTCGGAAAATGACGAAAATAAACCTCTGATGAGGTTTGAAGATTTGTGTGAGTTATTCTACAGAAAGATAGGTAAGTTCAGGAAGGCGTTTTCGTTGAATGAAATGAAATCAGTTTTATATTTACAGAGTTTAATGTACAGTATTGTTATAACACATTTAAATCTTGTAAGTAAATGTAAAATCTTGATGGGAATAAATGATCTTTAACCTAAACCTAAAAGAACCCCAACGTAACTCGAGGCTCGATGACAAAGTCCAGCGAGTTTTAAGCCATGCCCGCTACGGTCTACCGGAGATGATACCTGCGCAGGACAACCGCGCATCGGTAGCATGTATGGGTAATTGGGTACGTACGGGTCACGCTAACTTTAATTTCCACAGCCCAGGTTTAGTTTAACCCCTCCCTATGTCTCTGTCTAACTAGCGTTATAAGAAAGGAACGCAGATAGAGATAAACTAAACTTGACCAGTCATGTTAGGGCCACTGTAGCCGGGGCGCCACAACTGTTGATTTTGTTAATAACATTATAATAGTACTCATGAGCTTTTACGTTTGTTCAAGCGCTGGCTACATCTGAGGATTGAGATGAACCAGCCGCACCATCTTTGTCAAATTCTTCGTTTCTGTTTTTATTCTCTTCGTAAGGTTTGCTAGCTTCATTTGAATTTGGAAATATTTCGCAGCCTTCAGGAATGTCATTTCGTTCAGCATGTTCTTCTTTCATTTGTTGTAGTACTTGATTAAACTTAATTTCAAGATCTTTTAAATAATCAATCTTCTTATTTATAATTTTTATTGTTTCTTCTTTTAATCTTTTACGATTTTCTTTAGTTTTGATATTTTTCTTAATTTGTTTTTCTGGTTCGCATAATCTTTTTTTATAGTTCAGTCTTTTCAAAACCTTTTTATGCTCGTTTCTTTCGATATTTTCTAAATACTCATTAAAATCTTTTTTCAACATAAAAATTTGTTGCAGTATAAACTCTTTGTCCCAAAAATCTTCTTCCGATTCCAAATCCGAATAATCACCCTCGATTTCTGCACGAATGTCTTCAATTTTCATTCTCTTTACGTGTTTTGTTTTGGGTTGTGAACCTCTTGACGTAGTATCATCGTAATAAATTTGCGCTTGGTCATAATATCCCCTTTCAATCGCTAAATCAAATGGTGATATATGCAGTTCTTGCAGATTTTCAGCTAGCTTTTCTGATTCTGATTCCTCATATTTAGGGATTGTTTCATCATTACTTGTTTCAGGGAGTGTTTCAATTTCATTTAATTCAGACGTAGTTTTACTTTTAGTAGAAGCTTTTATTTGATATTCTATTATTTCAGGTATAAATTCACTACTTCTAGTTTTGCTTACTGAAGTGGCCAGGCCGCTGTCAATAGCTTCTGAATTTCCATCAGAACATTCGGCAGCAACTCCTATACCTTGAATTATAGCCCGTTGATCTTGATTTTGTTGGATATATCGGAGGTTTTCTTGTGGATTATCTCGATCAATTCCAAAGTTGCTAATCGATGATCCTAAATTACTGTCATTACCAACAGAGGCAAGTTCATGTTGTTGATGTGGTTCATTTATTTCAAACATTAAATCATTGAAGTCAACTTCATTAACGTCATCCATTTTTTTTATTCTTTTTTAAGTAAATAAGCTACTTAATGTTATTAGACAATCAACTTGTCTAGAAAGTGCTGGACAATTAAAAGTCACTCTTTTATAGTTTTATATGTTTAATATTTCTATTTTATCTACTTATTTATAAACGTATTTAAGCTTTTGTTTTCTGTAATATATTTGTATCTTTTATCCTGTTTTCGACTTGCGTGAGTCACCTGAAATCCAAAGAAATTAATTAAGTAAACGATCTAATCAAACATCTCATTAATTAACTAACTCCGATAACTGGAACCGGGCGTCACAAAAAATCTTTTTGTCTTTTCTTTCGTTTTCTGTCACAGCCAAAACAAATAAAGAAACTGCATTTATTAAAAATCCTTATTATTTATTTAGGGGCTTTGATTATAACTGAACACGTCAGAAACTGACTTAAAAGCTGTGTACCTACATATAGCCGTAGGTAGGGTTGCCAATATTTTTTTGGTTGAATATAGCAATTTTGAGAATAAGCTAAGAAAATATAGAGTACGCTTCAAATAAATATAGTACTTTTTGGAAAGATAAAAGGGCAATGGTGTAAGTTTGTTTTTTATTTATCTATTCTATCTATTTTAATAACATGACATGTGCTCGAAATATAGTATATTTGCGTACTATATATTAGTTCAACAGTAAATAGTACGGGGAGCCAAAATATAGTAAAATACTACATAATATAGTACGGTTGGCAACCCTAGCCAGCATAACCGGACAAGTTTATGTACCTAATCAAAATTTATTTTGTATTTTATTATTTTTTAAACATTCAAATTAAATTTAAATGCTATGTAATGACAACACGGAAAAATTAGGGTAATGGTAGGATTCGAACCTGCAACCTCAGCATTCCGAGCCTTGCGTTTTGCTGATTCCTCCACATTACCTTCCACTATAATAAGTATACCAAGTAAGGGACAATGGAAACTGGGTGGGTGGTCTGCGTTGCTGCGTCGGTCGCCGATAAAAAAATTGAAATATGAATGGTTGTAAAGTTCCCTAGCAGTTCCTAAGTATATGTATAGCTCATAGCTATAGGAATGTACCATCTTCTACGGAATCTACACTAATCTACATTCAGTGTTGCCAGATCTCCTGATTTTTCGGGGGATTTACTGATTTTTCCATAATGCTACTGATCTACTGATTTTAACTAAAAGTCTACTGATTTTTTCAAATGCTAGCTTATCTTTAAAAGAGGATATGTAATATAAAAATCTGAGTGAAATGACACACAAAATTATCATAGTTTGGTTGGCAGTATAAAATTGTCATCGTAAAATGGACTTAATGGGGTGAACACATAGTTAATCTTGCTCCGCAGTCAGCGAAATAAACTGGTTTGAACACACTACGCCAAAATGATTACTTGATTATGATGAAAAAGCAATACCATCTCTATTTCAGTTATGCGTATTTGTACCTAATATATACAAACTGTTTTTTTTAAATCAAAAATGCAACTACTGATTTTTTGAAAATTTTCCCCATACATCTACTGATTTTTTCTAGTTACATCTACTGATTTTTCAAAAATGGACCTGGCAACACTGTCTACATTTACACTAATATAATAAAGAGGTAAACTTTGTTTGTTTGTATGTAGGGGGTAATCTCTGGAACTACTGAACCGATTTCAAAAATTCTTTCACAGATAGAAAGCTACACTATCCCTGACGGACATAGGCTACTAATTTTACGTGAACGAAACGAAGTCGTTTACAATATACAGTCAGCTCAGTATAGTGATGGGTAAGTTTCCAATTTTTTTTTCCGGAAAATAAATAAATGGACAAACATCTTCTATATTTGGGATTTAATTCTTAAATGGCATGGTTTTTGTCACGTAGTCAATATCTCTAGGGAAATTTCGCGTTTTTCTAGCTATTTTCAAATTGTAATTATAAGTAGATATGCACTGCAGTTTTGGGGTCACGCGACAAGCGCCGCATTAATAAAGACAAATAACAGCCTAACTATTATTTTTTTAACTGATTTAAAACGATATTTATTAACTATTACTAACTAGAAGTGAAAACTAGAGGGAGAGGGGGTTAAAAAAGTGTAAGAAATGGTTCACGTAGTATAGGTACATTCCCTAACATACTATGCAGAAAAAAGTTAAGTATGAAATGGAATAAATATTGCCTATGAAAGCTCATGGAAAACTTTTGCGTCCACGCAAATAAAAATGTTCTTAAAAAATTTAGGATGCCATGAATGACTCATGAATGGCATAAAAAATAAAAAAATATTAAACTGTTGAGCTTCTTGCGGCGTTTCTTCTCAGTAGTATCTTCCATTTTCCGAAGCGCTAGTAGATTCAGACATGTAAAAAAGATGGCCTACTTGCAAAATAAATTTTTCATTTTCATTTCCATTGTTATTTATTAGAAAAATGTTACATGGGTGGGCCCACGGTAGCTTTAGGTTAAGAACATTTATATTAAAAGCGCAAAAAAAAATTTCGCGGTTTGTTTTGTTAAACCTAACATAAACTATGTGGTTATACGTAACCCTCGGTGTGCGATTACGACTCACAGTTGGCCGATAATAAAACATTTGGCAATAAAACTCTAACCTACAAAACTTTGAAGAGTTTACGAAACACAAAACCGATATTAAAAAATATTGGTTCACTTATCACTCACATCATTATGTAAATCACTTCCTTCCCGAAAGTCACAAATTACGAAAAATTTACAAGATCTCCAGTTCCTACTGCAATATTTATTTGTTTATGTGAACAGTACATGCTAATCTGAGCACCGTACAGCACAAGTGTGTCAAGTTTAACAGATAATCGTATATATAATTATAGTGAGTCATAATTACATCATAGGGCTGCCCCATGCGTTCGAAATTCCGAATCGTAAATTATCGATTCGGGATTTCTTCGGCAGAAAATCGATACTGAATTTCGCGCACTGTCAGTTATAATTAATAATGGTATTAAAAATAAAACACGATTCGGCGCCCAAGCAAAACAAAGGCGCCCATAGTTCACGGTTTAAAATACCTAGGATTAGCGTATGTAGCGTTTTTTAAACACTCTGCTTGAAATCTAAAACACTTAACATAGATATTGACAATGAGGTCAAAGTTGTTATGTCCGTCTTCATTAGGTTTTTCTAGAAATAAAAATAATACTTAAATAATGAGGCCATTAACTTTACTTTCAATGAAATGTTATTATATAGGATTATAGGAGCAAATACGTTATTATAATTAAATAGAACATCTTTGACATTTTATTCATAAACAATTATTTAATTTTAATGTTTTCAAAAGTAAACCTAATTTGTACCAAAAATGTCCCAATTACTTAGCATCTCCAGCAAAAACGGGGTGGGAAAAAAAAACAGGTATACACAGTAATTTTTTTAATTGTTTCATCATAACGCAAGTCCGTGCTCGTCGTATGTGAGAAATATCTTGACTATGGAGGTGATGTAGGCGGCTGTCCGGACGTCCAGACCAAGGTTAAACTCCTTCGCTGCCCGCATCACGTTCTGAAAAAAAAACAGCAATTTTTACTAGTTACGACCTACCCATGAATATCTGAACAGCCTTTACTTCAATCCCAAAGGTTACGTTAGGGATAAGATGCGCAAATTGCGGAAAATTCTCAAATATATTCAAAGGATGCGAGCAAGAAATGCATGCAAGTTATACGAGCGAGATAAGTATGTTAGGGATGCGTTCAAGAAATGCATGTTAGGGATGCGAGTAAAAAAATTATGTTAGGGATGTGAGCGAGAAGTGTATGCTAGGGATGCAAACGAGAAATGTATGTTGGGGATGCGAGCGAGAAGCTTAAAAGGCGAGTGAAGGATGGGTGCTAGAGTAAGTGAAGGATGTAAGCCAGAGGTGTAAGAGAAAGAGAGATGCCATGCGTGAGCGGATGTGACTGCTTGCTCAGCATTCTCATACAGCATTGGTGGGTTGGGAAAGCTAATCAAACATACGTCACAAGCGTTGCTCATGGAGTACTCCAAGCCCGAGTTGACGATGTGCTCCTCGCTGGCTCCGGACATCATGGACTGGAACAGCGGCGTAGGCACGATGTCCGCGTCCACGTTGCACTTCTTCAGAGACTTCTCCACGGAATCTGAAGCAAATGAACATCTAAAATGGACACAGAAACAAGCCGAAAAAGAGCTAGCAATAAATATTTCTGCGGGTGGTAGGACCTTGTGCAAGGTCCGTCCGGATCGCTACCACCATCTTGCTCGCTAATCCTGCCGCTAAGCACCAGTGCTTGCACTGTTGTGTTTCGGCGTGGAGAGCAAGACAGCCGGTGTAATTACTGGCACAAGAGGTATTCCATCTTAGCCCTCTGGGTTGGCAACGCATCTGCAGTCTTGGTGTTGCGGGTGTCTATAGGCGGTGCAGCGGTGGTGATAATTTACCATCAGGTGACCCACTTGCTTGTTTGCCTTCCTATTTCATAAAAAAAAATCGATATAGTATACTCTAAGTAGTCTATTAAATGTGACAGTGACGCCGTAAGCGTTGGCTAGCAAGTCAGATAGCACTAGAATATTCTATACAGATCTCGTCTCACCCAACAGCGCAGTATTGGAGTCCCGCCAGAACTTGATGCTGAGTTTTCCAAAGCTCACGTGGTTGAGGTTCTTGAGGAACTCGAAGTAGGAAACGGTGACGCCGCCTGCGTTGGCCAGCAAGTCTGGTAGCACTAGAATATTCTTCTCGCGCAGTATCGCGTCGGCCGCCGGCGTGGTCGGTCCGTTCGCGCCTTCCGCTATTATCTGGTTAATTAAACCATAAATCACGTAGTACTTGAAAAATATGTTTTTAAATCAGTTTTTACCAACAGACAGAGGAAGACAATTGTTTTGTCTTTATTAATACGGCGCTTGTCGCGTGACCCGAAGAGTGAGTGCATATCTATAATTACAAACTGAATAGCTATAGCTTGAAAAAACGGGAAATTTCCGTAGAGATGTTGACTTCGTGACAACCCCCTCCCCCCCTAGTGACCAAACGTGGTATTTTGAAGACCCCCCCCCCCCCCCTGAATGAGTCACGTAGTATGGGTACGTTCCCTTACCTTGCAGTTGACCTTCCCCGCGTTCTCGTGGTTGAGCGCCTTCTGGCTGGCGGCCAGCACCAGGATGTCGCACTTCTTGAACATCAGCTCCTTGTCCGCCTCCGCCGCGTCCGGGAAGCCTTTCACGCTGCCGCGGTTCTTAGCCTTGTACTTTTGTAGAGCCTGGAAAAAAATTGAACCCTATTTACCTTCTTTTATAATAAAAATAGTTATGAACCAATAATTACGGACTGCAAGGCTCATAGAAAAAAAATACCTAAACTCTAACATTCATAGGTATAATTTTTTATAATATAGAAATAGAAATAGTAATAGGAAATACTAGCGACCAAATATCATTGGATGGTTTAGAAGGAGAAAGCGACCGAGCATACACTATAAAAATTTGGGTCAAACAGAAAAAAAACGATAATGATTAATAAAGATTAAAAGAATCCACTGTAGCATAAGCTACTACTTCTGTTCGTTGTGTGTCGGTAATTTGTGAGTGTGGATCTGCCCCAGTCGAGCCGGTCCATTGGTATTGCAATTTTCAATTGGCTACAGCGACCCTCTACCTCTACCAAATACTATTCATATTATTACGTTCGTTACTTGCCCGCAATAAAGAGGTAAACTTTTTTTGTTTGTGTGTGTGAAGGGGGTAATCTCTGGAACTACTGAATCAATTTTAAAAAGTCTTTCAGTAATAGAAAGCTACACTGTCCAACGAAGTCGCGAGCGTCCGCTAGTAATAAATAATGCATAATGATGGCTCGGTTACGAACCTCTACATATATTTGAACTCTTAAATACCATTATAATCCGTAATAACTTCAGAGCACTTACCACAGGGTCAATGCCCTCAGGCTTCTCGAGGTTGCAGTCAAACTCGACGACCCCTATGATCTTGACGCCCTGCTCATGTAAGTATATCGCTGTGTAGCTACCCACGTTGCCGAAACCTTGGATGATGGCTGTTTTATCCTAAAAACATCAGGATAACTTGCATCAAAACATCTCTAGTACTAAATCGCAAACTAAAACCTAGTTTCCATACTCAGTTTGTCTGATCGCCCTAACATGACCGGGCAAGTTTAGTTTATCCGAGTTTATCTCCATCGGTGTCCCTTTCTTATGACACTAGTTTGACAAAGACGCGGAGAGGAATAAAATAAACCTGGACCAGTCATGTTAGGGTCACAGTTAGTCTGCAGGCAGTCTGGTGAAGATTATTAACCTATCAAACTGTCCGACCGGGCACCAGTCAGTGAATTACACGATCAGTCTGACGTCAACCTAACGTGCTAACGGATCCAGCCTTCGAGTCACAGGGGTCACATAATTGAGGTCCAGTTAGAAAAAGCTTATAATTGGAATAGAATAAGTATCATTGGTTCACCTAGAGCTAGACCCAGCCCAGGGGGTAAGGTGGTCAACTGTCCTGTATTTTTAATAAGAAAAATACAGGACCATACCATACCAAAAAAACATTGATCCAGTATTTTTCCATAAATCCTGTAATTTCAGATCACATGTCCTGCAAAATGAGCATTCAGGGTTGGTCACTCTACCGGAGGGGGGTCATGCAAGGGCGGAGACAACCTTCGAGTGGGGGGGGGGGGTCACGTAGTAGAAGTTCGGGACAGGGTCATCAATGAGATTACCAGTGCTCAACCTGGACCCTACCCAGGGGGTTGTCATACCCCTACTATATCCGCCAATGGTCTAAGCGAACCTTGAAACCGGTAGGGATGCCGATGAGCCGCATCCACTCGGGGTGGTGGATGAAGATGTTGACGGTCATGAACACGCCACGGCCGGTGGCCTCCACGCGGCCGTGGATACCGCCGCCGTTGATCGGCTTACCCGTCACGCACGCCGCCGCGTTTATGTCGTTATAACCTGAGAATCAGAGTCAGAATACCCATAAGGCAAGGGGTCATTCATAAATGACGTCACGGTCATGCGGGGGGGGGGGGTTAACCAAACGTGACAGCTCGCGTCAAAGAGATAAAAAAAGCGTGGCTTGAAACGTGAAAGGGGGGGTCTTGAATAGTAAAAAATCTTGTGTCGTAATTTATGGATGACCCCCAATCAGGCACGTGCCCAGGGATGCGAGGTCACAAAGGGACAGGCGCGGATTTTTTCCAACTTAGTATATACCTACACCTACTTACAAAAAGTCATACTTTCTGTAGAGATGTAGCACCAGAGAGTTGCCTATAAATTGCTGGCCTAGGACGCTCTCGACATTTTGCTCGCTTTTGCTGTGAGTTACCCCATTCTTGGCATCGACTAATGAAGAAAAACATTCGAAGAAAGCAGAAAAATTCCATTCACTTTGCTAAAGTGGCTCATTTACTTCAGTGACAGTGAGCGGGGGACATTGCATTGGAGTAGCAATTTGTTTCAGTTGTTTTGTTACTCGATTATAGTTGTGATTATAGTGTAGTTTGTATTTTTAATGTACGAGAGACGCCTGAAAAGTTCTAAGCACAAGGTGTTTTATCAGGGGGGTTCCTCTCCGCACTGTAGGTACGCTCGGCCGCCTTGCCCACAGCGTAGGAAAATCGCAGTCGGTTGTCGACTCGCCGCTCGCCTCACTTGCTCCCTCCCTGTGTCAATGAAATTGAAAACGAAGGCCGCGCAACCCTAACGTGTGGCCAGGGAGTTGCGGGGCGTAGGCGGACGCGGGTAGCGCGTTCCTTATGATGCGCGCCGCCTGGCGAATGTGTATAAAGTAATACGAACTCGTTGCGCGTGTCAATGAAGTTAGAATTCATTTAAACGAAGTCAAAAAAGAGAAGTTTCTTACACACACAGCTGCATGTCTAGCGTGTACGAGACCTTTGTTCGAATTTGATTTTATTTCTTTTGTTTGTATTGCACTGTGTTTTATTACCTAAAGTTTTGACGTACGTGTCGACGATCCAGGACATTTCTCTGCCGGAAGTGTTCATGTCTGGAGCTGGCACGTCGATACCCGCTCCTTGGACAGGCCGAGATGGTCTTAATTAGCACTTATAGGTTATAATAATATTTTATTCGAGTAATAGGGGTCATTAGCCCCCTCCACTCCCCCAGGGCAGGGTCCAGGTCGACCACTCTTAACTTTTCTAATCTCATTATGGATGACGTTCTGACTAAACATCGACTACGTAAGCCCTTCCCCCCCCTTGACTCCAAGGCTGGATCCACCCTTGATCCACACATCGTTCTCAACAATACCGCAGCCTCCATCCCCTATGGTAACTAAAAGCTAACTTACTCCCCCCTCTTCTTCCCTTTCACCATAACATTGTTGGATTCCAAGGGGTGCCACCTTGAGCTCTGGCACCACCTAAAAGTTTAGCCAGGACTACCACTGCACGACTACAAAGATATAAGTGTATGAGTATAAGTGATTATCCTTTATACATTATTCTATCTCCTTTCTGTCATTTACGAGTGCGCACCATGAAGAACTTACATACAATAAGTACAACTGGTACAACTTACCAATGTAATTCTTCTTGGCCAATTCCAACGTATACCGTCGAGTGATCCTCTGCAATTCCGCCACAGTATACTTCTTCGGGTTGATACAAACACCTGAAACAACAAATCCCTTATTTGGTTAAAGCAAGTTTATAGGGCAATTAGCATTTCCCCGCGACTTCACCGGCGTAGATTGCAGTGCTTGCAATGTTGTGTTCAGATATGGAGACGAAGAGAGCCGGTGAAGTTCCTGGCAAAAGAGGTACCTATTCCATCTTAGCGCTCTGGGTTGGCAACGCATCTGCAATTCTGCAATCTCCTTGGAGTTGCGGGTCTAGAGGCGGTTGTTGATCACTTACCATCAGGTGGCCCACTTACTCTTTTGCTTCCTATTTTATATAAAAACAGTTTAGTGTTCGCCTTATCATTCGTCGTGCCAATTTATTATTGATAAACACTACAACCTTTAGAGCAGGGGTAAATTAAGCTTAGACGGTCATGTCAGAGGTACAGCACTCACCCCCCTTCGCCCCCCCAAATGGGATGTTGGAGCACGCACACTTGTAAGTCATCAGGGCAGCCAGAGCCTTCACTTCCTCTAGATTCACGTCGTCCGCGAACCGGATCCCTGGAGGGACCAGGAATATGACAGTGAAAAAAATATTGGCTAGGAAAAAAGTGTGATAACCCTCCTTTCTGGCGGCAGTCGGATAAAAGGTGGTTGTAGTGTTTTAGTATGATTTAACATCTTTTTTGCCCTCTTCCATGAGAAAAGACAAAAAGAAGCTTGCAGGTCTCACCTGATAAATGGGATATCACCGCCATCCATGGGTATCTGGGCATCAACAACAAGCGATCCAGGGGGTCATGGGGTCATGATCACTCCTGGGCTGTGTCCAGGTTGACCACTCTCGGTGTACTAATCTCATTGATAAAGCCTGTCCTACACTTCTACTGCGTGGATCCCTCCTCCCCCCCACCGGTGGCCCGAAGGCTGGATCCGCCCTTGTCAACAACCGTGAGAGGAGTCGCTGATCCCTGGCCAGCGTTTATTTTAAATACCTACTTAATTAAAATGTAAAAAACGTCATAATTAAGTATTGTTTTAACTATATCTCATTGAGTTGTGTTCTCATCAAAGGTAGTTCACAATCGATAGCAATGGCGGATTGACTCTATGCTATGCTTGCATCCTTACAGCCAGACTCTACTATGCCAACATCCTCACTGCCAGACTCGGATCCTCTATACCAGCATCCTGACTTCCAGACTCCTCTATACCAGCATCCTCACTGCCAGACTCCTCTATGCCACCATCCTCACTGCCATAGAGGACTCTGGCAGAGAGGGTGCTGGCAAGGGCTTTAGTGTTGTGTAGGGGTGGGCTCGAACCTCCTTTGCAAGGGAGTCGGTGCACGCTGTGCTGCGAGCGGTAGCCGTTGATGATCTCGTAGTCTCCATTCTTACGCTGCAGGGGGAACTCGAACTGCAGTGAACTGTTACACGAACCCATGACCTGGGACAAAGTAAAGTACCGAATCCGTTAGACAGACCTTTGCAAACTAAGTAAACCTAAACTTTGCAAATAAATCTCAGCATTATCTGAGTTTATACTAGTCTCAGATATTTTTTTGTGATCCGAGGTAGTCTACATCTACGCTTTCTACACTATAGGTAATCTATAGGTAGGTACTGGTCTACATCTACGCTATAATCTAACCTTATAATAAAGAGGTAAACTTTGTTTGTTTGTATGTAGGGGGTAGTCTCTGTAACTACTGAACCCATATTCCAAAAATTCTTTCACTAATAGAAAGCTACACTACCTACTGATTTCACATGAACGAAGTTGGGCGTCCGCTAGTAGTAGATATGTGTGTAATGTAGTGTATATTAAGGTAATCTATTGGTAGCATGAAGCCCCTAGCATAATTAGGGTTGCCATCTGCAGAATGCAGAACCCGGTTGATCGCAGCGTGCGGCACAGTGCGTGTGGCCCAAGACTAAATTATTAAGCCCGGACTACAAATGAAGCCCGGCCTGGACGCTCCCCGGATGCCCTCTAAACTAGGACAAATTTGGGGAAACCCGGACGGATGGCAACCCTATTATATCACACAGACTTAGGTGCCTTAGGTGTCGTGCACGGCACTGGTTTCGCGGAGTAGCAAGCTGATATAGACCTCCGCAAAGTAACGCCTGTATCTTTTATTTAGGTATTTACTTCACACTGGTACTGGTACTACCCCGATCGTAGCATAAGTTCTTTATTCACACAATAACATAAGAACGTAACTTGCCTTCAGTATCCCAGCGACTCTCTGCATCCGTTTCTTGTCACTCAAATGTGTGTGTTTCTTCAAATATTCTATTAACGATGGCTCAACAGCTTTCACAGCGTAGTGGTAGAAATACTCGACCATTTTGAAGAAGCTTGGGTCCGGGTGGGTGGCGATCTCGACCAAGTTGCAAGGTATCTCGTAGTGCCTCACGCTATTTCTCAATGTATTCCCGACCGACCGGTTGCGAGCGATCCCAGTTAAAAAGGAAGACATTTTTTATTTTTACACTAAGTCTAATTAAATAAAATTATGTTAAAATAAATTACAAAACAACAAAAATATGTCGCCCTTTCATTGACGTAGTGTTTTGAAACTTTTTGAAACGTGTTGGCTCCGTCTGTGACGGCGGAGAGACCATAATGAAAAAATGACTGTTAGCAAAAAGGTTGGTTTTTATACTTTTTATACATTATTTTCTAAATAAGGGAATTTTCAAGTAACTAAAACACCTCGCAAAATGTTCATTATAATAGAACAGTTCTACGTTCTTACTTCTTTTTTTTTATGAAACAGGAAGGCAAACAAGCAAGTGGGTCACCTGATGGTAAGTGATCACCACCGCCTATAGACACCCGCAAGACCAAAGAGATTGCAGATGCGTTGCCAACCCAGAGGGCTAAGAAGAAATACCTCTTGTGCCAGTAATTACACCGGCTGTCTTGCTCTCCACGCCGGAACACAACAGTGCAAGTGCTGCTTAGCGGCTGGATTAGCGGGCAAGATGGTGGTAGCGATCCGCACGGACCTCGCACTAGGTCTTACCACCCGTAGAATTATACGTATTCTACTTTGACGAGCCTAGTGGTTAGTGACCCGACTACAAAGCTTGAAGTTCGGGTTCGATTCCCGGGAGGGGCAAACGTTTGTATGATGAATACGACTGTTTCTACCCGAATCTTGGGTAAGCTTTAGTTGCAATTTGGGCTGGGTTTTGGGTTGGGTTTAGTTTAGTTTTAGTTGTAATTTGGGCCTTAATTGTTCCAAAATGTTTATTTATTCCGCATATAAACCAAACGGCATAAAAATTTACTTACCCTGAGTTGTTCTAGATCAGCATTATAAATATTTAAGCTAAAAGAATTTAAAAAATATATAGATTTATAACCATAACAATACAAAAATTACAAAAATGAACAAAGCCGTTTTGTGAATCCAAATATTTTCATTAAAATCCAGTTAAAAGCCAACAACACAGTCTTTTCTTAACCGAATTCTTATAATTTTAGAAATAAAACACCACAACAACAAAAAAAACACAAATTAATTTATAAATAATTTATTCTTTACTCCCTAGAATCACTTATCGAGTCTACAGATAGGGTTGTTATACACCATTTGCAGGTCGACTTTGGGTCCCACGAGGTCCCGTATGTTGTTGAGCCCGTACTTGATCATGGTGGGCCGCTCGAGGGACAAGCCCCAAGCGATGACATTCACATCTTCCGGAAGCCCCATGGGCAGCAACATTTCCGGACGGAATACCCCAGAGTTGCCAATCTCTATCCATTTTCCGAGCCCTGAAAAGAAGAGGGTTTTTAATATAAAATAGGAAGGCAAACGAGAGAGTGGGTCACCTGATGATTAAGTGATCACCACCGCCCATAGACACACCAAAGAGATTGCAGATGCGTTGCCAACCCAGAGGGCTAAGATGGAATACCTCTTGTGCCAGTAATTTCGCCGGCTGTTTTGCTCTCCACGCCGGAACACAACAGTGCAAGCACTGCGGCTTAGTGGCTGGATTAGCGAGCAAAGTGGTGGTAGCAATCCAAATGGACCTTGCACAAGGTCCTACCACTTCTACTTTTGAATTAAACTGTACTTCGTTTTTAGGGTTAGTTAGTCAAACTAGAAACTCTTGTAGTTTCGTTTTGTCCGTCTGTCTGTGTATATGCCAGTCACATATACAAAAAAGCCTAGCTATTTTTAACCCCTGGCGCGGCTTACTTCGCGGAGCTACAAGAATATCGGCGCACCACTGCATTGGGGCCGGCGCAATTAAGTTGCCGCGCGTGCAAATGAATACGAGTTATACGATAGACAGAGAAGCGTTCATTAGGACGCTTCTTAAACCTTAATGTCGTTTTTGTTCGAAAAACTTCTGTAGTTGTTTATTATTTATTCTTTGCCAAGAGAGGAGTTATAAGTTTCTATCTTCAGTATTTATCTGTCTGTATGTTTGTGGCATAGGAATTTGATGTGATTATTTTTAATGGAAAGCTGACTTAATGTGATGAAACCTTATGCTTTTTATTTTTGTAATTTTTATTTTACTTTTTAATTTCTCAAATTTATTAACTGTTTATGCATCAAATTGATTGATTGACATTATTATTTCACTGATTGACATCACAAAACATTCACGAATTAATCTTTTATGACATGAGATTGTTGTTCTGGTATTCTTTGTTTCAAGTATTACTTACCTTAGGGACTTTAATATTGTACACCGGATATCGGTTGACTGTGACGCACTCCAAACTTGTACTAACTTTTACAAACTCGCAATCTGACAATAAATCATTTCATTTCATTCAATTTCGCGACACACCTTCGTGGTAGGCGAATATCTCCATGCTGGGTTCCGTGTAGGGGTTGTAGGCGGGCTTGAACTGCAGGCGCCGGAAGCCCAGCCGCCGGAAGAAGGCGTCCAGCACGCCCAGCAGGTCGGCCAGCGCCAGCCCGCGCGCCGCCGCCACGCCCTCCACCTGGTGGAACTCCGCCAGGTGCGTGGCGTCCAGCGTCTCGTTGCGGAACACCTGGAATGGACATTTTGCGGGTGGTGGGACCTTGTGCAAGGTCCGTCCGGATGGCTCCCACCATCTTGCTCGCTAATCCTGCCGCTAAGCAGCAGTGCTTGCCCTGTTGTGTTCCGGCGTGGAGAGCAAGACAGCCGGTGCAATTACTGGCACGAGAGGTATTCCATCTTAGTCCTCGGGGTTGGCGACGCATCTGCAATCTCTTTGATGTTGCGGGTGTCTATAGGCGATGGTGATCACTTACCAGGTGACCCAATTGCTTGTTTTCCTAAATTATTAAAAAAAATGGACGGCATGGCTAAAATTTGACTTTCATCAAAATTAGAGGGACCCAAAAGTCAAAAGAAGAAAAACTGTATTTTTAGTTTTGGCAGAACACCAGGCAGGAATGGACATGATGGCGATTACTCCGTATATTTGTTGAAATGTCGCAAATAGAAAACGATGAGCTGCAACCCCCGCGATAAAGCTCCGTATAAATTGTCTACATAGGTGTGACGTCAACTGTGTGTCTTCAACCAATTAAATCGCATTTATTACAATAGTAAGAGCGTTATATGACTGCCCCATAATAAAAATTGTTGTATTTTTTATCATTATTCTAACATGTATATTTGGAAACGAAAAAATTAAAGTGTCATTCTTAAGTTTCTTACTTTTAAATCTATAGTTAAGTTAAGTGACAAAAGGTATAAATTGTAGTTTAGAATTTTATTAAGATTATAAAATTATGGATGTACTTACTTTAACACATAATATTATTATCAAAATACTGGAACAAATTACCTTGCTACTCCGCAAAAACAGTGTCGGGCTCGTGCAAAATAAATAAATATTAAATATATATAAATATATATATATATATATATATATATATATGTTCATGCAAAAACCCACCCTCCTCCGCTTCCACACGAAACAACATATATCACACAGACTCAACTACACACCACCACCACTAAACACTAAAGCTAAACGATCAGACGCGCGTTTCGCCTCTATACGAGGCATCATCAAGGTCTTGCTACGTTCAGGATTCATGATTGCTATTTTGCACGAGCCCGGCACTGGTTTCGCGGAGTAGCAAGGTAATTTGTTCCAGTTTGTTGATATGGACCTCCGCAAAGTAACGCCTGAATCTATCAATTACATGTTATTATGCTAAGTATGACTACCTTGTCAATGCTGAAGTACTTCTGCGGAGTGAACTCTTTCTGTTGCGCCAGCTTGTACAGCATCCGCGCACTAACGGCCGTGGTGTGCGTGCGCAGCAGGTTCTTCTGAGCTTCCTCGATCTTCCAGTCGTACCGGTAACCCTGGAGACAGACACTATCAGGCAGGGGCGTAACTAGGGCGGGGAAGGCAGGGCTCTTGCCCTGGGCGCCATAAATGGGGTGGGGGGCGCAAAAAAAACGAAATTTACTAACTACCTACGTGAATTCTTAAATGACATCTGATAAGTTTTGACATAATTTAGTATAGATTGTGGTATAGATATGTTTTTCTCGATTATTTTAATTTTAATTTGCATGTTTTTTATGACCGCTCAAATTTTTGTTATGTCTGTTAGATTATAAGTAAATTTTGTACGCCATTCTGGCAAAACATAGCTTGAACATTATTATCATGTAAGAACCACTGTATACCTATGTTCACAACTAAACTATCTATCTATCTATCTACTTATTTAAAAGAATACAATCCAAATTGGCAGTCTTTTGATCATTTAATTCTTATTATACATTTCTTCCAAAACTGATTGCAATGTTATGTTTTGTAATGTTAATCATCATCATCATCATCATCATCATTTCAGCCGAACGTAATGTAATGTTAATAACGTTACAAAATTTGTTATATACTTTAAAAAATGTGTAGGTATCGGTTTTTAAAATAATTTACTAAGAGAAAGGGGCGCAGTTTGGGTGCGAGCCCTGGGCGCCGTTTTACGCCCCTGGTATCAGGTTATAGGTAACGTCCGCAACACATCTTTTACAGCTCTGCTACATGTCCTCGTGGATCTCTGGTAGAAACGCTCACACCGTTTCACAGCTTCACTACACATTCTTGCACTGCTCCACTATAGGTAATGCAGCCAGAATTGAGGTCACACACACTGCTGTACATGGGCGTACCCAGGGGGGGGCAGGGAAGGGCAGCTGCCCCCCCCCCCCTGGAAATCTCGCAGAACATGTATGAACACGCCTAATTACTAATCAAAGTGTAAACTTGGCCTTATGCTCTAACTTTCAAATAAACCGCGCAGTAGACGCTGGCAAAATGCACGGTGCATTTGCCAAAAAACCGCGCGCGACGATGGCGGATGAAGATTACCGAATTTAGCATCTGACTTGTCCCCCCCCCAACTTTTAAATAAACCGCGCAGTAGACACTGGCAAAATGAATTGCAAATAACCGCGCGCGACGATGGCGGACGAAGATTACCTGACACTTAGTAGATACTCAGCCTACCAGATGTAGTTAAATACAAGCTGTAATAGTACATTACACACTGAGGGTGGTGAAATAAAGAATGTCTCAGATCGCAGAAACTTGTCGCACGAGCCAAAGGCGAGGACGATAAATATGCGACCTGAGGCTTTCTTTATCACCGCCTGAGGTGTGTACACAATTTTACGTCTTCCCCTGGCCAGGAAGTGGAAATTACTGCTCGCGTAGCGGGCTGTAAATTGCTACTTACGGCCCGGGGTGACGTAAATTATCTTTAAAACCAACCTGTGATCCGTAACCACCTTCGCTGTGAACCTTCTTTACTCTCTCCAGATAGTCCATAGGGAACTGCGTAGTCTTTTCCGGGGACAGTATGAAGAATGTGTCGTGGGCATCCCTGGCCGGGTGCTGCTGTGGCTGGAATAACGCGTCAAAGTTCCAGAAGGAACTTTCCACATAGTTGTTTGTCGGCATCTCGGAGAAGCCCATCTCTAGGAAGATTTCTCGGAACTCTGAGCGGACTTTTAGGAGTGGATGGAGATGACCGCACTCTGGTGGTTGACCTGGAATTAGTAATTATATCGTGTTAATAAGGACATTTATAAGGACATACTGCAAGTCATTGGCAATAGATTTAATTGATTGTTCTCCAATGGCAAAAAGCTGTAGCAGGATATGTTCTTTTAAGATTATAAGCTCCATCAAAATCTCAGTGCTTCCACAGAAAAAATAAATTCAAATTCATAAAATATTTGTTATGAGATTTTAATATTTTTAATAAGATTCTTTTAGTATACAATTATTTTGCCATTCTGTGGCAATGTCACAGGTCATGGTCAACTTGAGCATAAACTCTTTTTTTTTAAATAAAAAAATATAATACACACACTCGTAAAGTTTAAGTTCGTGTTTGATATTACAACGACATTTGTCGTGTGAGTGGCAACTCTGGTATGCATATTTTTATAGTTATTTACTTTGATATCAAAAAAATATTGCACCCCTTACCTAATGCATCAAAGTTGTAAGGCTTGAACTCCAAATTCTTCCAGGACCCAGTCAGCAACATTTCACTTGTCAAGTCTGTTTCCAACTTCTTAATGCTCGTAGCAAACTGCGGCCCTTTAGAGAGAACAAAACTTTTGATCGTAATCTCCTGAAGCAGCTTCCGTTTTTTGTAGTCATTCCTTACACTGTCTGATAGATTGTCTATGCCCTTTCTCACACCGTTCAAGTCTTCTTGTACTGTATCAGTGATGTTATCAACTTTCCGTTTGACCAGCGGTGCTCCTTGAGATTTGTCTATTGATATCCAGCCTGACGACATTGCTTTACTGAAGCCAACTTTTGCGTTGGGTACTGTCTGAAAATTGGATTGCATTCGGTATTTTATCAACACTAAGTTAATGTTAGAACAAAAAGTAAGATTTTTGATTAACCTTTTAATACACAAAATGCTAAAAGCCTACAAAAAAAGATCGATATCAAAAATCAAGCACTCGAGAGTTCTTATCAATTTTAAAAGTAGGTAAACGTATTATGAAATACCTTCATCAATTCCGCTTGTGCTACGCCATTTTCCGGCACACTCCTGTACAGCACAGCCTCATGGCTCCCTTTATCAGCTACGAGCAGCCCTTCTTCAGTCAGGTCCCATTTCGTACTCTTTGCAGTCTCAGATACCACCATTTCCAGAGCTTCTAAACTCTTCACGGCTCCCACAATTTTCTGATGATCCTCACCGAACTCATCAGCTAATTTCAGAGTGTCCACTTTATCACTCTTATCTAGGTAATGCAAAATCTTTTCGGTTATTTCCATTTTCGTGTTATAAATAAGCGTTTTAGGTTACGATACACGATGAAAACTCGGCCGGCCACGGCTGATTAGCCAACCAACCAATCTGCCAAAGTTGTGTCAATGTCAAAATAAGTGACAGATGACAACTGTCAGATAGCACTAGAGATGTACATTCTAGCTTTATCTGTGATTTCCGGTTTTAAATTAAAAAAATCTTAGAGCTTTCATATGGTAGGGTATGGAAGCTCTAAGAAAAAAATATATAATTAAGAATTGTGATATGATTGCAATTTAGTATTATTTCCTTAATTATTTGGTGAGTAAAGGGGAACTAATATCAACAAAGCTTCTCGTGTAAAACCAACTTGATTACACACAGCAGCTCTACACGCACGCTAGCGTATATCACGCACATGAACGCTTCCATCCCTCTCACACACGCATGGGCGTACCCAGCTTCTGGCCTGGGGGGCGGGGGCGGGGGGGGGGGAGCAAGTCAGTTGCTCGATTTGGTAATCTTCATCCGCCATCGTCGCGCGTGGTTTTTTGGCAATTGCACCGTGCATTTTGCCAGTCTCTACTGCGCGGTTTATTTAAAAGTTAGAGCATTAAGGCCCCGTTTACACTTTGATTACTAATTAGAAGAATTCATACATGTTCTGCGAGATTTCCAGGGGGGGTAGCTGCCCCCCCCCCCCTGGGTACGCCCATGCACGCATACTAGTTAGAAGGAGATACATATATGCTTTGTGTCATCGATAAAAGCTAGCGTGCTAGGGCCTCAGAACTTTAATTTTGTATCTGTTTAACCTGATTAAGGCATTAAATGCTCCATTTGGTAATTCGTGTAATAATACATTTTGTACATTAAACCGTAAATAAATAAATATAAGTAATTATGTTTTGATTTTGCTGGAGTTATTCAACTCTACTGTTAAGAAAAGTATAGGTGTCACAGTAGCGTTGATTGGTTAGAAAAGGATATATGCTTTATATCTGTCCTAGACAAAACTAGCTTACTAAGACCTATGTTATATTATTAAAAACAGCACATAGCTGCTAGTGCAAAGTAATAAAATAACGACGATACATAATTATGTTTATTATCCAAAATCAATTCACGCATATACACAATAGATACAACTTACCTTGTAAGTATACAAAATAATTATTATTAGTGCGAAGTTTTTTCTAACAAAAATCTTCTTGAACAAAACTGAAAGATTGGTGGTTGTGATATAAAATAAATTAGGTACTTTTCTCTTTAAAAACCTAAAAACTATAATATTTGATACTGTTATTTGTATGTATTTTTTAACATAACATTAGATTCGTCTTCACTCATTTCTCAGCATAGCCAGCCTTGTATGTATCCCAAGCTTCTTAACTGACTGTTACGTTGCCTAGAAAATTAGTAAACACATATAAAATACATTTTAACCACTAATCACAAAATAAAGATCATTTTACAAGTCTGTTATTTTAAATCATATTCGCACGTCATTCGACGACAAAACATGCAAGACAATTTTTAATTTTGACGTCCCTTCTTGTGCATTGTGTTTTTATACGAATTAATATTCCTGATTTCTGAATAGTAACAGTATAAATAGTTAAAATATTTACTTCACAAGTAACTAAGTTTTTATTCTTTTTTTCTAAAACAGAAACTGTTTTTGTTAGTCTTTGTGACTGCTATTATCTTGAGTGTCACCTTCAATATTTTGTACATACATTATTGAGTGTATTTAAACAATTCAATAGTAATTTCTGAAACGCATATAATAATTAGAAACAATATACAACTCACTCTTTTGATACGATGCTACGAAACTCAAACTTGTTTCGAAAGAAATGCACTATATTTATAGAATTAAATATTTTTTTCGTTTTTGACGGCCGTCTCAAAATTTGCACAAGTGGACTAAGAGGCTTCATCATTTCGACTAATACTAGTGATATGAGAGCCTGAATTTTATAACAGTGTTTGTTTACTTAGATTATCATTTTATCAGTGTATTTCAACGGTATCGTCTGAAGATTGAGTGAAAATGGTAAAGGATGCATCGAATTTTAGAATACGACATTTTGAATTTTAGAATAAGACATAATATTTAAAAGGCTTTAAAGGTGTTTCTTTCCACATTGCTCAAACTTTTTTGAATCGTGAGGCTTGTTTTTCTCTTTTAAGTTATTTATTTTTAACGCAGGCTGGTTTTTTGTTTTTATTAATAATTTAATTTATTTAAAGTTTTTAGTTTTAGTACGTAACGAGTAGAACAGTTCGTTGCATTAAACCAAGTTTTTTGTAGATTGTGCGAAAATGGTGCCATGAAAATGTTATAACGCATTTATTTATTTAGAACCGGCGAATACTTACTAGCTTTCATTTGATAACCATATTGATGGAAAAATAAAAAAAAATATCCCCTCCTTCAATATTTTGAAGCCTGTATGTTGTAGCCTGTCTCACTTCTTCGATTAAAACTAATCCAACGACACCTCGTACGTCAAAATCCGTCAAGATGTTACAAAAAAAAACAACACCACCATAACACTTCTGGTAGCAGTCTGGTAAAAAACGGCCAAGTGCGAGTCGGACTTGCACACTGAGGGTTCAGTACATATTCTTATTGCGTGTTTGCAATGTATGTACATTATATAATGTACAAACATAAAATATGTACGCCTTAAATACTAACGAAAAATTTGTCATGTATGCTAAGAAAAAAAACAGCCTAAAAATCATACAAACAATAGTTTAATGTCTTTATCCACCGCAAGACTTCTAACAGAGCGTCACCAAACCTGATATTTTGCTTTCCTCGTTCAGCCGCTACCGTTGCTCATTGCTTTATCACTTTTGAACCTTACCCGTTTTTAATACGGTCAAAAAGTGGTTAAGTAATTTCTGGGTGGACTATATCTAAATTGCATTTAAATAAGGTAAAACTACTAATTCATTTCTTTTGGTCGATTGTACATTATTCATAAGAATAATCATGATTGAGTACAAAGCTGTTAAGTCCTTATTGTATGTAGAGAGTTCAGAATATAATCTTTAGAAGTGTCAGATAAGATAAAGATTGTGTAAATAAACTGTGAGCATTACTTTATCAGCTTAATTAGTTATGTATGTAGTGTATATTTTGTTACTTAATGGTAATACAAAGTTGTTCATATATTAATTATCTGAAAAAACGCCTATGCGTTATCCAGACGCACCCTTAAAAACAGCTTGTATTAGTTGGATAGATCCATTATAATGTGTAGTGTTGTATGTGGTGATGGGCAATAATATGTAATAATCTTACATCAAAATATACCAGGAACTATTTCAAAAACTATTTTCTCTCTCTCTGAATCTCTGAAGTTTTTAAAGTCGAGTCGTTGCTTGACATGTTTCAGACTAGATTATAGTTATTACTCATGACCTCCCAAGATTGTAGCCCAGCGATGAATCCTCATGTCATCGAAGATCATGGACGACCAATAATTAATAGATGTAGGCGTTACTTTGCGGACGTCCATATCAACAAACTGGAACAAATTACCTTGCTACTCCGCGAAACCAGTGCCGGGCTTTTGCAAAATAGCTACGTCTGTGCGACATATATATATGTAGGAGTAGCAAGGTAATTTGTTCCAGTTTGTTCATCGACGGACCGCTTTTTTGGGGACAATAAATCGATTTTAAAAACGTGAGCGATTGTCTGCAAAATGTGGTTAGTTACAATAGATACATTATTATTAAGAGTGATCTGTTTACTTGCCTTATTTGCTTAGCTACAAACTTTGTGTCTAGTTGAATACATTTTAAAAAGCATTAACAGCATGATATTATGCTGAAATAGCATAACTGAAATTTTAAAAAGCATAAACGTAACAGACAGAAATTTAAAAACTTTTTATTTAATGCGGTAATACTTCTCTGCCTCTTAATTAAATAAGTAAAAACGCCAAAGAAAGAATATACTGGCATTTCAACCTCCGTCATTATTTTCTACAGAACATTGGCGACAAGAATGATGATCGACGTTTATTTGTAACAATAACAGAAGCTGTGCTCGAATTAGCAGCTATTTTTATCGAAACTTTATTACACCGGTATTTTCTGTCGTCAATATCGCGTAGAAAACAATGACAGCGGTTGAAACGCCCAAATTTTCGTCCAGCAGTGTTTCTACAAATAATATAAAATACACCCACAGTAATTAGGGCATAGTTACTTAACAAATTTGTCTGTCTAATTTAGAATATTCCTGGTTCTTTTCTTTGTTAGATGTGTTTTTGCTTTCATTTTAATTGAATACAATAAATTTAATTTTTTTTGCGATTTCTATCGGTTTATACTTCACTATGCAATTGTAATCGATTGACATACTTTACTTTACTATAAACATAAAATTGTCTGATTTCTCAAAGTCAAAACTAAAAGATTTAAAGTAATAGAAATTATGATTATCTCTAATATATAAAAAAAACATAAAAAAACGATCCACAAAACGTCTAATCCATACCTAAATCGATTCAGTTTGTAGCTGTATATATCTCTTTCAAACTGTACTGGTACGAAAGAGATGCAAGTAGCGAGAAACGGTACGTTACGTGGACAAGTGAACTAATAAATAGCTAAGGGTGACCACACATTCTGCAACTAAAGATCAAGTTTAATGCTATCCAATATCTACTTTTATCTTTCGTAGTAATATCTCGTTGTAGCTAGTCGCTGGTAGCACAGTATTAAATGCTCCCCTCTAGCACACTAGCGTTTATCGCTGACATAAAGCATCCGTCTCTTTCGCACACGCATACTGGTTAGAACGGGATAAATGCTTTATGTCATTGATAAAAGCTAGCGTGTTAGGCCCCCAGCCTATCATAAAATATCAACGTAAAAGCACAAATTGCGCGTAGTTTAAAGCTCGAGGGGTCCTAGCACGTTAGCGTTTTTCACTGACATAAAGCATATATCCCTTTCTAACCAGTGAGTGTGTGCGAGAGGGACAGATGCGTTTATGTATGCGGTAAACGCTAGCGTGCTCCATAAAAAAAAATTGCCACGTCACGTATGTGGTGCCCTTAAAACAGGTTTTTTTTAACTATTCGGTTGAGCTTTACAATTACATGAGCATGGTGATGTTATATACGTGCCTATCTATCTGTGCACGCTAAGTTTAGCGTGCACAACCATACGATGTTTAGTAAGACATCGTCAATTTTTTTGTTAATCTAGGGCCTAGAGGGTAGGGAGGCATGCGGTGACTGCGGTATTTGAAATTGGTGCGTGGCCATTCGGCATGTGTATTAAAACCGGGGCGTATTTACCCTAGGGCCATCCGGGCCATGGCCCGGGGCGACAGGCTGCGAGGGGCGGCAACCGCCCCTGAAATGAAATGCTTTATCGTCATTTAATGGGGCGCCAAAGCTAAATGGCCTGCCCCTCTAACACACTAGCGTTTATCGCTGACATAAAGCATTCGTCCCTTTCGCACACGCATACTGGTTAGAACGGGATAAATGCTTTATGTCATCGATAAAAGCTAGCGTGCTAGGCCCCCTGGGGCGCCAAATCTTTAATTACGCCTCTGATAGGTAGGTAGGCAGGTAAAAGTAGCAATGTTCCTGCCATTGCGAGGAAATTCTCGGCTCTCGATTTAGAGAATAGATGTATGACGAGTGTACCTGTTTACATGTTCTGTCGGCATCTCGCCTCACATTTCACGTCGCACGTGTCTAAATGCGGCATAGAAAAGAGACATAATTTTTTAAACGTTGTTCATGGCCACCCTATCGTTTCCATGACGACACAACGTCTATGGACACAACTTGTTTTTGGTGTTGCCATTACTTCTTTTTTAATTGCTGCTTAGTAGTAAAGTGTACCCGTTTATGAAGGATATAGGATGTAGAGGCATCTTATCAAATCACAAATAACAGAACGTTATTAAATATTGATGACTTTATGTCTACTAACATACTTGTCTACAAATTAAACATTAATTTTAATGGATCACTCACGTATATTTACGTCGAGAAATGCCCGAAATATGTAAAAATACGTGAGTAATCCATTAAAATTAATGTTTAATTAATATGTCCGAGTCTCACGGTAGTTTTATGTTAAAAATTCATTTTAATGCGACATCATAATTAATTTTTCCAGAAAGATCGAAATTCTTTTAAGTGGCAATCTAAAAAGTTAGAAGGAGACGAACGATTTACCTATTCACCGTTTTCGTTCCCACTCGAATCGATGTCCATATTTCATGAATTAGTTTGTATAACCATGACGTAAAGACTAGTTTTGTTTGATGCAAACTACTTAGTTAGGTCCTTCTTTGTTCTTCGACTTTTAGCTGGCTGTCTGGCCTTGGTAACTGCAACTGGACCCCAATTCTCGGGTCATGCGAGACGCTATCTCGCATGCCACATACGTCAAAAATGACAGATTTCCTTGGGATTTGACAGTTATTCTCGTGCTAGATGAATCTCGCATGAACCCAGAATAGGGGCCCTGACTGACTGGCATCTGACGTATTTTGATTACTTGTCTGTGTTGCGTAGTCGTTTCGCCGGTAAAACTAAACAATTTTGTTGAAAATAGTGATTATTCTGTGTTGTTCCTGCGTATAATTTACAAGGTAGCGTGTCTTAAGTATAAGGTTTATTTATAAGCAAAGCAAATCCTATTTCTTCCTTGTGTTTCGTATTATAATATAACTTAACTATCGGGCGGGTATAGAGAAGTTCTTTTTGCTCATTATCGGCATAATTGATTACTAAAAGTACCGTGTAGGTTAGTGTTTTGTGTTAAGAATTTGTATGTTTGCTTGGAGTTGTTTATTTAAAAAAATCCATTATACTTATTGCAAGACCGCTACTACTTTATAAGACTATCATCAGTCAGGTAGATTGCATAAACCTGCAAACTAATATAAATGCGTGTACTAGGTTCTCAATCTGCTAGGGCCGCGTGAGAAATTGTTTCTCTTATAATTTAGTTCATTAAAAATTGCTATTTTAGTTTTTATTGGTTACATCATTATTTAGATATGGAATTGTTACTTTTAATTTTTAACTATAATTGCTAGGTTCTAGCAAGGTATCATTTGTACAACATTTTGTAAAATATAGGCTCTGTGGGCCTAGCATGACTGGCCAAGTTTAGTTTATCTCTATCTGTGTCCCTTTCCTATGACACTAGTTAGACTGAGACACAGGGAGGGGTTAAACTAAACCTGGGCTGTCATGTTAGGGCCGCTGACCTGGTTTAGGCAAACTGCTAATTGCTCCGGTTGTGTAGTTTTAAGGGGTACCAAAATCATAATATATTCTTATGCAATAGAAATACTGAATTGCTCGACCTGGTAGATACTTTAGTATTGAAGATACTTATATATTGACCAAAATTATACTAAAGCCTACTCATTGTGAAAGAAGGCCCACGCTCAGCAGTGGCACATATATAGGCTGGAAATGATACAGCCACAGTATAGATATAACCAGTAAGGAATCTACGTACAAACGCTCGGAACCGACGCACGCACACAGACGCACGCTCAACACGGCCGCTAAGGCTGCTAACGCGACTGACGGCCGCCTTAGCAGCCTTAGCGGCCGTGTTGAGCGTGCGTCTGTGTGCGTGCGTCGGTTCCGAGCGTTTGTACGTAGATTCCTTACTGGTTATATCTATACTGTGATACAGCTGTCATAGAACTTATAGAAAATTAACTTGACTAGCTTTTGCCTGTGACCTTTTTTCATGTATAGTCAACCAAGAAATTGCTTGACCACTTTTCGACCATATTACAAAGAAATAAGGTTCAAAGGTGGTCAAGGAATTACTTGGTCGACTATACAATAATACATACACATTGCAATAAAACAATTTGAATGGTTTGTATTTATGCTGCATGTATTGTAAAGAATCTTAATTCCCCACCTTTCAGGCCTCATTCTGTTCAAACCATTTTTTTGTGTACAAGTTGGCAAATTATTCGTCCATGTAGATTTTGAGTAACATTCTAACTTCCACCCCTCTTTTACCCCTTATTTGTAATTATTATAAATCAAATGGCGCCATGACAGCATAGACAAACTCTATTCATCATAAAAGAGTTATGTGCACCTTACAGCTAGGTTTAGCTATATCAATAGTAACAGGACATAATATATGTGCATACATAATGGTAATATTACCAAAAACTATTAACCACCACCAGTTTAAGTACACTTAAAATACACGATCGCTTTTCGCCTCAATACGAGGCATCGACTGGATCTTAACAGTGCAACCGTTAACCTCTAAGTGTCCCCAACAGATGTCGCGCCTGGACCTGGTGATATTTGGGGCCACAGGCTTCACTGGAGCTAAGGCTGTGGAGGAGATGGTGCGGCTCTCCAAGAAGTACCCAGGGCTGGCGTGGGGCGTCGCCGGCCGCTCGCAGTCCAAGCTGGAAAGTCTGATGGCCACCCTTGGGAAGAAGACTGGTAAGTGATGTAAATTAACAATACTTCTTTTATTAAAATAGGGAGAGAAACAATCATGTGTGTGAACAGGGAAGTGATCCCGCCCATGGGGAACAGAGTTCCCAAGAGAATTATTATTATTATTTATTTCCACACATACAATTATCCTTATAGAATAAACCCAATGCGATAATGCAGCAAAGTAAACACAAAAAAATAGGGAACCTTATAATTAAATATGAGCATAGTTTATCTACCCAGAATATGATAATTGATGATCTGTTGCAAACCGTTGAGCTACGGCAACGCCAAACGATGTTATGGAGCCTTCTGCCTGTTTTTTTATACATCCTAGGAAGGCAAAAGAGCAAGTGGGTCACCTGATGGTAAGTGATCACCACCGCCTATAAACACCCGCAACAGGGAGATTGCAGATGCGTTGCCAACCCTGAGGGCTAAGATGGAATAACTCTTGTGCTAGTAATTGCACCAGCTGTCTTGCCCTCCACGCCAGAACAACAGTGCAGCAACAAGTACTGCTGCTTAGTGGCAGGATACGCGAGCAAGACAATGGTAGCGATCCAGATGAACCTTGCACAAGGTCCTACCACCCGCGTAAAGCGAGGCAGAGCTAATAGTGAAGTGTGGTGCCAGAACTGCAGCTGTGTTGGTTTATAACACTCAATCGTTAATACTTACTTAACTAATTAGATATTATGGCTCTGGTGTTATTATGTCTGATGTAGATTCTAGAAATATCGGTTTGTGGGTCAAAAATGACTGGCTTGTGTTTATTTCAGTTTGATGATATCATAAATATCATAATATTGCTGATACTTATATCTGTAATAAATTGTAAGATTATAAATTCGAGATAAGCTGTCTAGAAGTCACGTTTGGATTATAATGGGAGTTATTTTTACCTGAGCGATTAAAAAACTTATACTTTGGATACTAGCGTTTGCCGTGACTTCGTTCGCGTGGATCTAAGTTTGTAATTAAACTTAAACGTTTTTATTTCTTTTAATTCTGTTGGTCGATTTTAATGAAATAAACTTTAAACGCTACTCAGAATAAAGCTTCACATTTTACAGTAACTAGTCTATCTTGCGTGATGCCCGCATAAACGTATAAACAAAATTTAAAAAAATATTTACTTTCGATCACGTATTTCTCGCCTTTCCGTGTAATTTTTTGGAAAAATCTTTAATGTACAGACAATGTCAAAATCCGTGGTTTAGAAGGAGTAAGTGGCCGAAGATATAAAGACAGACAGGAACGGATAGCGACTTTATACTATGCAGTGATAGTGATATATAGATTTCTTGTGCGTATCAAGTGGAAGGAAGTTTTTCCGATGCGCCCGCGTTTAATTTTAGCGCCGTCTGGAGAAGTAATACGCTTAAAATAAATCTGTAACAACCGGATCGACTTTGGGTTTCGAGTTTATCGCCCGAACGCCCATTTGTTGTGTTAAGATACCGCCTTACACAAACAACATATATTCTGAGACCGGCTTGCTTATGGTACACGTACAGAAGTCTCTCTTTGAACAAAAACGGCGTTTAGGCACAGAATAATAATAGTACTAACGTACAGAAACTTCTCTTTTTCGACCACCATTAAACGAATTCCGACTTTATGATCTGGCACAAAAAGTTCGTATTACTTCATAAACATTCGCCAGGCGGCATGCGTCAAAAGGAAGGCGCCGCCCGCGCCTGCCTTCCACCCGCAATGCTCTGGCGCACCGCTAGGGTTGGGCTGCTTACTGTAATACTGTCACAACGCGCGACACAGAGTGAGCAGGCGCGCGCGCGGCAAGCCATCAGCCTACTGTGATTAACCTATGCCATAGGTAATGCGGCGAGCGCACCTGCAGTGCAGAGTGGAACCTCCCTCTGCCACTCTGTTTATCGTATAATAACTCGTATTCACTCGCATACGCGGCCACTGGCTGCTCCTGCGCCTGTTATGATGCGGGAATTTCAAAATATTTGCCATTTTTTAGTTATTGTGGCTAAATGGTGCGACATTTTTTTATCGAATCGAGTAGTTTTTCAAAACTCTCTTTCTAAAACACGGAGTTTGGTTTTTTTAAGTTCAAGCTGCTAATTTTAAATACTTTATTGTACGGTTAATGCGTGAAAACATGAAATGTAACATTAATTAAAATTAGCTAAATTATTATAATAATAATAATTTACCTCATTTTGCATACTTGCAGTATGCGGTCGCTATAAACGGTTTACTTAGTAATCGGTGTTTTTTATTTTTATTTTAAATATTTAGCTATGCCTATTTTGAATCCACAAGCTTAATATTTATGTACTATTTTCTTTTTATTTGACATGAATATTTTTATTCTTATTTTATTTTCACATGCGGAGACTATACATCTCCAAGTAATATTGCACAGTTTGACCGTGGAGGCGTTTTACACCTCTGCTAAGCATAGATTAAGTTAATTAATTTGTTTTTTTGACCCTTAGAGACTATACGTCTCTAAGTTATTTAGACTAAGTATTTGATTGTTATTATTTCGGGGACCATATACATCCCTATCTAATTTCTTTGATCTGGGGACCCTATACATCTCCTGATCATTCTTAACTAGTGCCAGTACGTTCAATATGCTTAAAGCTTGCTGTGCTATTTACTGTTTTTTTTAATTATTATTATTTTGTGTAACTTGTGTATGCCATGTACTATTGTGATAAATTGCACTGTAATCTGTTTTGAAAAGAGAGGAAAAAAAATTAACTGCTGAGTTTCTTGCGGCGTTTCTTCTCAGTAGTATCTTCCATTTTCCGAAGCGCTAGTAGATTCAGACATGTAAAAGAGCCTATACGGCCTACTTGCAAAATAAATTTTTCATTTTCATTTTCATTTTCACAGCATTTTAACCCCCTTCATATGCCGTGTCAGACATTTCTCATGTAAAACTAGATATGAGTGCCGCGCCGGCGCGCCGTCGTCGACGTGAGTTCGTACGGCGAGCCGCCGCGATATGCTTTTCTCCTCGAATTTATATGCAGACAGCGATTCATCATTCAAAATTCAAAGAATCATTGAAATCTGTTAACTATTGGCGGAGACATTGCGTAACATTACATATTCAGTTAAATTGAGAACCTCATCCTTTTAAGGGATCGATTAAAAAAGTAAATTTTGACTAGGTGTTAAAAGTTACGATCGTTTATGTCTTCCATTTCTTTATTAAATAATATAAAACTTTCTTTGGCAACAACAATATCGTTTTCTTTTAAAAAAATGCAAGAAATCAACCCTTGATAAAAAATCTAAAGTACCTACAAGGTCACGCCGCCGCGCGCCGCCGCCGAAGAAATTTTGAGACCACGCTGCCGCCGTGGAAATTGGCCATCGGCGTTTATATCTGTGTAAAACCCGTCCTTTTCCGTTTCCACGCTGACTTTTATACCATTCTACACGACTCATTTCTATATAAAGCAGCATCAGGATAAGTTATGGTTAAAACGATCCATCTGACATAAGATGAAATGACGTTAATCTTTTGACAGGCGAAGACCTCTCCGGCATCAAGATCATTGTGGCGGAGGTGAACGACGAAAAGTCCATTAAAGACATGTGCGAGCAGGCCAGAGTTATCGCCAACTGTTGCGGCCCGTACCGGCTGTACGGCGAGCCGGTCGTCAAGGCCGCCGTCGAAGCCAAGACCCATGTCGTCGATGTCAGCGGCGAGTCACAGGTGAGGACTGTAGGAGCAAAGTGGTCGCCAACTGCTGCGGCCTGTACCGTAGAAGCTTACTCTACACGTGATTTGTCACGTGTAGAGTAAGCTTCTCAGCAGGAGCCCCTCTATTTGTGGCTGGATCTTTAGGCAAGTTGATCCAGTTGTAGGATTCTGCGCCTTTTTAGACGTCTAATTTGATCGGGTACATTAAGTTGCCCTGCTAGTTGGTTAGGGTGATGTTGCAGGCGTTTTTTGTATTTGATCGCGAAAGATCGAATTTCTTCCGTCACTGTCTTTATATTGAGGTGATAATGGACTTCCGAGTTTTTGATGAACCAGGGCGCATTAGAGACTTGATTAAGGATGGAGTTTTCAGCTCTTTGTATAAGTGTGGTATTTGAATTGCAATTTGAATCACAGGTAGTTGAACTCTCTAATTTGTGTGTGATACATTCAAAGGTGGAACCGGGGCCGGGGGGGGGGGTATGAAGGGGATCATGCCCCTCTCGGGACGGGTTTAGGTCGACCACGGGTATTCTATTCTCATTGTATTGACTGCTATTGTACTGCTGAGTTTCTTGCGGCGTTTCTTCTCAGTAGTATCTTCCATTTTCCGAAGCGCTAGTAGATTCAGACATGTCAAAGAGCCAATATGGCCTACTTGCATAATAAATTTTTCATTTTCATTGACGACCGTGTCCTGACTGAACTTCGACTACCTGACCCCACCGAAGGCTGTATCACCGTTACGTCCTAAACGATACGCTGCACTTGATTGACTGTTTATATTGATGCTGATGTTTACTAAGTAACAATCATTAACCTGTCTGACCTGTGTTTTCTGATAACCTTGCCGTAACCTCGCAGTTAACAACTACGATATTCTCATATTCTCTCAATATACGTATTGTAGTCAACGATTTGGATGTTTGTAAAGTTAAAGACAAGGATGTAATTTTGATTTATTTAAAAAATTACACCTCGTTGAGTTTCTTGCCGGTATCTTCTCATCAGAGGTTTTTCCGAACCGGTGGTAAATTTTTTGACATTCATAAGTGCTACCTGTAAGCCTAATCTGAATCAAATATTTTGACTTTGACTTTGACTTTGAAGTCGGCCTCAGAAGTAGCTAAACAATTTCGTCTTTAGTCATAAAAAAATAACAATATTTTTAACATGACATGTCTTAGTAACGTGTGAAATGAAAGTGGCTCAGATTTGTCACATTACAAACAGCGAAGAGGTACTAAAATGTTCAGTTACTTCTGAGGCCGACCGTATAAGGATAGTTTGACATCCGGGGTCGGACATGGGCTAATTGTTTACATCTACTCCTTAAAGGGAAAAATGGGGGATGAAACGGGAAATGTTAAACTGCTGAATTTTGGAAGAGAAAAATAATTATGATAAGGCGGCGAGATGTTTTTATAAACAAACTGGAACAAATTACCTTGCTACTCCGCGAAACCAGTGCCGGGCTCGTGCAAAATAGCTGCGTCTGTGCGACACATATATGTTCATGCAAAAACCCACCCTCCTCCGCTTCCACACGAAACAACATATATCACACAGACTCAACTACACACCACCACCACTAAACACTAAAACTACACGATCGACGCGCGTTTCGCCTCTATACGAGGCATCATCAAGATCGAACAGTACGACCGTTCGCTACTTGAACGAATGGCGTAGTAACAAGGTAATTTGTTCCAGTTTGTTGATATGGACCTCCGCAAAGTAACGCCTGAATCTATTAATTAGATGTTTTTATATTGAGAATTACCATAGGCTGCTGTTTATCCTGAAAAGATACAACAAAAACCGATGTTGGGGTAGTTCTAAAGGAATCTAACGCGAGCGAAGTCACGGGTAACAGCTAGTGTTATAATATTAGTACAAGACTTAGTAGTTCGACTATTGCAGCATCACTCAAAGCCATAGGGTTTTACACTGGCCTGGAATTTAGTTTTTAAGAATGTACATAGGATCTTTATGATTTACAAGCTTTTACCCGCGGCATCGGCCACGTGATACTCAGGGCCTGATTGTCCCACAGGTTAGTTAGGTTAGCCTATGTCTACCAAATTTCACCTAAATCCATTTAGCCGTTAATGCGTGATTGACGAACAAACATCCAAATATCCAAACACTGCTTTCGCATTTTATATAAATAGATTAGTAGAATAGTAGAATCAGAAGGAAGGATACTTATTAAACCCGGTAGCAACGCAGTCTATACAATTATTTGTATGGCTCAACTCAAAATAGCTTTAATTACATACTGGAATTCATTTCAACCCGGTTCAAGGGCAGGTGCGCGCGCGCATACATTCATACTCAGTTTTCTTACAAATTTGAATACAGTAAGTACATCAAACATGACCTTGGAATATATTTCGGTTATTTTAAACGTAAAACTACCATGAGACTCGTACATATTAATACAAACGGATCACTCACGTATTTTAAAGTCGAGAATTGCGCGACATGTTTCAAACCAGCCCGTGGCCCTCAGCAGTCGTCGTCGCGCCACCGGGTGCTCATGATTAAGGACCACGGAATGGTCCGAAATCTGTCGGGCAATACTCGACTTTAAAATACGTGACTGATCCGTTTTTACTCCAATATGACCGCCCGGGTTAAATTTGTCCCGTCCTGCGGTTCTGTGTTAACATTTTGTTTTATATTGAGTTTTGTGTTGCGTCAGTCACGAGACTGCCGATTGGTTAAATGGTAATTGATTCAAGAATATAGAGGCCAGCGCCTCTACTATCCATTTACAGGACGTCTTTCTTTTCAACCTCTTCTCAGTAAGAGGAGAGTCTAACAAAGTCATAGAAAAAAAAGGACGCATGAAGATTAACTTAAACTTAAGCGGTCATGTCAGGTCCACAGTGCCAAAACGGCAGTTTAGTTGTGTCATCATAGCAAACAGCAATTATTGCATCAGCTGGCTCATGTGAGTCACTTTTTTGCCATTGTTTTCAAGGCGTGGGTGGAATTTGTTCGAGAAGGTTTCGCCGGTGCTATTCCACGATAACGTCGGCCTAACACGGCGCAATTATTGCTGGTTCTGGTCACGGAATATGCCACTTGCGTACAGAATGTCCGCTCTCCCCCCCGCACCAAATTAAGATACCGCAACTAGAATCCCCCGCTGCCGTGGGTAAAAGCTCGTAATCCATAAACTGTTTGAAACTTCGCGATCTTCACTCGTACTTATGAAATCTCGGTCGCTAATCCAGCCGCTAAGCAGTAGTGGCACTGTTGTTTTAGTAACTTATTGTTTGGTTTACAAAAAACCTTACGTACCTAAAGAAAACAACAATTAATGAAACATTTTTTTTAAAAATACGGAAATCTTACTTAAATATGGATATTGGATATGGTTGGTCAGGGAAATTAGGCAAAATGGTCAGGGAAAGTCGGAGAATAGTCAGAGATTTGTTTTAATATTTTCTGTAGAGACCCTATAAAATGCCTTACAATGTAACAGACACGTTGGGTCCCAAGATGCTGGATCAGCCTAAGTTAGAGTCCACGAGATAATACTTCAGAGTTTTTTCGAATTGGGTTCTCAAGAAACGTTTGAATTTTTTTATTGTTTTGCGGGCAAATAATGACCAGTGCACTTTGCTTAGTAACCTAAGTAAAGTACTTATGTTATTTACATATGTATCCAAGACGACAAATACAGTAGAAAAACTTGTGTGGTCATAATAGTTAGTTGTCCTTGATGTGATGAATCATGAATCACACGCGGCGCAGCCAACGCAATATTACGTAGGCTTGCGAATACATGATCTCTGGGACTGATTCTAAAAAAAGGCTTTTTTAAGTAAATCCTCATTTCAGATAAAACCTTTAACCTCGTAAGGCCCCAAGTCCTAAGTATATGACAAATGTCAAACTGACATTGAACTCACTGTCTCAAATGATATGGTTCCAAATTCATGGAACGAAATTTAACGTGGGCCTTACGAGGATAAGTTTATCTTTATCTTTTCTTAACACGTTCCTGCATGTCTGTTCTCGTGTGGCTATACGTTCCCGTCTCGTATCTTCGGCCGCAGACTCCTTCTAAACCACGCAAACGGACTTTGTTATGGTTTTCATTTCACTGTCATTTAGAGATTTCTAGAAGGTTTTTGTGTAATCAACAAAATTGAACCCTGACCAACCATAGAACTATGTCTAAGTGAAGTTTTAAATCAAATCGTAACACGTCTCTTTTTATTCCACTTGTTATGTCAATTTGACACGGTTCTGCGGTGGTTCAGCTATAGGAGCACGTTAGCGTTTATCGCGCACATAAACGCTTTGGTCCCTCTCGCACATGCATACTGGTTAGAACGGGATAAATGCTTTATGTCATCTATAAAAGCTAGCTTGCTAAACGTGCGTGGTTCCATTATGATAATAGTACATCATATCTTACTTATACCCTCGTGAAGCCGGGGCGGGACACTAGTTTTCTTTTGTTTTAGTTAGTTTTGTTCACTACTGTTTCACTACTAGTGGCCCTAACATGACTGGCAAAGGTTAGTTTATCTGCATCTCTTTCTTATGACACAGTTAGACAGAGACACAGGGAGGGGTTAAACTAAACCTGGGCTGTCATGTTAGGGCCGCAGGAAGCTACTAAAACTAGGCGAAAAAAGTCGCGAGCGTCCGCTAGTATAAAATAATTGCTTTCAATTTTATGCTATTATCATTTTACAATCATAGGGTTTTGAAATATAAATAATTATTTGCTCTCTTCAAATTTTATCCAAGCCTAAAATATCTACGGATCCCTGTTTTTGTATAGCGACGGTTTATCGGCTTTAATTCCATATTAGCGTTGCTTAACTATCGATAGATTGACTATCGATAGTTGCTCTCGAAAAATAGTCATAATATCGATAGGCCTACCGATAGTGTAGTAGTTGGTGTAGCTCGACAGGGATCTTTCTAGTATCTGCTGATAACCAATTGAAGACTTATGCCACTTTTACGGTCATTTATTGATAAACACTTGTTGTCTCTAAGGCTCCTGCCTCGAGACTCTCGTTTGGAACGGTACTGTCCTCTATTTTGATCAATTCAAAATTATACATTTATAAAAATGGACAGTGTTCCAAACCGTTACGATGAAGGCCCTATTTCAATAGTATCGGTAGTATTGGATTTTAAAGACTAGATAGTACCGATAATATCGATAGGCCTATCGATATTGTGACTATTTTATGAGTTCGATATATTGCCGCAACGCTATTCCATGTTGCTGACTCCATCACGTCATTATTTGGTACTTCAGCTGGGCGTAAACAGCGGCCTTATTTTAGACCAGTATCCTGTTTGTTCACCGGTGTTTTCATTGCCCCCGTAATATTTACAACGTTAACTGCGGTGTTAATTTTTTGTGTAACGATCTGAAAATTGCTCTGACATGACCATAGGGTTGCCAACATTTTTTTACAAGAAATAAAGTATATTCAGGTCTATGCAGAATATTAAACAGTATTTTAGAAAAATGAACAGTACCTATTTTATTTATTTATTGTTTTAAATACATATTTTTTAGAGCTTCTCGCACTAGTTACTAATTCACAATCTTTTTTAAAAACTTCATACGCCTCATCACAATTGTAACTGAAATTAAAATAAATGAGGCGCAAATTTTTATTGAATTAATAGATGCTCTGTGCACCTAGCACGAATCTTCTCAACACGCGTTAACGCGCTACGTAACTCAGTGCGTCTCCTTTGTACTGGGGTAGTTAGAAAGAGACGCACTGAGTTACGTAGCGAGTTAACGCGTGTCGAGAAGATTCGTGCTAGGTGCACTGTTTCTATCCTCCCGCCACTTAGCATTCATTACTGAAAAAACTCTTTCAGTAAACGCTGAGGTGGCGGGAACAGAAAGTAGATATGACACAGTATAACACATAATAATGTGTTTGCATTTTGATGCTGAAAACAGTATTTTTTATAGTTTATTTTTGTTCAACAGTAAAAAGTATAATTTAGTGAAAAACAGTATAATACTGTTTAGAACAGTATAGTTGGCAACCCTACATGACCATGGAGCTACAGAACACTGGAATAGGTTAGAATGGCCTCTGACGTTCGTGACATCACCGCATGTTGAGGTTTGAGGCGCTGATAGACTTAGAATTCAATTCTAACAGAATACTGACCATTCGCCATTTTTAAACGCATTGCGGGTAGTAGGTCCTTGTGCAAGGTCCATCCGGATCGCTACCACCTTCTTACTCCGCTAATCCTACCGCTAAGCTGCAGTGTTGCGGCGTGGAGCAAGAAAGCCAGTGCAATTACTGGCATAAGAGGTATTACATCTTAGCTCTTTGGGTTGGCAACGCATCTGCTGTCCCTTTGGTGTTTCGGGTGTCTATGGGCGGTGGTGATCACTTACCATCGAGTGCTACCTTTCTATGTTGTATAAAAAAAGCACGCTGCGCACTGTTTTTTCCTATTTATTTTGCGAGCGTTGCACATTCGTTAGAGTGTTCATTACAAGGGAATGCTCAAGTCTATCAGCACCCTTAGATTTTAGGTAAGGATCCCTCTGAAAACTAGCGCTGCTTGCAGCGGCATAATGCTGAGTGAGTGTGGCCCTCGTTGGCGCTGTTCGGCACCATTTGTTTGTCAGTTTTTCTATGTAATTCTTTTGTTAGTATTCATTTGTGTCCAATATTTTTCTTTCTGATGATAATTATGAGCAAACGTTCATATTGTTCTGCTAACGCTGACGGCACCTTTAATCCCGTCCGAGTATAGCTGCCATAAAGCATGTTGTGGCAATAAAGCTTTTTAATATTTATTCTTGAAATTTCCTTGCAGTTCATTGAGACGATGCAGCTCAAGTACGACCAGGCGGCGAGAGACGCAGGAGTGTACGTCATCAGCGCCTGCGGGTTCGACAGTATCCCCAACGACATGGGGCTCGTCTACATGCAGCAGAACTTTGACGGTCAGTGGCTTAATAACAACAACAAACGCTAGTTACACCACACAAGAAAATAAATAACATCGATACAAAAACTTAAATAATTTGCATTAGAAATAAATTTAAATGTTAATGACAACACAAAGAAAAATTAGGGTAATGGCAGGACTCGAACCTGCAACATCAGGATTCCGTGCCTTGCGTTTGCCAGTTTCGCCACATTACCAACTACTATACCCTGCGAATTTTTCAATGTGTTTCGTATTTACGGTCATTACATTATTGATATTTTTTACTAATTTTTCTTTGTCTTGTCATTATCAATTAAATTTACGTCTACGTCTAAAAAAAAAAATAGGAAGTAAATTTCGATTACTATAATTTGCATTCACAAAACTTACTCAATCTCTTTTAGTGGACTTATATTTTGTTCCTTTAATTTGAAGGCTAACGTCACAACAGATAACAGATAAGGACGACACACTTGTTAGGTTATGCAGTTTTACTGATTCATAAAATATGAGGGTGGTAGGACCTTGTGCAAAGTCCGTCCGGATCGCTACCACCATCTTGCTCGCTTATCCTGCCGCTAAGCAGCAGTGCTTGCACCGTTGTGTTCCGGCGTGGAGAGCACGACAGCCGGTACAATTACTGGCACAAGAGGTCTTCCATCTTAGCCCTCTGGGTTGGCAACGCAACTGCAATCTCTTAGATGTTGTGGGTCATAGGCGGTGGTGTACACTTACCATTAGGTGAACCACTTGCTTGTCTTCCTATTTCATAAAAAAAAATGAGGAATAGATTCCTTGTAGAAAATGAATCAAAATTTAACTATACTCCCAATATTAAGCTAACAAAAGACGTAAATGACAAGAAAGAGTGTCTGGTTTACTCGTGGTAGATCCAAGGGGGTTCCACTCCGCACTGTAGCCGTAGGAATGCTAATGGGGCGGCTCGGCCGGGGCAGTACAGGCGTTACGTACGTTGAGTGCTCAATCCCAAAACCTACTTACCTAAGACGTCTGGTCAGAATGACGAGAGAATTACCGTGCAACCTGTCTCGTGTCATGTCAGTCTGAACTGATCGTAACCGTGTCCATTTGTCATCATTCTGGCATCAGTCAAAACTATACCGGAATGATGGACTGAACTGACGCCAGAATTAGCGTGTAACCGACGTCTAAAAGCGACGGACCAGCGATAGTCGCTGGTTCCACGCGGTGGTGAAGGCTTCCCGTCAGGTACAGCCAAGGAATTTAATTTTCAACCCGCCTAAGGTTCAAAATCGTATAGCAAACTGTCACCATGAGAGCTAGCTAGAGCAATACGTTACTTTGACATATCGACCTTACTGCATTGCGAATGTCTGACGACATTTCAGCGAAATGGGTAGGGAATTAAATTCTTTGACTGTACCCGCTTGCTTGTTTATCCATTTTCTACAACAATAATGATGGTATCGTTGATTCCAGGCACCGTGAATTCAGTCCAGTCGTACCTGAGCACGGACATGCCGAGCGAGTTCCGCGCGGAGGTGAAGGAGCGCGGCGTCATCAACTATGGCACTTGGGAGTCACTGGTCAACGGGTACGTTCCATTTCCGACCGTCTCCTGCATGCTTAGATATATACTGTTCGATATACTGCCTTTTTTTGATCTTCTTTTTAATTATCAAGGGCGCTGTGCTTAGTCCGCCTGAAATGGAACGCAGCCATAGAAGTTGTTGCCTCTGGTCGGCATGCGCGCGCAGCGCTAGTGTCTGTTAGTGTATGTTGAAGTATCAATCGTTTTGGCTGATAGAATATTGTGCTGGTTTCAGGCTCGCCCATTCCAGCGAACTGGGCCCGCTGAGGAGGAAACTGTTCCCTGAAAAGCTGCCCACCTTCAAGCCTAAACTGCTGCCGCGGTATGTGAACTAATTGTTATGAATAAAGTAAAGTAATGTAAACATTTATTATAAATAATAAATAAATAAATAATAAGGAAGCACTTTATGTATGTTAGATTTACCACAAGTTTGATAAAAACCTCTGATGAGTAGATACCGGCAAGAAACTGAACAAGATATAATTTTCTTTTCACATCTTAAGCATTTAACACAAGTAGCTAGTTAATTTAAGTCCGGGCTTTTTTTACTCGCAAGTTTGTAAAAAATGAAGTACGAAACGCGTGTTCATTGGTCGTACTCGGCTTCCTTATCGCGCTCACGTACCGCTCGCGCGAATAATACCACCTCAAGTGTAATGCGCAACATAGCACATTCGTATCATAACGTACTATTAAGGTTAGAATTTTCCTTCCACAAAACAAAGTTTTGACAGGTTGCTTTCTTGTGTCACCTACACCAGGACTGTCTCGTAGAATAACGCTAAACATGATCACTAATACCACAAAAATCTAATCTGGCTTTGTTGCCATAGGTTTTTTAGAAGGCTTGTTCGTCCTTAGATCGTAATTGCATGCGTGTAGACCGTAATTCGACATGCAGATACAGACGTGTATCGCCGCTTCGACAGCGCGGCTGCGACTGCCGGTGAATGACGCATTGTTGCTCGAACTACCCTCCCCGCGCCTCTCCCCGGCCCCGCTAACATCTAGAGCGCCTCGTCCCCGCCAACGTCTGTCGCCCTGTGGGACGGACTATGACCAGGGGGGTTCCACTCCGCACTGTAGGTACGCTCGACCGCCTTGCCTATAGCACAGGCAAATCGCTCGCTCGCTCGCTCGCTCGCCCTCGCCGTATCAGTGTATCTGAAAACGAATGCCGCGCAACCCTAGCGTGTCGCCGGAAGTAGCGGGGGGAAGGCGTGTTCCTTTTGACTCGCGCCGCCTGGCGCATGGCATATGAAGTAATACGAGCTTTTTGGGCGTGTTAATAAAGTTGGAATTCGTTTAATCGCGATCGTAAAAGAGAAGTTCCTGTACTATTATTTATTCTGTGCTATAACACTTATTTATGGGAAATTGCGTAAGATTTTACAAAAAAAAATTCCAAAAAACATTACTGAACTAAATGATACAAAATTTAAATCTATTGTCAAGAAGACATTAATTTCTCGGGCGTATTATAAAATCAATGACTAGGTATATCTTGGACAAGGATGTTTGGAAATGATCCCGATTTGTATTGGTGATCTCTGGCTCCAAAGATTGTACACCTGTTGTGTTAAATTGTATTTTTTTTTATATTTGATATGTAAAATAACATTGTAATTTTGATTTATTTAAAAAATTACACCTCGTTGCGTTTCTTGCCGGTATCTTCTCATCAGAGGTTTTTCCGAACCGGTGGTCAATTCTTTGACATTCACAAGTGCTACCTGTAAGCCTAATCTGAATAAAATATTTTGACTTTGACTTTGACTTTATGATTTTTATTCCAGTTCCGTGATCCACAAGCACCAGGGCGTGTGGTGCCTGCCGTTCATGGGGTCCGACGCGTCCATAGTGTACCGCACGCAGCGCTGGCTGTACGAGAGCGAGCACAAGCGGCCCGCGCAGTTCAAGCCGTACGTGGCGCTGGGCGGCTTGCTGGCCGCCACGCTGGCCGCGCTGGCTGGCATGATGCTCTACTTCATGTCCAAGGCTTCCGTCACCAGGAAGCTGCTGCTGAGCCATCCCAGGTGAGCGGCTGAGGGGACCGAGCGGGTTACAGTGCACCACACTCAGCGCTGGCTGTACCAGTGTCCAGTGTTGCCAATTTTGCGCTTATGTCGACAGTCATCCAAGACAACCGCCACCCCTCCCCTCCCGGAACCCGCGTTCATGCAGAACCCGCTGTTCGAGCCCTCGGCGAAACACCTCGGCTCCCTCTGAACGGTTTTTCGTTCTGAAGGACCTCCAGGCCTAGCCGCTGATTGAACCCCATCAGGGCAGAAACCTGCGTTCCCTCTGAACACCTTTCGGCCCGATCGCCATCCCCGAACTACCGAGGGTGGCCCCGCTCGGCCCGAACGGACAGGGGCCCTCCGAAGCGCTACCACATCGCCAGTCCCTTTGCTAATTAAAAGAAGTACCGTGAGCAGCGAGGTTCCACTCCGCACTGTAGATACGCTCGACCGCCTTGCCTAAAGAGTAGACAAATTGCAGTAGGTTGTCAGCTCGCCGCGAGCCCGCTCACTCGCTGTGTCAGTGTAATTGAAAACGAATGCCGCGCAACCCTAACGTGTCGCGGGGGTAAAGCGGGAGCGGGCGCGGTTGGCGCGTTCCTTTTGACTCGCGCCGCCTGGCGAATGTGTATGAAGTGATACGAACTTTTTGAGCGTGTCAATTAAGTTGGAATTCGCTTAATCGCGATCGTAAAAGAAGTTTCTGTACGTTATATGTCCCGTGCCGCAGGTTCTTCTCGTTCGGGCTGGTGACGCGGCGCGGGCCGACAGAGAACGTGATGAACAACACCAAGTTCCAGTTTGAGCTGCACGGCGAGGGCTGGGCACGCGGCGCCGACCTCGAAAGCACCAAACCCAACAAAAAGGCGGTCGTTAGGGTAGGTTTCAACCATTTTAACTCTTCGTTTTTCCTTTTTTTAGGAGAAGGTTTGCATCGTCGTCGTTAGGGTTGCCAGCTGAGTCGCTAAAAAATACCGCGCGCGAGTTTTGCGTTTGAGGGATTTCATTTGCCTACTTTTGTAGGCGCTTGTGACCAGTATTACCGACTTTCCTCAAAATACCGGACAGTTTTGTCCGGTACCATTGTGCACCATTTATGTTTTACCGGACAGGCCACGAAAATACCGGACTGTACGCTTAAATACTGGACATCAGGCAACCCTAATCGTCGTCCAGAACAGTCAAAGGTCAAAACTGACCGTTGATAGGGAAGCTTAGAAAGTACTACACCGACAAGATTAAGAATATTTCTTCGTGCGTCGTTATTTTATGCTTTTTTTTATACAACGTAGGAAGGCAAACTATCAAGCAGGTCACCTGATGGTAAGTGATCACCACCGCCCATAGACACCCGCAACTCCAAGGGGATTGCAGATGCGTTGTCAACTCAGAGGGCTAAGATGGAATACCTTTTGTGCCAGTAATTGCACCGGCTGTCTTGCTCCCCACGCCGAAACACAACAGTGCAAGCACTACTGCTTAGCGGCAGGATTAGCAAGCAAGATGGTGGTAGCGTTCCGGACAAACCTTGCACAAAGCCTTGCTGTAATCGTAAACAATATAAAATGGATCGAGCCTTACCTAATGACATGTATGCCATTGTTAAAAAAAAATATCTTGTTCAACAGGTGAAAGGTGTGAACCCAGGGTATGGAGCCACGGTGACTGCCCTCCTGTTCTCTGCCATCACCTGCCTTAAGGAAAGCGACAAGATGCCCGGAACGTAAGTATAGCTGAGTAATAATTGCTGTATAGTCGACCAAGTAATTGCTTGACCACTTTTGTACTCTATCCCTTTGTGATACGGTCGAAAAGTGGTCAATACAATGGATTACAGGGGGGGGGGGAGGGTGAAAGTCGTATGTAATCCAAAATCTACAAGGACAAAGAACGGAATTACGGAATTACGGAACAAAACTAGTCGACGATTATGACAGGGGTGTTCCACTCCGCACTGTAGGTACGCTCGGCCGCCTGCCTACAGCGTAGGCAAATCGCAGTAGGTTGTCGGCTCGCCGCGCGCCCGCTCGCTTGCTGTGTCAGTGTAATTGAAAACGAATGCCGCGCAACCCTAACGTGTCGCGGGAGTTGCGGAGGGAAGGCGGGTGCGGGCGGCGCGTTCCTTTTGACGCGAGCCGCCTGGCGAATGTGTATGAAGTAATACGAACTTTTTGTGCAAGTCATAAAGTGGCAATTCATTTGATCGCGGGCGTAAAAAAAGTTTCTGAACGCTATTTATAATAGTAATTATTTTATTATGTGATTATGATAAGAAATTTACAAAGTTTTTGAATTTTTGACTTCAATATAATTGTTACGTGATTTACGTTATGACGTTCGAACCGTTTGCGGACCGGTAACGGCCCGCGGCCCGTAGTTTGCTCACCTCTGGTTTAGAGTGACTTTTGGACGTTGAAAATATGTTTGTTTGTTTGTTTGTTTGTTTGCAGCGGCGGCGTGTTAACAACGGGAGCGGCTTTCTCCAACACGAGTCTTATCAAGAACCTTAACGAGAACAATCTCACCTTCGAGTTTGAACTGAAATAACTTTTTTTTTATTAAAAAAGCCATAGTTAACATTCTATACTATACGCATTGTCCACGAGGATGGCTTCAGCGATTTACAATGTATGCATTTAACAATTTAATTATTAATTTTAGAAAGGGCTAGTAATACTGGTTTATTTCTCTTTTAATTTATTTTATGTAAATGTAAGACGCAACGACTACTTAAACACGATAAAAACTTGGCCATCTGGCAGGATTGGAACCTGCATTATCGGCATTCCGTGCCTTGCTCTTACCAATTGAGTCACAGATGACCTCACCAGACACTTTTTTTTATTTTGGTCAGCTGGCAGGACTCGAATCTATACTCTCAGCATTCCGTGCCTTGCTCTTACCAATTGGGTCACAGGACTACGTCTGACGCGGTAAAATTTTCAATTTTGGTCATCTGGCAGGATTTGAATCTGCATTTTCTGCATTCTGTGCCCTGCTCTTACCAATTGGTCACAGGTGACTACGTCTGACGCTGTAAAATTTTCCATTTTGGTCATCTGGCAGGATTTGAATCTGCATTCCGTTGCTCTTACCAATTGAGTCACAGGTGACTCCATCAGACAGATAATGTTTTGATATGCTCTGTTTTACGGTCATTGCATTCTTAATTATATTAAGTAATTAATGTTAAGAGCCAAAAAAATCATTATTCGCTTTTAAATAAGCTTTTTAATTATAAAGTCTAACGTGTTGTTAAAAAAAAAGGATTAGGTAGAATTTGAACTCACGCCTCTTAGAAATAAGGATGACACAATGATGATGATTACTGGCACAAGAGGTATTCCATCTTAGCCCTCTAGGTTGGCAACGCATCTGCAATCTGCAATCAGTTGCGGGTGTTTATAGGCGGTGGTGATCACTCACCATCATGTGACACATTTGCTTGTTTGCCTTCCCTATTTAAAAAAAAATGAGGGTTCGAATTTTTCTGAGGTATTTTTGTTGTTAAAAAAACGATATAGATACATTAATAAATATAATTAAGCAAATTTTATATATCTGTTCTAATGGCCAGGCTATTAATCGCTTAGTTATACTTTTGTAGAAATATATGATTGTTTTAACTAGAAATTTATGTAGTATACGTCTTATAAATTGTTTTTTTATGTAAGTTTATAGTATAATATGTATATTGTTTAGGGAATTGTGGAGGTCAAAAGGAGAGGCCTTTGCCCAGCAGTGGGGCATTAGTGGGCTACTAAAAAAAAAGATTTTATCGGGTGTGCGTCATTTCTATTCGTAAATATTTGTATTTCACGCGTCAGTTAGCTAGGTTTACTTTAGCAGAGGTTTACTAGTCTATTCTTAACAGGAGTATGAACCCAGCCTGAAAAAGCGGCTCCTTATACAAACGGCGATAACGTTTTCCACCCTCTAAACCTTAGCCTATGGCAATTTTTTGGTATGTCATTATGCCTTGCAACTAGGTTTGTATGTTTTGATTTTTTTAATATTCTTCATAGATTTGTCAATATTTGCATTTTAGGAGTTTCATACAAAACAGAAAAGCGTCTATATTTTTGAAACTATTAAGAATATTTAAAAAATCAAAACATACAAGCCTAGTTCTAGGGCATACTGACAACATACAAAAAAATCATGGCTACAGGTTAAGGTTTAGAGGATGGAAAACGTTATCGCCGTTTGGATGGAAAGCGCTGGGTTCACTCTCTTAAATTCTAATCCATTTTTGTTGGTTGGATCGACTTGAAATTTGGTGTATTTGTGTAGGTCGATGACAAGGCAATGGTAAAGTTTCGTTAGCAAAAAATCTTCTATGTATAATTTTTTTTAACACATTTTTTTAGTTTGTTACACGTTTATTCACTAATATATTGTGATACTTGTAGGTATAAGTTAAATGGCATTTAATAAATGTATTATTTTAATTGACTTTTTTTTTTTTATTTTTTATTTTTATTTTATTTATTCAGATAATGACACAGTATTACAGTATAAACTAAGACACTGTGAAATTCATGACACATAAAATACATAGAGTAGAGCATGACAAACAAAAACAGGTTATTAAATATTTTAAGAATTAACATAAACAGAAGAAGGACGGTCATCCATCGCCTCGCAGAACGTCAGGCATTCTCCACATACAAACATCCAGTTACTCGCAAAGACATCGCAGTCCGGTGCAGATGCGAGAAGCGCATTGAGATACTGCAGTGCGCGTACAAGTGGCGACTTGCCGCGAGACACGGTCCGCGCCTCAGGCACTGCTAGCAGGTGTTGCTTGCGTGTTCTAAGGTTGAATTTCGACTTAGACAGGGAGGGGACGTGCAGGCGTACAAGTTGCGCCACCAATTCAGGACAATCTGAACCCCCCCGCAGAATGCAACAAGTATGAGTCAGAAGCCCATAATTACGCCTCACCTCTAAAGAATTAAATCCTAGGACGCCAAGAAGAAATTTAGTAGGGTATAAATATGGGTAGTACCCATATATTTTCTTATATAGGAACCTCAAGAACGCCTTTTGGATTTTCTCCAGTAACAAGGCGTAAGTGACCTCGTGAGGGTTCCAAATAATAGAGGCAGCCTCAAGTTTACTTCTAACTAAGGCGATGTAAATAAGCTTAATAGCGTTAGAGTTACAGAAATCACGAGCATTCCGGATAACAAATCCTAACCTTCGGTAGCAGTGGGCCGCAAGGTTGTTGATATGCTCGTGAAAATTGAAACGCGTATCAAAAATTACACCCAAGTCCCTGACGGAATCTACCCGAGCTAGTAGTTCAGTTCCAAGTATGTATTTTGCGTACAGGGGATTGACGGCTCGGCTAAACGTTATAACTGAGCACTTATCGGTATTAAAGTAAAGCTTGTTATCCAAACTCCACTGATAGACCCGGTTGATGTCATCCTGTAGGGATTCAGAATCCGAAAAATGCTGCACGCCATAAACAAGTTTCAGGTCGTCGGCATAGAGCAGGCATCTCGCATACTTAGGGACCGAAGCCAAGTCGTTTATCATGATGCCGAACAGAAACGGACCCAAAATGGAACCCTGGCTAACTCCTGAACGAGTGGGGTAGAGATCGGAAACAAAGCATCCATGTTGCACATACTGCTGCCTGTCGCGCAAATAACTGGCAAAGAACTGAAGAAGTTTAGGCGAGAAACCGATGTTACATAATTTACTCAACACTATGTCGTTATCCACCCGGTCAAAAGCTTTTTTAAAATCAAAATACAACACATCCACCTGTATTCCAGCATCTAAATGCTCAGAGATAGTGTCAACCAGGGTTAAAAGGTTTGTTTCGACTGATCGCCTCGGCCTAAAACCGTGTTGTGCGTCACAAAGGTGGGGTTTTATTTGAGAGGCTACAAGCTTGTTTACGATTGATTCAAACAGCTTGGCAATCGAAGAGAGGATGGCTATGGGACGGTAATTTTCAACACTAGCTGAGTCGCTCGACTTGGGAATAGGGCGCACTCGAGTGATTTTCCATTGCTGAGGATACTCCCCATTACTTAGGGCCAGGTTAAAGATATGAGTTAAAGGTAGTACTAACCATTCTTTACAACCCTTTAAGACGTATGCAGGAAACCCATCAGGACCTAGCGCGCTTCGAGGCTTTAGACGAGCCATGCCTATTTCCACATCTTCTGGTGAAATTTTGTCAATATGAACATAGTTCGCATTACGAGACTGGTCAGTACGAATAATCTCTTCGTAATCGAGGCGAGGCACGCCGGGAAGAAAAACGCTGGAGAAGAAATCAGCGAAAGCCTGAGCAGCCTCGATGCCCTCATGAAGCTTTCCTTTATAAGCCACCTGATTCTCAAACCCGCCCTTGGATTTTAGGCTGCTTACATGTTGCCAAAAAGCTCGAGGATTACTAGTGAGTTTGAGTTGAATATTACTGATATAATCATCGTAAGCTCTAGATATTCTAAGTTTGATGTCTGCTCTAAGCCTAGAGAAGCTTGCATATGCATCAAGGCTACCCGATCGTTTCCACTCGCGATGATGATAGGCTTTTAGTTTGATATCATTAATAAGATCAGCAGTAAACCAGACCGGGTAACTTCTACAGGGTTTGTTAGACCTTTTTTTCCGAGGTATACACGTGTCGAAAATACCGTATATAATCCCATAAAAGACATCAACAGCTACGTCAACGGTACGAGCTTCAAAGACCTCCACCCAGGAAACGTCGGCGATCAGCTGGCAGAGAAGCTCGTAATTACCTAAAGAAAAGTTCCAGTCACGCTTGGTATCAACATTGCTAGGTTCAACCTTCGTGAGGTGACCTGCAGCATTCACGAGCGGGATGGAGATATCCAGAGGAGGATGAAAAGCGTCAGGATGAGGAACTAGGCCATCCCCCGTACCTTCACTAACAAGGACACCACGAGCGCGCTCTCGCACCAGCACCACATCTAACACTCCTCCATGCGCGTTTAACACCTCATTCATCTCTATCAACTCACAGACAGTTGTGAAATAGCCGTAGTAACTTAAGATACTAGTAGGAGTATACTTGGGGTTCAGGTTTAAGTCCCCAACAATTATGACCACACCTATTGAGTCTATAAAAGATTCTACTTTTTGAAAGAAACTCATATACACATTCTCAGAAGAGTTGGGCGGAATGTATACAGCACACAAATAAAACACGGTATCATCCACCACGAAGGATGTCCACAGGTCCTCCCCGTCGGCGGTCTCGAAATCACATCTACGTCGTAGATTGATGCCAGGACGCGCGGCCACAAGCACACCTCCTCCCTGTCGACCAGTGGCACGATCACGACGTAGGATACTCCAGGCATTTCCCACCAGTTCCGAGTCCTCGACTGACGCAGACAACCATGATTCCGTAACGGCGACAACATCACTTAAATGAGCAAGGATACTTTGTCTAAAATATTTCAACTTGGTGTTGAGTCCTCTAACGTTTTGGTAGGCAATGCTGATAGAAGGGTTTTTAGCTGGAACATGAGGCATTTTTAGTTTGGTCCCTTTGCTTTCGAAAAAGCCATATTTTTACCCTAGCATTCTCAGGCCACACTTCTGCCGACAAACACTTATCATAACACTCGACGGGAACACTTAGTTTATATGACTTGTATTCCCCTCTGGACTTGAGCTCCTCTACAGTACATGTTCCTCGCCCACACAGCTGCTGCAGGTATTCACGGACTTCATCAACATTAGACACCATATTCCACAAGTGGATATGTTTCCGCTCCACGACCGCCCTAAGAGTAGTGACGTTTGGGCCTCCAGTGCAGCGTATTGATGTTAGGCGTCTCGGCTTCTTTTTCGGTTGTACCTCCTTCCAACCCTTGTTCGTGGAGTCTTCATCATCATCATTGGGTAAATTGACATCTCGAGGACCACTGAGCTGGGAACCTGCATCACTGTCAACATTGGGAGGACCCGCGGGCAGGACATCATTAAGTGCCTCTAATGTCGAAATACTAGATGACCCAGTCGCTGCCACAATTGGATCCACGTCTCTGCCGCTCCCCCCGCCACGATTCCGCCTCGAGCCACGCGCTTTCCCTACCCTAGTGGAATTCGCCACCGTGATGTTCGGCTTTGGTAGTACTGTTGGGGAGGGTGGGGGGCAACGGGACTCGATGGACAGCTCCAAATCCTCTAGTTTGGCACTAATTTTCTCAACCTTACTCGTGCACGTAGTAAGAGAAAATTGGTACCTCCCTATTGTAGCAACAGCATCAGCCAATTGTTCCGTCAAACAAGTTATTTGCTCGCGAAGTAGTAGGATCTCTAAGGTTGTGGGCGTCGACGCAGATGTATCAGCCTTCGGCGACCGTCGGGGGGCGGGCCGCGGTGAGACGGAAAGGTCAGAGGTGGGGGGGTCCCTTCGTGCTACATTTCTGACATTTACGGGGGTACCTACCGGGGTATCACAATTCCGGCCTCCCTTTTTGGCAGCACAGGTACATTCGGGACAAGCCCATACAGATTTTTCGTCCTCTGTAAGGGCTTTGTTGTTACACTCATAGTGGTACAACTTTCCGCAGGCGACCACCATGCACTGCAGATATTCTGTACCCACCGACAGGTCCAATCGGCAAGCGCCGCATGTCATACTATCGTCCAGAACTGATGACATCCTCGCTGGTTCGCTGGGGGTTTAACACAACGCAAATGGTGCGCGGGGTCAATCTCGGAGTCCGTAGCACGCAACTCCGCGGATTCAAATAAATGCAGTGCGTCGATGACGGATACCACAGACGGTCACAGTGTACCAGGAATCCAGAAGCGTAGCAATCTCGCGCCGCAGCAGATGAACCGTGAGATGGCAACAACAACAACACTCACACCCCAGTACCAGGATTACATAGGTGCGTAGCAAGTCGTAGCACTCGACAGCGCGGCGTAGCAGATAGGGAGTGTGACGCTCGCGTGTGAAATGTACCAGGAATCCAGAAGCGCAGCAGCCCGCGTCGTAGCAGATGAAGCGTGGCACGTGTAGATGGCAACAACAACAACACTCGTACTCACACCCCAGTACCAGGATTACATAGATGCATAGCCGGTCGAAGCACTCGGCGGCGCGGCGTAGCAGGGCGTAGCAGATGGGGCGTATGACGCGTGACGTCGCAGCACTCACCCGCGGTCCGCAGCGTAGGCGAGACGTACCAGGGTGCCAGGATTATAGCGGCGTGGGTAGTTTAGCTCCGTATGGTGGTTGCTGCGCCGAAGAACTTATGCACTCCTATTTTCCTTACGAATTTAAACGACGTTAAATATCGATTTATTAATAAGAAAATAATTGGCGCGGAGACTTAGGCACGTCTACACCTTGCGGGGATCCGGGGGGAAAAAAGATTTTATTATTTTATTTTATTATTTGATTGATGATTGAGATGAGAATTGATGATGATTTTATTATTCCTTACTAGCGACCCGGGGTTCGCACGTTTACAATCGACATGTAATATATATAATTAACTTAAAATTGTAATGACAACACAAAGAAAAAATAACTATGATAACTTGTTAAACGTTTCATATAGATGACACCGAGGGTAGTTGTACCCTTAAAATCAATAATGTAATGACCGTAAGACGAAGCACATTGAAAAATTCGCAGGGTATGGCAGAGGCAGTGTGGCGAAACTGGCAAACGCAAGGCACGGAATGCTGATGTTGCAGGTTCAAGTCCTGCCATTGCCCTAATTTTTCTTTGTGTTGTCATTACAATTTTAATTTAATAATTTGAATGTTAAAAAAAAAAACATTTAAAATACAAATCGAAAGAAATTTCGGTTACAAAATTTTATAAAAAACTTCTTTAAAAATAACTCGAAATAACAGTGAAAACTGTATCAAAATCCGTTGCGTGGTTTAGGAGGAGGCGGCCGAAGATACACTATAACAAATTAGGACAGACAGAAAAAAATAGCGACTTTATACTACATAAAGAAAAAAAACCGGCCAAGTGCGAGTCGGACTCGCGCACCGAGGGTTCCGTTCAAGAATATCTAATTTCGCACTTTTTGTTTTGTAAGACCAAAAAAAAATTATTTTATGTGTATTAACTACATATTTACGGTTTTCGGATTTATTGTTTCATTTGTGCTGTGAGACCTTGCTTCTTGCCAAATTTCATAGTTCTAGGTCAACGGGAAGTACCCCATAGGTTTTTGAGTGCCTTGCGAATATATGAAACATGCGGCATAAACGGTCGTATCTTTTGATTCCGTTGACTTAAAAGTTTTATTTTTTCACGGCTCTAAGGGACTGCAGACCTGAGTATTTGATATTAATTTCAAATTAATACCTCCAAGCGTTCTAAGAAAAATGGTCTTGACAGACAGACAGACGGACAACAAGGTGATCCTATAAGGGTTCCGTTTTTCCTTTTGAGATACGGAACCCTAAAAATTTACGAAGCAGATTTGAGATGTAGTAATTTCATTAAAGCCTTCAATAAAACTTCAATCTGAAAATAGATATAATTAATTTATTGATAAAGTAGTAGGTACTAGCTTAACAAATGTACACACAAACCGACCTAACACACACTGTTACATTATTATATTACCAAGATGACTGTACATTTTAGATACAACGTAGCTGCACTAAATAAATTAATTAAAACAAAAAAATGAGCTTTGGTCTTAAGTAAAGTAATTGTTAAATAAAAAATAGATATAAAAATATTAATTTTTAAATTTTGACTTTCGATAGGTAAATGATTATAGCATCATCACTTGAAAATATTTAGTATAGATAGATATTTTCAAAAGATTCAACAGGAAGTTATCTTGCAGTTTTGGTTATCTAGAATTTTTTGTTCTGTGTTGAAATATGCTTACACACCTATAGGTTGATCCATAAGAGCTGAGATGCAATTTTTGAATCACACCAGAGTGCAATTTACGAATCGCACCAGGTGACTAAAGCTCACGAAAATGGCCGAATCTCTATGGAAAACGGCCATTTTGGTGAGCTTTAGCCACCCCATGAGATTCAAAAATCGCACTCCAGGCGACTAAAGCTCACAAAAATGACCGAATCTATGAAAAACGGCCATTTTGGTGAGCTTAAGTCATCTGGTGAGATTCAAAAATCACACTCTGCACCAAATTTGTATGAAATTAATGACATTTCCATACATTTTCGGCGCCTCTCATGACTCGAAGATAATACTTTACAATTTAATAAGTGTAATAATAAATATATTTTCAAGATATATCCATTTACCTATCAAACTAAACCACACAAAATCCTAATAATATTCAAATTAAGTGTATAAAAATGTTTTTATATACCCCACGAATAAAGCGACACTGTGTTAGCGGACAGAATTGGAACTAACTTCACATTTTGCATCTAATCTAGCCTTAATTATGAAGTCTTATTCAACAATATTTTACCATATAAAATAAATTAAAAACCCTTTTTTAGGACATTATTTCCTACTGTACTATTTTCAGTACTTAATTACAGAATGTAACCTAGCTTTATGTTTAGTATAACATTGATGAATAAGACCCGAAATGTACAGATTAAGTATTATATTGACACCTTCATAGCTGCCAATGTCACCGTTTAATAACTAGTTATATAATAATCTCAAAATTTACAAAATAAATTACTTTAGGTACCTACTTTAAACATCACAAAATCTTCAGAACGCTGGGCCAGAATATGCACAATTGGCGATTGACTTCTGTATAATACATTAAAAAATTCAATTCTCTAATACTTCTGAGGGTATTGAAACCATTTTATATATATCATGTACCCACTTTTTAGCAGTTTTTTCTGTAAATAGTAAATAAATGATTACAGGCTAACCCCTTTATTCATAAACGTTGCATAGATATGCAACGAAAACAGACACATAAAGACACGAATTGTTTCATAGATATATAACATTTCGTGTCTTTATCTGTCACTTTGACGTTTGCCTTCGAAGGAAAGGAACAAAACATTTGATAGTGACAAAATATTGGCAAACTTTTATGAATAAGAGGGTAAGATTTTAATTGTTTTGCGAATGTACCTCAACAATGGCTCTACCATAACCAACCAAGTTTAATTTATGTCACTGTGCGTCCCTTTCTAAAGACACTAATTAGACAAAGCCGCAGCTTAACTTGGCCGGTCATCTTAGGATTGCATGTGGATACATTTTTTTTAAATTAAAATAGATACACAATTTTTATGTGCCAAAGTTTCGGCACTAACCCAAACGATTTCGTGACGTAAAGTGTCCTTTATATAGTACATTTGACGCGGAATGGCACAAAATTTAAGCACATTAATAATGTTAAACGAACTAAAAGAATTTCCTCATTATTTTTAAATCCCCACGTTTTCATGGAAATAAACAAAAGAAATTAGTTCGTCGTTCGATATAAGACAAGCAGAGAAAATAACTAATTCACATTTAACAACAAAACTGGCGCTATTTTTAATCACGTGTCAGATTTATTTCAGATAGGTTATTTGTGAAATTAAGGCTAAGGGCAAGGTTAGTTGTTTTATTCATTCAAAGATGGCGCTAGTAGCTTCAAATTCTAATTGAGTCAACGTCAATTAAGACTGCACTTGTTTTGTGAACTTAGCGATGTCTCTGAACTGCATTATTTTCAATGACCTACCTCATAATAGTTTAAACAAATAGCTAACGGCGCAAACGCAAACAATTCGGCTTCTAACGCCATCTGTTGAAAAAGAGATATTACCAATACCTTAAGGCTATCTTTGGAGTGTTGCGGAATGTGTGGGTATTTTGGAGTTTGAAAGCTTGGATTGGAGTTTGACATGTATGGAAAAAGCACCACACATTCGCTTCACTCTAAGTAAACTCAGGCTTAAACTCAAGGGATTGCTAATTAATGATTACTACTGAAAATATTTCTATTTTTACAACGTCGCAGGGCAAAATTAGTCACCATTAGCGAATGCAGCGCAAGAGTATTTAAAATGGCCGTAAGTAACAAGCGTCTTTTGCATAAAGTACAAATGAAAACAAATGGCCAATGGGCACTAAAATCAGCATTTGCTTTGTATTAGAAGTTTCTCGCGACTTCGTTCGAGTAGAATTCGTTTTTCACTACCCCGCCAGAATGTGTATCCTTTTGTGGTAAAAAGAAACATATGGATTATTAAGGGCCTCCGCTAAGACACGCGGGCGCACGGAGCGGGTGCACGCCTAAAGAAAAATAGTGTGAGAGCGTCCGCTAACTCGCGCGGGTGCGGGTGCGGGCTGATACTATTGTTTAGATAGGCGTGCACCCGCTCCGTGCACCCGCCGGATTAAATTATTTGAAATATATACTACTAGCGGACGCGCGCGACTTCGTTCACGTAAAATTAGTAGCCTATGTCCGTCAGGAATAGTGTAGCTTTCTATATGTGAAAGAATTTTTGAAATCGGCTCAGTAGTTCCAGAGATTACCCCCTACATACAAACAAACTAACAAACAAACAAACAAAGTTTACCTCTTTATTATATTATTATTAGTGTAGATAATAGACAGTAAATGTAATAAAGAGGGATTCATACAAAATACATGCTGTTTTTATTGCTCTACATTGGCCATGTTTATTGATTTATACTCTAGATGGCGCCGTCGTGAAGTCCAATCCAACTTCTCATAATCTTTCCAAATTCCCGACCCCAAATCTCGGTTCATGCGAGATCCATCTCACATTTGAGATACGTCAAGAAATTACAGATTTTGAAAGGATTTGACAGTTCTTTTAATGCAAAATGTCTCGCGAAGAATCGAGAATCAAACCGAGAATCGGCCGACGGCCCTTTCAAGAGATTACACCTTAAAATGCTACAAATCTAAAGAGAAAACAATAGCGCCACCCGTCTGCTAAGTAAAAAGGGCGTGTCTTCATTACAGCTACTGTTACAGCGCCTCTAGCGGAATAAATTGGCAGTTATGTTCCTTAATCATAACCAGTGACTGCATCAAATGAGCTTCTAAAGATACCAAGAACGCTACAAAGCTTGTCTCTAACATGAGTGACACAGTTATCTCTCAGTGCATCCCTTTCTTAAATTACTATTTAGATAGAGCCACACTGTATTAACAAACTGGGACCAATTACCTGTGGCCCGTTTCACGAAGCTACAAGTTACAATTTTACAAGTCTAAACCGGCAACATTGGTCATTATGCCCAATGCCATTGGTCATTATTGACCAATGTTGCCGGTTTAGACTTGTAAAATTGTAACTTGTAGCTTAGTGAAACGGGCCACTGGAGTGCGCGATTTTTGAATCTCACCGGGTGACTGCTCACCAAAATGGCCGAATCTCTATGAAAAACGGCCATTTTGGTGAGCTTTAGTCGCCGGGTGAGAATCAAAAATTGCACCTCTGGCCTCTGCGAAACCAATTGGCAAGGTAAGTTCCAGTTGTTGATATGGACCTCCGCAAACACCTGTCCATTATCCATGTATTTTACACAACCTATACAAGTTACAAGGAAGCTCCAATGTACAAATCGAAAGTCCTAAATAGATAAAATTTCTCCACTTCACTAACAAAACTACGACAATCGTTTTTTCACACAACAGTTTTAGATTTAGCTGGACTCGCGGCTGTTCTCGCTGGAGCCCACCACGTCAGACTGGGACACCGCGGCGACCTCTGGCGCCACGATCAACCCCTCTTTGATTCGTTTCTTCTGCTTCATCCTTCTGTTCTGGAACCATATTTTGACTTGTGTCTCGTTCAGCTGTAGGGCTGAGGCTATTTCTATCCTTCTGGCTCTGGTAAGGTACTTGTTGAAGTGGAATTCTTTCTCTAGTTCTGTGAGCTGTTTGTTGGTGAAGTTGGTACGGCCGGTGTTGTTGAGGTTTAGGAGGGGGTTGGCGAGCATCTGGCTGCCGGTGGGGGTGCGGAGCTCCTGCGGGCTGCCCATCACGCCCTGCGCCACGAACTCGGCTGGCGGGATCATCAGCTTCGGGGCTGGAAAGAGAAATAGGTGGGTTAGTTGGTGGTAGTGGTGGCTAACGTGTGGCGCGAGATGTATACATAAACAAATATCTTGGGACAGTTAACACCAATTCACTTAGTCCCAAAGTAAGCAACTAAAGCTGCTTGTGTTATACCCATAACTACTGGACAACGGATATACATAGGAACTTATATAGATAAATAAATACTTTAATGCATGTAACATCCACGACTCGGGCACAAACATTATGCGTAGGCATCGTCAATTCGTTTATCTCATTGGTCGAGGCTGACGGAGTACCAATGAAATTGACAGATTCCTCTAACCGCGTTGTTCTAGGGGATTAGGGGTCTTCACTTCGTTCTTTGCTTCTATCTTGTAAAGTTGTATCATCCAAAAGGATTTTACTGACGTCTGACTGTAAATGCATTACGCTTTTTTAGTAAATATAAAATAATGGTTAAATTGCAAACTCAGGTAATACTTTGCAGAGGTTTTGATTAATTTTGACAGTCTTAAAAGCCTAATTGATGATGAAGACAGATGATTTTGAATTTTCATAGCTCGATATGTTGACGATAGTATTTGAGCCCACATACCAACATTTTTTTTCTGTTTTCCGTGTTTCTTTTCTATCAAATACACAGGTTCTGTAAGTGGTCCTGTACGATAATGAGTTGAACTATCTTTGTAGATAAATAAATGGTATATAAAAACATGTAACCAACGATTTCGCAAATAGTTTCTGTTTTAGATAGCCTCTGTCTTTTTATTTTTATTTTCTCGCGGCAACAAATAGATGAAGCAGACTAAACGAAAAAAAAAAAACACTTGTACTAATATTATCACATCTTTAAGTTACCCTATTATCTTCCGATTAAAGACTAGTTTGAAAGAATGTCAACTATAAATTCTTTACAATAATTTTGGTAGTAATTTTGAATTATATTCAACTTAATTTCCCCCGAATTTAAATATCTTACAACACTTTATCATTCATCTCTGAACGTCCTAAAATCTATCATGAGTACGTACTTTATGATTTAACATCGCAATGACATCATCTATTAATTTAACCCCTTACTGTGTCTTTATCTAACAAGTATCATAAGAAAAGGACAGACATACAGATAAACCTAACTTGGCTAGTCATGTAGGGCGACAATGTGAGATACAATCGAACAAGTGAATTATCTTTGAACGTTGATAGCAAACGCAGCTTCAGACTGCAACAGGGGTAGGCAGACAGGAATTAAATTTTGCTGGACAATGGGCACAGAGTCGTGAAGATTGTGGAGATGAATCTAAACGATCGTTTCTATTACGAACCCTCTAAATATCAACGATGCATTTTTTACGAATGAAAAATCTTTAATAAACAAAACGAAATGGGTAATACAAGATTAATGTTGCTTTTATTTTCTTGTACTTCAAGGGTGGTAGTTTTAAACTGAACTGTTCCAGTTTCATAGTGGATCAGTAGGGAACTAACGATCAAAACAATACATAGTACTCAAGTTCCAGTTTAGTAATAATCCAGTATCAAACTTGAGTACGATCTATAACTAGAATTCTAAAGTATTTGTCGCCACATTTTAAAATTTGGCTCTACATTATTTTGTTAATGGACAAATGCTCATATTTCTGTATTTTCTGTCATCTTTATCTGTCTTTTGTTACTGTTACTGCTTCAATTATTCTCCAATAACAATTTGTTAGTACAAAATAAGTTACGTAGGTAGGAAGTGTAACAAAGGTTGGATTATACAAAATAAATACTATTTCCATTGCTCTATATTGACCATTGTTATTAATTTGTAATCTACAAAATTTGTATTTCATTTTATTTTATATTTATGTTGTAGTTAACTGGTAGAATTCCTGCTGGAATAAGGGTCTACGGTACGTATAAATAATGCAATGAAGCGGAATTTATATCTAGGATCAGTGTTAATGTTAAGTACCACTTCATTAATAGATTCAAGCGTTAGTTTTAGGCCCATAACAACAAATTGGAACAAATGAATTAGGTTATTCTCCGTAATGTAATCTCTTCCAATTTGTTACAATCTTGTTTATACCTAATGTTCAATGTATAAACGATTCATTCATGTGTCAAAGTTATTGAGGCTGTTGCTTCTCCGCTATATTCTTTCCTGCGTTGATCGGAAACCCTTTTAATATCACTCACGGCACATGTTTGCCCGGCACCGAAAAACAGTTGCAGCTTATTGGATGTGTTACTTAATCGAATTGATTCCACTCGGGGTGGAAATGTATCCGGTGCACAACTAATGCGGCTGGCAAAGGATTTGTAAGTTAATACGGCAATTAATCAAAAAATCAAAACAAATGGGTCTAAATTACAGTAAAAAAAGTATCTCCTGTGGTCACACAACCGTTATATAACTTGTATAGTAGCTGTATAGAGGCGATAATCTTTATACAGCTACTTATACAACTTATAGGTTGGGTACGTACAATTTATGTTTCCTCTTAATTGAATTGGCTAATGAGAATTCAAAAATTCTTCTTCTAACCCAAAGAACTCGTTAAAAATCAGCGGCTTTATTTAAAAAACTCTGTTGCAAAACTACACATTATAACAATAACCTATTTAATAAGGTTTTCAACTGATTGCCTCACGGAATAAAACTATAGTAACTTCCGGAGTTCAAATTAAAGCTTCACAAATGGGACATACGAAACGTCTACAGTGTTGACTAAATGAAATCTTTCTTTAAAATGACATGAATTAGTTTAGATTATGTTTACATTTTTAATACTTAATCAAGGTAACTGTCATTGACACTGACCCAAAAAAAGACGAGAACATACAGAAACACCTACGTAGGTGTTAATTACAGCAAGTAATTTTTTTTTATGTAATAAGAAGTACCTAATCCATATTTAAATCCCTGTGTAATGGCTAGGTAGGTTGCGTCAGTAGGGACCTTAAAACAATTTATTATTTATATAATAACGTTAACAGGATTTAAACGTGAGAAAATCATTGTTAATTTGCCTCGACGTTTCGGCCACGTTTCAACGCCCGTAGTCACGAGTAGACTCTCCCCACAACTACTCTACTACTGTCTACTAATATGTGTGAAAATCGTGAAAGTTTAAAATTTTGCCAAACATTTCGCTACTCTGCCCCATCATTCCTGCCAACGATTAAGAGCAAAAATAAACAACACTACCAACTGACCAACACGTAATGTTTACCTTACTATCCGTGTAACAAATAAAATATACTAAATATCTTTCTCTTTGATAAGAGTCTGCGCTCGCGCAGCGGGGAGCCGATATTGAAATATCTTTTTTTAAACTTCAAAAATGACACCTGTCAAATACTTGGGGCTGGGAATAGGATTATAGTAATATTGTAAACATATCGGTTAAACGGAAATGTAACTACCTGTGTCACGGGTTGTTTTGGTTACGATAAAAAAAAAAGGTTTTTGTTGCCATCACTTAAGGGCTAATCCGTTTATTAAAGAATGTATCTATACTTAGTCAGTCAATAAGTTCTGTCACAAACTTTGTGGCAAATAGAACAATTGAAGATGTTCTCAATTCTACTGAATATTTTTTTTAATAAATATTTAATTTATATACCAATGCAACTAGCGCGCGACTTCGTACGGATACAATCGTAATGTACCTACATAAAAACCTTCCGTAAAAAAACTTGAAAACCGCATCGAAATCCATTGCGTGGTTTAGAAGGAGATGGCGACCGCACTTGCCCTAGGATTTAGGTCAGACAGGAACTGATAGCGAACTTTATACTATGTACTCTTAAAGATAAAGAAGAAGTTATGCTTTCCACATTCCACATGGGTGCCACTATTCTCTTCACAAACGTTTAATAATTGAGACCAACCACCGATCGATTCATGCTTCTAATTCATGTCGACTTAGACTATATCGACAACTGTGGCCCGTTTCACTAAGCTACAAGTTACAATTTTACAAGTCTAAACCGGCAACATTGGTCAATAATGACCAATGGCAATCGGCATAATTGACCAATGTTGCCGGTTTAGACTTGTAAAATTGTAACTTGTAGCTTCGTGAAACGGGTCACAGAGCGTCTAGTGTTAGTTTTTGTTACAATAAACACAAAGAACGCGTTAGCGCTAACTTTCTTTTCAATTACTATGGGAGCAAAGACAGCGCCTATATTTTTTAAATGAAATAGGAAGGCAAGCAAGCAAGTGGGTCACCTGATGGTAAGTGATCACCACTGCCGATAGACATCCGCAACACCAAAGATGTGTTATCATTCGGCTTAACTGACGTTGCGTTACCAAGTCGTGGTCATCTTAATGAAAGCCTTCCCCTCATCTGCCGCAGCCTCCGGCGGCAGATCAAACAGCCGGCGGTGTGTTTGTCCGTTTGTCTGTTTGCGCAAAGACCGCTCACCCACATTTAATGTGCAAACAATATGGCTCCATTTCAACAGACGACACGGTTTACTAAATGGTTTGGTTTTAATTTTGACCTTTATTGCAAGTTCTGTTTACATCTACACTAATATAATAAAGAGGTAAACTTTGTTTGTTTGTTTGTTAGTATGTTTGTATGTAAAGGGTAATCTCTGGAACTACTGAACCGATTTCTTTCACAGATAGAAAGCTACACTATTCCTGACGGACATAGGTTACTAATTACACGTGAACGAAGTTGCGCGCGTCCGCTAGTTTGTAATAAAGTGGATATAATGTACAGCTTAAATTATAACGTTAAATTTAAAAACTATTATAGCAATTTTTATTTCACAGTTATAAAATTGCTAAAGTTGTAACGTATTTTACAGATTCATTATTCACAACCTTATAATTTTTAACTTAACAACTAGTTGAAATATCTATGACTACTACAGAAAGGTCACTAACTATTATAGTTACAATAGGTTTTATATTTTAAATAATATTTTGCAACTGAACGACATAACAACACCGCTTAACGCGTTAGTAATTTCGTAGTTCTTGCCATTCGTTTCGTTATAATATAACAAACAAAAAAGTGCGCTATTAAAATTTAGCACTTAGCATTTAGAGCGCTATGTTCTGACATACATAAATGCTTCCCGTAAGCCTAATCTAAATAAACGGCGGTTGCATTTTATACCCCTAAATCAAGATTTTAAGATCTGTTTTTATTTTAGAGATATTTAAAAAAATATCGTAATCAGAATCACTAGTATAGGTAGGTTTAAGGGACACTATGTGTATGCCTAAATGTCATAAGAGACCAAAATATAGCATACGTCATCGGCCTTTGGGGTCATTATGCTGGTGGTAGGACCTTATGTAAGGTCGCTACCTATCTGGCTCGCTAATCCAGCCGCTAAGCAGCATGCTTGCACTGTTGTGTTTCGGCTTGGAGATCAAAACAGCCGGTGAAATGACTGGCACAACGGGTAGGTATACCACTTTAGTCTTCTGGATTGGCAACGCATTGCAAACTCCTTGATGTTGCAGGTGTCTATGAGCAGTGGTGATCACTTACCATCAGGTGACCCACTTGGCCGTTTTCTTTCCTATGTTATGTAAAAAAAGTTATCGTGTCGTAGAGCAATGGAGTCTCACCCGAGCCCTGCGCGGCCGCAGCCAATATTGACGGACGCGGCGATCGCCTGCGCAAGCGCATGTTTGCTGGCGGATGCACTCGGGTTTGCTTGGACAATGTGGGCACCGTGATACGTGACCGACACGCCGTCGGTACGACAATCGTCTAAGCATAGTACGAGTTTAAGTATATTTTTCGATATTATTTATTTCTGTGTTTGTGTTTTTATAAATGGCAGGCACAATCAGCAAAAAGCTAACCCTTTGTATGAAAATATTATTTACTAGCAAATGCCCGCGACTTTGTTCGTGTAGTATTAGTAGCTAATGTCCGTCAGGGATGGTGTAGCTTTCTATTGGTGAAAGAGTTTTTGGAATCGGTTCACTACAGTTCCAAAGATACTAGCGGGTGAGACAAACAAAAGATAGAGTATAGGTACCTATTTATTATATTACAGAGTAAATAATTTAGATGTAGATTAGTGTAGATTAAGTAGTGGCTCATGGGCGTACCCAGCTTCTGGCCTAGGGGGGGCAAGTCAGATGCTAGATTCGGTAATCTTCGTCCGCCATCGTCGCGCGCGGTTTTTTGGCAATTGCACCGTGCGTTTTGCCAGTGTCTACTGCGCGGTTTATTTAAAAGTTAGCATAAGGCCCTGTTTACACTTTGATTAGTAATTAATCGAGTTCATACATGTTCTGCGAGATTTCCAACGTGGGGCTGCTGCCCCCCCTGCCCCCGCTGGGTACACCCATGTAGTGGCTCAGTTGAGTTATCTGTTGGCCCTTGCTAACCTCGAAATGCGCCAATCAGCTCAAAGCTTGCAGAAATCTTCGTTACCTACGTTCAGTTACCAGTTATGTAGCCATTTGGTGGTTTCAGTGCAAATGGGGGATTTTTTAATGAAATAGGAAGGCAAACAAGCAAGTGGGTTACCTGATGGTAAGTGTACACCACCGCCTATAGACCCCCGCAACAGCGAAGAGATTGACATGCGTTGCCAATCCAGAGGGCTAAGATGCAATACCTCTAGTGCCAGTAATTGCACAGGCTGTGTGGCTGGGAATGCGGCAAAATGGGAAATTTTACATTTTCACAGAATACCAGAGTGAATTAGTAAGTTAATGGTGCGTTTCATACGGTGAGTTAGACGTGGAGGTCCACTGCTTGGCCGACAGCGGATCAGCGCGTTCTTGGGGCCATTGGTCCTTATGAGCGGCGCTACTCGCTTCCCATCGAGACTAACATGCTCGTTTACTTCTCTTTTCCATGAAAATAAATGAAATTATAGCCTTTGGTCTCATTATATCTCATGTCCTTGTCTCTTTTGGCTTTTTTTGGCTCAAAAATCAATAATTATTGCTAAGTTTTCGTTTGTCTACTCGTCTTCCGATTTTATTTAATTGTTCGGATCATAGGCCAATTTTGGTGGCATAGACACTGATCTCTATAGTACGAATTTAGATATCTATGAGAAAAATATCGTAATAAGGATGGATTTCGTTAACACCGAAAATTGACCCTGTAATTTTAGGTATGGTTTAGGTGGTGGTAGGTGGTATTTGTAAAACCCCAATTCTCGGTTCATGCGAAATGTATCTCACGTGCGAGATACGGCTAAAAATTACAGACTTCCAAGAGATTTGACAGTTTCCGTTCGAGATGCATCTCGCATAAACCGATAATAGCAAACTGGAACAAATTACCTTGCTATTCCTCCGTGAAACCAGTAGCAAGGTAATTTGTTCCAGTTTGTTGAAATGGACCTCCTCAAAGTAACGCCTGAATCTATTAATTAACCGAGAATAGCCCCGTAGGTTATTTGTGCAATAAAGCTAAATTCCAAACACTGCACCCAGCACCGCCACGTTTCGCAAGACCACATCCAGAGCAAACAGAACCCAATCGGACTAGTCAAACGCCTGTAACGCTACCCGGCGACAACGCTAATCCATTACGGACGCAAATGTTTGCGCAAGCCGCTTTTAAAAACTTTGGGATTGTCTATGCGTGCCGAGTATTGCGCGGCTATGATTTGGACCGAGTTTTCGGGCTTGAAGTATTTCTGATTGTGTTTTGTTTGGATTTTTTAACTAATGAATTTTAAGAAAAGTAAGCGTAGTGTCTTAAACATGGAGAAGAGTAGGTATTTTATCAACTATAGGTGCGGAGGGTGCGGTCGAACAATTTTTGTGTTATACGACTGCAATCAGATTTGGAATGGAAAATACCATATTGTTAGCAGAGCACTCCTGCTAGTGGGCAAAAATCAATTTACAGAATTTAAATCATTGACAAACATTCGTATGTTTGCCTTCGATTTAAATTCTGTAAATTGATTATGGCAAGTAAAATAAAAGCGTAAAATAATAGAGTAGCAAGTAAAATAAAAGCTTGTAAAATCATTGCGAAATACAAATACACAAAACCTAATGCGTTACCCTTATTTACCATCCGACAATGCGGGTGGCGATCCATAACGTTCCAAATTAACCATAATTCAATCAATTCAATTGTAGAACACGACTGGCCATGTACAGCGTCAACGCCCTACATCCGAAAAAAAAAACTTTCGAAATTCGAACAATTCAGATGACTGACACTCAACTGACAGCTAGGGGAGCGGGAGCGATCGCGATTGGTCGAAATTGGACAATGCGGCAGATGCGTTCACAATACTTTTTATGTAGCACGGCCATATTTGCTTAAATTCTCAACCGAAATTTTTTGATACATAGAATAAAAATGCAGCTGACATTTCAATTTACGCGAGCTGACAGGAGATGCAGCGATTAAAACCTTCATAGAAATGTAAATATCGGAATAGTATTAATTACGATGGCGAGATACGGTCGCGTGGACTGAAATGATGAATTACTTCACCATTTCGTACGCAGGCATTGGAATTACAAGTACGCTGTCTACATAATTAATTTAATTATGAGTTACATTGAAATATGTGAAGTTTTTTTTTGTACATTTTCAAGTAGCACATCTGCTGACTTCTTTTTAACTGATATAATACCTTTTTATACGGACAATTTATAACATTCTTGTCTATGAGTTGGTAATAATTCACATAAAGTTTTTAACAAAATGGCGCTAAGACACTGGCACTATTTCGTGAGGCTCAATGATCTACTTTGGTCGTTAAAGTTCAAATGAAATACCTATAGCCGAACACCTTTGAAACACTATAGTACTCTGTTTAGTTCTACAGACTACCTAATTAGAAAATAAAATGCTGGCATAAAGTTAGTGGACCGACGCCCTCGCGCACTTCTATCCCAAAAACTAATGAAAGATAACTGTTTTTTATTAAAATTCGATAATGCTGGTAAATTGGAAAGCAACGCAAACATCCCCGCAATACAGTTGAGCTCTTAATCCGACTCCTGTACAATATCACTGATATCACACAATATCTGAACACCATGGCACTACTGGTTTTTCGATGTAATCTATTGCTTAATTTTTTTGTAGGTACAAGACAAAATTCCGTGTACAAATAGAATTAAGACCTACCTACTATATTTTTATTTTTGTAACCGAAATTTCTTTAGATTTCTGTTTTTTAATGGATTAATGAATTTTAATTGCTGCAATGACAACTCAAAGAAAAATCTACAAACTAAAACTAATTTAATTAAGCTACAAAGGGAGTCCATGATTGCGCTGCGAGAAAAGCGGTGATGTAGCAGCCAACCAGGAGTGCGATTTTTGGATCTCACCGGGTGACTAAAGCTCCCCAAAATGGCAGTTTGTCACAGAAATGCGGCCATTTTGGCGAGCTTTAGTCACCTGGTGAGATTCAAACATTGCATTTGAATCTCACCGGGTAACTAAAGCTCACTAAAATAGCCGTTTTTCATAGAGATTCGGCCATTTTGGTGAGCTTTAGTCCCCTGGTGAGATTCAAAAATTGCACCCGAGCGTCTAGTCTATTTTTTTTTTAAATAAACGCTACGAGCGCGTTAGAGTTAACTCCTCAATTACTATGGAAGTTAAGACAGCGCTTCTTGCGGCGTGTATTTGCAACAAAATGTTTCCATACAATACAATACAATAGAAGTTAACGCTAACGCGTTCGAGACGTTTCTTTTAAGAAAACTTACACTAAGGGTTTTAAGCCCAAGTCCAAGTAAAAAAAAACTAAGGGCTCTGATCAGATTAATGCTGGTATGTTGGTAGACATTCTCGGGCATCCAAAATGGCGTTGATGCTGTCAGCGGTTCGTAATTGCAGTCATTTATAGTTATTTTGCGATGTAAATTGGTAAAGTAACTGTTTGTAACCCATTTCCTTTTAAAAGAAGAAGAAGGAGCAGTTTTCTCATTTTCTAGTTTAATTCAAATAGATGCTGGCTAACATAGTTTCGTAAGCAATAATTGTTACGAACATATTATGGGACCAGATCCTGAAATAAATGATTTGAATTTTAATTCGAATTTAAAATAAACTTAAAGGCTTTAATCGTCAGCCACAAAAAGTACAAACCTGATAGGTTTTTGTTTCTCTTTTACGGTTCAAACCGAAAAGGATACCGTTCCAGAATTACGATTTTTTATCCTTGTTTTGTTATCATTATTTCCCATATTTCCAAATACTTTTCGCAAGAACACGGTGTCTCTATTCTAGACGTGCTAAAGTGATATGAAAACGATTTTAATGTTGTTGCTGTGTTGCCTTTTACGAATTTCCCTGAATAGCAATGTATGTCGTCTTCGGTAGTCCTAACACGACTGGCTCAGGTTTAATTTATCCCTCCCTGCGTCTCTATCAAACAATTGTCATAAGAAAGGGACACACATAGAGATAAACTCCGATAAACTAAACTTGGCCGGTCATATTAGGGCCACAGAGATCTTGGATTTGATAAGCAGAGCTCTTCCCTTTGAGTTTACTTTTACAGTCTTTAGAACCCATAGAATAAACAGTAGGTATAGACATGTATATCATGTACGTGTGCTGTGTGTGTGTAAAAATATCTGTGTGTCATTCTTCTTCTGTTTTCTTATGGAAAAGGGACCAAAACAAGCATATGGTCACTTTAAAAGAACTGCTGATCTGTTACCGGCATTTAATTCTTTCCTTTCGGCCTTCAAGCCTCTTACTCACCGTATGAAACGCAATAGCAGCTACTACTTGACGCCGGTATTTAGTGAGGGTATGGTTCTACCTCGGTTACAACCAGAAAGTGGCTAGTTAGCTTGACCACTTCAAAAAGTATGTGTGTTTGTGTGTTGAGTGTGAGTGAGAGACAACATTCAAAGTCAAAAGTCAAAATATTTTTATTCATATTAGGCTTACAGAAAGCACTTATGACTGTCATAAAATTTACCACCATTGCAGTTCGTAAAAAAACCTCTGATAGATGATACCGGCAAGAAACTCAACGAGATGCATTGAAACATTGAAAGCAATAAATAATAATAATAATAACAATGCTAGCCTGCAATCGTGTCCCACTGCTGAGCAAAGACCTCTCCCTCGGATTTCCAGTTCGCTCTATCTTTAGCAATCTCTGTCCAGTCATTTGAAAATGCATCCAGATCATCCCGCCATCTCTGTCTCGGCCTGCCCCGTCGTCGACTAACATCTTGTGGCAACCATTGGGTGGCAATCGATGCCCATGCATGCGGCAGACATGGCCAGCCCAGTCCCATTTCAGCCTAACGGTCTTTTGGCCTACGTAAGCGATACGAATTTAGTTGAAAGCAATATCGTTGTAATATCGCTTTGCTTGAATACAGGCTCGTTCTGTTCATCCCACGAATCCACCCAGAGGGTAGGCGGTGATCCGTCACGCGGTAATGCGTCGGGCTTGTATGAAATTATTAACAACGAGGGCCTGCCTAAAATATTGGCCTTTTCCGAGGCACCCAAACATCATCATATTCCATAATTTTATATACTCGAACGTTTCGTTTGCTGCTTTTATTCTAAAACCGCAACGGTAAGTGATTCAGTTTTTTTTTTAAGATTTTTGTATAACATGATTAAGTCATGTGTAACATCAAATCGGACACATTCTATGGAAAGGCCAGGTCAGGAGTACCCTAAACCGACGAGCATGCATGAAGAATGTTAGGAGAGCAAGTGAAGCAAAGGTTGTATGTCAGGATCGTAGCAAGTGGAAATCCGTCGGTTGAAAAGTGTATGTATAGAGGTTATATGTAGCTTTAGTTCTATTGGCGGCGATTTGGGACACATTTTTTACCTTTAAGTTTGGAATAAGATTTTATTGTTTTTTTTTTCTTAATTTAAAATTTGATTAAATAATTAAACAAGCTTTAGTTTTTCATCCAACAATGAGCTGTTGGATCGTTTTGGATTTTTTAGTAAAATAAAAAGTTTATGCGCAAGCACTAAGATTGATTGATGTAAAGTAGAATTTCTAGATTGAAATATTCGGCGAGAAACTGAAGGTAGAGCTCAATGTCATGTTTGCGCGTTGAACTCCTGTTTTTGTTATTACCTTTACAAAAAAGCTTTTTGTAAATAAAGGCTAAATTGAAAGAATAGTGTAAGCTGCTTTCTTTAACCGACTTTAAAAACAGGAACACGTTTTCAATTCAGTTGTTTTTTTTTACTAATGATTTCGCCACCGTTTTGGAAAAGTTTCTAATGAGAAGATACCGGCAAGAAAATCAACGAGGTATCATTTTTACAAAGCTTGCAGTTTTAGTTTACTTTTATTTTGAATTTAGTTAAATTGTTATTTTTAATTGTTTTAAGTGTTGTTGTGTTGTTGTGTGTTTTTTATTGTTATGTTATAATGTTTGTAATATGTATATCCAATTGTGATCAAATTAAAAGATATTAAACTTTAAAAACGAATGTTACTAAGTGTGTTATTTTTTATAACATCTTAATCTCTTATTATTTAATATAGCGACCCATATAAAACCTATCCCACATCATCCCTTCATTACAATTTAACGGTATTACGCCATCAACTTTCAAATCTTTTAAGCTCGGCTCGAAAGCTTTCAAAGCCCCTCAGGATGTGTTTGCTCGGCAAATTTGCGTAGCGCCGCAATTTCAGACATCAACGCGCAGGCCCCTTTCTGCCTTGTTGAGCTTTTTTATGAGCCGTTTGGCCTTTTTTAGGGTACCGTACTTAAGGGGGCGGGTGGTCCTTTTGCGGGCCTTCCGTCCGGATCCCTAACACCATCTCGCTCGCTAATCCAGCCACTAAGTAGCAGTGCTTGCACTGTTGTGCATAACCGGTGAAATTACTAGAAAAGAGGTATTCCATCTTAGCCCTTTGGGCTGGCAAGGCGTTTGCAATGTCTTGATGTTGCGGTCTCTGAATACCATCAGGTAACGCAGTTGCTTGGTTTATTGTTATCTATTTTTTTGTGTATGTGTGTATGTCATGTACTATTGTGATGATTATGTATCACACTGTAGGTAAGCTTGTTTTAAAGAGAAAAAAAAAATTAAGCGCTGAGTCTCTTGCGGCGTTTCTTCTTTGCAGATTCTTAAATTTTCCGAGACGCTAGTAGATTCAGACATTTTTATTTTCATTTACGTTACTATTTTATAAAAAAGGAGTCATCGGAGCGGAATAACAGTTCGACATTTTAAATTTGTTACTGAATGTGTATTACTATGGCTGCTATAACCAAAAATAACTAAAACAAAAAAATAACAACATGAAAAGGGGTACTCATACAAGAAACGTGTTTTTTTCGGTGTATCTTTTGAACCATAATACTTAGGTAGACACTAGAAATAATCAATCATAGACAGCTTGTACTTAAACATTGCTTCTAAGAAAACAAATAATAAAAATAAAAAGTTACTAACGGGGGCTCCTATACAAGAAATATCTTTTTTAGGCGTTTCTGTACGGAACCCTCGGTGTACGACTCCGATGCGAATTTGGCCAATTTTTATGAGGCGGATACTTACGTGCAAAGTTGTTATAATATTTTTAACTTTTATACACGTGTATTTTTTCCACCAATGACTCACTACGTAACTTTGTCGCCAAGGACCAACGTTCTATATTTGAACTCTTCGTAACGTAGCCGTCAAGGTGACAAGTACATTGTTTTAAAAACAAACTTATCGGAGACAGCGGAGATTTGAGAACTCGAGATAACTGTATCTCGAGACATCGACACAAGGGTCTCGTTCCAAAGTCACTTGCGATTTTTTACTTGCGTTGGATAATCATTTGAAATACACTTTTATTTAATTAAAATTGTAATGACAACACAAAGAAAAATTAGGGCAATGGCAGGACTTTTAATTTAATAATTTGAATGTTAAAAACATTAAAAAAAATTTAATACACTTTTATTTGTTTGTCTGATGGTTTTATTACTTTACATTTAATTTATAAGCATTTTTTTCAAGTTAAATGGTTGACCATACAAACTTTTTGGTTGGATATATGTCATGGAACAATAATATTTACAAAGCAAAAAACACTGCTGCGAAAAATATAACTTTTCTTATGATATACAGCTACAAAAACTGCCACTTTTCGAGCAACTGTGTTAAAAAATATTTTGGTTCTGCACTGTTAAAATAATGCTAGCTCTACATAATTATAAGTATAATTATTCCTTACATTCGGAACGGTAAGTTTAACGCCAATATCGGATATATTTGTCATTGGCATTAAGAGGAAACACCAAGGCCTAGAGACTTGAAAAATAGGTATTTGTAAAATCTATTGCTGCCTCCATCTATAAAGCTTCCCCCCGCAGAGCGCAATAGAGACAGCCGCAGCTTGGACTGAAAATACCTATTTAAAGTACACAAAATCAACGATTCGTAGACCCCTGATTCCTTCTCCAAAACTTAACCGATTTAACTACTTTTTTCATTAAAAATTAAAGAAAGGCTTTGGCAGTGTTCCTATGTTTTTCTTTTTTTATATAATCTAGTAAAATTTGTTTTCTGAATGTATGAACGCAGCCGAAAATCTGGCCAATTTTTTAGGTTTTTGAATGTTCATATCTCTTTTAATAATTAATTTATGAAAAAAAGGAAAACATAGGGACATGCATAATAGTGGCCATCGATTTTTTGGAAAAAAAAATTGCTCTACTGGCATTATCCAGAGAGGAAACAGGGGACGACGTTTGTATGGAAAAACGGCCCTTGTGTTTCCCCTTAAAAAGATTTCTTCATAGTCAAAGTCATCATAAGTATTTCAAAGAAAAATATTTTGCGCACGATTCCGCACTGCTGGCCTTACAATAGCTTTACAAGTATAGCTCAGTATATCCCGGAACATTGTTAACACAGAGGCAGCCCGCTATTCCCGCTGTCCAGGGAGGATGGATGGGCTCTCTCGGGATCTCTCCCCTCCCCTCCCCTCAATTCCCGGGGATATGACGATAGGCTTGATTGAAATGGGATTGTTGGTTTTTACGAAGGTTTTTATTTACGGACTCGGCTGTGTCAATTTTAAGTATTTTCTTCTGTAAGTATAGGTAGATTCTGTCTTAACTGACCGCTGGCCTACATAGTAAGGAAACAGGAAGAAGTGTATGATACTATGTGTCTGTCTGTCACAACTTGTAACGGCATATTTCGGAAACGACTTAAATTGCTAAACCAACCTTATGGAAATGAAAAACTTGCAAATACGTATTTATTGTCTTTTCAAAGGAGGCCGAAAAGGGGAGTAAAAATGAAGCTACTACATATAGTTTGAATGGTTTGTCATACAAAAAGGTGTTGTTAGGTACACATTTGAATGCAAGTTTTTGTGTAATTAAATGCCTTATTATTGACTTGTGGTAAAAGATAAAAATACTCTTTGTTTAAAGTCAATTTAAAAAACAAAACATTTTTGACGTCAGTAAAGCGCAAAATCTGAAATCATCTTCATAGACAAACTTATACCTTCGAGGGAAAGTTTTTGTCACAACAAACGTCTTGAACGTGTTAGCGTTAACTTCTCAATTACTATGGAAACATTGTTGCGGATATGCGCCGCTAGAGGCGCTGTCTATACTTCCATAGTAATTGAGAAGTTACCACTAACGCTGTGACGTTAATTGTGACAAAAACTTACACTTAAGGTACAGTGAACACGTACATGTATTTTTTATCATTTTAATCAGTCCCTTTGCCACGGCCTACAACATTCGCCGATCAAATCGAGTCCGTTCGATCCAAGATAACATCTATCGTGGACTTAATTCAGTGCTTTCAACACTCCACAGATAAGCACAAGGCCATAGATAACATCTACAATGCATATTTGACGAAAATTTATGAAAAATCTCGAAATCAAATCTCCTTTGTACCGATAATGCTCAAATCTTTGTGACGTGCGATGTACTTAAGATCGCGCGATACGGTATTGTGTTGGTATTTTTTGGGGAAATGTTCCGATTTCTAATTCAGTAATTATTATGTACCGCTACACTATTAAATATAATGTTAATAGATTCTGCTTTATGTTTGGCTTAGCTTGATTTTTTTTAACAATGTCCTTTTCCGTAGTTTAACGCAGTGGGCGTTGGAGGTTCATTTTTGTTTTTGTACATAAGGGTCATTGTTTTAAAGCATTCATTTAAAAAATTGTTTACGACCAGCCTCTGCTTCACATAGGTGAAATTGAGTAACAAAAATTTAATTAAAATTACTGCGTAATAGTATTTTATGCAACTGCTATATAATGAGAGGCCTTAAAATACGAGTGTGGTTTTATGAAACGAGCGTCAGCGAGTTTCATAATAGGATCACACGAGTGTTTTAAGGCCTAATTATATACAGTTGCATACATTACTTTATCTACACACATATCATAACTGCAAAAAACCGTAACAGCAAAAAACCAACAAACGAATGACAACTAATGGCCGCCATGTATTTTAAAAAGGTACTCTGTGATTCGATCTATCCGTCAAGACGAACGTTTTTTTTAAACCATAGACGAACGAATATAGTCCCTATTGTCATATCACTCGAGATCAAATGTCGTGCGTTTAAATTAAAAAAACATACTGAGTTGACGTTTCGTATCGATAACTGTTTTAATATCTGTGGATACTAGAATAGAGACCAACTTGAATTTTGACAGCTGTTCCAAATTTAAATTCATAACGTCACGAGCAGTCACGAGATATCGGTAATGTGATGACCAATAAAGAACAGATTTACCTACTACCACAGACAAGAAAATTCTTATAATAACATTGGTTGTAATAATGCTGGTCATTTCCTAGGGTTTTTGAACGCGTTATTTAGCCTTTATGATATGTGTGTAGATAAAGAAGATAAAGATTCTAGACGCGCTAAATGGGTGAGAAAGTAATTTATAATGGCAGTTGTACAGGTAAAACAAACAAACGTAATGACTCTGTAATCTGTTTAGAATTACAGGTCAGCCCCAGTAAGTCCGTTTTAGTATAAATTTTCGTATTAATACTTGGAATCTTGACACTTTGACTGGTTAAAAATGGTTACACGTCCAATGAGCTTTTCGTTCGTTTATACGCTAGTTGACACTAGTTTTATGTTTTAAACTGTCTTAAAATCGATCTACTCTTTATCTTAAATTAAATATAATATACGTACAGATCAGAGTGTAACTAAATGGGTGAATCAGAAGAATCCAAGCGATGCGAAACCCCAATAGCGACCGATTTTTAACCCAGGTTCGTACATTTTATCAGTTTTAAAGTTATTAAGGCCTCGGTGAATTTGAGTAAAATCAGTCCATTTAGGTTCCCTATGGACCTCAGCATCTTTTGATCCCCATTCGTTATTATATTACAACCTGTAGGTTAAGTAAGATTGAGATTTATCGCTTTTAACTGTAATAAACCACTTAAATAATATTTACATGTATACCAGCGGCCTAGCATAGGTATATTCCTTTTTAACCAGTAAGCGTATGTGAAAGGGATAGATGCTTATGTCCGCGATAAACTCTAGTGTGCTTCTAGTACTAGTCTTAGATAAAAGAAGCAATGCCTAACAAGTAAATTTTTAAAACTACATTTTTAGTTGTTCCAACTTGTTATACAATTCCTCAGAATTTTCTATTTGCATTCACTTACAACCATCAGATTCCGATAAACGCATGTAAACCAAAATCACATCATATACCACGTACAATTCAGATCCCATCTTGATCGATAAGCGACTGCATAAAAACTGTAACTTTGGTTGAAAAATCACCTATTTGTGTAACAAGCGACGATATCTAACAGATAAGCTATCACCAACAAAATTACTGCAGATAAGGTGATTGATGGAGTCCGTGTACACGAATTATACGCAGTTTAGTGCCCATCAGCGTATAATGGTGTGATAAAGGCGAGGATCTCTGGAGAGGACAGCGCGCAACGGTTTGCGTCACCGTTATATGATCAAGTTTGGGCGTTATGAGAGAAGTCGTCATTTGCTTACGAATACATGCTTTTTCTCGTTGTAGATGTTGTAAAAGGACTGGAAGAAGATTCGACGAACGAACGATTTCAAAACGGCTTCTGTGCTATAACTGAAACGAAAAACTGGATTTCTAGTCAAAGGAAAAGGCTGTTTAAAAAGCAGAATATATGTAATTTGGGAAGTTTTCTCTCTACTTATAGGTACCCTATTTTATACTACTCTAGGTATATTAGGATATTCTGTCTCAGTGATGGTTAAAGGTCTACCTTCCAGTATTCCATGTATCCCTGTCTTCAGCTTTCACCAGCCAGTAAGGTGTCAATGGATACCGTTCGTTTTCGTCGTTCATTGTTTAGGTTTGCTGCGACACCGATTTCGGTTCTATGGAACGCAATTAGTGGCAATTTTTGCTCAGAGTTCATCATGCTGCAAACGTGCTTATAATCCAGTTATTTATCTAATATCTTTCAGCTTCTTGCTTACCAACCGTTGGCAACCGACACTAAGGCACCTACCGGGTACGCGATCGAATCTATCTCCACAAGTAAGATGTTCACTTTAATTGATTTATTGAGTGTTGACGACATCCGGAAGCCGCGACCATAATAAATTATACGACCATAGATTACAGAATACCAACACGTGATAGCCGGCGGGATGATCGATCGTGGTCGCAGCCTAATCGATCGCCGCGACCAAAATGGCCGAGACGTCAGATGACGACTTCATTGTTAGTGCATTGTTAGGGGACACACCGTTACGAACACATTTACGTTATCTCGATGAAATTTTGAATTTATAATAAGCTGAATAAAAGGAGACGTTGGGAAATGACGAGATGATTAGGATCGAAATGACGAGTAGCTGGCTAAGCTAGAGGCAAGAAGTTGCTCGATTGGATAGATAAAACTGACTCATGTAAAATAGAACCTTTCAATTAAGACAATGTGTAGTGTCAAGGGTGGGTAAATGCTCTATCTATGCATACACATAAAAGAGTTCCGTTACAAATTGAGTGACAATGTACAGCCTAAACTGTTGAAGATTGAAACATTCGAACTTGTGTTCATGAATGAATGCATTAGGAAAAGATATTTAGAATTTGCACCATAAAGGGAGTTAAAAGGGAGGTGGAAGTTAGCATGTATTTTAAAATCTACGCGAACGCAGTCGCAGACGAAAACCATTTAACAACACAATAAGGCCATAATGAAATAAAGTTATTAAGTGAAATTAAGTAAATAAACAAGTGTGTTAAAAAGTAATACGATGCTATTGGAACGTGAGTTTAGGCGAGCTTACTGTGGCCTTTTTTTGTCTCTTTCTTATGACTCTAGTTAGAAAGCTCCGCAGGGAATGAGATAAATTCGACCTAGGCGTTCGTTTTAGGGCCTAGGGGGCAACGTTGGAACGTAACATTGCCGCTTTCCGTCTACGAATTCACTCTTCATTACAATTGAATGCAACGATTGTGACAAACTAAATACCTAAGTGGAGTATCTAAAGGAAAGATGAAAACTATGATATACTATTTTAATTAAAAAATGCTACCAATATGCATTAGGGCAGTAACTTCGGGTGAACAGCGAACGACTAATTCCTATTCTTCTTCTACTTAGCTGGTTTGTCATGTTTGGATGTCACGAGGTTTAGAACGGCCAGTTGTACAATTAGTAAAAAAAGGTTTGCTTGTCACAACGATGTTACGCTATTTGTGACTCTTAAGGTTACTTAGCTCTTTATCTAAAATGTGACGAAACTTTTGACATGATTTTACAGTAAACATTGTTAGAAATGACGACGGTCAATTACGCATCACGTTGCATGATGAAGCATAAACATCTAACTTTCTGAAATCTTAAGTCCACACTCAAGATCATCCCTGTTCGTGATAATGAATGACGAATCATCACGGTTTATCTTGTCAAGTTCATCTATGAAGTGGTTGGTATCAAGTCATGCAGGTTAGCTCTTAACTTTTAAACTTTAGTATCTCAAGGACATCCGATGTTTTTCTGTTGTTATTGCAAAAAAAAATAGTAGGAAACTAGATATAAACTTAGACATAAATCACTTTTTTTTGTATTCCTTGTTCAAATTAAATTAATCAAGACAAACGAACTGATTCCTAGTAATAGTAGTTGTAATATTTTTTGTTATTGTTGTAATATTTCTTCTATTTAACGTTTTCTATTTTCAAACTGCCCAAATATCTGAAGTTCTGAATGTTTTTGTCTATTTCCTCGGATATGAATTTCGTTTAATTATAAACTATAGGTACTTAATTTATTATACCATTGTACTTTAGTTTTAATAGATTTTGTTATTTTGATATATCTTTCATTATTGTACCTAAATCAGTTTTTTTTGATCAAAAACCTTTTAATCACCTCAAAATTCATTGACATAAGTGGCTATGTGTAAACTATAATTTTAGAGATTAAAAAATAATAATTTGACAGAGCACCTTAAGTATTCACAGTGCGTCTTAATGGCGCGATATTTATAGTTTTTTTTTTAAATTATAGAAAATACACGAGCAAGTCAGTCACCTGATGGTAAGTAATCACCGCCGCCTATAAATTCCCGGGGCACCAAGGACTTTGCAGATGCTTTGTCAAGATTGTGTACCTCTTGTGCCAGTAATTCTCTTAACAGTAAATGTAGCTTCTCAAAATAGACTCTAGGTTTGCTCTATAACTCATCTACACATCGAAATAACATAGGATTACTTGTATCTTCGCAAAATACAGTATTGTAATCACGACGGCTGTGATACAGAGTTAAAAATATTCCGTTTGGACAGCCTATACACTTCAGCGTAGCATTCAAAGGTGCGGCTTAGTAGATTACGATAACAGCAATCCTGTCTGGCTGCAAGAAGGATTGAAATGTGCACGAGCCACGGTTATAGGCATAACGAGAGTTGATGTGAATTACACACACAACTATGCAACGCCGTATAAAACAATACAAAAAAATAAAATTCGAACGAAACTCTCCGGTACATATAGCAGTATAGTTACTATGACTTGTGGCAGTGTGCGTGACCGCAATACGGTATTCCACTCAAAATCTAATGGCATAATAACTAATTCAGGTTATTATTTATTTCAAGGTACTCGTATCTATGGGCATGCGGCTTGGAATAAACTTGTTAATTCTTTTACGAGCTTTTTCATTCTTTTTTTGTCATATTATTTTCTAAGCATTTTACTGGATAAAGGATCCAGGACATGATTTATCTGCTGCCAAATTTCATTTTAAATCGTCTAGCCGTTAATAGGTAATTCCGGAAAACATTCAAACATCCAAATATCTTAACATAGTTATTGTCGCATTAACAATATTAGTAGGGTTATTATTATAAACCTGCCATAGCTCGTACAGGAGTAAGGGACAATTTAGTATGCTCTGATTATAGTGCAACACTTCGCAAAGTGTAAATAGCCCCCAAAAGATGTTGTAATTACCGTCCGGTTTAGTGTAAGTTTATTGTCACACCAAACGTTTTGGACGTGTTAGCGTTAACTTCTCAATTACTATGGAAATATAGACAGCGCTTCTAGCGGCGCTTATCCGCAACAGTTTCAATAGAAATTGAGAAGTTAACACTCCACGTTCGGGACGTTGGTTGTGACAAAAACTAAATGTAACGAGCGATTACTTAAAGTTTGTCACTCGGCATTATTCGACTAGGATCGTTTTTGATTTACATTGCTTTTTTAGACTTTTACATGATATTTGATCTTCTATGTAAACATGTACTTCGCTTAATTTTATATGGCTTTTCCGATGACGTCGGCTGTCTACGGAAATGAATTTTGCATGTGGTAGGACCTTGTGCAAGGTCCGTCCAGATCGCTATCTTCTTGTTCGCTAATCCTGCGGCTAAGAAGCAATGCTTGCACTGTTGTGTTCTGGTGTGGAGAGCAAGACAGCCGGTGCAATTACTGGCACAAGAGTTATTTCATCTTAGCCTTCTAGCAATCCTTGGTGTTGCGGGTGCCTATGGGTGGTGGTGATCAGGTGACACATTTGCTCGTTTGCCTTCCTTGTAAGAAAAGTATTTTCGTGAAATAATTTTACGGTACATAGTTGTAACTTAACTAAGACAGGCATTAGAACAAGAATGCTTCCAAACCACAAACCGCACTCTACCGTATTATTGCACCTATCTTGTGTACACGCTGATTGTACCAAAGTGACCTACCTCGTATTATTGTCATATCGCCGATACCCGAATTATCGCCCGCTCGTAAATCAGTCGACAAAGCCAATATTGAACAATCGTTGTATTTGTCGTGCGATACGTCCGGCAAATTAATCTGTGTTGGCGCGGAAACGGCCCACGGAAATATTGTATTTGCTTATAAATTTAAAAACAGGGGTGGCCGTGTGTCAACGTTACAATAGGTTATCAATATCATTGACGAATTACAAGAAATGGAAGATTAGAATAAACAACTATGTACGAGTTTTTGCCCGTGACATCGTTTTTGCGGATTGTGCAAGTTCCGTTCGGTTCGCTACTACCATTGCTCGCTATTCCATCGGTTAAGCAGCAGTGCTTGCACTGTTGTTTTCAAGTGTGGAGAGCAAGACAGCCTGTGAAGCAGTGCGGATGTGTTGAGAGGTAACGATGGTAAGTAGTGGCAGCTTCATTGGTTTATGTAATATATTATGTCTAAGTTTAAGAATCATGTACGTTTGTGCCAAAACAAAACATTAAAACATAATGGGGCAGCTAAAACAACGTGGAGTTCATTATGTCATAGACTAATGAAAATTGATGCTCGTAATAACCGTCATGGCACTTTAAATCTAGTTTTTCAGTACTCCCAAATCAGGTTGATAGAGTGGTCTAAACAGCGATAAGATAGCCACTGGCTAGAAGTGGCCGAGATATGCCCAAATGGCCATTATCGGCCGATATACATTGATGATACGCGATACGGGTTCGCTGTACACTTGGTTGATAGTGTTGATATAAGGAATTGTTCAGCGTTTTTAACGAAACTCGTATTTTTTCCCTAAGATTCAGTTTTCGCTTTGAACTTTTGTTTAAAAGTTTCGCGATTTTCAGTCATATTCATTAGAGTATGTAACAAAGTCGCTATCCGTTCCCGTCTGTTCTCAAATTTTCGGCTCCTGACTTCCTTTAAAGAACGCGACGGATTTTTGTACCGTTTTCACTGTCGTTTAGATTTTTTTTTTTGGAAGGTGTTTATATACTATCAGCATAATGAAACCCTGACCCACCGCAGAGCTTTGTCAAATTGACATAGCAAGTGGAATAAAAAGAGACATGTTACGATTTGAGTTAAAAGTTCACATTGACATAGTTCCACGGGTTCCATGTTTGTGCGGGTCGCTAGTTAATAATATTAGTAGAATATTAGTGGGATGGAATAACTAGGTGTTTTCCTTAACCCGACCTCAGGCTAGGCTACCTTAGAATAATCAAAGGGTATCCTCAGCCTTCCTCGCTTTCTGGTTCACGGTCTTGAGGTTGTCGTAAGCATAAATAACTTCTCCGGGTTGATTTTTGACTTTCAAGCGCTCATACCTGTCAGCCGCCAATCAAATACGTAAGCGTATATTTTGGTCAGCTCTGATTGGCGCGCGGCTGGCCAGTGTCCAAAGTCAAAACCCCACTGGTCCGGCTTGGACGTCAGCATCCGATTATCAAAACGACATTCTTAGCTCTAAAATTGATCCGAAATCCAGAAGCTCTTTGTTTTTGTCTCTTAAAACCAGTGGGTTAAATCCGATAAAGTTAATTGACTGCAAGTGATTAGAGAAATAATGATTTATTCATCAAATAAAGACGGCCCACGCTAATCTGCCTGCGCCGCTCCACCGTCTGAACTAAGACAATGGGGTTTATCAAAACGTCAGATATGAGTATGTGGGTTTGTTTGTTAGTTTAATAGTACTTTATCGAGTTTAACTTTGTTAATCGTCTTTGGAAGTAAGGATGTGGTAAGCGAGTTGTATAATTTTTAAGTCCTCTCCAGTCCCGGATCTAAAAATTTTCTTAACCCTTCCTTCTCTTTTTGATAGTCACACCCCCTCACCGTTTGAGATAGTTTTGGCATCCCTAATATTATGATATGAGTTTGGCGCCTTGAAAAAGTGCCACCAGGGAAGGTAGCCCGGTTTTCCCTCTTCTAGATCCAGGTCTGCTTAGGGCACATTCGACATTGTAAGTACTGTCAGGGGCGCATTACTTGAAGCTACAGTCGCTACAGCTACAGCTCTCATGTACAGTAGGAGAAATATATTCACGTACCACCTTAGAACCCTATCGCAATGATGCGACGCGTTAAACGCCAGGCTATGTCATACAAATGTCATGCGTATGTCTCTTCGACTACGTTCTACGGTGGTACGTGTATCAATTTCCTTGACTGTACAAACACGGGACAGTTACTATTTTATTATTTGTGTGGTTAGATGGCTTGGCATCAGCTAATGATTACTAAGTGAATCAAACCTGTGGACAGCTTTAAGCGTCATTAAGAGATAAGTGCGCATTCCAGTCATAGCGCTACGCGTCGCCCACGCAACTTACTGTTTAAGGCTAAATAACACAATCCTACTAATATTATTCTATTCCTACTTATTCCCATTTATTCCTACTTAATTCCTACTTAATACCATAAATGTGAAAGTAATTATGTTTGAATATTTGAATGTTTGTTCGTCAGTCACGTATTTAGTGGCTGGGCGGATTCAAATAAAATATGTCAAAAAGATACGTCATGAAGGTGAAGCCGCGGGAGAAAGCTAGTATTTTCAAACATAAGATTACTTGAGATACTCTGTAGAATTCAAAATTAATAAGAATAAAAATGAAGACTACACGAAAATTGTGATGTTAGTTATAATTTTTATTTTTAGCAGAATATTTAGGCAAGTCAAGCCAGTTGTGCCGTGACCTACTGAGAACACTTTTCAAAATCAATTAATAGAATAATATCATACTGATAGTCCAATGTTTATCAAGGAAATTCATACAAGCATTTAGTGTGAAAAAGTTTCACAGTGGGCACGATTCAAATCGTCGTCGCAAAAGACTTTTAGTCTTGTCGGTGTAGTGCTTTCTAAGCTTCCCTATCAACCGCCAGCTCAAAGCTCAAGCTAGATTCAAAAAGCAATAAAATAATAAATAACACTAGGAAGTCAATTTAAAAACCATTTAAGACTTGCGGGTGGTAGGACCTTGTGCAAGGTCCGTCCGAATCGCTACCACCATCTTGCTCGCTAATCCTGCCGCTAAGCAGCAGTGCTTGCACTGTTATGTTCCGGCGTGGAGAGCAAGACAGCCGGTGTAATTACTGCATAAGAGGTATTCCACCTTAGCCCTCTGGGTTGGCAACACATCTGCAATCTTGATGTTGGGAGTGGCTATAGGCGGTGGTGTACACTTACCATCAGGTGAGCCACTTGCTTGTTTGCCTTCCTATTTCATAAAAAAAATAGCGCCCAAAAAAATAGTACCCAGCGCTTTCCATACAAACGGCAATAACGTATTCCTAAAAATCAAATCGTTCAAACCTAGTTTTAGGGTATAACGATAACATATTAAAAAACCACGGGTTTAGGTTAAGGAGTAGAGGGTATAATGACAACATATCAAAAAACCATGGCTATAGGTTAAGGTTTAGAGGGTGGAAAACATTATCGCAGTTTGTACGGAGAGTGCTTTATGAGACTGTGTTCATTCGTCTTAAATCATCTACTTGCGTACTTACGTCAATCTTTCTGTATGGTCTTAAAACATAAGATATACACACAATAATTGCCCATAAGGGTACGTTGGCATGGGTACTTCTTTGAGCATTAGACAGCAAGTAAAAGCAAGGCGGGTATTGCTCCGGAATATAATTTGAAACGTGTAAAAGCGCATATTAATTAGGCTAATTGTAGTTCAGCTTTCTTTGCAGGTCGAGAGCTTTTTAGTTAAAGAGTTGATGTCAATGGCGGTCATTAGTCCAGGGAAGTGCTAGCATTAGGCAGGGCTTGCAAGTCACTTGCATTAGGAGAGACGTGAACGGCTCAAGTCACAGAAGGGTGGCGAACTCGTGGCTCTATATTCGCAATTTTGTATTTTTTAACATAAAACTACCGTCAGACTCGGACATATTAATAAAAACGGATTACTCACGTAATTTTACGTCGAGAAATGCCCGACATGTTTCGGACCAGTCGTCGTCGCGCCACCGCCGCGGGGGCTCATGATTAAGCACCACGGACTGATCCGAAACATGTCGGGCATTTCTCGACGTAAAAATACGTGAGTGAACCGTTTTATTAATATTTCGCCATTTTGTGTTGAACTTTTGGCACCTTAAAGCCGCTACCTAAGTTGTACATAAATGCTATAAAAGCTGTACAAAGGCGTTCGCTTGTATACAACTATTATTCATTTATATAATACTTGTATGCTAGTTGGGTAATAAATAATGTTGATAAACGTCAATAATTAATGTGAAATGTGGCCAAAATGTAGCTAATGTATGATGCACTTGAAAATAGTCACTGACAAAGTGTTGAAAGACCAACAAACTCGCCACTTAAGATATGCTAAGTTAATATGACTCTAGAATAACAAAACGTACGATTTCTTTTACATAATATGGCATCAAATTGTAGGCTAATAGGTCTTCATTACTTTTAATTAATTGGCCAAAAAAAAAGAAAATTTTGAAACTAAAAGACAATAAAGACTGCACAGACCTTTTTGATACGGCGTACACAACGTAACTCAGTGCATCTCTCTTCTACTGGCCTAGTTAGAAAGAGATGGTCTGAGATATCTAACTAGTATCTTTTTTATCTTTTATCTTATTTTCAAATTACGTAACGAATTTTGATACGGTTTTCACTGTCGTGTAGAGATTGTTTTACGGAAGGTTTTATGCAACGAACCATTGCAAAGCTTGCTCACTAGCATAGTAGGTGTATAGAAAGAAAGAAGAAAGAAAGAAAATATTTTTTATTTAGTCTCATAAAGTACCACCACCATTTACAAAAATTAACTTACAAAATATTTACAACCTAATTATCGATGGTGACACAATTTGACACCAATAAAGGGATCTCCACTCAGCACGTGTTGCTACACGAGACGAGTGCAGCAACGCTGGTTTTCTGTGGAGCCCTGGTTGGGGTTGCGCGACAGCAACCAGCGTGCGTTGCGCGATAGCGTTCATACAGGGCCTCAATTTCAGGAGGTCTTGTTTCTGCGTATGCCCCATTTACCGCGTACGGTCAAAGAAAGTTCTCTTGTCTTACGGCACGCGTCAAAGTCAGTACTAAACCGATTACAACCGTCCACCGGGGGCCAGCTATCGCACCATCTCGCACGCAACCCCCGCCCCTCACTATCACGTGACTTCGCTTTCCAATATTCGGCTGTGGCACCTTACTTATTAAGGCATTGTTCCTCCCGCTCATATTGTACTGAAGTGAGCGGGAGGCGGTATGTTGTGGTTGGTGGTAATGACCTTTTTTAAATATCAATAAAGTGCGTTAAGTGGCCGGTTGACAGAGTTAAAGGTCTCGTTATTTTTAAGGTATTAAGTGAAGTGATAGGTTTTTATTATGAATTGAAGGGATTTTTTTTAGAGGGCATTAAAAAAAACGAATAAAGTTTACTCGATTTGCTAATGATATTTGATACTAGCTTAGTGGAATTTAATTAGAGGTTTGTTTCACTTAATCTTATAAGATAGACTGTGATACAGTGATACATACTTTGTTACCCAACTGCCGCCAGAAGGGAGGTTTATTTTTGTTGGGTATATAATAGATGTGTCACATGCTATGTTTCCTAATAACTGGTTAACATGTTAGAAATTACAAATAAATCAAACTTCATTGAATAACGTAGGTTTATTAAGCAAGGTGGAATAAGCACAAGTAAATTACCTATCATTTAATAGTTTATTGCCTTCTGTGCTACAAAATTATGGTTAGATTAAAAAAAACAGTGGCACATTAAAGTCGCATTCACAAGTTTTGTTATCTTAAACAAAATTGATTGTAATCTTATTAAGTAAGCCACAAAGCACAAACTCGAATCATTCGCAAAAAATCTCAATTCATACCGAGCAATATCCATAACCTACACAACATAAACCTTCCACAAAACAACAGGATTCCAAACGTCACTCATCCAACAAGAAAATCACAATGTCTTTGTTATGCTTCAAAAAAAACCTTATCTTAAACATATACAGAGTTGAAATTTAAAAGCATTCTGTTTCCAAACTCGTCCCACGAGACTGTCCTGGCTGCGTCGCATTGTGGTGCATAGAATTGATAGCATCGGGAATTTTGTCCCGCGACAGCTCCTCACGTGTGGTCCCTCGATTTTTTGTACATTTGCGTGATTGAAGTTCAGCAAAAAAGCGCGAGATATTGGTATTTTGGATTATTTTGGGAGTCACAGAAAATTTACTTTATTTCTAACGATTTCGTTCGCATGGAATTAGTAGCCTTTGTCCGTCAGGGATAGTGTAGCTTTCTACTAAGGAAAGAGTTCTTGGAATCGGTTCAGTAGTTGCAGAGATTCTCCCTACATACAAACATACAAAAAACAAAGTTTATATTAGTGTAGGCTAGCGACTCGCCCCGGCTTCGTGCAGCATTTAACTGACTCCGGATTCTTACGCACCGTACGAATTGCAGTAGAATTTTGAATTTAAATTTAAGTATTGTAATTTACAAAGTAACTTAGTTTTAGTGAATATAATATTCTACATCCCTATGCGATAAAGATATTTTGATTTTTGGGTCAAAACCAAGAATATTGTGCCGTTATGTTACTAAATTAATTAATATAAGTTTCGTAACGATTCACATCAGTTTAACAACGAATTAATCACCAAACTGATATAAAACGTTACAAAACCGTTACGAAACTGATATTAACTATTTTGTGTAATGGTACAATGTTTTTGATTGTGACCGTTTGTTCTCCTTAGCGTAAAATCAAAATAAATCCGCGTGCAAATAATTTCCCGGCTCCTGATTGGTGCTCCCGGCTCTGACGAGTCACGCTGACTGGCCGCAGCCCCCACTAGTTGCGGCCCGGTCCGAGCGGCTGCGACATGACTCATGGGTTCACTTTATTGCTTTATTGATATTAATTCCCTTAGCGTGACATTTCGCGAACAAGGATCAAGATTGTTAAGCTAAAATAAAGTTTTTGTTGCAAAGTCCATTTTTACTTATAGTTACAGCGTTTCTGTTGTCGATATATTTTATGATTGCATCGTCATGAGATGCGCGTCTTTTTCAATCCTCCTAGTGCTTTTCATACCAGGTTGAACAGGTCAGGTTTGACGTTGAAGCGACAGGGAAATCAGACCGATAGGATTATAGTTACACATTTATTCATGAACGTGCAGGTTTCCTTGCGATGTTTTTACTTTAGGACTAGGTCAAGGTCTAGGTGTGAATTGTCCTTTTTTTTTACAAATATGCTTCTCTATTCCTTGCCTTCTCTTTGACCTAGTGTCCACTAGGGCCCCATTTCAAACATTAGAAATATTTGTACACCAAACTATGGTAAAACAAGAATTAGCACTCTACGACATGTAACACCGTTTTATACTCTTGTTAAATGCAAATAAATTGATTGATTGATTGATTGATTGATTCATAAACGCGACAGGCGACAGGAGACAGTGACAATTCGCAGTACATTACTGTGTCGACAAGTAACGCTACAGACTTACACACTTAACATCATCGTTGGTAAGCAATGTATACCGAATTGTCACTGTCACATGTCGCCTGTCGCGTTTATGAAATTGAGCCCTGGCCATCAGTTAAGTACAAGCTAGTAGGTCATCTGATGCGATGGTAAGTATAGTCATTGTCTTTGATTTCAGTTTCATTAATTGTTTCCTTGTAATTTTACTTCAATTTTATTTACAGTTGCAAATTATCAAACTAACATAGTTGTTAAGCAATGTTGCTAATATTCATATGGGTCTAGAGCCTGATTTAAACACAATAATAATAATAGATACCCGCAATACCAAGGAGATTGCAGATGCGTTGCCAACCCAGAGGGTTAAGATGGTATATCTCTTTTCACAGATGCGTTGCAGACCAAGAGGGTTAAAATAGAATACCTCTTTTCATAGATGCATTGCAAACCAAGAGGGTTAAAATGGTATACCTTTTTTTCATTTACCGGGTGTGTTACTCTCCACGCTGGAACACAACAGTGTAAAATTCTGTATTGTACAAAAATGGCTAGGGTAACACTGAACCGATTCTTTTTCTTTTGCCTTCTTTTATGTTTTACAATTGTTATTTATTTCATGACTAGTCTTCAGTTTCAGGCTATTAAAAATAATAATGACCGAAATTTCACTAATGCACGACACACTTCATTGTAACAACTGTAAGAATCAAGTAATAAACAAATAAAAACTGAAGTTTCAGCCCGCAATCATTTTATTGGCTCTACAATGTGTAAGAAAATTTAAGAAATGACTTTACAGTTTTTAATTGTAAGAATCAACGAGTGAGCGGATCGTATAATGGTAAATGAGGAAAGTGATCAACACCCTTGGAAAGAGTTTATAAATCCGAGCCTAAATCGTTTTTCAATATAGAAAAAATACTAACGTTTAATAAAGAACTATATTGGGGGTCACGCGACGCAGTCTCACTAATCCCCGTGTTGTTTATCTGTGTTTGTTTTCGTAATTGCACGCAACGCCTAAACCGTATTTCGGTAAAATGGAAATTCGGACATTTGATTCTTTTTCGGCTTTGCTATGGTAATGTTTGAGCGACGCTTGTTTTTAAGGACTTAGGCCCGGTTTTATAAAACTCGTTAAATCAAAACTTAGACCATTCAGTAACTCGGTATAGTATGATAAGTAGCTAAAGTTTGCCTCTGGGATTTTTTTAAACAACATAAGAAGGCAAAACATAGTGAGTAACCTGATGGTAAGTGATCACCACTGTCCATAAATGGGTCGTTCTCTCATTTCGTGCAAATCGGTATTAATGGTAAATTAAAAAAAAAATACTGGAATATTCAAAAATCTATTAATGCAGGATTATTGTTATTCACATAAGGTACAGAGGCATTCAAAAAACAACCCTATAGAATATGTTGTTTTCCTTATATTTAAAAATAACACCCATTTTTTCATTCATCTCTGCACGCAATGCATATTGGTATAATATCGACCTTCAGTTTGAACCTTAAATACTCAACACTGAGTATCTGTTTTATGTCCAATCAATAGGGAATTTAGTAATGTTTTTAAGTGAAAAATAATGATTTTTTACAAGAAACAGAAAAAAAAATACAGCTCCCTAAGTGTTTGTTACTGGTGATTCCTTCATTCCGCTCGCGAGAAATGGATAAGGTATATATCGATAGATAGCGCGTCCGTGTAGCGCCTATCGACGTTTCCAGACCTTGCTCGTTATTCAGCCAACCGCGAGCTGCAGTGAGAGACACTCGCACGCCGCTGCTGTTGAAAATAACTACCTTCTCTCGCGTGTGGAAGGGGTTTGGTATCGTTTGGGCTTCATCACCATCCAGTGACGTATTCAATAAGTACAATTATGTAAATTTCGATACTATTGTCTATTTGTGGTATTTTGAACGATGTTTCGGTTAAATAATTTTGTAAACTCAGAGTCAGTTATTAAACGAGATAGACGAAAAAAGTGTCGAAAACTTCATTCATATCGTTTACATTACCTTCTTTTCCTTCCAATTTTAAGAAAGATGGTAATTAATGACTTAGGAAGGTAATGAATATATATTTAATAGTCAAATGTGTTTAAGGAGCTCATACTACAGTATAAGCTCCTTTTGGAGTAAAGTAGCATAAGCATAGCAGTAACTGCCGCGTAAATTATTAAATGTTATACGATTCTGAAAACTACAATTAATCTGCATTTTTTTACGTTTTGTACAATGTTAGTTTAGAACACTTTTTAAAGTGAATGTCGATCAAACAACAACAACAACAAATACTCTTTATTGATTCACACAAGGGAACAAAATAAAAAAACACACACAGGGAAATTTTACACCGGAGTCTACAGGCAGTCTAGATCGCTAAGCAGCGATCTCTTCCAGACAACCCTCAAAACTGCAAATGAAAAATTAAGAAATGTAAAGTTCGGTTTTGTTAATTTTTTTACCGCCTTAACGTAATAGTATGTAAAAAATATTTGATTACATTCGATAGCACAGTTCTTAAGTAGCATTATGCAAAAATTAGATTTTAAAATTCCGAAATTTGCTGTTGCAGCACCCGAAAGACTGGTTCAGGGTATCAAAAATCACGATTTTTATAAAAGTGCCTATATCTCGAAAACTATTAACTTTTCATTAAGGTGAAATCTACTTAATTTGATAGCTTATGAGATTTTATATTAGTCCTCGAAGTTTTGGCGTTGGTTTTAGGGACGCTCTGTATGTATATCCAATACCGTAATGTCTGACGCGGAAACTTTGACTCAAAAAGAAACGCAAACAGATAACATGAAAAGCAATGAAGGACAAACTTTACAGGATAGTGGCAATAAGTAAAATAATCCAAATTAAGACAAAGTTGGTGATTTGATAATCGTGCAGTATAAAATAAAAGCCAATGTGTACGCCTATATAGAAAAAGTTCAAGTTTGCCCAGAAAATACATCTTGCACCATTCATTTTTTAAAGAGCGTTCATCAAGTCTGATACGTTTAGTTGGTCAACAGTAATTGACGAAGATACGGTTCCGGCGTCGCTAATTTTGAGTACTTTACAGATTCTACACCTCAATCAACGAGAACAGTATTGCTTTAAAAATTTACTTAAATCTTTAAATTTTTTGTATTGCTTTTAAATTACAATTTAAATAGGCTCTCCTACTTACGTGCTTGTAGAATTTCTTGTATATTTCCTTTAATTGATCACTCAATAATCATAAAAAAATAATGTGCAGGTGTAAATTACTGTGACGAACGACTGATTTAAGACTTTACAAATTATTCTTAGTAAATTAATGTAAGGAATAATATAGTTTTGTTGAAGTTTTAACATATATATTTTAGAGACTGGTTGTACGAAACTATGCAAAACTTAAAAATTTAAATATGCTGCCTTTTTGTGACTACGCCTACACCTTGCGAAATATTTAGCTGATCATTTCGTAGTTTCATTCAGCTTTTCTTTTTATTATGACAATATTAACGTGAGATTTTCTTACATTGTAAAAGTTAAGTATGATTTACAGAATTAGAACCTAAAATTTAGACGTTTAAAAATAACATCTGTTAAAGCACTATTATCAAAGGTGTGTTTATTTAAAAAATGTAACAAAGATCTTCTCAAAGTATTTGTATCAATCATGTTATAGGTTTAGTGTTAAAAGTATTTTCATGATTACCGAAACAGATACAATTGAGAAGACATGAAAAACTTCAGTTGGTGATTTTAAAAATAATCATTCGTTTAGTAAAAATGATTACGCCTGTATGTAAACAAATAGCGCTGGATCTTTTTTCGTACAGCGTAAAAATCAGCATATATATTTAGAGTAATTCATAATTCATACATACCTAGTAGTAATGAGTGATACATATCAGTTAATAAGAAAATACATTCAATATTGTCTTTGGTACCTAACAGTTTATTTCAAAAGGAAGTAGGTATATCTTGTGTGCTTTTAACATCGTTTTACCAAAACTATTTCTAACTAAACATTTTTTATTTTTTATTTAATATATTTTATTTCATTACCATCTCCTGGAAATATTACCATCTCAGCTAATTTCATTACCAGCGCACCCTTCATTACCAATAGCCTTATTTTATAAAAAATAGCAACGTTATCATAGTGCCTTTAGCACAAAAATGTTAACAAGCGAGTTCATAACCAGAGAAAAGTCTAATAGTAATATTATTATAGAAATAAAAAAAAACCGAGAGAATGCCTCGATTTGCACGAAATGAGAGAATGACCCAAATACCCGCAACCATGGGCGTACTCAGCTTCTGGCCTAGGGGGAGGGGGGGGCAAGTCAGATGCTAGATTCGGTAATCTTCGTCCGCCATCGTCGCGCGCGGTTTTTTGGCAATTGCACCGTGCATTTTGCCAGTGTCTACTGCGCGGTTTATTTAAAACGTGACAGCATAAGGCCCCGTTTACACTTTGATTAGTAATTAGGCGAGTTCATACATGTTCTGCGAGATTTACAGGGGGAGGCAGCTGCTCCCCCCCCCCCCCCGTGTACGCCAACACCAAAGTGATTGACGATATGTTGCCAACTCTCTCTCTTTTGAGCCAGTAATTGCAACGGCCGTCTTGCTCTCCACGCTGGAACACAAAGGGCAAGCGATTGGGGAGCAAGATGGTGGTGATGATCCGGACGGACCTTGCACAAGGTCCTACCATCCGCAAATTTATTAACATACGCACGTGCATACGCTTCGCGGGCTCCAATTATTTGCTCTGAGAAACAAATTAAAGGTACTTAACTACCACACCTACCCTAACTTTTCTAACTCGACAAAATCAAAATATGGATGAACTTGGTCGCTTTTTATCTATATTAAATAATAATAATTGACCTAGAACTATAAAATTCGGCAAGAAGCAATTTCTCACAGCACAAATAAAATAATAAATCCGAAAACCGTACATTTGTATTTACGATGGACGATCGCACTTGGGCAGTTATTTTTTAGCAAGCTCGCACAGCTTTGGTGGACACGCTTTATAAACTTTAATCAACTCGTTCCTTTAATTCCCACGTTTACGTCAGTGTTAAAGGTCATATTTTTTGCTAGAAATCTGAACCTAACTTTTTTAAACTTAATTAAGCTTAGAAATAGAAAATTAACCTTTATACCGCCCCGCATTCGTGTATCACCGCTATCTATATTCACGATCTATCTGTCTGTGGTAGGTTTTTTCTGTCATAAGATAAATTTCTGTTAACCAACCAATGGAACTATAGACAATTAGCTTTTGCTCGCGACTTCGTAGGCGTGGAATTTGTAAGTAGGTTATAAAGAGTGCTATGAAAGTTAGATACTGATGTCTTTATCAAAATAAACTTCTAATTTTACAAATGTTCCAAAAATCTGCATTTAACGCACAATATAAAATTATCTAATCTTAACCAGCCACAAGATGGTCCGATGATCTTATACGGGTGGCAGGAAGGCGCTGGTTGCATGCCGCTTCCTACCGGTCACTTTGGAAATCCATGGAGGAGGCTTATGTTCAACAGTGGACTTGATGTGGCTGAGATGATGATGATTATTAAATTATCTCAAATTTAACATACTTTCGAAATAATTGTAGCAACTAATGTCAAATACACAAAGTTAATGAGTTGAACAGCAAAAATAAAAAAAAATACCGAAATTTTGCAGTCTCTTACGTACTAACGTAAGAGACTGCAAAATTTCGGTATATTTTTGTAAAAGTTTTGCTAGCTGCTTAGTAGCAGCTAGCAAAACTTTTTTTTGCTTGTAAAACATAGTTTTAAGCTTCCCTATGGGGTCCAAATAACATATAAAAATACAGCTCTACGTTGCGCTTTGCGTTTTTAGGCCTTTAATTGGTAAGTTACGAGTATGACTGGCCTAATACTGGCCCATACTAAAGTACTCAATTCATCATCATCATACGTACGAGATCATGAATTTTTTATTACGATTTTGGTAAATGCTTGGAACTACACTTACTTATATTTGTCCGAAGATTCAACCCTGAAAATAATCGCACCGAATTAACTTTGATTAACTTTTAAATAAATAAGGTCAATCTAATGGTTGACTGTACCTACAAACATTGGGCACATACAATACCAAATTAAGGTACATTATAAGTAAAACAGTAAGGTCACTTTGACGTAGTTCCATAGAGAGTCAGGGTTTCATTTTGTCGATTGTACAAACAACCTTTTGGTAAACTAACAGCAGTATCGTCGCGTATGCCGTTTTTTCTGCTAATACTGTGTAGACCAGTGTTTCTTAACCTGTCGTCTGCGGACCCCTGGGGGTCCGCGAGCATATGTATGGGGGTCTGCAGTCTTATCTATGGACCATTTAACAACCATAAATAAAAGCCACCAAAAGTCTTGTAATCGCTACGCACGCATGTTTTTTTGTAATTTGCAGTATTAAAATAAATGGTCCGAAATTTATTGCTGCTTTTTTTATTAAGGGGGTCCATAAAATTGTGCTTGATTTCCTAAGGGGTCCGTGGACAAAAAAGGTTAAGAAACGCTGGTGTAGACCATAGAGTTTGGGACTTTTTAAGGCTCTGTAATGGCCTAAGTCTATGATTTAAACGATATTGCCCATTAAAACTGTGAGAGCCAAGATAATCAAATCATCTGTCAAGCGAAAGCCTTAACGCTACCATTTAGCCTCATCTCTGACGTTGGGAACGTCAAATTATTTGCTCCTCGCGTCGGCTTGACAGCGGGTCAAGGAACCTTTGACACCGTTTACGTCAAACGTCAAAACACTCGGATTTAAAGATGGACGTTGCCGGCTGTCTATTAAAACGTTCCATAGACACATTGTTTTATTGTGGGTAACGGTTGATAGAATTAAATGTTAGGTTGAATTGCGTTGATCCTGTTTGTGTGCTTTGACCCTGGCATCTATTTGTTATATTAGTTATTTATTATAAACAGCTTTGGAAGTTGCTACTACTCCTCTAAAGCTAAAAATCATAGGTTTGCGTCTTGTGAACTCAGAAGCTATTCAATTAAGTGCAGGAATTCAAATCTCGGTTCATGCGAGATACATCTCACGTGCGAGATACGTCAAAAAATGACATATTTCCTAAGGAACTGACCGTTGTTTTCGTGTGAGATCAATCTCGCATAAACCGAGAATCGCCCCGCAGTTCGCGTGCGAGTTAGCTACAGTTCTCCCGCACTTAGTCTATCAAAACTTTGAAATCAACGCATGTACAGCTATAGATGTGCGTAAAGGTAACGCAATGAGAATTGAGACGAATGATTACACACACAACTACATATCAAGTGTCAAGAAGACATTAATTTCTCGGGCGTATTATAAAGTCAATGACTATATCTTGGACAAGGATGTTTAGAAATGATCCCGATCTGTATTGGCGATCCCTGGCTCCAAAGATTGTACACCTGCTGTGTTAAATTGTTAAATTGTAATTTTTTTTAAATATTTGAGATGTAAAATAACATTGTAAGTAATTTTAATTTATTTAAAAAATTACACCTCGTTGAGTTTCTTGCCGGTATCTTCTCATCAGAGGTTTTTCCGAACCGGTGGTAAATTTTTTGACATTCATAAGTGCTACCTGTAAGCCTAATCTGAATAAAATATTTTGACTTTTACTTTTATCGACATACAAAACCAAACCGAAATTTTAAAATTCGAACGAATCTCTCCTGTACACACGTGACATGTAGCAGTGTGCGTGCCTTCAACCGTCGTCGCATTGCTTATAAAGACACCATTCCTCAAAGAATCTGCGTTCGAAGTACCCTTCCTAGGGTAAGAGAAGATCAGTGCTTTGGGGTGAGGTTAAGGATATTGTGTCCAGATAAAGTTTTCCACCATCTAAACCTTATGCTGTTGGTATGTCTCAGAACTAGGCAACGGCGTATTTAAAGATTTGGCGCCTCGGGCCATTTATCTTTGGCGCCCCATTAAATGACGATAAAGTATTTCATTTTAGGGGCGGCTGTCGCCCGTCGCAGCCTGGTGCCCCGGGCCATGGCCTGGATGGTCCTAGGGTAATGGAACTAGGTTTGTAGCTTTTGATTTTTTAAATATTCGAAGGACATTAAAAAATCAAAACTATGGCATAACAACAGCAAAAAAAAATTACATACGAGTACATACAAATACACAAGTTGTAAATTTTATATTTCCTAAAAAAAGGGCAATTGGATACATTATTTCTTACGTACTAATCCTGTCCTACTATCGTACTTATATAATATATGCGAAAGTAATGTTGTTTGGATGTTTGTTCCTTAATAACGCGTTAATAGCTGAACGGATTTACATGATATTTCGCAGGACGATAGATCATGGCCTGGATTAAAATATAGGAAACTTTCTATCCCGTAAAATGTATAGAAAAGAAATATTACGCGAGCAAAGAAAGCCGCGGGTAAGGCTCGTAATATTATAAATGTGGTTTAGTTTTGTTTTGTTTTCGCGACATAACCGATTCTGGCTTGGATGGTGTCATTATGAAGATGGACCCTTTATTCCGATATCCGGGAGGTATTTCAAGAATCTTTACAGCTTAGATCAAAAAAGGAGTGGTAGTTAAAATGTAACACAAAATACGCGGACCAAGTCATAGACAAAAGCTAGTTTAACATATTTCCTTTCTCTCCACACTTCATCCCTCTATTTTTAACTGAAAACCTGTTAAATACTAAATAAAACTGTGTAACCAATTTCAAGTTCAACAGCGATATTTTCTCTTGTTTTCTGAGGGCACGAAACTTCTTGCCGTGCGGTTTATCTGAGCGTGCACGCACGATCGTTTTCCTGTGCGAAGGACGCTGAAGTTAATTAACTCTGTGGATTTGTTTAGTTAAACAATTTTCAATTCATTTCGTATGATTTAGAACTGTAAACTGTTTTTAATGACAGTCAGTGCCGGATTTAGGGGTCTGGAGGCCTCAGGGCAACAAAGGAGTGGAGCCCCCTTGGCTTCAAATTTTTTTCCAAAATTTTTCAGTCACGTTTTCAAATTTTTTTTTTCAGAAGTCTCTATTGTGGGTGCCCCTATTTTGTGAAGGCCCCGAGGCTGTAGCCCCGGTTGCCCTGATGACAGTTTGAAAGCAATTGAAGTCAAAAACATTTTTGTTTGTAAAACAGGAAGGTGAACTAGCAACTGGGTCTTCTGATAAGTGCCAACCCAGAGGGATAAGATGGAGTATCTCTTGTGCAGTAATGTCACCGGCTGTCTTGCTCTTCACTCCGGAACAACAGTGATAGAGACACAGGGAGGGATACGTTAAACCTGGGTCGGGCATGATTAGGCCAACAATCCGGAGCAAATTACCTTGAATTTGTTCCGGTTTGTTGATATGGACCTCCGCAAAGTAACGCCTGAATCTATTAAGTATGATTGGGCCACTTCTCCGTAAGGTACCAACCTAATTTGTTCGGAGTATTAGCCTCCGTAGGTAACGATAGAATTTATTAAGTGGTTTATTAGTAACCAGTTTTTGCCCAGTTTCGTGGGGGCTGATTTTATTTGTGACCCTTAGTCCTTTTGTTTTATTTTTCCATTAAAATTTGAGAAAAGTAAGTGTAAGGAGAGCTAAAAAACATTAGGTACCCTCTTTTCGGCAATTTTATATTTCAGGCCTGGAAAGAATAAAGGGGGCGTTGTACCCCCTAAACCCCTTTTTTATACATCCGCGTGTACAGTCAACCAATTTCAACCTTTTCACAATAAACGTCATAATGACTTCCCAATAAATGCCATAATATCACTGCGATGACATATTGTGACAACGTTCTACAGTGGCCTATGAATCAAATTGGATGACTGTAGAAAGAAGCTGAGAGGTGCAAGGAGACCAATGAGAAACAACCTATGAGTCGCTTTAATTCCCCGTCTTCGTACAACGCGGCGACCTTATTAGTTAATTTAAATCCCCCTAGCTTGAATTTGGATATAAAAGAAACAGGTGCTCACCTGATGGTTTAGGCACATTTCTCTTGACCTGCATCCACTTGTAGGTGGGCACCGCGGCATGCGCGGGCGCGTGCGGCAGGCCGGCCGGCGGCGCGTGCGCCCCACACTCCTCCCGGAACTCCCGCAGCCCGCCGAACTCGTCCTTCGGCTGGTAGTCGAATTCCCCACAGGCCAACGGCGACGAAGGATTAAAAGCCATCGAACCCTCGTCAACAAAATGCATGTTATACTTCGTCTCCAAGTAATGGTTGTCCAGCTTATGCTCGTGAAGTTGCATGTCCTCGTGGCGGACCTCCTCTCTATGCTTGAAGGGCTCAGGGTGCGGCTGGACCGGGTGCAGCTGGTAGCTCTGCTGCAGCTCCCCGTAGTCCAGGTTGGTGTAGCACAGCCCGGTGTCGGTGCTGATGACCGGCGGAGGGTGCTCGTGCCCCGGCTGGTGCAGCAGCGGCTCGTAGTAGTGCGCCGCGGGGTCATAGTACCCCTCGTGGTACCCTTCGTAGGGCGGCTGGTACGCTGCCCCCTGCTGGTAAAACTCGGCGCTGCCGTAATTCTGCTGGTTGTTATACATCCCGACGTCCATAGTCATCATGTTTGTCACGATCACCGCTATCGATGTCGATATTTACACACACATCACTACGTCGACGGGTGAGACAGTTTCCGCGCCGGCGATTGGCGTCCCGATATTCGCTGTGTTCGAATTTTGAAACGGGCTAGAGCCGCGCCGTGCGCTATCGACCGCGCGCCCGCACGCCAGGTGAACCGACGAACACTGAACGCGAACACATATTTTTTTCAAACCACACTCAAAACTTAATAGCCCCTTCTTTGTCTAACACCGTAACAACCGTATAGAACGAGCGGGACAGAGTTATCTGTATCAATATTAGTGCTTAAATCTGTGATAAGACTTTAACACGTTTTTGTGACACGAAATAGTACTTGAAGTTGGTGTACCTGGTTTGTTTGAGTGCGTTTTGTTCGGGCTAGGGTTGCGCCCGGGCATGTGTTCTCGCCGGGAGGTAGAGCGTAATTCTGGAAAGTTTTTTCTCGGCGGTAGGCGGAGCGTCGGGAAGAGGAGGCAAGCTGGCCGCGAGCCGACCAATGGGGCCGCGCGGTTCTGTTCTCCATTTTGGATTGGCTCCCGCGAGATAATAGTGCGAATCTTGGAAGCTGGACGAGGCGGATGTTTTTCTATTTACTTTGTGTTGTGTTGAATGCTCCCTCGCAACGCTCTCGTTTATTTTTGTGACGTAAATCGATTTCAAGGTGTGAACAGGGTTTTTATTTCTAGTTACAAAGGCAGCTGCTATGTACTCCCTTTCCACAATGGTGCGGTTTAGGTATTTAATTTTTCAGTGAATAGAAAATTCCCACCGCTCAACAGAGGTGATTTTAATGTAACCGACCTTCTAATAATAGGCCTAAAATAAAATACCAAATAAATGTATAAATAGATACAGTCGTCAGCAGTAGCTTAACACCCTAAGAAATCACAAAAAATCTACACAAAAGCTTTTATTTACTCTTTCTCTCTTTTATTTTTAATCTTCTCGTCTATTGTTTTGACTTTTGACCACTCGAATGTTCAGCAACTTTTGCTACTGACTGTACTTCCCTATCCATTGCAGTGGCTCTAATATGACCGGCGGAGTTTAGTTTCTCTGAGTTTATCTCTATTTGCATCTCTCTCGTATGACACTAATGCTAGCGACAGGCTCATAAGTCCTCATTTTGGCCAGAATTGTCACAGTTTTTGTTATTCTCTGTCAGTCGTCGTCTTTCTTTTGGTATTTTTTTTCGCTCCAATACAACTTTCTTGTAATACATTATTTATTAGTTCATAGAAGTATTATTTCCGAGCCCGATTGTCAACAATTAGTTTGACAGAGACGCTGGAGGATATTTAAGTTAATCGAAACCATTTTTACCAGGATGTTGACAAAGGGATAGCAGTAAGCATCCAATTTCAAATAAGCTGAAGCTTTGTCGTCAGCAATGCCGGTTTGACGACAAAAGTTTAGACACAAGCCACCGTCCCTTCAAAGTTCCATCAACAATTTTTCGCTGGCAATGACGAACAATAGCTCACCTGAGATTGGGTAAGCAGAGCTCACTGTTTAAACAGTCTATGTCATATCTTAACGAAATTTATGTTTTTGACAAACTAGCAGTGGCGCGGCGTCAAATTGCACTTTGGTAAAGCTAGCTGTGACGATAGCACGACAGGTTCCCTAGAGTTGCCAATATTTTGGTAAGTATGCGGGAATCGTGTCACACTGACGCCACGCCACTGCAAACTACATAGAATATTATATTATGAATCTGACTATATTGAATATAATTGAATGGATTCATTTGTTTTGAATGATGAATTTAAAATGCTATAGTGTAAGTATAGTCGACCAAGTACCTAATTGCTTGACCAATTTTGAACCTATTCTGATTTGAAACTTTGTATTTATTTATTGAATAATTTTAAAAAGGATATTAACGATATATGAAATGATGAAATGTACATAGTCTTAAGTTAGTCCTAAGTTATTGCAGTGCCCTAACAGGGTGCCATTGTGCTCACTTTCACCTGTGTTTCTAAAACCTTATGTAAACCATGTGTATGTAACTGTAGCTAACCGTGAATCCTTAATATCTTAGAAAAAAAATGTGCGCCAATATCATGAGACGAAAGTTGAATTATCTTTCATTTTTGGGTGGTAGGACCTTGTGCAAAGTCCGGACGGATCGCTACCACCATCTTGCTCACTAATTCTGCCGCCAAAAGCAGCAGTGCTTGCACTGTTGTATTCCGGCGTTGAGAGCAAGACAGCCGGTGCAATTACTGGCACAAGAGGTATTCCATCTTAGCCCTCTGGGTTGGCAACGCATCTGCAATCTCTTCGATGTTGCGGGTGTCTATAGGCGGTGGTGTACACTTACCATCAGGTGACTCACTTGCTTGTTTACCTTCCTATTTCATAAAAAATATATACTTAGGTTTTATGTATAGTCAAATAACCGAGTCTACTTTTGCTCTACAAAAGGTAGACCAGTCAAGATTAGGTATTATAAGGATATCTTATATGCATGCAGTCATGTTTGGGTACAGGAGAATGCAAACGCAACCCCTCTTACTAAACTTACCTTACATTAGTAACTCAATTAACTACAGAGAACCATAGGCTTTTACATCTAAAGTAGTTTTTGCCACAGAATCCTAGGCGTATACAGAGGGCCTAGGGGAAGGAGCAGGGGGGTTGTGAGGACCCTAAGAAGCAAAGCCATTAGTGGTATAGCATGTGAAAAGATACTCTATTGGTAATTTGACGAAGCATTTAATGCTGTATACAGTAAATTCAGTTTCCTAATAGTTATCGGCAATCTTTGTGAACCTAAGAAACACGAGTGACAATATATTGTCAGACGTAAACGAGTGAGATGTACGAAGATTGCCGAAAGCCATTAGGAAACTGGAAGAATTGTAGGTACGCCTATGTAAAAACGAAGGATTTTTTAAAGATTTGTTATTATTTGTAACGCACAGGCAGCTTAAAGCTGATGTGTACATAAAACCCACTTCTGTTACTATGTAGACTTGACATATACTTGTCTAGTCTATTTTTAAGGATTTACTGAGGGTGTACTAATCACTGTCTCGGTTAAACCGTTCCACAGTGTTAGTACGCGGCGATAAGGAGGTGGCATCTGGGCTTGCTAGTACTTGAGTAGGTACCAGTTTCAGTGAGTGCCCTCTCAGCCTCTCATTCTGGATCCGGGTGAATATGTCACTCAACGCAGGTACATTGTACAGTCAAGGAATTTAATTTCCAACCCACTTAAGGTATCGTATAGCAAACTGGCACCATAAGAGCTAACTAGAGCAAGGCGTTGGTTTAACATATCGACCTTAATGCATTGCGAATGTCAGACGACATTGCAACGAAATGGGTAGGGAATTAAAGTCTTTGACTGTGCCTCGGTTAAACCGTTCCACACTGTTAGTACGAGGGTTAGGAGGTGGCATCTGGGCTTGCTAGTACTTGAGTAGGTACCAGTTTCAGTGAATACCCTCTCAGCTATCCATTTTGGTTCATTTGTAGCTACTCGTATTTCTTTGTATACAAAACCTTTTATTTTATACAGGCATAAAACTCTCCATTCACTTGAATCCGTTGAATGCATGTTTCAACGGAATTGCATCCCGGTGCGCGATGCATCAAACTCGACTCGAGCTAAGTGACACGTCGAGTTGTCTCTGATTGTTCACCGTCTTTTCTGTCCGAGATGTCACTTAGGAATGGATGGGTCAATCACGCGTTTGTGGGATTTAGGTACACAAGGAATTGTGGAGTCTATTGTACACAATCCTACTGTATGCGCATCGTTACATAATTTAAAGTAAACTTGCAATTCGTTCCTTTCTGTTCTAAATCCTTAAACTGTATGTTCGGCCGCCTTCGCCTTATAAACCTCGCAACGGAATTTAAATTTCATTTAGATATTTTTTTAAGGAAGGTTGTTATGTACATTACATCCAGATTATACCAAAGCTGAAAGTTTGTGTGTGATATAGATTTTTGTTACTTCTTCACGCTAAAACGGCTTAATAGATTTAGATGAAATTTGGAATGAAGATAGCTTATACTCTGGATTAACACATAGGCTACCTTTCATTCAACGTAAAAGTCACGCAGGCGAAGCTGCAGATAAAAGCTAGTTGTATACGAAAACGGGACTTCAGGCGCAAACATTTATAAGTGCGAAATATGTATGGAAACGCGATGGTTTGAAACAATTTATAGTACCTTTTTAAAATTTGAGTATCATAAAAGGAACTACTTCGGTGACGTGTGACCCAATTTCCGGTTGTCCAACATGCGTCCTCAAAAATCATGGAACACGTGCCATAAAGGATATTCATACTTGTAGTCGTAATATAACTAATGGTAATTATTTATGCTTATTAAGTCATACAAGACCAACCCAGATTCAACTTATTCCTTAGCATATTTTATGTATATTTTACCTGACTGTCGCCACAAAGGAGGGTTATTTATAACAGATCTTTTATAAGGACTACCTTATCTAATACCTGAAAAATGAACATTCCATTTACTATATCCGAGTGTGCTAGTTAGACCCTTTTTTATTTTTCAGTACCTTGAAGAGAAAACCTTAAAGGATCACTTGGTTGTCCGTCTGTCTGTTTGTCTGTCTGTCTGTCCATCCATAAAACAAACTTCTAAGTCAACGCAATCAAAAACTAGGGCCGTATATGCATGTCGCATATTTCATACACTCGCGTACTTGAGTAATACGAGATGTGGAAAGGGTTCGAAACATCGGAAATTAGATTCGTTACAATACACGCGATACAAACCGTTGAGATTGTTTTTTTTCAATACTAAGTTTATGGTCGCGGCCAATCGTACTAGCCAATAGCCATCCAGTTTGTCAGTCTGTGTGAAACCTATGTAACTATATGAGCTCCGAGGTTTAGTACATAAGTATGATCAAGTATACAGACACACTGCACCGTTAGTGTGTATTATAATGAGTCTGTACGTGTTAATGCACCAGACGAAACAGATAATGCCTGTAACGGATGAACGTGATGGAGCCAGGGACTGGGTCATATCGATATCGATAATTTGTAAAAAAAATATTTCCGACCTGGATCCATACAATACAATACAATATGCTTTATTGAATACCATATTACAATTTCACAGAATTACAGATCTTAATATAGGTATCCGAAAGGCCATATTGGGTTAGTAACAAAAAGCATTTTGTGTTAAAAAAATAATCGAAGGAATATGGCTAATATCTAATAATAATTTTGAAACAAACGCAATAAAATTAAAAGTTCTTGAGCGATCGCGTACAGGAAAACGGGGCGTCGGCAGACCCACCCCAAGGTGGACCAAAGACCAGTGCACCTATCAAGAATCTTCTCGACACGCGTTAAGACGAATGTGAACCCAGCGCTCTCCATACAAACGTCTCATAATTAAAACTCATAACTCCAAAATGCAAAATAAATAATTTTATTTCATTTCATTTCTTTTCATAGTACTAAAGAACCTTTTGACACTTTAAAATGTATGATAAATTTGACCAAAAAAACGAAAGCTGCATAACTTGGATTAAGAATAGGATCATCGATACATTCGTATCGATTCTTGGCATCCCTAGCCGAATTCAATTAAGTTGTCGAGTGGTGCCGACCGTCTCGCGTGCACTGGTCGCTACGGCAAATTGCCGTCTCGCTCGCACTAGTCACTGCAATATATCGTTGTCTCGCTCACACAACCGTAACGGAAGCCGGACTGATCTAATGATTAATGATGGGGAGCTATTTGGTGCGGGGGGGGGGGGGGTTATTGTGTAATGGGACACTTTATTTGTTTATAACTTGATGTACGACTGTCTTTTTTGGGACCTCAAAGTCAAAGTCAAAACATGTTTATTATGAATGTATGAAACAATTTACCACCGCAAAATCTCTGATGAGTAGATACCGGCAAATAACTCAACGAGGAAGGTATCTTTGAAAAAAACATTTTTTTTCTTACTTCTTAAGTGTTTAACACAGTAGGTATTGGAGTTAGGTATCGCCAATACAAATCGAGATCATTACCGAACATCCAACCATTCTTTTAATTTTTTTGATTGGATGTGGAACTCCATTGTTCTGGAATGAATAATTTTTATGTAGTGAAATTTTAAAAGTGTGCTTTATGCATTGAAAACGCTCCGACGATTAGGCCACACGTTGCCATGAAAAGACAAACAAATGCTTGGCTTTTAACATAATACAAATATCTCACGTAAATTTTTTGTGTCGTCGGTTAAAACGATACTGCGCTGAGCCTTTTTAGGCCAAAAAGGCAACGAAACTTGTTTCAATTTTAAAATATTAAAATTAATTAAAATTAAAATATCTCCCCTTACATGTTTCAGCTCTCATAAAAACTGAGTGGACAAGCTTTGACCATTATTAATCACTCGAGCCGTCACAACACTATGATACTGTCATTTAATAACCCTTTCATAATCTACATTTAAATCTCCCTTAAACCAATTTTATCTTAAACCCGAAACAGCAGAACACAATCTTCACTAGCTAAATTTGGTTTATGAGCCGTTTTACTACGGCATCCTACCGGGCTGCGCCAAATGAAATCAAACTCTATTATTACTACAGTAAAGTAAAGGTTTCTTTCCGTTCTTTCTTGGAATTTTAGCATGTAAACTGATAGGTTTTGCGTACCCAAAAGGTCCTATGAGCTTCTGATACTGTATGGCTGTTAAGCCTTTTTGGACTAGGGTATAAAGATAGGCTTTGTTTTTGTGTTGAATAAAGACGTCACTGTCGAGAGGCTTTCATTGTCTTACGATGCGTCAATTTAACCTTCACGTATAAGATTAGGTTTTGAAGTGGGATTTCGAATTTATACTTAGCCTTGGAAATTTAAAAAAAAAGAAATTTTTCTAGTCTCATACATATCATTCAATACGAAGAAAATTACAAAATTCAACTTAATTTTCGAGAATTGAGACGTTTCTTTGATGTATCTATATGACTGGATTTAGTGTAGATTCACTTAAAAGGCAGGTGTTGACAGTGTGTAAACACGTTACCCTTCTTTGCGTCGCGCAGTCGGGTAAAAACAATGCGCTACGCGTGTCAAACACTGGTACGGTTACTCGGATAAAAAAATGGAAAAGGTGTAGGAGGGGGATGATATCGATTAATTATAAATAATCATCCAGAAATGTGTATGAGTATACTTATTTTATTTAGAAAAAGAAACAAAGATATCACAGAAAAGAAAATAGAAAAGTTAAAAAGCTAATTAGGGGCCGTTCAAGTATTACGTAAGCGGATTTACTACAATTATTTACCCCCCCTTCCCCCTTGTCAGCAAAAGTAATCAAAGCCCTTCCCCTCCCCCAATGCTTACGTAAACATTGGTATATGCATTTTTCTTTTAATGTATTGTTTTTTTATTGATTCATCAGCAGCAGATGTAATTCTATAAATAAGAAAATTGAAAAGTGCTCCTAAATGTTGTATGTCTGCTCACTTTTATCCGATTTTGGAATGCCTACGTCGTTCTCATCTCATCGAACCATTCAACATCTTGGTGCTCTAAATTTTGAATAATGCACATCAGTTCCATATGTGTAAAAAAGTAAATAACTACTGCTGACGTAATCACCATCTAGACCCTCCCACCCTGATATCATCAAAAATAAGCACAGCAAAGACCCCCCCCCCCCTCCCCCTATACTGCTTACGTAATACTTGAATGGCCCCTTAAAATTAAAATTAAAAATGTCACACAAGCCGCTGTTTCTGGGTAGAGTGCCCAAAAGGCTGGCGGCGTTACCTCTCTGAATGGCAATGCCAATACGTTGGGCGAGGAACGCACCAGCCCTTGGGTTGCCAGAGGTGTCGACTATTTTTTTTTAAACAACATGTGGGAGTCGGGTCCCCGTGAGCCCAGGGTCTCTACGGCGAAGGCTTCTTACTTATACTTATTTATCTGTTTTGTGAACATAAACGATTATTTTTCATGACGTCTGTATATTTATCTAAAACTCATGTTGAACAACAAATTATCTTTTATCTTTTACTTTGTTTTTTCGTGCCTTAACTATCTTTCGCTGTCACCAAAGATCCAAGGAATATGTAGAACTCACGACCTCGTGTTTTCCGGTCAAACCACCATATCAGTAAATAAATTGATTCATTGGCTACCTACTCCATACAACATAATTATGTTAACAAATTGCCTAACGTCAATTCAAACATGGCCCCCAGCTAAAATGATTAAATCGACCAAATTGGCTATTAAATTAACTTGAAGTGTTAAATACACTTTAAAACCAATTAACGTAACCAATTAATCACCGCCCCACTCCATCACGCCGTCGTCAGCTGTCAAATTGACAGCTGTCAGAGTGACAGGTGTCAGATTTTGACAGCTCAAGGTCGGGCTAGTTCAAGGTGGTGGAAGCGGATTTTATTTCACTTCCTTAATTAAATTTAGGCTGTCTTACATGTTTGGTAGTGCCATGTACTTTCCTTATATGATAATTGATGATATAACGAACAGATAAGGGGTCCAAGTTAGGTTAGCACGAATAGATTTATGAAACATAGCTTTTAATCCATTTATAAAATATTGGGTTTAAAAAGGTATTAACAAGTAACTTTGTTAACATTACAACTTTTATAATGCTAGAGGTGCACTGTAGCCAGTTGCTGGTCGAGCGGGGTAGCACCATAAGCTCACAGAAAACCGGTCTGATGTAGTAGCTTGCTGCAGCGTTTCGTACGGTAAGTATTATTTTTAAATATAGCAATTAAAATAGCATTCTATAAAAATATACTAAACTATAGATCCCGAAGTATGTAACTTCCCACGGTCAAATAAATCTAGTTTTATTACAGCTTTGATTAGAGAGGGAGCCGCGACCACCGGCGGAGACAGAGATAACGGTAGGGTTGTCACCAAGGGTTGGCAGTCTAGCTAGCTGGTTGCAGTAAAAATGGGACAGTTTGACCACGGTTGTACCACTCATAGGATACTGGCGTGAAGTAGTTTGCGACTGCGTTTCGTAGGAGGGGGAGGAAGGGCCCAAAAGGGGGGCAACGGATCAGAGATTCTCTTGGGAGCACTATCGTGGTTGGTACTGTAATGCGTTCTTTCAGCGATTCCTATTTTTTTATTGGGATTTTATTCACGCCTGGTCGACAAAATGAACATGAATGAACAATTCAAAATTACTCTGTTTTACTTCTACTATGACAAAACAACCTACTAGTATAAGAAAGTGCTTAAGTGCTTGGTTGTCATTTTAATAATTTTTTTGGAGTCACTGGTTCTCATGATAAAAAATGGGCAGAGAGGGTAATTTCTGGAATTATTGAAGCTATTTCAAAGATTCTTTCACTAATATAAGACAAGGTTATACTATCCCTGACGGATATAGGCTACTAATTCCACGCGAACGAAGTCGCAGGCATCCGCTAGTCGTATATAGGTACAGTAGGCGAAATACATTCCCGTGCCACCATAGAACCCTGGGGCAATGACGCGATGCGTTAAACGCCACGCTATGTCATACAAATGTCATGCGTATGTCTCTTCGACTAGGTTCTACGGTGGTACGTGTTTGGATTTCCTTGACTGTACATTGACTCGGTAGGCAACCCTAGATGTTAAAGACAATATTTGGATCACCAGAGACAAAGACAAGTAAACAGCGGCGCTTAGCTAAGTCTTACGCACACAGAGCCCTGGAAGATAGGATAGGAAACGAACACAATGATATACGGCGTGTATTGTCAATTAAAATATTTATAGAAACAGAAAGGAAGACAGATAAAACGTTTATTTAAAACTATTCAACAGAATACATACAAATATACACAACACGGGCAGAGTACAAAAACAAAACATTGTGTTAAATAATTAATAGATTCAGATTTCAGATTTTGAACTAAACGAATCACTGAAGTTTTTAAAGTCGAGTCGTTGCTTGACATGTTTCAGACTAGATTATAGTGACCTCCCAAAATTGTAGCCCAGCGATGAATCCTCATGTCATCGAAGATCATCGACGGACCAATAATTAATAGATTCAGTCAGGCGTTACTTTGCGGAGGTCCATATCAACAAACTGGAACAAATTACCTTGCTACTCCGCGAAAACAGGGCCGGACTTGTGCAAAATTGCTGCGTCTACATTTTTTTAAACAGAATCAAAAAGGGCCCCACTCAGCATACTGCCTCGGTAAACCGAGACACTGATTGTCAGTGGGACCCTTGAGATTCCTAATAATAAACTAAAAACTAATGAACAATGACGACACGAACGAAAGTGCGGTAATTAACAATTTACATTCGGACACCATTTGACATAAACACGATCTAAAAACCTTTATTAGTAGTAGAGCTACACTGTAGCTGGTTGCAGTACAGATACGCCGACTGAACCGGGATAGTACCACAGTCTTACAAACTACCGACGAGAAGTAGCTTGAGTTAGAAACCCATGAGAAATTAAGCATATTTAGTAACTAGGAAGTACTGCGGTGAAGGTAACTTCTTAGCCAAATAGTGCAACAAATCGATCGAAACATCGACACAAATTCCCTACCTACGTACCCGCATGCAGAGTAAAATCCGGACTCTCCCGGATAACCGGGCAAGTTTGGGACAAGACGGATGGGCCAGCCGTCCCCGGGGCCCGGCGGCCGCGACGGAGCTGTTGTAAACAAGGCTTTTGAATTTAATCAGTGACGTGTTTTGCTCAGGTAAGAAACGTTAGAAACGCTGGATACACACTTTTCTATTTACCTGCTTTCTTTTTCCATAGCAAGGCTGCTCAATTTCTATTTACAAATAAAGCTTTAAAGCATTACAGTAAAAAATGTGCAATGAAATTCAAGAAAAGCAGATTAAAACTAGTTAGGTAGGCGATGACACGGCGGGGCTCCGTCGAGTCGCCATCGCCTGATCCATGTTCGCCGGAGGCTGGCAATCTCCAATGCACTCTTTGGCCAAAACTCCGTGCACTTGCACGCGTATAGTTGCAGGCAAACATCATGAGCATAAATCGAGTGGAGAAAGTATCACATACTTTGTACCAGAAACGAATACTGCGCAGTCAAGTTCAGTGCTCAAGAAATTTGCCGGGAACTGTACGATAAATGAACTGAAGTAAACGAAATGCCGGGACCCCAATGGAAACACTTCAATGGTAGACAATTGATGCATCCAAATGCAATCACCTTGGTGTTGCGGATGTCTATATAGGCGGTGGTGATCATTTACCATCAGGTGACCCACTTGCTCGTTTGCCTTCCCATTGAAAAAATATATGTATTAGTAATTTTTTCATATTTGGAGCTTGTAATTTTTTTTATCTTGGAATAATTATAATTTTAATCGAAGTCTCCCGCGCATGCGTTATCGCTTTATCGTGCACTATCGCGTGACGCACTTCCGCTTCCTGTTTGTGTGTATGTCTACCATAGACAAGCTAGCTACAGTGTAATGAACTTGAACTTTGTGGACATAGGAAACATGATAAAATACCACGCGCTAGAAGCCAATATCATAAACTAGCGACCTGCCCCGGCTTCGCCAGAATGTATTAATACAAACGAAACACTCACGTATTTTAAAATCGAGAAATGCTCGACATGTTTCGGACCAGTCCGTGGTCCTTAATCATGAGCCCCCGCGGCGGTGGCGCGACAACTGCGTACCGAAGCTCTGACAGCTCGGCTGCTCGGTGCAAACGGCGCAGGCGGCGGCGGCGAACAACTACCCTCGTTTGCTTTTTTTTAATGTCAGTTAAAGGGTTGTATACTACACTAACCACATCACTCTCTAAAGGCTCAGACACACCAATCCCTGACATAGTATTCAACACCTGGGCCGCGATACGCGATCACCCAGCTACGGCCTAAGTTTATCTGTCTTAAGATAGATAGATAGATAAACAACTGAACGACCATGTTATTGTGACAGGCCAAAGATCCCGTTCTGACTTCAGATTTCAAAAATAGTATCTAATCGTTATCTAAGCTCCACTGATCTCCAGTTTCCGTTTAAACCCACACAGATACGTGGAAACGGTTCAATCTTTCGCGTTTCTAAAAAAATAGTATTATCTACATCGTTTCTGTCAGCAAATTGTGATTTGTCACTTTTGAATTCGAAAACAATCTATTTCGAACACTCTCTGAACTATTTCTTAGTTATCTATCATCACCGACCCGTCCTGGTTTTGCTCGTTTACGATTATTATTTAATGTACAGTAGAAGAAATACATTCACCACCACCTTAGAACCCTATCGCAATGACGCGACGGGTTAAACGCCACGCTATGTCATATGTCATGCGTATGTCTCTTCGACTAGGTTCTACGGTGGTACGTGTTTGGATTTCCTTGACTGTACATAAAACCTTCCGTTAAATAATCTCTAAATGACAGTGTAAACCGTATCAAAATCCGATGCGTGGTTTCGCAGGCCCAATTTCATAAACGCGACAGTCGACAGGTGACAGCAAAAATTCGCCGTACATTACTGTGTCAAGAAGTAACGCTACAGACTTAAAATCGTAGTGGACAAGCAATGTATAACGAATTGTCACTGTCACCTGTCGCCTGTCGCGTTTATGAAATTGGGCCCAGGAGTAGGTAAGCGCTATGCAGTAAGCAGCCGAAGATATGAGACAGACAGAAACAGATATCGATTTTGTTTTATACTAGGTACCTTACGAAAAAATTCTATAAAATATCTTGCGCTACTTTGTTTTTTTCGATTACAAACTTATATTTGCATTTAGTAAATTATGCATTATGTATGAGGACAATAGTTTTCAAAAGGCAAAGTTAAGTTTGTTCCTCGATCCAGTTTATCTGATTGTTAGAGCAATAAATGTTCGGTGCTTATTAATTTTGTACGGAACTCTCGATGCACGAGTCTAAGTCGCACTTGGCCGGTTTTTTGTATGTAAATTATTTTACTAGACGCTTTGGCTGATGCTGTTAGTGCACATCACAAGTGCGTTTTTATAAAAAAAACAGAATAGTTAAGGCAAACAACATATTTGACAAATCTAGTTTCAACTTGGGCTGGCGCGTTCCTCGCCCAACGTATTAAAAATGAAAATAAAAATGTATTTTTGCAAGTAGGCCATATAGGCTCTTTTACATGTCTGAATCTATTAGCGCTTCGGAAAATGGAAGATACTACTGAGAAGAAACGCCGCAAGAAACTCAGCAGTTTTTTTAAAATATTTTTAAACAGATTACAGTGATAACAACAAATAGCACAGCATTTTATTGGCATTGCCATTCAGTGGCCCTAACATGACTGGCCAAGTTTAGTTTATCTCTATCTGCGTCCCTTTCTTATGACACTAGTTAGACAGAGACGCAGGGAGGGGTTAAACTAAACCGGGGCTGTCATGTTAGGGCCGTAGAGAGGTAATGCCGCCAGCCTTTTGGGCACTCTACCCAGAAACAGCGGCTTGGGTGCCATTTTTCATTTTAATTTTAATTAGATTTTTTACTTTTCTATTTTCTTTTCTGTTCTGTGATAACTTTGTTTCTTTTTCTGAATAAAAAGTTTCGACCTTCTGATAGGTACCGTTTTCTGTTTAAAAAAATGAAGTCTGTTCATCCATACACTTGTCTAATCATTTAAACAAAGTTCTAACCTAAAATTTCATTTTTTGTCACTTCTAACTTCTTGGCCTAAAAACTCGTTGCTATAAATGTTTTTTTTTACAATATAGGAAGGCAAACGAGCAACTGCGCGACCTGCGGGCTAATTCTTGTGTCAGTAGAGATGAAGTCACAGTAGAGATATGTCAAAAAGAGCGGTCAGCTCCCTATAAAATCTGTAATTTTTTGACTTATCTCGAGTGCGAGATGAGACTCGATGAATGCCAGAATTGGCTTGATGGTAAGTGATGGCTACCGCCCATAAACATAACAATTATCAATATTTTAAAGACAAAAACTGAAATTTTAGGTTAGGCTGTTTGTTTACTGCCTTCTTAAGAGAAGTAACAATGAATATGGTTAAAAGATTAAAAAAACACGACGTAAAGTACTATAATGTGGATCTTATGTAACAGACAGTCTACCTAGTAGTATAGTATTATATGTATACTTTGTGCTAGCAGCAAGCCTCGCTAAATCTACCGTATGAGTAGGTGCGAAGTTCAGTCCATTTTCGATCTTCATTTTCGTTTTTAGGGTTCCGTACCCTTACGTACCTATCGTAAGGGTGTCAACCGTTGGTGTCAACGGACACTATTACTTAGCCTCCGCTGTCCGTCCATCCGTCAGTTGCGGCTGTATCTTTTAAACCGTAACAACTAAATGGCTGCTATTTAAACAAATAATAAAAATGAAAAATTAAATGGATCTCTATTCAAGAAACATATTTTTTGATTATAACACTATCTTTGGTAGATAAGCAAGTGGGTCATCTGAAGGTAAGTGAACACCACCTCCTATAGGCACCCGTAACATCAGGGAGATTGTAGATGCGTTGCCAACCCAGAGGGCTAAGATATACCTCTTGTAATATATCGCACGCTTAGTATTAAAGTGACCCATTTCTGAATAATACACGTCCCAAAATATCACCTTAATTAAAAGACATAGGGTTTAATTTTGGGAAATATGAAATTCAGAATTGAGTCACTTTAATACTAAGCGTGCGATATACCTGTTGTGCCAGTAATTTCATCGGCTGTCTTGCTCTCCATTCTATGGCGCGGCTATAATAAAGAACCCTTCGTGTGCGACTCCGACTCGCATTTGGCTGTTTTTGTAGCGACGAAGCGATCGAGTTACCACTTATCATCCTTATTCCTTTGTAATACGATCTAAAACTGTTATACTACTGTATACCACGACTGTATACCAAGAACGTGACCGAAACCGTGCAAATACCGTTGCTATCAGAAATAAACATTGTGACGTCATAATCGCGATTATTTTGGGCTTTTCCCAATGTACGTGCATTGTATCGGTTCGATAACGTATCGGCGAACTGATTTGAACTTATTTCAGTTTAGATAATAATAGAATCCAGCGCCACGACAAGAAACTTCGCTTCTCAAGTATTTGTTTTTAATAAATATCCCCAAAATGTTTATTATAGGGAAATGAGGGGGTCACCTGATAGGAAGTAATCACCGAAATCAGCAAATTTAAAAGAATCGCTGATCCGTTGGCGGCCTTTAGCCCTTCACCATTGCTCCAGCCCTCGTTACTTACCGAACCTCCATACAAACAGCGATAACGTTATCCACCTTAACCTATAGCATCAAATGCTACCCTCAAAAAAATTTACGCTTTTGTGTTTTGTATGAAACTCCTAAATACAAATATTGTCAAATCTATGACGAATATAAAAAAAATCAAAACACACAAACCTAGTTCTAAGGCATAATGACAACATACCAAAAAATCATTGCCATAGGTTAAGGTTTAGAGGGTGGAAAACGTTATCGTTGTTTGTACGGTAAGCGTTTTTTGGGGCTGGGGTCACACTCCTCTTAAAGAGTTTATCACGGAAGGTTTTTATGTACATTAGTACATTACATCCTGGTAAATTTAAAATGCTATATAATGAATGACAACACAAAGAAAGATTAGGGTAATGGCAGGGTTCGAACCTGCAACATCAGCATTCCGTGCCTTGCGTATTCCAGTTTCCGCCAAATTACCGCTGCCAAACCCTGCGAATTTTTCAATGTGTTTCGTCTTTACGGTCATTACATTATTGATATTTTTTCTTTGAAGAAAAATCGAAAAAATTTAAAAATAAATAATTTCGATTACAATAATTACATCCTGGTACTCATGCGGAGCCGGGGCGGGTCACTAGTCAACTATAATACTAGTCAGGTGGAAGTGACATCACTCCAACAACAAGGCTGTTATCACTGAGCAAATAGGTACTTTATTACTCGATAAAATCAAGATGGCAATCGCCAGCCGGTCATTAATCAAGCTCAGAGATGTTCTGGTGATACCCCGACGCGTGAACCGCTCCCAATAAACCACCGTCAATTGTGGGGACCTTATTTTATTCTGTTTTTAGGGTTCCGTACTTCAAAAGGAAAACACGGAACGCTTGTAGGATCACTCGTGTGTATGGCTGTGCGTCTGCCATAGCCAATTTGCTCCGAAACTACTGAACCGATTGAGCTGGAATTTGGAACATAATGACTGTAAACCGGTGACCTAAATACGGATGTGTGACGTAAATAAACGAATTTTAAAACTGGGACCGCTTTTAGGACTTAGGTAAATTAGAAAATAAAAGTTTTGCAAAATATATCGTATGACATTTCAAATGAAGCTCGTGACAATCTCAAACACATTTTATTAAAATTATAAGATAAATATTTTTTAAGTTATTTAAGAAACTAGGCGAAAATTGCTCATTCTCCCTCTTATCACCGAAGCTACTGGGCCTAAAATTTTGAAAAAAAAATACTGCAGACAGTTCTTTACTTGTAAATTACAGGAAAACCTATAAGTAACTAGTCTTTGATATTTAAAGTAAAATAGAAAATTTCACAGTCATTGCGGTGCTATTTCCATTCAGTGGGTTTGTACGGATTCTACGGATCCATCGGTGCGCGAGTCCGATTCGCACTTGGTCGGTTTTTTAGTAGGTTCAGAGATTTTTTTATTGCCAATACCAAATTGGAAGCGAAATTGGTTTAATGCATTAGTTACTTAATCCTATAGTCACCAATTCTTTGGATCACTATACTAAATCTTAAGAAGATTAACAAACAAACATGTAGTAGAAAAAGATGATGTATAAAAGAGCCTATGTGACAAAATATTTTTTTAATTTTCATTTTTAAGTATAGTCGGCCAAGAAATTGCTTGACCACTTTTCGACTGTATTACAAAGGGATAAGGTTCAAAAGTGGTCAAGCAAATACTTGGTCGACTATATATACAAGTCGGTTGTCGCCCTATCTACGGCGACCAAGTTTCATTACAGTCCGAACTAATAAGCGTCAGTAGCCGGTGTTAATATCCTATCTGTCTGTCCGTCTGTCCGTCAGGGCGGATTACCGGCCAACCCCTTCGTCCGTCTGTCGTATTACGCGTAGTTTACACGTTAAACACTTAATATGACTTAATTCGGTTATATTTAGTTGCTTATTAGCAAAACAAAGTACTGGAAGAATTTCCATATACATACTTTAGAGGTTCCGTAGCTAAAAGGTAAAAATGATCCCGTATGGAACAACTACATCGGTGTGTGCGTCTGTTTGTCACAACGGCGTATTTCAGTATCTACTTATACTATCCACTTAAAATGCGAAATAATTATTAAAGGTGAGTAAAAAATCTTTTCAAATTTCTTCGCGAACGAGGTCATCATCGGTGAAGCGCTGAGATCGCATAAACCTCGCCTTATCGATGTTCAAAATATCAGGATGTAAGGCGGTAGAATGCCACCCGCGTGTTTGTGCCGTGCGCGGGGACCCGTACGGGTGGAGGACGTGATCCTGGTAGGTTGAGTTTGAAGGGGGTCGGAGTCGTTATCCCCGGAAAACAACACGCCACTTTGGCTCGAAATTCACCTCACACGGGCGGTCGTAACCTAGCCAGTTACGATCAATCGGCTGTCGCGTCCAGTTAGATGGCCGCGGGCGAGCGTCCTAGGGTGCAGAGGTCGGTAGCCGGCGGAGCACAAACCCAATGCCGCCTGAGGAGGCAGCAGCGGGGGAGGCACCGTGCGGGCTCACTCGGCAGCTCATTCTGGGATGCTATATCCGGCTGGTAGCCCTGATGGGTCAAACCATCCCCAGTAGGAGGGCTCCAAGGAGGGTGGGGACCCAGTTGGATGAAATTGTAACTGTCTTGCATGGATACAAAAATACCTGAAACGACGAAGGAGGCCGGACCCGTAGGGGATGAGGCAAAGGCGCATAGCGCAAAAGTAAGCTGTGGAAAGGTGAGACGCGACTCTGTCAAGGATGGAGACGCGGGATCCGGACCCAGCGGAGTACGGGGGCCCGCAAGGGTGGAGATAGCGCGTAGCGCGTTAAAGGGCGCGAGTCGCGGTGGAGCTGCCAACTCGAAAGGCATTATCCGACCTCTTCCCTTCGGGTCGAAGAGAGGACGCACCGAGCACCCCGCAAGGGGATCGACCGGTGGCGGTGCTGGGAGAGGTGGTGGCGGAACTGCGACTTGTCGCAAGAAGGTGGCTGCCACACCACTTCCGAATCCCGCCCATCCAAAGCCAGCTGCCGGGGAGGGCGCGCATACACCTCCGGGTACGTGCGCGCCTTCGTACGAAGGCTGGACGAAGATGAGCAGGAGGAGGAAGAGGAGGGCCAAAGCCGAGCTGGTGACGCTCCAGCGCCTGCAACACTCATCGGAGGATGAACGAGCGGGCGCCGACAGAGCGGCACAGAAAAGGCCACCGACACCAACCAGCGACGCTGCCCGCGCCGCCGGCGACTCCAAGAGGACGAAAGTGGCAGGCTCGTATGCGGAGGCGCTGGCGGGCGAGAGAGCCGCTGTGGTGCCGGTGGGCTTTCCAGCTGAAAGGGTCCTGATGGGGCATGTCGGGGCCATACAGGAGGCTGTGATCTCACGCCTGCTGGATGCTCCCGACCCGCTCCCGAGGGTTACCTTTGGCAACGTGGTGGGGGGTGCCCTGCACATCAGTTGCGGTGACAGGGAATCCTTCGCCTGGCTCAGTACGGCAATTGGAGAGGGAGAAGTTGCCGGGATGAGCCTGAAGGTCGTGTACGCCAAGGACCTTCCGAAACCGGTCAAGATGGCCTGGAAGACGAAGATCATTGGCGTACAGGACAGCAAGACGCTCCTCAAGCTGCTGCAGCGGTACAACCCCGGACTACACACGGAGCAGTGGAAGGTGGTCGACACCTCGGTGGCGGACGTCAGCACCCGGCGAATCATTTTGATGGACCGGGAGTCGGCAGATGTCATCCGAGAGGCCGGCTACTCTCTTCACTCGGGAATCGACGTCAGCTCATTCAAGCTCTTGGAGGATATGGAGAGGGGCTTGGAGGGGGCTGATGGCGATTCCGGAGTTGCCCGTCGTGTGGCTGGCGCCAATAAGGCTGCTCCCGGCAGAGCTAAGGCTGCTCCCGGCGAAGCCAAGGCTGGTCCCGGTGATGCCAAGGTGGCTCCCGGTGACGCCAAAGCTGCTGCCGGTGACGCCAAAGCTACTGCTGGTGACGCGGAAGTGGCGGCCGCAAGTGCACAGCCTGTGGAGGAGGAGGCGGAAGCGCAGAGGGCAAAGGGCAACGAAGGGGCCGGTCAGGGGAGCGAGGATGACGCGGCGCGCGGGGCCAGGGGGTCGTCGGTGACATCGTCACTGGTGTCCCTCGCGGAGCTGCGCGCCCTGTCGGAGCTCTACCTGGACGGCCGCTCGTCACCCGAGCCTGACGACGGGGAACCGGAGGAGGGGCCTGCTGATCTCAGCATGCCCAAACTCAAACCCACATAAAGCCTCATGGAGGGTCTAAGGTGCGTACAAATTAATTTACAACACAATAAAGCAGCTACCGCTATTTTAGCGCGGCAGCTGAAAAGCGAGAAATTTGATATTGCCCTTATTCAAGAACCGTACATATATAAAGGGCAAATAAGAGGTTTACGTGGCACGGGAGGTACAATATTCTTTCTATGCCCCGAAAACAACATGAGGACTTGCATATATGTCAGAGATGGCATAAATGCCATGCCTTTAAATGCTTTGTGTTCCAGGGATCTTACCACCATCAAGATCCTGGGGAGGGGGGTAGGCAAGGCACTCATCATCTCGTCGGCCTACCTACCATATGAGGCGACGGACCCGATCACACCACTGCTACGGAGTCTCGTCGTGAAAAGCAGCCAGGCGAACACCGGCCTAATCATTGGCTGCGATGCCAACGCACACCATGTCATCTGGGGAAGCTCGGATGTCAACAGAAGAGGAGAGAAGTTACTGGACTTTCTGGTGAGCTCTTCTTTACAAATTCTAAATAAAGGCAATGACCCGACGTTTGTTAACATAAGGAGAGGTGAGGTTATTGATATAACGTTGGCTTCCAACAACATAAGCAGAGATGTGACTTCATGGCATGTGTCCAATGAAACTTCTTTATCGGATCATAGATACATATGCTTTAGGTACAGGACCAACATATCCATTGAAACTGTGCGCAAAAGAAATCCTAGGAACACTGACTGGTTGTCCTTTAAGGCCGATCTGAAAGTAGAACTAGGGGATCCAAAAGGTAAGCTCAATTCCATTGTAGATATTGAATTTGAAGCGGATAATATAGTGCAGGCGGTTAACGAAGCCTGGATTAGGAACTGCCCCGAAAGGAAAGTTCTAGCAAAGAAGGTGCCATGGTGGAACCCTGACATTACGAAACTCAGGAAGGAGACCAGGGCCATCTTCAACGACGCGAAAGCCTCGAAAAACTTCGAGAACTACGCGCACAAGCTCACAGAGTACAACAAGGCTGTAAGGAAAGCAAAAAGGAAAGCATGGAGAAACCACTGCGATCAAATAGGCTCAATACCAGAAGGCATGAGACTTAGCAAGGCGTTAGCTTCGACCAAGTCAATCCCACTAACAACCATACGAGATAAAAACGGGAAAATGACTGAAACGGGCTTAGAAACGCTAAAAGTAATGTGTGAGACACACTTTCCAGGCTCTATCATACATCAGGGCAAAACAGACGATGAACCAATCAGTGCAGTTGAACAAGTAACAAGGACAACAAGGCACAATTGGGACACCGCTAAAAAGGTAGTAGACCACAATAGGATAAAATGGGCGATATCCACCTTTCAGCCATATAAGGCTCCAGGACCGGATGGCATTTACCCTATTCTACTACGAGAAGGCGCCAACGTACTTATACCGCATCTAAGTCGACTGTACAGAGCGTCCATAGCCTTCGGACACGTACCACGAATATGGAGGCTGGTGAAGGTGATCTACTTGCCGAAACCAGGCAAGGCAGATTATAGTGAGGCCAAATCATACAGGCCAATAAGTCTGTCGTCATTCTTTCTGAAGACTCTAGAAAAGATGGTGGATAGACATATAAGGGATGGACCTCTAAAACGGCATCCACTCCACAAAATGCAATGCGCATACCAACCGGGAAAATCGACTGATACGGCGATACACCTAGTGGTAAGCAAAGCAGAACAGGCGTTAGAAAACAAGGAACTATGTCTAGCTGCATTTCTGGACGTGGAGGGTGCATTCGACCGAACCACGTTTAATGCCATCAGCACTGCTGCGAGTCGGCATGGCATCGAACCAACCATATGCAGATGGATGGGCAACATGCTAAATAGCAGGCTAATAACGGGAACCCTACTAGGTGACGAAATACTAGCCACGGTTACTAAAGGATGCCCACAGGGAGGAGTCCTATCACCCACGCTTTGGAGCTTGGTGGTGGACTCGCTGCTTGAGGAGCTCAACACGGGCCCTATCCACACAGTAGGGTACGCGGATGACCTGGTTATACTGATTAATGGGAAATTCCCAAACACGGTATCAGGTATAATGAAAGAGGCCCTTGGAAAGGTGGAGAGATGGTGCAGTAGCCATCAACTCTCTATCAATCCGGCCAAAACAGTGGTAATACCGTTTACCAGAAAAAGGGATTTAAAAAACCTACAGCCCTTAAAACTATATGGTGAGGGACTAAAGCTCTCCAGCGATGTGAAGTATCTAGGGATTACTCTAGATAAAGAACTAAACTGGAAGAAGCACGCGGAATACACTATAACCAAGGCAACGAGAGTGTTTGGTATGTGTAGATTTGCTTATGGGATAACATGGGGACTCAACCCCAAAGTACTGAGATGGATTTACACCATGATGGTGAGACCCATTATAATGTACGGCTGTCTGGCCTGGTGGCCAAGAACACTACTACGCACATGCAAAAACTCTCTTGAAAAATTTCAAAGAATGGCATGCATGGCTATCACTGGGGCGTTCAAAACGACACCAACGGCAGCAATGGAGGTCCTATTGGACCTACCGCCACTGCATATTGCTATCGAATCCGAGGCGCGTAAAGCATTACACAGAATGAGAAAAGGTGGTCTGTGGAATGACTTAGCCCCGAGGACGAAGCATACCAAAATGGAACAAAACAAGGAACTTGACAGAATAACGGCTATGAGTTGCGACAAAATGCAACCAAAGTACGTGTTCCAAAGGAACTACAAGCTCCATGTTCCCACAAGGGTCGAATGGTCCGAGCGACGGACATTACCCGAAGGCGAAGGCATCTCATGGTACACGGATGGATCCAAAATGAAATCCGGTACGGGAGCAGGCATTTATGCACAGGGCTATAGTTGCAGTACAAGCATGGGTGATTTTGCAACTGTTTTCCAAGCGGAAACATTTGCAATAATAGCCTGCGCACAAGAGAATATAGACAGGGGGTTAAAAGAGACAACCGTCTATATACTCAGCGACAGTCAAGCGGCACTAAAGGCACTCACATCGCCTAGAGTAGACTCAAGACTGGTATACAATGGAATACAAGCACTGAACAAGCTTGGTAGACACAACAAGGTGAACCTGATATGGATACCAGGCCACGAAGGTTTCACCGGAAATGAAAAAGCAGACGAACTTGCAAGGGAAGGCTCATCCAATAATTACATTGGACCTGAACCATATGTGGGACTCTCTCAGGAAACCATAAAAACGGCCATAAACAACCACACCAAAAAGCAACACCAAAAAGAGTGGAAAAGCTTGGCAGGTCTAAGGCATTCAAAACGTTTCATAGAAAACATCGATCCAGGCTGGACCAAGAAACTTTGGAAACTCAGCAGAAGACAACTCCGGTACATAATCGGGGTGTTTACAGGTCACTTCGGAACTAAACACCTACTAGCTAAGATGGGACTACACGACAACGATGATTGTAGAATGTGTGGAGAGGAGGCTGAAACAATGGAACACATTATATGTGATTGTGAGGCCCTCGCCAGAACAAGAATGAAACTCCTCGGCAACGGATACCCCGAACCAGGAGAATTCAAGGCACTACCGCTAAACCACATCATCCACTTTATGGAGGAAGTGGAAAAAGCGATGGACTGAGTGCGAAGGAGGGGTAAATACACAAAAGATCCCGCTGGGTCGAAGTGTATCCGAAAGGACCCCGCATAGATAAGATAAGATAAGATAAGATGTTCAAACGATCTTAGAGAATACCAATTTGTGTTCGTTGAAGTTATTGATGTTACAAAGATGTTCGTTAGAGAATCACACTCCTTTTCGGTACAACTGCACCAAACACTGTTCGGCAAGCGCCCGCGGTCATAAGCGGTGTGTTAGACTTTAATTAGTGCAATTCTAGAGATCGTCGCGATCGGGTGTATTAATTAACATTAATTAATTAACATATAACAGTTACTTTGTAGCCTTTGTGAACATTTAACACATTTCTTCTCTATAAAATCTCAGACTCATTTAAAATACATAATTGTGATAAATTTAAAAGCATAATTAATGACTGGTTATATTAGATAAACTTTTTTATACTGTTCAGGACTTTCTTGAAAATGCTGGCAGAGTTTAATAATTTAACATATTTTTACATAGATTAGTAGTTAGTAATTAGGTTTTGTCGATCATGGTTACCTATTTTAATCTTAGATACATAGAGGTATAGAAAACATGTGAATAAGATATTTTATGTGATACTAATACATTAAAGCAAATATTGTACACCGTGTTATGGTAGGCTGTAGCGAATACTATTCTGTTTTAACATCTATTTTTTACTTACAGTTATACAATTAAGTATTTTGATTTTGATAACCAGAACTATTTTATTTAACTATAAACATCACCGTAAACTCCGCATCCCCTCAAAGTCAAAGCGCGGAGATTCTAAATAGTACATTACACCCCGAGGGTGGTGAAATAAAGAATGTCTCAGATCGCAGGACCGCGACCTGAGGCTTACTTTATCACCGCCCGAGGTTTGTACACAATTTTACGTCTTACCCTGGCCAGGAAGTGGAAATTTCTTTACGCGTAGCGGGCGGTAAATTGCTACTTACGGCCCGGGGTGACGTAAACAATTTTAATGCTGCATAGTTTTTAAATAATAATGAAAAGCGTGTTGTCGGGCGGTAGTCCTCGATGATATATATTTTTTGTTATCATTATCAAATTTCTTAATAAAGTAAAAAGGCTCAACCCACACTTGGCTGGTCTTTAATAAGTACTTACTAACTTTCTACTTATCTGATTACAGGGCTGTAGAAACAATACACGCTTGTTTTTCAGATTATTTCAATGATTAAAGTTATCAATGTAACGTTGCAAGTAGGTACCTACGAAATAAAAATAATAGGAAATTTAGCTATTTGTGAAATACCTATATTGTTTAATTCAGCTAACAAATCCTTAAATATCTGTGTTTTTTTTCTTCTATCCGTATAGTGAGGATATCACTATTTGTAATTAAATGTTGTTGAACAGCTGGTCACGAATGGCTGCATTGTAAAATGGGACCAGAGTGACGTCATTAGGGTCGTTCTGGTGTTTCTAAGTTTTGTATAGAACTCGACTATTTTGCAGACTATTGTCAGGGTGCGTTTTATAGTTCAAGTTCCATATTGAAATGTTTTACACATGCGATAACCATAACATCATAACAATAGCAAACAATGATAAAGATTAAAGATTTAATTCTCTATGTAATTCAAAGGCCTCGATGAAAAATACCTCGTTGTCAATACAAAAATATTTGTGAACGATCTATAATTCTATAACTACGATCCTTAATAGATTGGCATCGTTTTACCAAACCCAATTTTTATTTGTCAATGAACTCGTTCATACCAAACTACCAAACCCATTTAAAACGTTGCTCCGTACATAGCAATGTCAGAGTCAGAAGCACTCCGAAAAAGTGAGTAAAAAAACTTAACATTTAAATTCTTCATACTCACTAAAAAGTTCGATCACTTTAAATTGATGCTGGCCATCAACAAAAACAAAAGGGCATCGACGACGATATTCACAAAACAAAAATGGCGGTGTCACCCAACGACAATATTTCAAAAAACGAAAACATGACAGCTATGTCAAAAGGCACTATAAGTCACTATCAAATCTTAAAGCGCGATCATTCAAATCGAATACTTTGCCGGTTGGAATAAAGTTGAGTTATCGGTGGCTCCGAATTTGCTGTCCACTCAATTATTACGAAAATACAGCCTTGTCTTTCTAATTACGTAGTGATGGGCCCCGTCGACAAGCGCAGAGATAAATAAGAAGATGATATTTTCCGGTCTTAAAAAAAAACGCGCAATGTCACCGTTTTATCAAGATCGGGGTTATGGGCTTTTGGTCTTTCGGCCGCTACCACGATATGCAGCATTCACACGATTATAAGGTGACTAATTTTTCTCCAATAATTTTAGTTATATGAGTAACTTTAGCTGTCTCTCGTTCAAAAGGTAGAAAAGGGGCAACCTCGGCTCTGATGATATGATGACTCAGTCAGTGAATCAGTTCAGACAAAGCCTTTTTATCCCATTGAGATGTCACTATTTTTTTATCAAATTACCTATTTTCTGAACGGCGCATTATTCTTTGCTCAAGTTTGAACGATAACTTGGTAAAGGGTAAGGCGCCAATGGTTTGTTGTCTGTAATCGATCCGGGACAATGTAGCGTGATCCGGGACGCTTCCTAGGCGTTGGCGCAAGTGGAGCACGAGTCGAAGGGGTTCTGTATACTTTTTTATTTTTATGTTTAACCGCGGGTATACCAAAGACGAATTTATTTCATGACGTAACAATCATCACCAAAACTAAATGAACTCAACAATCATACTAAATAAAACAAATTAGAAACTAAACATTAATACTAAATTTGTCACTAAAATATATAAAAAAAGTACAGAAGATACTGGCAGCATTATCTCTCTGTATAGCCAAGTTTATACGCTGTGCGAGGTAGCTGCCAGCTCTTCGGCCGCCAGTGACATCGACCAGCCTCTTGGAGAACTCCGTAACAATTACTTACCTGTCTTAGCACTTGGACTGTCCTGGACGAACTCACCTGTGCACCTAGCACGAATCTTCTCGATACTCGTTAACTCGCTACGTAACTCAGTGCGTCGCTTTTTTAACCAGCCCAGTACCATTACCATGAGTTTTTATCGAAAATTCGTATTACGTTACTACAGTCGATAGCGGTTAAATACGCTCCCATTTGTTAGTAAAAGAGTTAACCATAGTCGATACGGTATTTTTCGATGAGTACCAATATTCTACGGCAACAGCTACAAAACGTTAGACACTGACGTTCAGATTTCGATAGGCAATTTACTGTTGGACTCATACTAGCGATTTTTAGTTCTCTGTGAGCGTTAGAGGCGCTGCACAATTCCCTATACAAATAGTTGATGCCGTCGCTAGCGAGTACGGTTACGGCTTGATGCAACTGTACTGATGGTAAGGGTACAGTTCTACTGAGTTACGTAGCTGGTAAACGCGTATCGAGAAGATTTGTGCTAGGTACACTGTTATTCTCGAATTTGAGCGTATTAAGGCGTCCAGACGAGTTAACAGTTTGTTAACATCGTTTTGGTTTAATGTGTATATGACTCAAAAACGACGGAAATCTTTTTGTATCATTTCATTTTTACACACACTAGAAATAGTGCATAGTGCAGTTAATTTTGAAGTTTTAACTTTGCAATAATGAATTAGGGAACTCTAAAGCTGAACTCGTCAAATCTAACTGATTACGAGTGGAAGTGTTGACGTTTTTTGAGGGTAGGTAACTCAATCCTTGTTTTTTTGGAGTTGTCACTACAAGCGATGCGGTCCACCGCAACACGCGCTCGTCTGGGTATTGGGTTTGAGTCTGGACAATGCATTTTCGTTAACATAGGTAAAAAACTAGTAAAAAACCTCATCATCATCATCATCATCTCAGCCACAAGAAGTCCACTGTTGGACATAGGCCTCCTCCATGGATTTCCAAAGTGGCCGGTTGGAAGCAGAATGCAACCAGCGCCTTCCTGCCACCTGTACGAGGTCATCGGACCATCTTGTGGCTGGTCGTCCTACGCTGCGCTTGCCAATACGCGGCCGCCATTCGAGAACTTTCCGACCCCATCGGCCATCAGTTCTCCGTGCTATGTGCCCTGCCCACTGCCACTTCAACTTGCTAATCCGCTGGGCTATGTCGGTTACTTTCGTTCGTCTGCGGATCTCCTCATTTCTGATTCGATCACGCAGAGAAACTCCAAGCATAGCCCTCTCCATAGCTCGTTGCGTGACTTTGAGCTTTCTTATAAGGCCCATAGTAAGCGGCCACGTTTCAGTGCCATAAGTCATCACTGGTAACACACATTGATCATACACTCTCGATTTCAGCGAAAAAACCTACAAGTCACAATTTTATACCCCAGCCGCTGTAGAATAATGAGCATGGTAAATGCCTTACAATAATATTAGAGCCAGAGTGGGAGGGTCCCTAGGGTACTGCAAAGAGAGGTAGGGCACTGAGGATTATTCCCCTTGAATTTGATCTGACCGTCTGGGGAAGGACCTCCGTTTTAAAAACAGTGCTGTTAATTAATCTGTAGTAATCGCGGTCTTCACTCTCCAGAGCTTATTGGGTTTTATGTATACCTTCTATATATTTTTGTTTTAGCACAAAGTACATAATACTGTTTTAGTAATATAATTATTAGAATACAAGTAAAATATGAAGTCGATAATTTAGCTATTTTTTTTCATACCACATCGTTCACAAACAGGCAAGCGGTTCATTTATTGGTAAACAACGTCATTCACCGATTGCGGCTGAGGTGGAAAATATTTTGATCGATCAATTGATCTTTCGGAAAAAAATATTTAGAAATTCATTATCTTTACTGAATATGACATTAAATGTAAAACGAAGGGGCTAAGCGACCCAAGTGAAGTGAAGAACTACCTATTATTACTTTGAGTTTCTACCTTTAAATTTTCTTTATATTTTCCATTTACATATTATTATGTGCCATGGAACCTATTTTTGGAATAAAGTTAGCTACCAATTGAATTTAATTTCATTAAAACTAACCTAGCTGGAAAACTGTTTATTTAAATACTATGTTAACTTTACAAACCACAAGTAACCGTGTAAAAACATTTTTTTCAGTCCACTGACTTTATCTGTTTTTGTCAGCGTTACAAATTCCATACGTCTCGGGATTCACCCTCTAGGGAATAAAGTTATGTTTTCGGGACATCCTAAACACGAATAACGAACGTGTCCTTAAGATTGCAATGGACTGGTCGTCAATCATTGCTACCGGAGCGCACGCCCGGTTAAATTTGTATGACAGTCACATCGTCACATGCCAATAAAGGAATTGACAACTCTTGGACTAAGGCTGGAAGTATAGCTCTTCATTGCCTTTATCCATTTTTTTTAAACTAGAAAGGCGAAGGGTTAGTAGGTGGTAAGAGTGCCCCACTCATAGACACTCGCAATACCGAGGAAAACGCGAACGTTGTTAAGTGGAGTGTGAACCCAGCCTCAAAAGTGCTCCCCATACAAACGGCGGTAGCGTTTTCCACCCTCTAAACCTTATCCTATGGCAATGATTAAAAAAATATATTAAAAAAATCAAAACACACAAACCTAGTTCTAGGGCATGATGACAACATACAAAAAAATCATGGCTACTGGTTAAGGTTTAGAGGGTGGAAAACGTTATCGCCGTTTGAATGGAGAGCGCTGGGTTCACACTCCTCTTAAAAATTAGTATCATAACATAAGCAGGTGACGCACATAGAGATGAGCTAAACTTGGTCGGACATGTTACGGCCGCAGGGGTGAGCTTACGTATGCAAAATACTTTCCACTATCACAACTTTATAGGCTGTATTTAACCAGTCTACGGGGTGCCTACAGGTGTCTCGGCTGGCGTGGAAGCCGGCGCGGGCGCTGCGGGCAATTTCCTGCGCTGCCAGTCTTTCTTATCGCTCGCGTGCAAGGTCACCGGTTCGATACCCGGCCTGAACACTATCAGAGGCGTTAGGAGGCACATTTGTGGGTGAATCAAGTAATCAACCCCTTTGACGATCATTGCAAATCGCAACGATTTAAGATCTGTTAGTATTTTTCAATGACATCCGTTTGATAAATTAAATGAAATATTTAATCCATAGTAATGTGTAAAGACACATACAATAGTTGTCAATTACAAAAACAAATTAAAACCACGTATTTGCATAAGACTTACAATTACAAATTAAAAGAAAAAACTTAAAATCTAAATAAATCTAAAATAAAAGTTGTGTTTTTACTGTAATGCTGTAAGGTTTTATTTGATTAAATTAATAAAATACATCCTACTAATATTATAAATGTGAAAGTTTGTATGTTTGGATGTTTGTTACTCAATCACGCAAAAACAACAGAATGGATTTGGATGAAATTTGGCACACATATAGTTTATAACCTGGATTAACACATATGATACTTTTTATCCCGTAAAAATGCATAGTTCCCACGGGATAGCGATAAGTGAGTTATACACTGCCGTGACGCAAAGCAACTAATTCTCATTCCTTTGTCCAGAAAATATTACAGATTGCATGTTTCAATGAAACAAGTCTACGCGGACGAAGTCGCGGGCAATAGCTAGTAAGTAAATAATCCCTACATAGTACAAATCAAAGTAGCTATCCATTCTTGTCTGTCTTCATCAGACCTATAATCATACATGCTAACTGTATTATACATCAGATCTATAATTATATTATGTTTTAGTTTTTCTTTACAATTTATTTTTTATTTTGACATTGACATAATTATTGTACCTACGGACATATCTTTTTTATTTTTTATTGTTTAACCTGTTAATTTTTGATTGTATTTTGTTATCATTTATTTTGACCGTTACTTAATTGTTTAATTTAATCCAATTTTAAAATAATTTGAATACCGATATATATTTATTGACGTGTATAAATTTAGAGATGGATTAAGTTTTTAATTTAAATTTTTATTAAAAAAAAAATAATTTGTACGCCATCTGGCAAAACATATAAGGTTCTAGAACAATTATTTATAAGATCTTTTTTGTACCTATGTTTTACAAAATAAAGTTATTCTTATTATTATTCTTATTCTCATATCTTCGGCCACCTACTCCTTCTACAGCACTCAACAGATTTCGATACGGTTTTCACTGTCATTTAGAGTTTCTATTATGGTAGGTTTTTATCTAGTACAATACATGCTAACTGTATCCGTGCGAAGTCAAAGCGGGTCGCTAGTTAAAGATAAATTAATCTTGGGCGGTCACGTGGGGACCACTCACTCAATTAAGAATTTCCATACATAAATACCACTGGTAAACAATGTATTCCTTCTTCATGCACGTCCTAATAAAACCACAGTATGATCGAGTTAATTAGCGGCGATATTCGCGGCCGGTACCTGCGCCCGCGCACAAAAAACGCGTGCCGTTCCGACTCATTGAACGATTGACATCTGAATGGCGCTCAAACTTTGCCAATTATTGGAGTTATACTTTTATATTATGTTCGAAGTTTATCAGTACGTCTGTCGCTTCCACTGACCTATTAATGGACTTCTAGTCAGCTTTTAAAAAATGGCCGCATCAAAAGTAGAAGAAAAGTCAGAAAAGTACAATAAATCGACAATCGCTCGCGCTGTCAGTCTGTCGGACGGACGGCGCTGCTGTCAATGCTATTATTTTGTAAAAAAAACCTATTTGCAACGAAACTTAATAAATTATTATTTTATTCAGTTAGACGTAAAGTTGTAAATTCAATGACTATAAATGGTAAACTAATAATTTGCATTTGTAACATTGGCGCCAACCTATATTCTTATGTCGGGCCGTTTTTCTGCTGTCATTTAACATGACACTGTACATCCATGCATTATTTGCATTATAATATCATTGGTCGCTTTCTGTCTGCTTTAGATTGTTTTTAGTACATTCCTATGGAAAAGGCTCTAGCTTAAAATATAATTATTATTTTACTTACCAAAATAGGTGACAGTGACAGGATTTAACAGGTTTAGTTGCTATTAGAGTTCCACGTGAACCATTTGATCAATTACTATATTTTTACTATATATTTTGCTTAATTTTGAACAATAAATAAAGACATTTGTCTACGAATTGCTTTATCGCTTATCGGGATAGCTAAGCTTTCTAACAGACTAACCCCCTTATTCATAAAAAAATAACAATCTTATTAAGCTAACAAATGCTTTGTCCCTTTCATTTGAGGGCAAACGTCACAATGACAGATAAAGACATAAAGCATGTTAACTAACAAACGTTTACGAAGCGTTTATGAATAAGGGGGTAATAAGGAAAGCAATGTACTGAATAATGAGCGGAAAATAAAATAAAAGTAAAATTGTGTTAAACGTCTATTTGAAAACCTCACGGAAAATAGCCATATTAGGAACAAATAGGCTTTTCATCACCTTTTCGAAAAAGGTCACCGACGA